>OY720441.1:278159480-278850756 GCA_963082915.1 Dolichopus griseipennis
ATAATAATAATAATAATAATAATAATAATAATAATAATAATAATAATAATAATAATAATAATAATAATAATAATAATAATAATAATAATAATAATAATAATAATAATAATAATAATAATAATAATAATAATAATAATAATAATAATAATAATAATAATAATAATAATAATAATAATAATAATAATAATAATAATAATAATAATAATAATAATAATAATAATAATAATAATAATAATAATAATAATAATAATAATAATAATAATAATAATAATAATAATAATAATAATAATAATAATAATAATAATAATTTTTTTTTTTTTTTTTTTTTTTTTTAGGAGGGAAAATCCTTTTTATGACGAAGGGAGCACGTACGCCCACCAGTGTCGGAATCTCCCATCTCAGGCATACCGACTAAAAATCCTCCCGCTCTCCACGGACATTAGCCTGGAACCGTTTATCACATTACTTTGGGCTAAGTCCAAAGCCTTCGCCTAAGAGGCTGCTGCCTAGCCGAAGTCTGTAGGTTGGACCTCTGTGATGTCTAGGTCCAACTTCTTTGTGCGCAGTATTTTCTGTGCAAAATGTGACAAACCGTCCCAAGCTCCCTTATCCTGTAGGATTTGGCCCACCACTGTGTCCGGTGAGAACCGCGGTACTACTTCCCTCAGCAGCATCCGCTCTCGAGCCCATCTCTGTCAGATGAAGAAAGTGTGCTCAGCATCATCGTGCATTTGGCAATATATGCACTCCGCTGAACCTACTTTCCCCATCTTGTGCAGATAGCCCCGAAAGTATCCATGGCCGCTCAGCAGCTGAGTGAAGTAGTAATCTACCTCCCCATGCCGCCGCTCCAACCATGGAGCAACCTCTCCAATAAGCCGCCTAGTCCAGAACCCTCGCTCCTCCAGTTCCCAGTCCTCCTGCCAACACCGAAGCGAGCGAGTCCGCTCTTCCGCCTTCACTGTCTCTGGGTTCCCCTCTGCTCTTCTCCGTTATATCGCTTGGCGCTCCCTAGCAAGTAGTGCGATTTGGATGACGCCAGCGATGACCAGAACAGCTGGCTCCGAGACAGTCCTGTAAGCGGAAGCGACTCGCAACGCAGCCAACCTTTGGACCTGACCCAGCCTTATGCGGTAGGACTCCTTCGCGAGAGCATGAGCCCATATTTCGGCACCATACAGCAGGACTGACTGGACCGCAGACATTAGAAGGCGTCTCCGGCTGGACCTTGGCCCACCTATGTTGGCCATCAATCGAGCCAGCGCCATGACACCATTTGCGGCCCTGTCAGCAGTCTTCTTGATCTGCTCAAAGAAGTTGAGCCTGCTGTCAATCATGATGCCGAGATATTTCACCGCCCGTTTTGTCTCCACCTCTTCTTCGCCGATTCGCATCGGGAGTTCAAGGTTCATCCTCCTTTTTGTCAGCACTACGACCTCCGTCTTGCTCAATGCCAACGACAGTCCCCGGCTGTCCATCCAAGAAAGGATGGACCGCATGGCCTGGTTGAGCTTCACCTGGGCGAGCTCCACGCTCCGTGCTGATATCAGAACGGCAACGTCGTCAGCATATCTGACCAGCATCGACTCATCCGGCAGGTCTAACCTTAACAGACTGTCGTATGCGGCATTCCAGAGGTCGGGGCCGAGGATCGAACCTTGCGCCGCACCCCCAGTTACGACGATACTCCCTTGCCCTTCAGCCGTGTCGAAGAGTACAGTACGATCATCAAAGTAGTCGCTGATCATTCCGAGCAGATATTCCGGAACGCGGAATTCCTGCTCTAGAGCTTGGAGCATGTCGTTCCCTCTGGCCGAGTTAAACGCATTTTTCACGTCTAAAGTCACGAGGAGGACTATACGACGTGAAAAATGGTTGTGGTCCTCGGCTCTGCTCATCGCAGATGTGACTTCCGCAATGGCATCTGCTGTGGAACGACCAGTTCTGAAACCGTACTGATGCGGAGACAAACCCCCAGCTGCCTCGATGGCAGACAACAGTCTTGGCTTGAGTAACTTCTCAAGAACCTTTCCTGCCGTGTCTAGCATACAGAGCGGGCGGTATGAAGAAGGATGCTCCGGAAGTCCTTTCCCCTTGCTGATAAGTACAAGCCTAGCTGTCTTCCAGCACTTGGGGAAACTACCCGCTGAAAGACAGGCGTTGTACATACTCAGCAAAAGGTTAGGATTAGACCGAAACACCAAATTCAGTACCTCCCCTTGCATGCCGTCTGGACCTGGGGCCTTCTTGACCTTGAGGGATTGGATGGCTTGTTCCAGCTCCTCCATCGTGAAAGGAGAAGCTCCACCCTGGTTGTACACTCGCGCTGCTCGCTGGGGATGCACTGGAAAAAGTGCATTAACTAGGTGCGTTGTGGTCCGCATATCCATGGGGGCAGGGTTTTTAAGGACCTCAATTTTCTGGGTTACAATTTTGTAACCCAAACCCCATGGATCCGAGTTAATGTCATCTCTCAGTACTTCCCAGCATCTCGCCTTACTGTGATTGATGGCACGTCGCAATTGCCGCTTCTTCTCTTTGTGATCCGAGGACCATAGCCTAACCTCCTCCTCCGTTCTAGATCTCTGAGCTTTTCTCCTCAGTCGGAGGCAATCTCTCCGTAGGTCAGCTATTTCGGCTGTCCACCAGTACATTGGCTGTTTTCCACGGGGAATTTGCTTCCGCGGCATTGAGCGGTCGCAGGCTAGGGTGATTAAACGCAGAGTGGCGTCAACCATTGGCCTTGCCTGGCGAGGGTTTGCAGGCTGCCCCCGACCTGCATTTGGACACCCTCCCGGATGACCGCTGCAAATACCGCCTCGTCAATTCTCCTCATGTTCCAGCGCCGTGGGCTGCTAGAAATTGCTCCTTGGAACTGTCTCCTCTCACAGACCACGAACACAATGTATTGATGGTCACTGCCCGTGTAGTCCTCTATCACATGCCAGCCTTCAATCAATGCCGCCAAACGCTCGCAGGCAAAGGATATGTCGGGAATGGTTTCCGAATACCCCGGTCGACGAAAAGTAGATGCCGAGCCAACATTCAGAACGATTAAACCCGTTCTGGATGCAAACCCTAGCACCTGACTTCCCCTCATTCCCCACTCCAATGCCTTAGCATTGAAATCGCCACCAATCACCACGCGACCCGTCGTGTCCAAAACCAAATCCTCAAGGTCCGCCAACTTCGCTCGGAATTCCGCTATGGGTTCGTTGGGTGTCAGATAAACACTTATGAAAGTGATATCTGTGTGTTTCACCCAGACAAACCCTCGCCCGCGCCCGTGCTCTTGTACCGAAATTTTCGCTGGATCAGGTATCATGATGGCCGCTGTACCCAACTCGTCCGAGAACTAAGAAGTGGTCCGGTCCATATACTGCTCACTAATGAGCAGTATGTCAGAACCCTTCTCCCGGACAAGCTGATGCAGGAGGTCATCTGCCACTCGGCTCCGATTCAGGTTTGCCTGGAGGACGCTGATCATTTCCCTGTCGCTTTGGCCTTTGTCAGAGCATCTCTGAATACCTTGCATAACCCTGTGCCAAGAGCGTGACTCAGATTTTCCTGTTGCACGCCCGCTTCGACGCAGAGTATGCAATGGGCCTTTTCTTTACAGGCCTTAGCGACATGCCCCTCCTTTCCGCAGCGGAAGCAGGCTTTGCTTCTATCAGGTCCCCTGCAAGAACCAGACTCGTGACCGAAACTCAGACACTTATAGCAGCGTCGGACCTCGGTCCGTAGCCTAACCCTGCAGGAAACCCATCCTATTTTAAGTCTTCCCTGCTTCAGCAACTTTATGGCAGCTTGTTCGGGGAGGTCCACGATGGCCGCCATTTGGGACCTCGAATTTGGCGCTGTGAGTCCAACCCTTAACCCGGCAACATCACCGAGATCCCTTCTCAATGCCTGCTCCACTTCTGCTCGCTCGGTGAGGCAGTCCAAGTCCCTCACTTCCACAGACTTCATCGGAACCAGGCTCTTCACACTTCCTAAAGCGCCCACTGCATCCTCTAGGGCCCGTGTGAAGCTTCCCAAGCTTGTTCGGCCACTCACCTCTAGGAGAACCTTCCCATCTCGTGTTTGGCGGATGGTTTTAATTTCAGCACCCGTTTCCTGCGGCTTTACTTTCGCCTTGATGCTTCTAAGAACATCTGCGTATGAACTACCCTCTGCTGGCTTTATTGTGACAGCAGGTCGACGACTTTTTGGCACAACTTTTTGGACGTTCATATCCTTTTTTACTTGGGAAGCTTCCGGTGCTTTAATATTACACTCTTCTACATTTCCCTTTTTGACTCCCCGCTTGTTTCTCTTCTTCGACCTATTCACCATCGTCCACTGCCGCGCCTCGGCGTTGAGTGAAAGGGTCACTCCTTCTCCTTCTTACGTTTTGGAATGCCTTCCTTCTCCGCTGGACTAGTAGCTCCCCTTTTCGGGGCTCCACTGGTTACAACTTGCTGGGGAAAAACAGCCTTATTTTTCTCAGGCCTATTTATCTCCTCTGTCTGCACACTGCGACTTCTCATTTTTACTGTCATCTCCGTTTGGGTCGCATGTTTGGAACAGATTTTACGGCCCCCGATGCTTTTAATAGCGTCCAAAGCATCTTGGAGCACCACCAGTCCATTTTTGATTTCTACGCTGACGTTAGTCTGCCTCAGAGCAGCAGCTCTCATTTTGGCCAGCACACCATTGCTCCTTTGGAGGTAGTCCTCGACGTCACACTCCAAGCTGTTTTCGTGCTCAATTTCCCTTATCCCCGTCGGCGGGGAGGAATTTGAGCGAGCCGCAGTTGGTGGTGTTCGAATTAAGACCGAACGCCTTCTAAAAGAGCTCTCCTCCGGTCCCATTCTTCTACTGCCTGCTTCGTTCCGTCTTCTTCCATCTACTTCCTCTTCCATCTTTTCCATATTTTTCTTTATTTTCATCATTCTAGTTCCCACGAGAATGGCGAGAAAAGTAGTCCGCCCCCGCAGAGCTCCCATACGGGGGTAAGGCTTTTACACTCAGAGCTCGCCAGATATCTGAGGACACCGTTTGCGACTGAGCTAGTTTTTATACAGGGCCCCCAGCCTGGTCGATTATCGGAACGGTACGTGTAACACCTTAATCCAGCCCTGTTGGTATTTTAGTGGACTCTTACCACAAGCATACCTTACTGCGGGTATTTCTATGCCCCTACCCGCCGGAGGAATAATAATAATAATAATAATAATAATAATAATAACGAGGAAGAGTGTAGTAGAGTAGACTGTGTCAACTCTGGGATACCCGTATGACCGTTATATAAACATTATATCATTATTATTATAAACATTAATTACTTTTGGCAAAATTTCAAACATATCAGATTTATTAGGTGTAGTGTAATGCTCTTATAAAAGAAGGAGTTGTATGGCAGCTACTCGAACTCTCGGGAGTAGAGCAACTAAATTTTGCAGTAACTTTGGCCATTACACTAAACTATTTTTGGCAAAATTTCAGACACCCAACTTCAATAGGTATAGAGTAATGCTCATATAAAATAAGAAGTTGTATGGCAGCTACTCGAACCCTTTGCAGTAGACCAACCAAATTTTGCAGAAACTTTGGCAATAAAACTAAACTACTTTTGGCAAAATTTCAGACATGTAGCTGTAATAGGTACAGAGAAATACTCAAATTAAAAAAGAAGTTGTATGGCAGCTACCCGAACCCATGGACCAAAATGGCTGGATTTAAATAGCGATGACGGCTATTGCAAAAAAACGAATTTGCGAAAATTTCAAGATCCTAGCTCCTTTAGTTTTTGATTTATCGTGCGGACGGACGGACAGACGGACGGACAGACGGACAGACGGACGGACGGACATACATAGCTAAATCGATTTATTTTTCGATTCTGATCCGATCCATACACTTGAGTCTATATCTACCCCCCCTCCTTCTCTGCGTCACAAACGTAATGGCAAATTTATTATACCCTTTGACTATATAGTCATACGGGTATAATAACAATAACAATAATAACGAGGAAGAGTGTAGTAGAGTAGACTGTGTCAACTCTGGGATACCCGTATGACCGTAACATATACATTATATCATCCGGTTAATTACTTTTGGCTTTATTAAGTGTAGTGGAACACTCATATAAAATAAAGAGTTGTATGGCAACTACTCGAACCCTCTGTCATAAACCAACCAAATTTTGCAGAAACTTTGGCCATTACACTAAACAATTTTTGGCAAAAATTCAGACACCCAGCTTCATTAGGTGGAGAGTAATGCTCATATAAAATAAGAAGTTGTATGGCAGCTACTCGAACCCACTCCACTAGACCAACCAAATTTTGCAGAAACTTTGGCCATAAAACTAAACTACTTTTGGCAAAATTTCAGACACGCAGCTGTAATAGGTACAGAGTAATGCTCATATAAAAAAAGAAGTTGTATGGCAGCTACCCGAACCCATAGACCAAAATGGCTGGATTTAAATAGCGATGACGGCTATTGCAAAAAAACGAATTTGCGAAAATTTCAAGATTCTAGCTCCTTTAGTTTTTGAGTTATCGTGCGGACGGACGGACAGACGGACGGACAGACGGACGGACAGACGGACGGACATACATAGCGAAATCGATTTATTTTTCGATTCTGATCCGATCCATACACTTGAGTCTATATCTACCCCCCCTCCTTCTCTGCGTCACAAACGTAATGGCAAATTTATTATACCCTTTGACTATATAGTCATACGGGTATAATAATAAAAATAATAATAATAGTTCTGGAAATAGTAATTTTAACTCTGACAATAGAAATACTAATACTAGCATTAACGTTAATAATATAACTGTACATCCTAATAATAGCGCAACTGCTAACAATTCCATAAACACTAAATTAAATACTAATAACAGTACTTCAAACATAAATCAGAACAACATTTTTCATAACCACAATACTATTCAGAACAATAATAACAATACAAACACTTTAAATACTTCATCAGTAACTAAAGAGCCTGAAATTGTCAATGCTAACTCCACTACAGTTATTGAACCTCCTCCTTCTTCGTTGACTTCTCCAAACACTCCTTCTACTTCTAAATTCGTAAAATTTGTGCAAGGTGAAACTCTTCAGCCTTCAATTATTAACCCACTTTTACCACCAATAACTAGAATGACACAACAATCTCTTGCCAACAAGGCAAGATACAATAGCTCTTTCCAGGCTAAGAGATGATAAAGTTTATAACATGGTCAGATTGTATTTGTCGTATTTGTTTTACGATAATTATAATAAGGTATTGGAAGGTAAGACTAGAATAAGTGTAAAGGTCTTAACTGATAACGAAGGTTTACCGACCGATTATAAAGAACTCTATAAATTGTATATTAAATTTCACGAAATTAAAGGTATATCTTCCAAAGATGTTTCTGACGACTTAAAGGCATACCGTAACCATTGTAGTAGTAATTATTACAATCACTTGCAGGTTTCAAATGATAACCATAATAAATATTTTCATATTAAATAATATTTAAATAAGACCTCTACATCTTTGATTGATCCTTCAAATTTGATAAATTTATCATTATATTATCAAAATGTCAGAGGTCTTAGAAAAAAAACTAGACAAGTCCTACTTAATTCAATAAATTTAAATTTTGACGTATTTGCTTTAACTGAAACTTGGCTAAATTCTTCTATTAACAATCTTGAGCTTTTTGATAGCTCATACTCGGTTTTTAGAAAAGACAGATACTCTGAACCTAATGTATCTAATAGTTACATTCCTAAAGGGGGAGGAGTATTGATAGCCGTAAAAAACTCATTTAATGCTAATGAAATTCCTATTTCTGACGCGGACTGTCTTGAAATAATTGGTGTGAACATAAAATTTTCTAATAAAAGTGTTAATATTGTTAACACATACATTCCACCTTCTTCGAATTTAAATATTTATATTACTCTTTTAAATGTAATAGATTCTATTTGCTGTAATTCTGGTCCTAATGGTGAGTTAATTTTATGTGGAGATTTTAATCTCCCTAATATAACTTGGATCAATTATGACGAAGAATCTTTTTTGATTGCTGATTCTTCAATGAATGAACCTGATTCTCAATTTATTGATGGTTTAAATACCAACGATTTACAACAGGTTTGCCACTGCCGCAATTTTAAAGATAAACAATTGGATCTAATATTTACTTCTGATTGGAATAACATTATTTTCTGTGAATCGGTGTTACCGCTTGTTGCGTTGGACCCCTATCACCCTTCAATAAATTTTACTTATTGTTTGACTAATTCCATAAATCATGAAGCAGCAGATTCTTATAGGTTTAATTTCAATAAAACCAACTTTCCCGGACTAGTAAATTTCTTAAACACCTATGACTTCACGTCTATATTTAATAATATACACCTTAATCAAATGACAGGTTTTATGAAATAATGTTCGAAGGTTTTACACAATTTGTTCCTATTTCAAAAAACAGATGTTCTAACTCTGGCCCACCATGGTTCACAAAGGAGCTTAGATCTCTCAGAAATAACACAAACAAAGCCTGGCGTAAATATCTAAAAACAAAAGATATTAATGAATTTAATAATTTTGTCATATTGTTTGAGAATTTTAAAACTTCTTCTGAAATACTTTATAATAGTTACATTAACTTAATGGCAACTAAATTAAAGTCTGATCCGAAAAAATTTTGGAAATTCTTAAACTCTAAACGTAAATGTGATCATTACCCAACATTTATGAATTTCAATTCTCTTGCTAGTAATGATCCTTCAACTATTTCAAAGTTTTGTTGCAAAGAGAAGTTTTTTAGCACTTCATATAGTGATTCTTCTTTTACGCCAAATGAAAATTATTTCTCCTATATGAATACATATCAAAAAACTTCTTTTACTGACATTAATATTAATGAACAAATAGTTTCCAGCTATCTAAATAAACTGGGTGATAATACTTTTCCTGGACCAGATGGTATACCAGAAATAATTTTGAGCAAGTGCTCTAACATTCTCACTACGCCTTTAACATTACTCTTTAAAAATTCATTAAATTCCGGATATTTTCCTCCTATTTGGAAAATTTCTTATATTAGGCCAATTCACAAAAAGAATGCTAAAAATGAAATCACTAACTATCGCCCAATAGCTAAATTATCTTCAATTCCTAAATTATTTGAATTAATTATAACGGATTCAATTTATAATCATTGTAGGAATCTTTTAATAGATAACCAACACGGCTTTCTAAAACAAAAATCTACGGTGACTAATCTAGTTGAAACCACATCTCTTCTTCTTAATAACATGGAAGAAGGATATCAAACAGATGTTGTCTATACTGATTTTAGTAAAGCATTTGATCTATTGACACATAATATTATTTTACTAAAACTTGAAAAATATGGTTTTCCACTATTTTTCCTTAAGTGGATACATTCTTATTTATGTGATCGCTCCTATAGTGTTATATTTAAAAATGTGATTTCAGAACCTTTCGTGGCAAATTCGGGAGTTCCACAAGGCAGTCACCTTGGCCCTCTACTTTTTATCTTATCTGTAAATGATGTTTCTTCTTTAATTTCTAATTGCGAGCTTCAAGTTTACGCTGATGATATGAAACTTTTTAAAAAGATTACATCTTATAATGACGCCATCCTTATGCAGAATGATCTTCAAAATTTTAACAATTGGTGCGTTAATAACTGTTTACTAATTAATGTAAATAAATGCGCACTGATATCTTATACACGCCGATCTAGTCCTATTTGTTTCAATTATAACTTAGATGGTATTAGTTTACCTAAAGTTACCTCAATAAAGGACTTAGGGGTGTACTTCGATTCCCAGCTTAGCTTTAAAATCCATTATAATAATATTATAAATAAAGCTAATTCACTATTGGGATTTGTTAAACGTTCTGCAAAGGAATTTTCAGATCCTTATGTACTTAAATCGTTGTACACTTGTCTTGTATGACCTAACTTGAAATATGCTAGTCAAGTTTGGTCTCCGTTTTATATGGTACACATTGATAGGATTGAGGCAATACAAAACAATTTTCTTAGATTTGCCTTACGACATTTGCCATGGTCAAATCCCATTATTTTACCACCATATGAACAGAGGCTAAAATTAATTGATTTGTGTACTTTAAATTTTCGACGTGAAGTTTCTGATGTCATTTTTATTACAGAAATTGTCAAGGGTAACGTTAAATCTAATTCAATTTCTAGTAAAATTATTATTAGAAATCTTCAACGCCTTCGCTCTTGCAATTTATTTAAAACTAATAATCATAGGACTAACTATGGCAAATTCGAACCTATTAATAGAATGCTTATTATAGGTAATAAACATAAACATTATATTGACTTTACACTTTCAAAACACTCACAAAAACAAAAATTATACAATTGCTATTATTAGGATTATTTTTGTTTTGTTTTTCTTGTAGTAATGTAAAGTTTATAATTTTTAACTTTTAATTTTAATTTTAGTTTGAACATATTTATAATTAGTCAAATATGTAATTTTTTATATTGATTTTAATTGTATAATTTTAATTGTTATTTGTATGATTTTTTGTAAACTGTTTGTGTTAAGCAGTATAATAAATAAATGACGATTAATCTGACAATTATGTACTCCTGAAACAAAAATTACCGTTCCATTTACAAACTACGCTTATCTAATCTTCGTGTACACTTTTTGATATATAAAATTCGTTCGTTTTGTCAAAGTAAAACTAAAAATAGTTTTTTTTATTATAAAAAAACAATTTTTCGATGTTGAAATTTTGAAATAAACTTTTCAATTATTAGAATGAAATCAAAACATACGACGTACAATTTTTATACGGCAGTACGTCAATACGTCTGTCTACATATCTATTATCGGTAAATCGATACGCGCGAAATTTTTATTTATAAAAATAAAAATTTGTTATTTTGTTTTTTAGCTAAAATGTAAATTAAAAAAAAACGGTTTATTTTAATGTTGTTGTTATATTTAATTTTTATTGGACTTTTCTGTTCTGTCTTTTGTACATAACTAAACTTCTTATTTCTAAAATTTTGTAACAGTACTTCAATATTTTCGATTATCAGCAATATTGATCATTTTATAAAAACTAAAAAAAATACACATATTGAACGGTCAGCAATATATTCATTTTGATAATATTCTGTACATGTGTTTTTAAGTGGATATTCCATATACATATTTTTAAGTATACAAAAAGTATTTCATTTCAATAACTTGAAAGTATTTTATCATAATTGTCAGTCTTTATTTCAATTTTATTAGGAAGATCTTCTTTTTTGTTCGAAAGTGAACAGTTGTACATAACTTCTCCTTCCTTTGATTTGAAATTCTCCTTAATTTCGTTACTTATATGAGATATGTTAACAATTTTGTTATTATTAATTTTAAACCATGCTATAAATATAATTAGACAAATAATAATAATTACAATTATTAGTGTTATATGAACACCATATGATATTTTTTTATTATATTTAAGTTCTTTGATTTCCTCAATATTTTTAACATGATCTATTACAATGTTTTCAAATGTTAATATTTTTGTAAAATTTTGACTTAAGTTATTTATTGGATAATAATATTTATCTTGTATAGTTTTCTTTTGATTTGAAAATGTTTCCTGATAGAGGTTTATTTTACAATTAAAAAAATTTATGAGATAGTTTTTATTCAATATAATTTTTCTATCATCACAATTTTGATTAACAATTTCATTTATTGCGTTTTTTACTAAAATTGATTCATCGTCTAAAATTTCTATTTTTGTTTTATTGTTAAATTTAAGTTTACATTGGTTATAAAAAATACAATTTTTACTACCTTCTAAATCTTTTATCATAACATTTTCTACATATGTATAGGTTACATTTTCAATTTTTACGACATATTCATTAATTTCAAAACTTTCTTTATTTGGTAAAGGTGTTATTAGCCTAAGTTCGGTTTGAACATAATTTTGAGGAATCTTAATTGCTAATATTATTGAATTATCTTCGTAAGTCATTATACCCATTTTTATGAGCTTCAACTTTAAAAAATCAACTTGAAATATTTCGATTTCTTCTGCTGTTACTAGGATGAAATATGTTATATTTTGTAGATGAAATATTATCTTGTATTTGATTTATCTTATTTTCTACATATCTGATCAATCTGATCTATGTATAAAGAATGAATTATACTTTGCTTACTAATATCTTTGATTTCGTTAACTACTTTTTCAATTTTAACCCTATCGTTTTCTATTATATTTTTGAGTTCATATAGTTTCATTAAAGTGACTGTTAATTGAAATTTGTTGGTTCAAACTGGAAATAGAGTTATGATTGTTTTCTTGAATAATTCTTAAATGTTCTAAAATGTCTTCCCTATCATCATTGTCCATGGTTCCAAAAAGCCATTTACTTGCGGTACCTACTACATTTACCAAGCCTCTTTTTCTTCTTGTAGAAGATGGCATAATGGATGCAATTTTTGCCCTAATAATTTTAATTTCAGTTTCTATTAACTTTTTATTTTCAATATCTAAAGAATTTAGGTTAAATTCTAGTTGTGAAAGAACGCTGTCTAGTTCCATAGGTTTAATAATATGCAAAACCGTTACAGTTTCGTTAATTATTTCTACTTCCCTTAATTTTATTTGAATGTAACCTACATCTTCGGATATTGGATTAACTTGCAAAAATCCAAATATCGTTGGTAACCAACCCATGTATGTTATTAGAACAATAATTGTGAAAATCTGTAAATTTAAATTAATAAAATTTATTTATTCATTCATTTTTTTTTTTTTTTTTTAACAATAACTTAAATTATTTAAGTTTCAACCTAAACACTATTAGTATAGATATCTGCTATTATAGTTTCCTATAACAACAATATCATGTACTTTTATTACTATAATATTTACTCAATTCTTTTTAGGTATTCTAAAAAGAAAGAATGTTATTGTTTTTATGTACTATTTAAATTCTAATATATTTTATTAATCGGTAGCATTACCTGAATTAAAGAATTTAGGAGATCTTTTAATATTAGATATATGGATGTTATTTAAATTCATCCTTTTATATTTAGGATGCTCTTTATGTCTTACAGCTTTATAATTCTTTATAAAACCTGTAGACCTTTCCTCTTCATACTCTTCTCTTCTTTTATTTAATCTATTTAAGTTTCTTAATTTTACTGTTTTTAAATTTTCTTTAACTTTTGAGAAGTCCACTGTACGATTTTGAACTTCTTTCGGAATATTTTTTATTGTTGAGTGAAATCGTTCGTTATAGTTTCTTACAGCTAATTGCATTAATCTTTTGACAGACATATTTTTATTAACGTATTTAAGTATTCTGAATTTTTCAGCTAATGAATTATGAAGTCTCTCTATGTCACTATTACCGGTGTGGTTGTTGGGTTTGGTAAGGTGTAAACTAATCCCTTCTTCCCTTAAAAATTCTTTTATTTGAATAGCTTTAAATTCGTTATCTGCTATTATCTTTTTGGGCTTGCCTAATTTGGTGAAATGATCTTCTAGACCATCTATCAAAGTTAATTGATTTTTATCTGAGAGATAATAAGCAGCTCCGAATTTTGAAAATTTATCTATAATAGTTAGAAAATTGGTTTTCATTATGGTATAAGTGTCAATGTGTATGATTTCATTTAAATCATTTGGAGTTTCCGTAAATTTAAACTTTGGTTTTATAGGGTTCCGATCGTATTTAACCTCTTGGCAAACTTCACACTGATTTATAACTATTTGTGTCAGTTCTAATAATTTTAGATAATAAATTCTTTTTTTTATTTGGTTATAAGTCTCTTGGATTCCCGAGTGAAAGCTTTCTCTTACATGGTAGAATGAAATTTGTTTCACCGCTTCAGTTTCCGTTTCGACTTCCTGTGCCCTATATGAACATTTTATAAATTTAATTTTATTATTACTAGAAAACATTTCCCTCAGTTTCTTCTGTATTACGTTATATTTATTATCTGATAATTCGGAGTATATTCCTACTTTACCTTTATACAAATATTTTATAAAAATTTCGCTTAAGGTGGTGTCGAGAGAATCAATTTTTTTTTGACTTTCAACTTAAGTCGATTTGAGTCAACTATCGGTGTCGGGGAAATCAATTTGTGCTGTTTAAAGCCGTCTGAGTCGACTTTGAAATTCAAATACATTTTTGTGTTTGAAATTACATTATGGCATTGGCGTTTTTTATGTTTAAATCTATTCTGTTAAATTTATTCTGTTATTGGCGTTGTTTGTGTTTAAAAATTTAAAGAAAAATTAAAATGAGTAATTTAGAAAAGTAAATAAAGATAAATAATTTATATAAATATGAAAATTTTTATTTATTATTTTCAGGAAAAAATATTTCAGCAACAGGAAACAATTAGAAAAATTAATCAATCTAATGGAAGCAACCACAAAAAACTCATTGCAAAAATTATTAGGAGTAAATATAATGCAGCACAAAACCGTCTAAAAACTAAAAAAAATTTTTCGTTTAAATTATTTTTATAATACTGACATTTCTGTTGTCAAAAAATCAAAATTGAAACAACTTGATTCAATAAATTGAAACTAATTCAATTGACTTAGCCGACACCAGGAAATTTTTGGAATTGAAAAATGTCAAAATCAACCAAGTTGAATTGATTCTCCCGACACCATCTTTAATCTTTGAAAATCATATTCTGCTATGGAAATAATCCTTCTTCCTAAAATTATTTCTGTTTCTACAGTTTTGTTGTTTGTTAATATAATTTGGGTCTTATACTTGTTGACGATTTCCTCTTTTATTGGTATATGGTCAAGTTGTTCTTCAATTGCTGAATGAACAGTTGCCATTGTTACGTCATCTACATCATCTTCAATATTGAAAATACCAAATTCCGATTCATTATCTTCACTTTTTGCAGACATTTTTAAAATATTGGAATTTTTATTATTACTCTCTCCCTCGTCAGAATTAACGTCCTCGTTTTGTTCTATTCTACTTAAAAAATCTGCTACCCTATTCTCTTTACCTTTCAAATATTCTATATCGAATTGATATTCTCCTAATTTTAGCAACCACCTCTGGTGTCTTGGAGACATATCTTTCCCTTTATATTTGGGAAAGTGTAATTTATTTAGTGTAAAAATTTTATGATCAGTTAATATTTTAAACTTTTTTCCATAGAGGTATGGTCTAAAATAATTTACAGACCACATAATAGCCAAAAACTCTTTGTCTGTCGCAGAATAATTTTTCTCATGGTTGTTAAGAGTTCTAGAGGCAAAACAAACTGGGTGTCCTTCTTGTGACAAAAACGCTTCGATTGCAAAATTAGAAGCATCCGTTGTGAGAGTAAAAGATTTTTCGAAGTTCGGATATTTTAAAATGGGATGGCTTATAATCATATTTTTTAATTTTTCAAATGATTCAATATAATTTGGATCATTAACGTTAATTTTCATATTTTTCTTTAAATATTTTGTAATAGGCTGGGCTACTTTAGCATAATCTTTTATGAATTTGCTATAGTAGCCAGTTAGTCCTAGAAAACTTTTTACTTGTTTTTGGGTTTTGGGCAATTCTAATTTTTCTATAGCTTGAATTTTATTTGGGTTAGGTTTTAAGCCCTGTTCTGTCAAAATATGACCTAGAAACTCAGTTTCTTTTTTCATGAAATTGCATTTGTCTACTTGTATTTTTAAGTTTTTTTCTTCTAAAACTTTAAATATGTCCGAAATGGCTTTTACATGTTCTTGTAAACTTGTGCTAAATATCAGTATGTCATCCAGGTACACAACACAAGTTTTATTTATGTAGTCTCTTAGTATTTCGTTCATTAGCCTGTGGAATGTCGCTGGGGCATTTTTTAGCCCAAACGGCATTCTATTGAACTCATAAAGTCCATGTGGTGTCACAAATGCAGTTTTCTTTTTATCAGTTTCTTTAATTAAGATTTGATGATATCCTTTTGCCAGGTCGATAGTTGTAAAGTATTGCGCTTTACCTAATTTATCTAATATAGAATCTATGTTTGGCAAAGGAAATTTATCATCGACCGTAACTTCATTTAATTTTCTATAATCTATAACTATCCGATATTTCTTTTTGCCCGAGTTGTCGATTTTTTTGGGAATTACTATGAGAGGACTAGTATATCTAGAGTTACTTTTTCTTATTATACCTTGTTCCTCCATTTCCTTAATTTGTTTTCTAACTTCTTCCTCATGCTGAGGTGGGAATCGATATAATTTTGAATTTATAGATTGCTCTGTTGTAGTATGAATTTCATGTTTTATTTTAGGAATACTTGTAAGTTTATCTCCTTCTTTATAAAATAAACTACTAAATCTTTTTGTAATTTTTTCTACTTGTCTAAGTTCTTCTGAATTTAAATGGTCTAACTTAATTAAATTTTTACTAATATTGGTTCTAAGGAATATATTTCATTTAATTGATATACAAACTTAATATTTTGATTATTTAAGTTAATAAATCCTTCTTCTAGGTTTATTATTGCATCGAGACTTTTAAGTAGATCGGCTCCTATTATGAACTGATACTTTCTATTCGGCAATGTTTTCTCTTTCCATCTAATTCGGGCATTTTCAGGGGCTTTTATTTCATCAGGTGCTGGTGTATGAACTTCCCATTTTATAGAATCCTTTCCATTTATTGCAGAAAAGTGAATAGGAGAGATTTCTAATTTTTTGAAACCTAATACCCTATCATCAATTAAACTAAAAGTAGATCCTGTATCTATAAGAGCTAAATATGAAGTATTATTAATAGTAAATTTTATCATGGGTAACTCATCCGAGGCTAGTTCATAAAAAACTCGACATTGTTAGTCTCGGCTTTATTATCTGATTTAGGGTTCGAATTACACTCACAATTAGAATTAAAGTAGATGTCGATTGTATATTATCGACTTCCATTGGCACTGCTTGCCTATATTGCCCTGAATTATTATTTTGATAGTAAATTTTATTAAATTGCCTAGAGTTAGAATTATTTTGAAAATTTTGTTTATTATAATTTTGTTGTCGATATTGACCTGAATTATTATTTTGATAAAAGTTTCTATTAAATTGCTTAGAATTATAATTATTTTGAGAATCTTTATTATAACAGTTATTTGAACTATTTGGTTTAGCATAAAAATTATTTAAATTATTGTGATCATTATTTTTATTTCTTTGATTATTAAATTTATTTTGATAAAAATTTTTACTTTTATTTCTATTTTGATTATTATAATTATTAATAGATTTTTTAAATTCTGGCTTAATGCAAGAATCTTCAAATTTTCTTTTATTTATGATATTTATTATTTCATTTAAATTTTTTTCCTCAAAAATTCTATCTAAACGAGTTCCTTGTGCTATTTCTTTAATGGTGTTAACAAGGAAGGTATCAATATTACTTAAATCTATATAATTGCTATCTTTATAGTAAATTTTTAGCTCATCGGCTTTATATTTTAAGTTCTGAATTTCTAATACTAATTCACTTACTGTGTCCCAATTATCTGGATGTGGAGTGTTGATAATGGTTTCTTTTGCCTCACCCTGAATTTTCTCGTAGTATATTGTTCTCACCATGCATTTTCGTAAATTATCATCAGTTACCTCTTCTAAATAATACTCGACACTACTAATGAAAGAATTGATTGTGACTTCACTTTTACCAGTAAATGTTGACATATACCGGACCTCCTTCATAACTCTTTCTTTTTGTTGATAACCTTGTTCTCTTATTTGGAATTCTTGAACAGCTGCTGTCATTCTATTTAACTGTTGATTCTTGGTGTCTAATTCTGCGAGCAAACTTTGTTTCTGTTGTAATAATTGTTCAAGAACATTTGCATCCTCATTTTGTGCTTGAGCCATGTTACGATTTTTACAGTATTGGTCCAATCTATCACTTTTTTTCATTCACAATAAACAAAAAATATTTTGTTTTTATTTTTATAATATTACTAAGTGTGTATTAATTATAAACAAAGGCTTACGGTTTTAATTTTTAACAGCTTTATTAACTTAATTTTACACTTTTATTATTGTTTTTTTTTTTTTTGTATATTAAATGTTTTCGTAACACAAATAATTTTAATGTTTATTAACTGTTTTTCCTCTGATAGAGATCATAAGAGGTAATTAATTTAACACTTTTGTATTATTTGATTTTACAACAAGATATATATACATAAGTATGTATAAATATTTTTTTTTTTTATAATAAAGTTTAATTTATATTATAATAATTAACGTTCGTATCACTGGATAATTAATTTTAATTTATAATTATCCTACCGACTGCGCCAAATTCGTATTTATAAAAATAAAAATTTGTTATTTTGTTTTTTATTTAAAATGTAAATTAAAAAAACGATTTATTTTAATGTTGTTGTTATATTTAATTTTTATTGGACTTTTCTGTTCTGTCTTTTGTACATAACTAAACTTCTTATTTCTAAAATTTTGTAACAGTACTTCAATATTTTCGATTATCAGCAATATTGATCATTTTATAAAAACTAAAAAAAATACACATATTGAACGGTCAGCAATATATTCATTTTGATAATATTCTGTACATGTGTTTTTAAGTGGATATTCCATATACATATTTTTAAGTATACAAAAAGTATTTCATTTCAATATTGCTCAATAATCAAGAATACGAAGTACAATTTTACATAGTCAACGTATTACATATTTGTTTTGTTAAAAATTTGAATTTAACAGGTTATTAACACTTGAAAGTATTTTATCATAATTATCAGTTTTTATTTCAATTTTATTAGGAGGATCTTCTTTTCCCAAAGTGAACAGTTATACATAACTCGCGTACAGTATTTAATTTATCAAAAATATTTATTTGAATGTTTTAATTTAGTACCTACAAAAAATATTTTTAATTTCATATTATAGGTATTTTGAATATAAGATATTTTTTAATAAAAATTATTGTAAAAAAATATTATTTGAAAAAAAAAAAAATAAAATTTAAAAAATCCGAGATACAGTAAATTGCGTTACGCGTATTTTCGCTGCTCTAATGTAAATTTATGTACCTATTTATTTCTCAATTTTTTGACAGAAATTATACGCTGTACGGTTTTATTTAGGTTGGGACCTAAGGAACAAATAACTTTTTTTGAGAAAGATAATTTTTTTAGTTTTGCAAACATATTGTACTGTAGGTATTTTCAATTTATTTGAATATAAGTATATTTTAATCAAAATTATTTAAAAAGAAAATGTTATTTTAAAATATTTTATTTTTAAAATTTAATCGTAGCAACATAAGAAAAAACAATTACAATATTTTTATACATTTTGTCAATTTTTAAATTTTAAAACTCTGAATGCCGTACATGCTGATTTTGGCTGATCCATAAGAAACAAATCATTTTTCTTAAGAAATATTATTTTTTTTTTTAAGTTTCTGCAAACATATTATAGGTATTGTTTAATAAACAAATATTTTACAAAGATATTATTTTAAATTTTCTATTTTTATTTTTCGCTTTGTCATTTTTTAAATCCGAGGTACTAGTACGACGCGTATTTCGATTGCTCACATGTAAATTCATGTACCTAACTATTTATTTCAAAATTTTCTAGAAATTTCCAGAAATTATACACCGTACGCGTTGGCTAGACCCTAAGTAACAAATTATTTAAATTACAAATTATTATTTTTAAAAAAGATAATTGGTTTTTTTTTTAACTGTTTTGCAAATATTTATATATTTTAATATGATGACTCTCAAACGTAATGGCAACTACAGAATATATTTCAGAAGTCGGTTTTTTATTGTACAAAAAACTTAACAAAAAGCAACAACAATTTACGATTTACAAAAAATTTTTATTTTATAACTGTATTATAATAAATTGCAAAAAAAAACTAAATACAGTACTTTTCGGTTATAACGACCATGATGGGACGGAAAATATTCGTCGTAATAAACGAATGCTGTGAATTTTGAAAAATTAGTATAAGACTTGAACATTGTAGAATGTCCTGATCTTGGAATGGACACATCGAACTCATTTGCTAGAATTTTATTTGATGTGTCAGCCTCAAGCCTATGTATATTGCTTTTTCTTCTATTGAAATTTTTTTTTGTATTTTTGGTGCGTTCAAAAGTTCTTCATATTCAAAAGTAAATAAAAAACACTCAATTAATCGCCAAGCAACATAATTAGATATAATAATTTTAAATAAAAGAAATATCAATGTAATAAAAAACTTCCATTTTTAGGTAAAATTTAATTCTTTGGCAAAATGTGTAAAGTTAATATAATTAAAATTTAACCGAGTTCGTTATAAATGAAAACTACTGTATAAACCAAATGTATTGCTTTCATTTCGAACCGAACAGAAAATAAAGAAAAAAAAAACGAAAACAAAAAAAAAATTTTAAAAAAATTTAAATCTCCTTGTTCATTGAATATTTGAACTAAACAAAAAAAAGAAAGATACACATAAGTCGGCGCCTATAATCTTTTGATTTAGATTTAGCTGCGAGTTAAAACCGAAAATGAATTACACTTACACAGAAAGTCGGCGCATAATATTAGAATCATAAGTCTCAACTTTTAACCGTGTGACCGTTAAATTCAAAATTACGTTAAATTAAAGACAGGTTTTCACCTGAAAAAACGCAATATCCTTAAAAAAAAATATCATTGTCCTATGAAAACAAAAAAACCTTTCTTTCGGTTGTTGTTTCATTAAAATTGGTCAAATAGTTTACTCAGAAAAGGGATGTTTATATTTGTATGGGAAAAAATAAGCCGATTAAATATTATGATGTACAGCATTACATAGAAACATTGTATTGTTGGGCAACATTGTATTACTTTGAAATTTTGTTGAATAAATTAGAAGTGTCGTTAACTCATATGTACATACATGATTACGCATGTATAGGAGGTACTTTAAGAACGTTGGCAACAAATATTTCAATTTGAATCTAAACAAGATTGTGAAACTATATACATACCTAGCTTAGCAACATTTTTTTTTAATATTGAATACAAAAATTTAATAAGTGAGAAAGAGATCATTATTGAAACAATATAATCTTATGAAAATTTTTAATTATTTTATTAACAAGCAAATATTTCATCGATTGGATTATTAATTTAAAATTTGAATAAATAGGTACTTTAATAAAAAAAAAACTATTAATTATAATTAAAAAAAAAAATTTTTACCATGAAGCGAATTTGAACCAACGACCCAAACATTTTAAAAAAAAAGGAACATACAAAAAATAGACTACCTAACTTATTCATCTTTAAATTTTAAAGATGCACAAGATATTATATCAGTGGTTTGTTTTTGTTTTCTTTTTTCCTATGTGTTTTTTAGAATCGAAGTATACTGTGTAATACAATTGTAACGGTTGTGAAATGATTAGTTTTAGTATGTGATATTGATATGCAAATACAATGTATATATATGTATATGTATACAAAGTAAGTAGTATACATATAATGTGTCTAATGTAAGCTTTTTTGCATTTTGTGATTTTGTGTAGCTAGATAATAAATATTAATAATAATCTTACATGAACATGGGTGAGCGTCATTTGTTTATGGTTTATGTTAGACCAAAATATACTTAAGTGAATAGTTTTATTAACGAAAATAATATTTCTAACTAGATTTACTACCATGTTAATGTCATATTATTATAAACATATATTTTTATTAATTTATAAAAAATATTAAAGAACATAAACAAAAGACTAGGTAGGTACCTCTATGTATATTAATGTTTTTCAAATGTTTTATTCGGAAAAATATTATTAATAAAACAAAAATCTTTAATTTTCAAAAAGTACTTTATTACTTGTTATCAGAAAAAGAGCTGAAAATTTACTTAAACTAATTTACTTAACTTAGTATAAAATTTTAGTTACGTAATACAATTTAGATTTTACGTAACATTTTACATTTCACATTTTCAGTGTGTTATAAAAAGAAAAGAGAAAATGCTGATTTTACATTATAAGCGTTTTTAAACGTTTAAAAAGAAAAAAAAAATGTTTGATCTAATTAGTTATTTAAAAAAGTATTTATTTGTTTAATGAAAAAAACGGTCGATTATGAAATAAAGCACTTGAGTTCAAGTGAGTTTAAAATAAAGAAAACGTAAAATGTAAAATTAAAAGAAAAATTGAAATTTGATTTAATTTAGAGAAAATGGCATTTTCCGTTCTTGTAGGATAATTCCATTTTCTTGTACAATATTGTTTGGTACAGTAGGTATAAAACTATCAGCAGAGGGTGGTGTGGATGTAACTCCTCCCTCCTTAGAATTTGACTCCCGGCAGATACCATTTAGTTTAAAATTTAAATTTGTACGACAAACTTCGAATTTCAAAATTTCAAGCGAATTATAATTAAAATGAGTGTTATTATTATTACAAAAACGATGATTACCACGTAAGATCATGTTTAAATTCTTCAATATGTCTGGTATTCTTTATATTGCTTGCGTGCAATGTTTTCAGATAAAATTCATTTATACTATTTTCTTTATCTTTATTTCACGTTCGACATGTGGTAAAATTTTATTTACATAGTATTCAAATTGGGTATCATCTACTTTAAAATCATTTATAGAAATTTTACAGTTTGAGAATTTTATTAGGTTATTACCTCTAATTTTAATTTTATTTCGTGAATTACAATTATTAAATAAAAATGTTTCATTCAAATTTTTTGTTATTACTACATTATTGTTAATTAATTCTATGTGTCTAGTATCATTCTTATGGTAAGTACAAATCATTTCGTCTGTATTTAATAAATTTGATATGCATTTATCATCAAATGTCATTAAATCTGAGAATAATATTACTTTTTTTTCTAAATACTTAAAAATTTGTTGCTTACATGTAAAAATTTTTTCAATGCCATTATCTAATTCTAAGTTTTTATTTTTGTTTGGACTTTTTATAATTTTAGTTTTATAACATACATCGCTAGAGAAATTGGGTATTGAGATAATAAATACAATTTTGTTTTCATAAAGTGCAACATTGTTTTTTATAAACGGTAATTTTTCTAAAGTTATATTAAAATTGTCAATTTCTTCGTTTGTCAAAATATTTTTTGATAAAATTTCTACTTTACTGGATAGTATTATTTCCTTAATATCAGATATTTGTTTTCATAATAATTTAATGTTTTTTTCTATTTCTAATTCTAATCTCCTCCTTAGCCTAGGTGGTTAGAGCGCAACCTTGCAATCTAAACACTGTGGCAGTGCCGGGTTCGAATCCTGGTGGGAGATACCATATCCAATAAATTTAATAATTATAATAAATTAATATATAATAAATTATAATATAATAATTGTATACCTAAAAATATAATAATAAATAATTAGTAACAAATAATATAAAAATATACCTATAATCGTGTTTCCAGCTATTCTCTATAATCTAATAATTAATACTGAATAAACAATAACCTATATGTCCATATGATCAGAGATGACATATGTGACAGACACGACAATGTAATTGCAACTGTCATATGCAATTACAATGGCAGTACGCACCTAAAACATGACACGGTTTCTCTACTTGACCGATAGATGACACTAGGGAAAAAATTAAGAAACGACATCTTGTAGATAGATTACAGTAGACCGATCATTTAATTAATTGAAAAAGGAAAAAACGATCCGAAACACAAGGCAGAGCCTCGGATACATGAGAGGAAGCAAAAATAACTGCTCCGAATAGAGTCAGATGGAGATGCCTAGTAGATATCCTATGCTCCCAAGAGGACTAATAAGGACAAAAAAAAAAAAAAAAATTCTATTCTAAGTAATTTAATATCTTCATTAATTTTTTCTATATTGTTTTGTAAGTTATTAATTCCAGTTGATATTTTGTTTTGAGAGGAATTAATGTGGTTAGTTATATTTTGGAAGTGATCGGATAAGTTTTGATTTTTAGAAACTTGTTGATTCGCGTTATTTATTAATGCATTATTATTTTTTTCATTAATTTTTAAATGTTTTTAATTTCATCCCTATCATTATTATCCATGGTGCCCGTTAAAAAGCGAAGACCGTTACCTACGAAGTTAATTAAACCACTTTTTTGTATATGATGTGGGATAATGCTACTAAAATCATCTTGCAAATGTTTCAAGTCATGGAAAAGGTTAGTGGAAGTTGTGTTTTTATTCTTTAATTTTTCTACATTTTGTGCTACAACTTCAAGTTAATGATATGCATTATTTTTGTATAGTTATAGATGATATTTATTTTAGAATCCTGTACGAGAATAGACCCATTCCCATTTTGTTTCTCATGAATATCAATATGAGAGCATGCAATTATGTTGATAATACAGAGTAAAAACATGCTGACACAAATGATTCCTAAGGTAATAATAAAGAAAATTATTTCAATTTCGCTATTCGGAATTTGCAATTGTTAGTATTATTATTTGTTAGTAAAAAAATTAAAATGTATGTGTCAAAATGTAATTCTTATTATTTACTTATTATGGATAAAGTAATCAAAAATCTTATCTTAAAATAGATGAGGTGTCATATTGACTTAGTTAATTTTTATTTTGACTTTAGTTTTCATATTTGAATTTTTTCTTAAATTGGCTAATGTATCTAGGTAATTTTTCATTATTAATTTGAAAGTGATTTTCAGTTTGATTTTTAATTTCAGTTTTGGTGTAATATGGTTGAAGTTTTGTGACACGGTTAAGTTTTAAATATTTCGAAGCATTTTGTTATTTTCTGTTTTCATTAAGTTTTTTTATATTTTTAGTTTTAGATTTTATTAATGTTTCTTGGATAAAAGGATATTGTGCGGATGAAATGGTACCGTTTACAAAGTCAATTGATCTTCTGTTAGTTGCAGAGTGGATCGTTTCATTATAGATTTTAACAACTTTAACAATAGGATCTTCGTCAGATGGTTAGCCTTCTTCTTTTTCAACTATTCGTAAAATTCTTAGATGTTCATTCAGCGTATTGTGGAATCTTTCTATATCCGCATTACTATTGTGATTGTTTGGAGTAGTAAAGTGGATTTCAATTCATTCACTTCTCAAGTAATTTTTAAAGTTTAGTCTATTAAAACCTTTTTCTCTATCTGTAACTATTCCTTTGGGTTTACCAAGAGAAGTAAAATATATATGAATTATAAAACGCTCAGTCAGGAAATTTATATTTCTCATAATTTTTAAGTTTATTTAATAATTTCAAATCATTTCATAATTTTGCTTTAAATATCAAATTACAATACTTAAATTATTTTTTTACCTTAATTATTTCTCACGGGAAATAATTAATTTCGTAATAACGTAAAATGTCATATCAGCATATTTTATAATATAAATTAGCTGTTAGTTATTAGTTAAGTCACAGTTTAAATTTGTCAAATAAGAAGTAATTAATAAAGTGGACATTAGTCCTAATAATTATTTTTTTAAAAGAATTTATGTTAAAATTCTTAACTGGCGACCGTGACAGGACCCTGGAGAAAAACTAGGAATCATTAGACATTCTACAGGGATTGATCCAGAAATATATTCGACACAACTATACCCGTGAGGACATAGTAGTCAACCAATATTTTGTGATCAACAACTAGACGCAGCTGTTACCGTGGGAACACAGTGGTCAACAACTTGAAAGATTAAGTTATACCCGTGAGAAAATAACCAAAACTCCAAGATCAACTAATTCTGATATTGTAACCGTGGGAACACAATACAGAACACCGAGTAAATATAATTGTACCGCAGTAGGTCCTTTGCGAGTATAAAAGCTTAGGGCTAAAAAGGAATAATACGTTATATTTAAAAAAATATACGAAGAAGCTGAACCTTCTTAATAACTAAGGAAACGTCAATCCTTAGCTAAATGCAACTTAATCTAATTATAACGTAAGTAAAAAAAGAATATAAAATTGATAATTACAAAAAGAATATAAAATTGATAATTACAAAAATAATATAAAATTGATAATTACAAAAAGAATATAAAATTCAAAATTACAAAAAAATATTAAGATATAAAAAAAAATCGAAAAAAAAAATATACAATTTATAATGGAAGAAATCCAAGAGACACTTAGACAATTAACTGGTACAAGTAACGCACAACTCGAGCTTATCAGAAATTTAACAGCTCGCTTAGAAAACATAGAACTTAGAAGAAATCAACAAGCAGCACAAGCAGCACAAGCAGCAACTAACAGTAACACAGGACTACAGCGTCCAAGAAATGAGCAAGATTTAAAGGATATTTGGAAATTACCGGATGCAGTCAAAGAATTACAAACAATCGATGGCAACCCTCTATATTTTGTATCTTGGGTTCATAATGTAGAAAGCATCCTACAAGATTATGAAATTGTAAAAAATAAACCGATTTACAGACCTATATTACAACACATTAGACGAAAGGTACGAGGAAATGCAGACTCAGCCTTAATATCCTATAATATTTTTGATAACAATTGGGAAGATATAAAAGATTGTTTGTCCCTGCATTGTCCATCAATTGGCAAATCTTCAGCAGAAAAACCAATGTACAGACGAATTTTTCGCAACTGTAAATAACCAATTATCGCTAATAATAAATAAAATAAAAACTGAAAATGGAAATACAGATGTGATAAACGCTCTAACCAAAACTTATCGCGTTAGAGCACTAGATGTTTTCATCAGAGGACTCAATGGAAACCTCTCAAACATGCTAAGGGTACAGAGACCTCAAACACGCCCCGAAGCATACTCCTATTGTTTGGAGATCGAAAATTCCAATTTCCGGAACATTACGATTCACAGCCATAATTCCAATACTATGGCACAACAAAGAAATCCAGTTATAAGAAAGAAGCCAATCCAATTTCCACCACAACAAAGAAATTATTCAACCAACCAAAATATGTCATACTTACAAAATCGAAATACTCAATACAACCAACAGCCAAACCAAAAGATAAATCAACCAATTCAAAATAATTACTCAGAGAGACCAGCACAACCAAAATATCAACCAATTCAAAATAATTACTCAGAGAGACCAGCACAACCAAAATATCAATCTATGGAGGTTGATCCTTCAAAAAGCGAACTATCAAGAGCTCGAAACAATTACAGATCAAATACGTAACCGAATCAGCAAAGAATTTTCAATCTTGAACCAACAAATTCAGAAAAAGATGATGAAAACTACGAAGATTATATTCAAAACTTCGATGACCAAGAAGAAGAAATTGAATATGAGGACCAACAAATAAATTTTACGAACCAAGCCTCAATAGCAGCATACCCTACTTAGAGTATATTACTAAAGGCAATAAGATTCTAAAATTCTTGATAGATACCGGTGCAAACAAGAATTTTATAAAAGAAGAATTAGCACCAAATGCAATACCAACAAATAACTCTTTCAAAATTAAGTCTGCAGGAGGAGACATCAATATAACAAAGAAAATAGTGGTTAAATTTTTTGGATGTATTGGGAACAATCTAAAAACAGAATTCTTCATACTACCTGGTTTAAAAAGTTTTGATGGGATAATAGGCGACGATACGCTCAAAGAACTCGAAGCAGTAATCGACCGCAAAAATCATATGCTTACAATAGCTCCCGGAATAAGAATACCGTTAAAAGAGAATCCACATCTCCAAGTCAACAGTATCGAAATTCGAGATAATCATTTGAATGAAAACACAAGGAACAAATTAAAAGGATTAATAAACCAATACAACGAACTCTTTGGTTCAATCAACAATCAAGAAACCATTGACACGTCTGTAGAAGCTGAAATTAAAACTACAACGGATGAGCCTATCTACAGTAAAGCTTATCCTTATCCTTTACATATGAGAGCAGAAGTAGAAAAGCAAATACATCAAATGCTTCAAGATGGAATAATAAGACCTTCAAAAAGTCCATATAACTCACCCATATGGATTGTAGAAAAGAAAATGGATGCTTCAGGTCTAAAAAAATATCGACTTGTAATAGATTTCAAAAGGTTAAACGCAGTTGCGGTTTCGGATACCTACCCCATTCCGGATATAACATTAACAATAGCTAGTCTAGGAAACTCCAAGCTTTACACTACTATCGATTTAACTTCTGGCTTCAATCAAATAAGAATGAAATCGAGAGACATTCCTAAAACCGCATTTTCTACACTAAATGGAAAATACGAATTTTTGAGACTACCTTTTGGACTGAAGAACGCACCCGCGATCTTCCAGCGTATGATCGACGATGTACTCAAAGAATATATTGGAAAGATCTGCTACGTATACATCGACGATGTGATCATCTTTGGTGGTAAAAACGAGGAAGAACATCTCCAAAACATAGAAAAAGTTTTTAGTAAATTACAAGCAACAAACCTAAAAGTCAACCTTGATAAAACGGAATTTCTCAAGGAAGAAGTCGAATTTCTCGGATATATAATAACAAGTCAAGGTATCAAACCAGATCCAACGAAGATTCAAGCAATTCAAAAAATACGTCCTCCCGAAAATCTTAAGGAACTGAAATCGTTTTTAGGATTAGCGTCCTACTACAGACGATTCATCAGAGATTTCGCAAAAATTGCTAAACCTCTAACCAACCTGACAAGAGGCGAAAATGCTCAAATCAAATCAAACCAGTCAAAAAAGATAAAAGTAAAGTTTAAAAAAGATGAGTTCACCGCTTTTCGAAATTTAAAGGAATTATTATCATCATCTGATCTTCTAATATTTCCGGACTTCGATAAACATTTTAATCTCACTACAGACGCCTCAAACGAAGCAATAGGAGCAGTCCTATCCCAAGGTGAAATGGGAAAAGATAGACCGATAACATATAAATCAAGATCTCTAAATAAAACCGAAGAAAATTACGCCACCAACGAGCGAGAAATGCTAGGCACTGGACAAACTGCGCAACTACCTATATGGCGCAAAGAAGATTAAGATACTGACCGATCACCAACCCTTAACCTTTACCATGAGTAATAGCAATAACAACGCTAAATTAAAACGATGGAAATCACGGCTTGAAGAGTACAACTATGAGCTCATATACAAGCCTGGATGCACAAATAAAGTGGCAGATGCATTATCCCGACTGAAACTCGAAGCAAATTTATTATCAAGCCCAAGAAGAGAACAGGAGGATTCTTCAACTGATACGGCATCTGAAGTGGATCAGAACAACCAAAATACTTCATCAATGGCAACAGTTCACAGCGCGGAAGACGATAATTCTAATCTCATACCACATCATATAGGACAAATTAACGTTTTTCGAAATCAGTTGATAATATCAGTAGGAAATGGAGTCACAGCACATGAAGAACCGCATCCTAATTTCAACAGACATTATATCAGTCTTAAAGAAATTACTAACTCGGAACTTATAAAGGTTTTAAAAGAAAAACTGTCACCCTTGATTATTAATGGAATCAAAATTCCTGAAAATTACATCCAAACATTCCAGGATATTTATAAAGAACACTTCCGTTCGTACAAAATCAGAATAACTCAACGAATCGTAGCATATATTTGCAATGAAGAAAATATATTTAACATTATCAAAGACGAACATAAAAGAGCACACAGAAATTGGAAAGAAAACAAACAACAAATTTCTATTTCTCACAGATGGCAAGCTTAATAAAAAAGTATACTGCTAATTGTGACATCTGTAATATAAATAAGTACGACCGACATCCGAACAAACCACATCTTATGGAAACACCAATACCGAAATACCCATCCGAAATTATTCACATAGATATAATGGAAATAAAAAAAGAAAAATTCATAACTTGCATAGATAAATTCACTAAATTTACAAAATTCTTCAAAATCAAAAGCAAATCAGCATTACATATCAGGCAAAAATTAATAAAAATTGTACATTATTTCACAACACCGCGACTAATCGTAATGGATAACGCAGCGAGTTTTACAAGTCCAATTGTAACAGATTATTTAAGGACTATTGGCATAGAAATCTATCTGACACCCACACAAAGAAGTGAAGTTAACGGAGCAATTGAACGAGTCCATTCAACAATAGAGGAAATAGCAAGGTGCTTGCAACAGGAATACAGGAATTTATCTACGAAGGAAATCGTTTACATAGCAGTAGATAGATATAATAACACTATTCATTTGGTTACTGGACAAAAACCAGCCGACATCTTTCTCGGAAGAATACAAAGATTAACTACCAAAATTTAGTGAACTTTCAAGAAAAAATTAATGAGGATTTAATAGGAAAAATTAAGAAAAATCAAGAAAAGAAATTAGAAAGAGAAAAAACCAAAAGAAAAGAACCGAAAACTTACGAACCAGGGAAAACTGTATTCACTCAAATTAAACAAATAAAAGGGAAAAATAAACCACTCTATAAAAAAGAAGTTGTAGCAAGAAACAACAGAGTTACAATAACAACAGAATCTGGAAGACGGATTCACAAAGCTCACTTAAAAAATTCTACTAACTAATACACGAATTTATTTCTTTTTAGCTTTTTAACACTAATCTACTCAATAAAATAGAAATTCAACTCAAATACACTAGAAGCAATAGAATACGGAACTCCATCCATAGCAGTTAAAAACTCAACTCTTCTTTATATCATTAATTTGCCAAAAACAAATGGAATCGAGTACAATCATATAAAAATTAGAGCTACAATAAGGAACAATACACAACTAAACTTGGATTACCATGATTTATTAATTCACTTAAAGGAAATATATGGAATAGCTGAAAAATTCAAACATTTGAACAAAATTATCACCTGCAAAATAAATCAAATCAAGAAAATTGAGGAAGACCATTGCATATCACAGCTCCTTAAAGGATCCAACTCGGTATGTGAACATCATTTCAATAAAAATGAAGAAATTGAGTCTTTAAATGATGAAACAATTTTCCTTAACAATTTTAAAGGAATTTTAATGGTCAATAATACTGAAAAACAACTACTTGGTAATTTTTTGATACAACTACATAATGAAACTATCAAAATTAAGAAGCAAGTATTTACAAATGAAGAGGTTAAACTATCACATATTCTACCCTCTATTATGCACAACGAATCAAGAGAAGTTAAAATAAAACCAAACTTGGATTATTTACACAGTCTACACTTGGACAACGTTAAGAAACTAGGAAAACTTTTCATGGCCTCTACAATCAGTATAACAACGGATATAATTTTTATTTCATCAATTATATTTGCAGTTATAATCATCTTTATAAAGAAATCACTCAGAAATAAGAGGGATTTACTAAACATTTCAATGAAAACAACAGCAACAGATACTTCAATTGAAAATCTTCAACCAATCAGATTAAACTTCTGATCCACGGGTCGTGGATTTTTTAGGAGGGAAGAGTTAAGACACCTGTAAATGTGTGAATTATAAAACGCTCAGTCAGCAAATTTATATTTCTCATAATTTTTAAGTTTATTTAATAATTTCAAATCATTTCATAATTTTGCTTTAAATATCAAATTACAATACTTAAATTATTTTTTTACCTTAATTATTTCTCACGGGAAATAATTAATTTCGTAATAAAGTAAAATGTCATATCAGCATATTTTATAATATAAATTAGCTGTTAGTTATTAGTTAAGTCACAGTTTAAATTTGCCAATTAAGAAGTAATTAATAAAGTGGACATTAGTCCTAATAATTATTTTTTTAAAAGAATTTATGTTATGGGGTTTCTAATGGGTTTATGATGCGATTATATAGCCTCTCAAAACCAACCGTCAACCTCACCTTCACGCGGTGAAACCCGCTTATTAACAGACGAAGCTCTGACGACCGAGTATTGGCGATATAACCATAGTAAACTATCCTCTGGTGGAAAGGACCAGATGGGAAATACACGGCCCTACAAATTGGAGGTTGGACGTCGGGCTAACAACCCACCCCGTAAAAAAAGCATTGTTACGAGAGATTTACTACAGCCTCGGATACAGACGGATTTAAACAATATACGACCCATGCAACAGAAAAAGGATTATGATTGGAACATCGGAACTTGGAATATTAGACCAATGCTGCAACCTGGAAAAATGCAAGAAATTGTCCAAGAAGCACAAAAAGCCAAATTAGACTTCATCGCTCTACAAGAAGTAAGATGGAAAGAGAATGGCAGAATAGACAAACGAGATTTCTCACTGCTATATAGTGGAAACCAAGAGCGAACTGGACAATATGGCACTGGCTTCATCGTAATGAAAAAACTAAAAAATTCAATATTAGGCTTCACCCCAATAAATTATCGTATATGCACGCTGAAAATTAAAGGAAAATTTAACAACATAACTCTGATATCATCCTACGCACCCACAGAGGACGCTACAGAAACATCTAAGGATGAATTTTATTATGATTTGGAAAGGACGTGTGATGCGGTTGGGAAATATGACACTTTAATAGTCTTAGGAGACTTCAACGCTAAAATCGGTAAAGAGCCGTTTATCGAGGGCATCGGTGGAATGAACTCACTACACGACGAAACATCAGCAAACGGGTTAAAATTGTGTCACTTTGCAGCAGGATACAACTTATACATCGCTAGTAGTCATTTTCCACACAAAAATATACATAAAGGTACCTGGAAAATACCAGCAAATGGAAGAACGAACCAGATTGACCATGTCCTAGTGACCAAAAGAAGAATGTCCTCAGTAATGAATGTACGTACATGTCGCGGATTAAACTGCGACAGTGACCACTTCCTAGTCATACTAACACTCCGACAAAGAATCTCAAACATCGCAAAAAAGAGGGGAGAAAAGAAAAAGAAATGGGATACAGAAAAACTAAAAGCAACAGGAGTATTAGAAAACTATCAAACCAAACTTGGAGATAATCTGAATTGCCTAAGAGATATAACTACAGAACTAACAACTATAGAAGAAGACTGGTTAAACATTAAACGTGCAATAAACTCAACAGTTCAAGAAACCATAGGCATAAAGACGAATAGAAGAAATGAAGAATGGTTTGACATAGAATGTACTGAAGCAATTAAAGACAAGAATGAAGCCAGGCTAAGAATGATACAAAGAAATACGAGAAGAAACGAGGAGATCTATAAAACGAAAAGGAAATATGCCACTAAGCTTTGTAGACAAAAAAAAAGCGTAATTACATGAAGACACGTGTTGAAGAAATTGAATCCAACTTCAACAACAAAGACATAAAAAATTTTTACAAAGGACTAAAAGAAGAAACAAGAAATTTCCAACCTAAATTGACAAATTGCAAGGATAAAAATGGATTTATTCTATCTGACGAACACCAAATTATAGATAGGTGGAAACAGTACTTTGAAGAACTTTTCAATATTGACAATAACAATAATGATGGAGTAACATTTACATTTCACATAGAAGGAGATAATGAACGAAATTCTAATATCGAAGAGCCGACAATTGAAGAAACTACAGCAGCAATTAATAAACTTAAAAACGGAAAATCACCAGGCGAAGATGGTATTACAGCAGAACTTTTTAAAAAAGGAGGTGAAGAGCTGCTTCATCACTTACACAGATTAATGTGTAAAATATGGAGGAATGAAAGCATGCCGAAAGAATGGGAAATTGGTACCATATTCCCTATCCACAAAAAAGGAGATAAACTCAATTGCAGTAACTACAGGGGTATCATGTTACTAAATGTTGCATATAAGATTTTTAGCAAAATTTTATACGAAAGACTAAACGAGAAAGCAGAAACCATCTTAGCTGAGTATCAATGCGGTTTTAGACCAAACAGATCAACAACAGACCAAGTTTTTCTTATAAAGCATAACATGGAAAAATGCTACGAATACAATTTTGACTTGCATATACTATTTGTTGATTTCAAACAAGCTTTCGACAGCATTAAAAGAGAGGAAATACCGAAAATATTGCACAATTTGGGATACCCAGAAAAACTAATTCGACTTACAATGATGACCTTAAATAACACCAGAAGCAGCGTCATAGTACAAAATCAAATTTCAGAGGTTTTCAGCATAAAAACAGGTGTAAAACAAGGCGACACATTATCGACAGTGATTTTCAACCTTATGCTGCATTACGTAACGAAAGATCTAGATAGAGGGGGAAATACATTCAACAAATCATCACAAATTAACGCTTTTGCTGACGATATTGCTATAATAACCAGAAACAAAAGAGCTATGGTTGAGCAGTTCGTGAAACTCGAAGCAGAAGCTAGCAAAATTAGCTTAAGAATAAATAAAAATAAAACAAAATATATGATATTATCACGCTCAAACACTAGGCGCAGCCCGCAAAACATAACAATCGGAGAATACAACTTCGAAGGCGTAGATAATTTTACGTATTTGGGAGTATTGCTCAACAACGAACGAACAGCATGCACTGTTCAATACAAAATAGAATCCAAGCGACCAACAAATGCTACTATGCACATCAAAAACTATTTAAATCGAAGCTTTTATCTAGACATTCAAAACTGTGTATGTATAAAACCCTAGTTAGACCAGTGTTGACCTATGGTGCGGAAAATTGGACATTATCAATATCAGACGAAAATGGTCTAAAAATTTTTGAACGCAAAATTTTAAGGAAAATATTTGGACCGAAACAAAATCTACACGGTGAATATATGCACAGAAACAATCAAGAACTGCAACTACTAATAAATAATGAAGACGTGGTCCGCTTTATTAAAGCACAAAGAATTAGATGGGCTGGACACGTTGCTAGAATGGCAAATAATAGGTCATAAAGACTTATATTAGATGTTGCTCCACCTGTAAATAGATACAGAGGAAGACCATGGACAGATGGCTTAGAAAATGATTTAAGAAAACTTAATATCAGAAACTGGAAAGTTGCAGCACAAAATCGACAAGTATGGCGGGCAGCAGTAAATCAGGCTAAAACTCACCCCGAGTTGTGACGCCATTTGATGATGATGATGATGTTAAAATTCTTAACTTGGATTGCCTTTGTTTTTGAACCAAATGTCCATGTAAACTATTTCTAAAGGTTTACTGGCAGTTTCTGAAATTTTAAGTGGTAGTTAGAGGATTACGTTCGTATTTGGCAGAATTGCAAATGTGACAGTTGTTTTGTTTATGATTCTTTGAATTTCTTCTTTAAATTTAGGAAAATAATATTTGTTTTTTAAATTTAGATAAACGACATTGATACCTCTGTGGTTTGTTTTCACATGTTGGTCGAGGATGAGTTTTTGTATTTCTAGACGATATAAAATATAATCAAGTAAGAGCGAACATTTATTTAATTTTAATAACTTATTTTTTTGAGAAATATTTCAAGTATGTATTTTGGAAAGCACCATAAATTTTGATGTCTTCAATCATAACTCCTACTATACCTTTATTACTCCTGACTCCTACTATACCTTTTTTTGACTCCTACTATACCTTTATTAGGAATAAAGTATAGTAGGAGGAAAGATAATAAAGTAATTAAAAAGGAAAGATAATTCTTCATTTGGATCAGGGTGTATAAAAAATTTCCGTTTTCTCTTATGGATATTTATTAATTTGAAGTTTAGTGGAGCATCTTTTTTTATAATAATTTGGGTTTTATAGAAATATATTGGTAATTCAGATATTCGAATATATTCAGAGTTATCTTCATTTGCTGAGTGAATTGTAGCATCGGTTGAACGAATTTAATCAATATCTATTTCATTGTCAACACTATTTTCAACAGAATTTGATAATGCGTCAGCAATTTTGTTTTCCTTTCCCGCAAGGTATTCGATATTAAAATTAAATTCTTCTAGTTTGATTTTCCATCTTTGCAATTTTGAATTAGGTTTCTTCAAATTGTGCAACCATTGTAAAGGTCATGGTCTGTTCTGATAGTGAATTTGCGACCAAAGATATGTGGGCGAAAATATTTAGTTGCCCAGATAATCGCAAGTAGTTCCTTTTCGATTGTGGAATACTTACACTCATGTTCGTTGAGTGTACGTGAGGCGCAACAAACTGGGTGGTTATTCTGCGATAGAACAGCACCGATCGCGAAATTACTTGCATCTGTAGTAATTACAAAGTTTTTTGAAGATAGACTAATATTGGAATCAAGATAGACTAATATTGGATCAGTAATGATCAAAAGTTTTAATTTTTCAAATGCTTCTTTATATTCAGGATTTGTGATATTAATATGTTTTCCTTTTTTAAGCAATTTGTTAAAGGCTTTGAAATTTTTGCGAAATCTTTAATAAATTTTCGGTAATACCCAACTAACCCTAAAAAACTTTTGATTTGTTTCTGTGTTTTAGGTATTGGAAATTTCGTTATGGCCTCTATTTTATTTGGATTAGGTTTAATACCTTAAGTCGTGATGATATGACCAAGAAATTCAGTTTCTTGCTTCATAAATTCACTTTTATCCTATTGTATTTTGAGGTTAGCGTTATTCAATTTATTTAGAATTTTTTTCGAGTTGTCAAAATATTCTTCTTTACTTGTACTAAAGATAATTATATCATTTAGATATACATAGCAACATTTACCTATGTATTCTTTAAGTACCGAATTCATTAAATTTTGGAATGTTGTAGGAGCATTTTTAAGACCAAATGGCATCCTGACAAATTCATAATGTCCATTATAGGTACTGAATGCGGTTTTCTTTATGTCTTCTGGTGCGACTTCGGTTTGATGAAAATCTTTGGGAACATCGAGCGTAGTGAAGTACATAGCCCGACCTAATTTATCTAGAATATCTTAAATATTAGGTATGGGATATTTGTCGTCAACAGTAGTATTATTCAATTTCCGATAATCGATTACGATGCGCCACTTTTGTTTTTGTGATGCATCCAATTTTTTTGGGACAACCCATATAGGTACGGAATAAGGGGAATCACTATTTCTATTGATACCTTGTTGAAGCATTTCTTCAATTTGATTGTTTGCTTTTTGGCGGTGGATTTAAGGAAAGCGATATAATTTTGTGTAAATTGGAATTTCGTTAATAGTTTTAATATTATGTTTAATAGCGTGAGTGAACGATAAATCATCACCTTCGTGATAGAAAGCTTTATCGAACCTCTTTATTATACTCAGAAGTTCTTGTTTTGTCACGTCATCTAGATGGTTTATTCTTAATTCATTTTCGTCAAGAAAAATTTCATTTTGAAATATCTCAAGTTCTTTGAGAGGAAAAGGAATAAAATATTGTTTTTCTTCATGTTTATTGAAGAAAAAAGGAATTTCGTTACCTGATTTGAATTTGATTATTTGATTTTCATAATTAATTACAGTTAAGAAGGGAATTAAAATAATTTTACTTAATAGACCGTCAAATTTGTCATGAAATTGTAATACCAGGAATTCTAATTTAGTGTTAAAACTAAATTCAAGAAAACAATCAATTCTTACTTTAGTATTACATATAGTAGTATTAGTAAGAGTTTTTACGCTAATTGGATTAATTTTTATTCTATAAAGAAGATTCCAAATTTTTGTATTGATAACACTCATTGTCGCTCCAGTGTCTAAAATAAACTTAAGTGGTTTTCCTTTGGATTGGATCTTTATATAAGGAAGTCGTTGTTCTGTGGTTCCGAGGCAATCAATTGAAAATTTTGTACTTCGTTTGCAGTTACATTATTCATACGGGCTTGTATTGTGTGGTTTACGTCCATACGTTTAGATTGTGAAAAATCTCACCATTTCCATTAAATGATAAAATCTTCTGTTTTGACTTGTATTATTTTTACTGTTAGAATCGTATCTATTATTAATATTAGAAGTATTTTGAGATCTGTGGTAGTTATTATTACTGTGATTTTTATTATTATTGTTAATATTATTATAATTTTCGTAAGTATGTGATATTATTTCTAAAATTGTTATTTCTTGGGTAATTACTAAAGTTTTGTGAATAATTATTATTTTTAAATTTTTGGGCATTTTGATTTCCGTTATTTCGAGAAGTATTCCTATACGGACAAAAATAAGCATACCCACCTTCATAAAGAATGTTAATAGCTTTTTCAAGAGTATCGGGGTTCCTACTATAAAGTATAGAACTCATTAATTCTGGAATTTTATCCATAAAAACCCATAAAGCCGTATTGGCATTATTTTGCACGGTATATGGAGAATTTACTTCATTTTTATTTTGTTATTAAACCTACGCAAACAATTTTTCATACTATTATACAAATCTACACTTTTTGTTTCGTAAATTGTCACATAACTCCCGACTCGATTTTTTTTCTCCGAAATTATTTAAAAGTACATTTTTTATCTCAACCCAATTTTCTACATGATTGTTAATCTCTATAATTTCCCTAGCCGTATCAACTAATTTACTTTTTAGTCTATTTAACAATATAACTTGACTTGAAGAGTCATATTTTAAAATTATAGGTATTACACTTTCAACTAATTCAAAAAATGTATTCAAATTCTCACCATTTCCATTAAATATTTTCGATGTATGTATTTAATCGGATCGATCTGCAAAACCAATGGTTGACTCGTTGCTGTTTGGTCCTGTGTTAATGGCATTGTATATCTCTGCTCCAATCTCTTTGTTGATCTCGTTGTATTAATTTTGTTGAATGATGTTCACGTATATTTACACAAAAAGTTTTTTTTATTTTTATCAGTATAATGGTATATTATTATAAGTATTATTAGTAGGAAATTTATTTATTTGTTTTTCCTTTTTTGTTTTTAAATAAGTAAAACAAGGTTTTTTTTTTTGTGTTTTTGATTTGAACTATTTTATTTATTTAGTAATTTTATTAATAAATTTTTTGGAAATAATTTTAAACCGTATTATACAAAAGGTTTTAAATTTAAAACTATTATTTGTGTTTTGAGTTTTTTTTACTTGATACTTGTTTTTCTAAGAGTTTTCTTTTATTATTAAATTTTTATTTTTCTTTACTAAAAAATTTTTTATCACTTGATCTCTTATATTAATTTTTGGGATCCTACCGACTGCGCCATTAATGTTTTTCAAACTTTTTATTCGGAAAAATATTATTAATAAAACAAAAATCTTTAATTTTCAAAAGTACTTTATTACTTGTTATCAGAACAACAAACGAAAATTTACTTAAACTAATTTACTTAACTTAGTATAAAATTTTAGTTACGAAATACAATTTAGATTTTACGTAACATTTTACATTTTACATTTTAAGTGTGTTATAAAAAGAAAAGAAAAATTCTGATTTTACATCATCAGCGTTTTTCGATAATTTCTCAAAAATTTAAACTAATTTAATTTTAAAAGTTTTAACAAAAAAAAAAAAATGTTTGATCAGCTAATTACTTATTTAAAAAATTATTTATTTGTTTAATGAAAAAAACGGTCGATTATGAAATAAAGCACTTGAGTTCAAGTGAGTTTAAAATAAAGAAAACGCACAATGTAAAATTAAAAGAAAAATTGAAATTCGATTTAATTTAGAGAAAATGGCATTTTCCGTTTTTGTAGGATAATTCCATTTTCTTGTAAAATATTGTTTGGTACAACAGTAGGTATAAAATTATCAGCAGAGGGTGGTGTGGATGTAACTGTATATATTATGTTTTATTGATTGTGGAAATTATCATAAGAATTACTATCATATAAAATTTTAATATTTGTACTCGTATCGTAAGTTTCTTTAAAAATGAAAATAAACATGTATATTCAAAGCCATAAAAAAAAGAAAATAACAAAATTATGGTAGATATTAGTTCTTTTGATGTTTGAAAACTTTTAAGCTTAAAATTTTTTAAATTTTCACTAACCAAAAATTGATGGCAGATTTTTGCATTTAAAAGTGTTTTAATATAAAAGTAAATTGCTGGATTAATTTCAACAAAAAGAAGAACTCTCTTTTATTTCATTAATATTGAAAAGATTTTTACTTATATAGTAGGACATTCACTATTAAAACGGACCACAGACCACTTATTTGGCTGATCAATTTCAAAGAACAAAATTGTAAGCAAGCTTCGACGGTGGGAAATCAAACTAAACGATTTTACCTTTGAATTAGAGTTAAAATATGGTTTCCAGAAAGAAATCAAATCTACTTAACAACAATTGATAAGTTTTCTAAATATGCTATATTGCATAAATTAAACGATAGAAATTAGATTAGCGTTTTCAATGGTATTAAAATACTTAGGTAAAATAAAAAAGTTAGTATCAAACGGAGACATATGCACTATCAATGCTGTTGAGGAGTTTTTGAAAGAAAACGGTGTCGAAATCCACTAAACAATTTGCTGGATTAAAAACCGGTAACATTGATAAAGAAAGCCTACATGGGACTCTGAATGAACACTTGAGAACCATGAATGTCGAACACACTAACGATACTTTAGATAAAAATCTTTTCAAAATAATGACTACAATTCTATATACTTAACAACGAATTTAAAACTTGTAGACTTTTTAAAAAAAAATTTAGGCAAAACTCAAATTAAAAAACAAATTCCTAATCCAAAAATTAATCCACAATGAAAAAACTAATAAAAATAGACATCACACTTCTAAGTAAAAATACCGTCAAAAATAAAAATATAGCAAAATGTTCTCCATAATATAAAAAACTAACAAATTATAGAAAGACATAATAGGTAAAAGTGCAGAAACACCAAATTTTACAAATCATAGTTAAAACGCAAATATAATTACCAAATCTCGCATAACCGTAATTAAATTAATTATGCTGCTGAACCTAATCGTAAACCGTGCACAGAAAATGGAAATTACACCGCTTTTCGGGGACAACTGTTACACAATAGTAAAAATAAAAGGCAGGCAAATGGTACAAAATTACTAGAAAATACTACATTTTGAACAGAATACAAAAACCTAATTTACGCAATAGAAACGAATATCGATTCGTTAAACTTGCAACATTCAAATCCTAATTCTTTAGTAGTTGCTAAAGAATTAGAGAATTTGAAACCATATTTCAAGACCATCATTCCTTCAATTGCTATAAATAAAAGAGGTCTTGTCAATTTATTGGGCTCTGAACTAAAAATTATCGCTGTTACAATCGACGGAGATAACTCAAAAAAGATTTCTGACTACATTGACAACTTAAAACAAAATAAACAGCATCTAACCGAACAGTCTAATAAGCAAATTATTATAAACCAAAAGTTATTACTTTAATAGAAAACATTAAAAAGTATATTAATTATCAAGGACAACAAATTTAAAAATATTTATCTAAGATTATTAGTGATACAAATAAAAGAATAAAATTTATGTAAACATTTTACATATGAACAGAGAAATTGACAATATTAAAGACATAATACTTCTAAGTAAGTTGAATGTTCTAGCACATGACATTCTTTCATCTAACAAAATCGAAAATTTTAATATAACAATAGAATTTATTCCATTTATAAAAAGCAGTGTAATTTTAAAAGACATTAAGATAATTTTGGCAATAGTATTTGCAAAATTTTCTGATGAATAGTATTTTGATGCTATAGTAATTGCATTTCCCAATCAAATACAGAAAGAATTAGATATACGTAACGAAAAAATAATTGTATCTGAAAAAAAGGTAATATTTACATTTGAAAATCAAATTGTAAATAAAAAAGAATTTCAAAATGATTGTATCTCTAATATATTTAAAAAAAACAATACATGCAATTTTAAGATTAAGAATAAACCGTTTATTAAAGAAATAGATTCGGGACAAAAAATCTCAAAATTATGAAAAAGAAGACATAATAATTAAAAAACATAACTTAATAAAGTTTATAAATTGTAATGCAATAATTAATAATTTAAAATTTGTAAATAAAATTAATACGCTTCAAAACAAAATTATATTATCTATGTTGAATAAATAAAATATTAAACAATTTAAGCCTGGAAAATGTATATTTAGAAAAAATAGAAAATAGAAAATCTATTAAATACATAGATATTAAGAAAAAATTATTTCAATACTCGCTAAACTCTGTGACATTTGTAACGCTTATCGTTATAAAGTCTATAATACTTTTAAAATATCGTCAAAAAATTGAACTTAATACTATTACACAAAAAGTTTGCGATACACCTAAGATAGAGAACGATAGAGGAGTTACATACAGAGAATAACATTAGCCCCCTATACTATAATTTATTATTATAAGTAAATTAAGGTTTGAATACAAAATTTACAATCAGTGTTTTGAAAACCATCAAAGAATATAGTTTCATTTCAAACATAACTAGCGCAGTCGGTTTTAAACAAAAATTTAAAATAATTATTAATTTAATTAAAACATCTACTCCTATAAAAAAAATAAAATAATAAAAAAAATTGATATAAATTATAAATAATAAAACAATTAATTTAATTCTATTCAAATAGTGCCTCTGCAGTAATAATTATAAAATTAATAACTTATAATTATTCAACTACTAAAATTTATAAAACACTAAACTATTATAATCAACAAATCATTAGAGTACACCAAATCAACAAATTATAATAGTACATCAAATCAACAAATTATTATAGTACATCAAACCAACATATCATCATAGTACAGCAAATAAACGAATCATCATAGTACATTAAACCAACAAATCATCATAGTACATGAAATCAACAAATCATCAAAGTACATCAACTAACAAATCAGCATAGTGCATCAATGGCAACAATATCAATATATGGTTTGTACAATTTCCTTACTTAAAGCTAATTTAATCTTTATTTTTAAATAATAATAAATAAAAAAAAAATTATTATTGTAAAAACTTAAAATAAATTAGAATATTATTAAACTAGCTGTTGGCCCGTCACAGAATGACGGAAGGTCAATTGAAAGAAGAACTTTTTTTAATTAAAAACTATTTCTAATTTAATTATATACATATATATATACATATATTGTATATCAATACCATGTTAAATAAAATCGCAACCGTAACTCCATCTATTAATATTTTGTATACATATTTAAAAAAAATATTGCTATACATAGTTTTCATAACCATTGCTTAGATTCAAATCGAAATATTTGTTTGTTGCTAACATTCTAAAATGTACCTATTTATATGTACGTAAAATTGTATTAAATGTTGTTTTTGAATTGAGTTTTGCTTAAATATAAATTTTGAATTATAAAATTTAATGGAATTTTTTTTAATATACCGAAATAAGTTAAAAAAATATATTTGTTTGGATTCTATGGTGCTGACTGCTGGACTTGGTGCATCGAACTCAAGTATATACCCTAAGCCACTTTGCCAACCTCTACACCATTTTTTTCCATTTTTAGCTTTTTTTAAATAGAAAAAATAATTAAAAGGAATTATGAAGGAAAGATGCAGGGATGAGAGAGAGATGAAGGAACTTTGAGGGAACTTTGAAAATACTTTGATTGCATTGCTTGGTTTATTTGCTTTTCAATACAAGCAATGCAACAAAGCATACATTGGTTATTTCAGATTTTCACTGAAAATAATTAAGACTTACAACACAATTTTCTTGCTAAGCATAGTTTTCTTAATTTTTATTAACAAAATGTTTTACTATTTATATAAAATTTCCAGAAAATGTTCTGTGAGTTTTAAAAACGTAAATGAACAAATTCATATATTTAAAATAATTTAAATTCATAAAATAATTTTATTTATTTTTGTTTTTGTTTTTTTTTTTTATTAAAAATAAATAAAATATTTTTTGGCCTGCTTATGATAATTTATGATATTTTATTTTCTAAAATAAAACACATTCAACAAAACATTAATATTTTATTTTTTATAATTGAACACATCCAACAAAACACATTTAATTGAATGAGTTTGTTACACCTCATTCTACACAAATATATTAATAATAATAATCAAAAAAAAAAATTTATTTTTATACTAATTTTTTATTCGCAATAAAACGAATTACAATAAAAAACAATTTCAAACAAAAAGTTTAATTTAAAATATTCTTCTTCTTTCACTTTTTATTACATAAAATGAAGGAATGAACGAAAGAAAAACACAAAAAAAAAAAACAACTAGAAAAACAGTCATTCGGTGCAACCGACTTAAAAATACCCTACACCTATTTGTTTCAAATTTAATGAAAAGTTTCTATCTTTCTAGATCAAGTTTCTATTTTCATTTTCTTAATTTTGACAATAATTTTAATTTTGGGTTTTTTTAATTAACTACAATTAAGTCTTAATTGCCGGGACACACAGGAAATAGGAAAAACACGGTTTCATGAGGTCTTTTGTTTGTGAAATCGTTATTTGCTGGGCTTTTGTCGTTGAGTGTATTTTATAAAAAGTTTCTAGGCCGATGCACAGGAATATTGTTTTTAGGTTGGTTTATCCTTCTCCATTGTGAACTACCAGAATCAACTTCCATTGGCAAGGATGGATTAGGGTTTTTAATATTCCCAGATCTAGCAAAGAGACCCTTACGATCCTTGAGCGAATTCCCTGATGCAAAGGTCCGTGCGAAGTCGCATCTTCTGTGGCTTACTTCTAATTCTTGTGCTGTTGCTAGGGCGGTTGGCAAATCAGTAGGTCTTGGGGAAAATAGTATGTCACAAAGGGGTCGACGAAGGTCTGAAATAAATAAATGAAGAGCTGTTTCACTAGCTCTTTCGTTCAATGTAGTAGCCGGTGTCCTGTTATTTGTATTGGTCATTATGTTCTTGTTTATGATTAATGTAAGTTGTTTGTTGTAATACTCAGTGATGGAAGAATTTCCCTGTTGGAGTATACTGAGTTCGTTTGCAAGTACGTGTGATGGTCTTTTGTCTGAATAGGTCTGATCTAACCGGACGATAATTGCATTATGATTAAGAACCGTATTAAATGCTACTAGAGTTGCATTTGCTGAATCTGTTACTTTAGTTCTTAGGATATCTGTTGCAATATAAAAAGTTTCGGAGCCCGGTGTGTGATAGTTCATGGCGAACAGAGCAGCTGTTCTCCATGCCGGACATGCTGTTGGGTCTCCCTGGAATTCGGGTAGAGATTTTACCAGGTCAAGTCCAGTATGAGTTTCTCTGACGTTTTGTAGGAAAGATATTGGTTGGAATGTTTCAACAGATTGAGGTTGTAGTGATTGGATTACGGAAATGGGGGTTTGTATTTGGGCCGAAAGGTCTTGTCTAGTCCTTTCCATTACAGCAGTAATGAGATCCTTTACTTGTTCTGTAGTTATACTCATAATTATCAAGTTTCAAGAGTTTTTTTTTTGATTTTTAAATAATAAAATGAATAAAAAAATATAAAAATATAAAATTAAAATTAGGAATAGAGTTGGCCAAATTCTAACGGCTTCTATTTTTTTCTTTACTTAATTTTTGTTTCTAATAAATTTAATATTAAAAAATATTTTATATGTTTAAAAACTTATATCTTTTAATTACAATTTGTTTTCAAATTTCTACAAACTACTTTAATATGTTTTACTTTTAGAGATTAGTTTTTTAATTAACCTAATTAATTTTTTTTTTATGATTTTTTTTAAAACAAATTTTGCATACAATCCACTTTGCTTTTTTTTAAAAACTTTTAATGCTTCAAAATTATCGATCTTGACTTTTCATTTAAGTTTTATATTGTTTAAAGATGATACGCCTGTTTAAAGATGATCCGCAACTGCTTCTGACTGCTCGTAACTGCTCGTCCACACAATATTATTGTTATTCCTTATATTGTGATCTGTTTTTATAATTATTTACTATCGCTGTATTTTTGTTCTGCGGATTTTTTTTCTTAGAACTCGTTTTATCCCTATATGGGGATCCGTATATTCACTTTCTGTTTTAACCACGCTAAATTACTTTATACAGGCCCCACGTTGGGTGCCAGTTAAGATAATGTTATGTATTTCTTTTTTGTTATTGCGCCTAAGGCAGCCTCACTTTACACATACATATATGCTAAGAGAAAGGCTTGTTTCACAATAAAGAGAAATGTATTCGTTGAGAACTAATTTCATTCTGGTTTATTTAATTAAATTCAATCATATTTAGCTAAAATTAACATGAAACAAACTAATACAAAATTATTGTTTTTTATACAAAAAGTGTTTAATAAGCAATTAATTAATTTAAAAGTTAAAGTGTTCCCACGGGAAAATAAATAAAAATTTAGTTTTAATGCATTGAAGGAAATTTAATCCTTTGCTCGTGTACTTTTTGAGCTTTTCATGCATGTATATTTACTTATATAAACTTATTATCAAAACAGGAGCCGAATTCAGTATATTAAATCCAAACTTATGTCATCCAAAGTATAAAATTAGAATTAATAATAAGAACTTAAAACTCTTAAACATAAAGCTCAAACGAATATTAAATATAATAATGCCCAGTTTTTAAAATTTTTAAGGAAAACCTTTTAGTCGAATTACTTGAAATAGATTTTCACATTAATATTTGCTGATTATAAAAATCGAGCTATTAAAACTAATAACACGATTCTTCTCTTCTTTTTAACAGAAAATGAGGAAAATTATTTTTCCAAAATATAATCCTATTCAATTCTTTTTTAACGAAATGAATAACTTCAACGTTCCTGATTACATAAATATATTACATTTAAATAAAAAAGAGCAAATTTCATTTACGATAATTATACTAAATAATAAAAATGTTTTTTTTATAAAGATAATGATAACCTTTCATTCACTAATAAAATTAAACACTCAATAAATACCCAAAACGAAATACCTATATATACCAAAGTGTACAGATACCCAGAAATCCATAAAGAAGGAGAACAGACAAATAGATAAGATGTTGAAAGATAATATCATTCAACACTCAAATTTACCATACAATTCCCCAATTTGGGTTGTCCCCAAAAAACTTGACAACAGTGGATAACAAAAATGGGAAATTGTTAATGGAGAATTGTAAAATGGAGGATGCCATTCTGGTTAAAGAATGCATCTTCCACATTCCAAAGACTAATGAATCAAGTCTTGGAAAATACATAAACAAAATTTGTATAGTTTATATAGATGATATCCCAATTTTCTCTTTATTTGTGCAAGAACATTTAGACTCTTTGCAACAAATATTTCAAATTTTATCCAAAGAAAATCTAAAAATACAATTAGACAAATGTTTGTTTTTAAATCGGGAAATCAATTTTTTGTGATACGTTCTAACAAAGAAGGTGTTAAACCAAATCCCAAAAAAATAGAGTCAATTTAAAAAATTTCACTGCCTAAGACACAAAAAGCAATAAAGAGTTTTTTTGGCATCACAGGCTACTACAGAAAATTTATACGTGACTATTCTAAAGTACCAAAAAAAGGGAACAAAAATTAATTTAAAAGGTAATGAATATTTAAAAGATTTTGAAACATTAAAACGTCTGATTACATCAGATCCTATTTTACAATATCCCGACTTTAGTAAGAATTTTCTTTTAAACACGGAGGCATATGCCTTTGCACTGGGTGCTTAGTAAAAATAAACATAAGTTTAGTAAAGTAAAAATTCTCATCCAAATTCAAGTAAAAATAAAATCGTTAATCAGTGCGGACGTGTTTCCTAATTATCGGTTAAAATTTACTTTAAACAATGCAAAACGTCGTTTAAAATAAATTTAATTAATAAACAGAAAAAATTAAAAATAAAAAAAAAATTGTAATATGATACATATATGTATGCAACATAAAAAAACAAATTAAATAAAAAAAGAGGAAGAATGTAGTAGAGTAGACTGTGTCAACTCTGCGATACCCGTATGACTGTTATATAAACATTATATGATTATTATTATTAATTACTTTTGGCAAAATTTCAAACATACCAGCTTTATTAGGTGAAATATAATGCTCATACAAAAGAAGGAGTTGTATGGCAGCTACTCGAACCCTCTGCAGTAGACCAACCAAATTTTGCAGTAACTTTGGCCATAAAACTAAACTACTTTTGCCAAAATTTCAGACACGTAGCTGTAATAGGTACAGAGAAATACTCGGGGGGGTGTATTAAGTCCATAGGTATTAAGTCCAGAATACAAAAATATGGACTTATTTCCATTTGAAATGGAAATAAGTCCATAAATTGAATTATGAACTTATTTCTCTTTTACATTGGGAATTAAGTCCATATGGTATTATTTCACTTTGAGAATTTTCTTTAATATTTTAAAAAATAAATTTTTTGTTAGAAAATAAATTTTATATTCATTATAAATAAAATTATAATACAAATTTCTTTTTACATAAATATATGTGCATTATTGTAATACATAATTAATTAAGTATTTTTACAAATATACATAACTAATTAAAAACTTCAATAGAATTGGTTACAATTTGCCTGCAAACTGGGCACAAAATTGGCGAAAATATTCTGGAAAAAGCGTAAAACTCTGCTTTTAAACCCAACTCTAAAATCCCTCCTAATTCAGAATCGTACATATACATATATATAAATATTCTGGAAAAAGCGGAAATCCTGATTTTGAATCCAACTCTAAAATCCCTCAAAAGGAATCCCTAAAATCTTTAAATGGAGGGAATTTAGAGTTGGATTCAAAAGCAGGGTTTTACGCTTTTTCCAGAATATTTATATATGTGTATATGTGGGATTCTGAATTAGGAGGGATTTTAGAGTTTGATTCAAAAGCAGGGTTTTACGCTTTTTCCAGAATATTTATATACGTGTATATGTGGGATTCTGAATTAGGAGGGATTTTAAAGTTGGATTCAAAATCTAACTTAATTCATAGCGCCTAAATTTTCAAATTAAAAATAAATTATGGTGTTAATACTCAATAAATTCTGGACTTAATTCTCAATGTAAAAGAGAAATAAGTCCATATTTCATTTTATGGACTTATTTCCATTTCAAATGGAAATAAGTCCATAATTTCAATTTATGGACTTAAAACCTATGGACTTAATACACCCCCCCGAAATACTCATATAAAAAAAGAAGTTGTATGGCAGCTACCCGAACCCATGGACCAAAATGGCTGGATTTAAATAGCGATGACGGCTATTGCAAAAAAAACGAATGTGCGAAAATTTCAATATCCTAGCTTCTTTAGTTTTTGAGTTATCGTGCGGGCGGACATACATAGCTAAATCGATTTTTTTTTCGATTCTGATCCGATCCATACACTTGAGTCTATATCTACCCCACCTCCTTCTTTGCGTCACACACGTAATGGCAAATTTATTATACCCTTTGACTATATAGTCGTACGGATATTAAAAATATTCTAAGTGCTAAATATTTTGTATATTCCAAAACATATAAAAAACGAGGAAGATTATAGTTGCCCTTGTCAACTTTTAGATACCCGTGCATACCCACTAACCGTTATTTATTTCCCCTATCCTATTATAAATATTACAAAAAAAATATAAGAAAGTAAAATAGTTCAAAAAAAAAATTTACCTTTTTATCCCATAATTTTTGCTTAAAAAAAAATTAAATTTTTAATTCATTATATCATAATTTTTGCTTAAAAACAAAAAGGAAAAAAAAACCATAAAAAACCTTGGTCTGGTCTTAACCAAAAAGAATAGGGAACCTCAAAAATGTCCAAAAAATGTTTTGTGTGAATTTCAAAACTCTAGCTCTAATTTTTCAATTCTATCTCTTGTAATTAATTTTTAATTCACCAATATACATAAGTACATATTAAACCTAAGCAAAATAAGCATCATATAATCATCTTCATATAATGATCATCATGGTCGAAAATTATCATCATATTTGTATCTCAAAGTACAAAGTCCAAATCAAAAATATTTTTAAAAATTCTACGCATCATTTAAATCGTATGAAATCGTAACTCGAAATCGTTATCTACAAAAAAAAAAAAAAACAAAACAAAAAAAAACAAAATTCATATAATTTCATGTTAAATACAAGATCCATAGCAAAATTTCTAATTTTTATATGAAAATATTGGAATTAAAAAAGTTAGCTGTTCGAGAGCTACCCGAAGTTTTGGTTCGATCTTAACCAAAAAAAATAGGGAACCTAGAAATTGATTGAAAAATATTTTGTGAAAATTTCAAAACTGTAGCTCTTTTAGCTTTTGGGTTATCGTGCGGACACACAGACGGACGGACAGACACATATAGCTAGATCGGCTCATTTTTCGATTCTGAGCCGATACGTACCCTTGACACTATATCTAGCTCGTCTAGACCGATGCGTTACAAACGGAGGAGCAATTTTAATATACCCGATGTTATATATGTATGCACGGGTATAAAAAAAAAAAAAATATGGTGTCTTGTAATAAATGCAGAGGTAAAATAAAAGGTGAAACGGGAATTCAATTTTCGGGAGTGTGTAAAAAAATTTTTCATGAAGCTTTGAAGTGTTCAGGATTGGGTCTATCCACAATTAATAATGTGTACGCAAATAACAATTTAAGATTTATTTCTGACGATTGTATCCTGTACATACAAAATGTGGATTTGGTTCTACAAAACATGGACTCCGCGGTAACAAAAAATAGTGAACATCTAAAGGAATATAAAAATGAATTTGAAGCTGCTCTCAAAAGAAATGAAAGTGAAATCATAAATTTACTGAGACTTATAGAGTCGGGTTTTACAAAGAGATTGGAAAAAATTAAGAGTGAACAACAAATGGAGCTACGTAAGATGGAAAAAATTACTGAAGTCTTTCAAATACAAAGTGATAAGGTGAATGAATCGTTTAATAATGTATTGAAACAAAATGATGAGGTATGCAAAAAAATGAATAATGTAATTAACGAAAATAATATTGTGGGTCAAACTGTATCATTTGCTGATAGGGAAAAAAATACAAAAAATATTGAAATGAAAATGAAAAAAGAATTACCTTTGATTGTTAAGCCAAAAAATAAACAAAAAAGTGAAAAAACAAAAAGTGATCTAAATACAAAGGTTGATCCAAAAAATCTAAAAATCAAAAATATTGAAACTAAAACCAATGGAGCAATATTAATTGAAACAGACACAATTGATGAACGTGAAAAGATAAAAGTTGAATTAGAAAAGAAAATGACAGACAGTTACGAGATAAAAATACCAACGGACATTAAGCCACAAATTGAATTGGTTTATATGAATAATAAATTTAGTGATGCCTAAATAGTAGAAAAACTCAAAAAGCAAAATTCCTTTTTAGAAATGTGTGATATGAAAGTAGTAAAAACATACGAGTTGAATAAATATAACAAAGTAATATATAATGCAGTAATTGAAGTAGATAAAGAATTTTTCCCAAAAATACTTGCGAACGAAAAATTATGTATAGGATGGGAATGATGCAAGGTATTTGATGCTATAAATATACAAAGGTGTTAGAAATGTAAAGGGTTCAACCATAAAGCAGTGGATTGCAAGAATAAAGAAACGTGTCTAAAATTTCATCAAGAACATAAAACAAACGTATGTACGAAAGAGGAAATAAATAATTGCATAAACTGTATAAAATACAACGAGAAACTAAAATGAAATATGGATATTAATCATAAGACTCTTAGTAAACTATGTCCTGCATATCAATATAAACTAGGTTTAAAAAAAAAATGTTTTGGATATTAGCAACTAAAGAACATAGTTGTTGATCAAATAAACCAGGAAAACTGTATACAAAGAAATAAAAAAATTACGAATAAAAATACTTATGAACCAAAACATTATATAAGTACGTATAAAATTTATCTTAATGCCAAAAATTTAAAAGAAGATAACGCAATTAACACCGGAGCTAAATTAAAAGAAGATATTAATGTTAATAATAAAGTTGATAGTAATCATGATAATATTGATAATATCGATAATAACAATAAAAACAATAATAATAATAGTAATAACAATAATAGTAATAACAATAATTATAATATTAAAAATAATAAAAATAACGAAAGTAATAACAACAATAAGAATAACAATAATAATAGTGTTATTAACGAAAAACCAAGTCTTTTTTCAAAATTAATGCGCTTTAGACAAAATAAACCACCCCTCAAAACTAATTTGATATATAAAGTTCCTAACAAAGATAATAAAAACTCTCATAGTATGCAGGATCGAGAATCGTTTCAGTCAAAGAAAAAATCGGATCAAAAGAGCTGCTAAGCAACGATTACTCAAATTGGGTTAAAGGAGAAACTATCAACATTCAAAATAATCCTAAACTGGCAAAATAGATGAAGGACCTAAGAAATTAAGTACAGAAGACAGTGGAAAAAGTTTTGTCAACCCCATGGTTCCGCCAATTGTTAGATTAACAAAAAAAGCAATTGAGTCTGGTGAAAATACGTATGCCTTATCTAGATTAAGAGAACACAGAATCTACAACAATGTGAGATTATTTTATCATATTTTCATGATAAAGAAGATATTTGTTATGATGGTATTACGCAAACAAGTCTAAAAGTACTTATTCATCAAGAAGGGCTGCCAAATAGCTCTGTGGAACTCAGTAATTTATATTTTGCATATCATGATAGCACCGGAATATATAAAAGCGAAGTACTTAAAGATTTAGCTTATTTTAGGAGACATATTGATAATAAATATAGAGAGCACTTACAAAAAATTAGAGAGTCTTGGCAAAATTATATGATTAGTAAACCATGACACGTAACAAACACAATAATATAAATATGGTGCATTTCAATGCTAGAAGTTTAAGGAAAAATATGACTGAAATCGAACTTTTTATTAAAGACAGAATAGATATTGACATTATTATGATTGGTGAAACGTGGTTATACTCAGATGAAGAAAAATTGTTTAATATAAGCCAGGTATCTGCATCTTTTAACTCTAATAATGAATCAAGAGGAGGTGGAACCACTATTTTTATTAAGATGAATATTCAGTATACGGTGTTAGAAATATTGGAGCAATTCAATACTATAATTATTTCGTTAAATAACACTTCCCCATCCTTAAAAATTGCAGTTACCTCCTAAAAACCAAGTGATATCAATAGCGATTTACTAGCACATCTTGATTTAATTTTTAACAAATACAAGAATACAGTTCTGATGGGTGATATTAATATTGATTTATTAACAGACACAGAGCTCTCCAGATCTTATAAATTGATGTTAGAATAAAAAACGTACTTAGTTATGAATCTGCTACTAGAGTGACTGAATATTCTTCTACAATCATCGACCATATTCCGACAGATCTAGAAAAGTTTGACTTTGACATAAAGCTTTATGATATAGTTAATCTGGATCATAAAACGGTTAGTGTCAAATTAAATAAAGTTTTAAGAAAGATTGAACCTATTTTTAAAAGGGAAATCTATGACACAAATTTTAAGAAATATAAAGAAAATGTTAGAAAGTTACTTGAAATAAATAAATGTCATAGTGTGGATGACGTTATAAAATATTGCAAAAAGCAAAGGTGAATTCTACAATTAAAACACTCCGAAGAGTTATAAACAATAATCATTGGATGACAGAGGAATTATTAAATATGATCAAAAAGAGGAATAATTTGTTTAAAAAGTTCAAAAAGCAGCCTTACGATATAGATATTAAAGCTAGTTTTAAAAATGCAAAAAACAAGGTGACGTATGAAATAACTAAAGCCAAACAAAATTATTTTAATGATAAACTACAATTAGATGGTGGTGACCACAGAAAAATTTGGAAAGTTCTAAATAATCTCATCTTAAAAAAATCAATTGAGTCGAGCAAGATTATTAAAGAAATAAACGGTAATGGAATCAGAACATGTGATAGCTTTGAAATTGCAAATTTCTTCAATTCTTACTTCAGTTCAATCGGTAGCAAACTAGCAGATAAAATTACTGATGCTGAAAAATACGTAATAAAAAATAGATTCGTTGAAAAGACTATTTTTCTTAAACCTACAGATGAAACAGAAATATATAACATCATCATGCAATAAAAAATAGCTCTCCTGGAGGTGACAATGTTTCAGCTTCAGATTTAAAACATGTTGTAACTTTGATAAAACCTATAATTGTATGCTTGATAAGTAGATGTGTAAGTACTGGTATATATCCTGAGTGTCTTAAATCAAGTATAGTTGTACCTTTTTTTAAATCAGGATCAACATTGGATGTATCAAATTACAGACCAATTGCTTTCTCAAGTTGTATTGGAAAAGTATTTGAAAAGGTTATAAATTCCAGAATACAGGAGTTCGTGCAAAAAGTTGTAGGGTTTGATAGAAATCAATTTGGTTTTCAAAAGATAATTGGAACAGAATCTGAGAGTCCTAGAATCCACCAACTCAATTGTAAATAAATTGGATCAAGGAAATTATGTTTGTTCGGTATTTGTTGATCTTAAGAAGGCCTTCGATACAGTAAATCATAATATTTTACTTAACAGATTGCATGAAATTGGAATAAGGGGTACAGCTAATACTTACTCTACTCATATCTGAATAATAGAAAAACTATTACAAAAATTAATGGAGTTTTTAGTAATGAACATAATATAAAAATAGGTGTTCCTCAAGGATCAGTACTTGGTCCTACATTATATTTACTTTACATTCATGACATCCAGTATGCGAATTTGCGAGCTAACTACAAGATATTTGCTGACAATACTTTACTTATCTATAATGTTTAAACCTGTAAAGAACTTGCTAGAACCTGTAAGAGTTTTTGAAAGAAAACGGTATCGAATTCCATTAAACATTTGCTGGGTTAAAAACCGGTAACAGTGATATAGAAAGATTAAATGGGACTCTGAATGAACAATTGAGAATCGATACTTCAGATAACAATCTTTTCAAAATAATAAATGACTACAACAATTCTATATACTTAAAAACGAAATAAAAACCTGTAGACTTTTTAACAAAAAATTTTGACAGAACTGATATAGAAAAATTAAAAAGCAAAATCTTAATCCAAAAATGAATCCACAATGAAAAAATGAAAAAAAAAAAAATCACACTACTAAGTGAAAATATCGTCAAAAATAGAAATATAGCAAAATGTTCTCCAAAATATAAAAAATTAACAAATTACAGAAAAACATAATAGATAAAAGTACACAAATATAATTACCAAATCTCGCATAACCGTAATTAAATTAATTATGCTGCTGAACCCAATCGTAAACCGTGCACAGGAAATGGAAATTACACCGCTTTTCGGAGACAACTGTTACACAATTGTAAAAATAAAAGACAGGCAAATGGCACAAAATTACTATAAAATACTACATATTGTAGATTTAACAGAATACGAAAAATTAATTTACACAATACAAATATGCAAGCTAAAGTGCAAGATAAAGAATTAGAGAATTTGAGACCAAATTTCAAGACCATCATTCCTACCATCGCTAGAAATAAAAGAGGTCTCGTCAATTTATTGGGCTCTGGACTAAAAATTATCGCTGTTATAATCGACACAGATAACTCAAAAAAGATTTCTGACTACATTGACAACAATGTACACAGCATCTAACCGAGCAATCTAATAAGCAAATAACTATAAACCAAAAGTTATTACTTCAATAGAAAACATTAAAAATTATATTAATTACTCAAAACCACAAATCTAAAAATATGTATCTAAAATTATTAGTGAAACAAATAAGATAATAAAGTTTGTGTAAACATTGTACATATGAACAGAGAAATTGACGATACTAAAGACATAATACTTCTAAATAAGTTGAATGTCTTAGCACATGACATTCTTTCACCTAACCAAATCCAAGGTTTTAATATAACAATAGAAATTATTCCATTTCTTTCAATTTAAATTATACAAGCTAATTTCCTTTCTCACGAAATTAGCTTAACTCCATTATTTTAAATAACTTACTTTTGCTAAGGTATCATTTTAATACATTAACTAAATTTTTGTTCACTCTATATCACAGTGTCTAATGTTTAAGTATTTTTATAGTTATCGCAGAATGCTTACTAAACTCTTTATGTGAAAAGTACAGTTCCGTATTAGTAATTTTTATTATATCATATATTTAATTGAATTATTACCATAGATGTAAATTGTGTATTATACTTAAATTTTTTTTATGTGAACTGAACTTTATTTCCTGTTACAGTACATATGGTAGCTCTAATACACCTCAACAATCAACATAATAAATAACAAACAGATGTTTAGGACTTTTTATACATACATGTTATTATCTTAATTTCTATTAATCATTTCCTCTTTTCTTTTCATGTTCAGTCTCCATAGAGTACACATCGTATTACATTAATATATACGTAAAGCAATTTCTTCTATGTAAATAATTATTCTATTTTAATCTATGTAATCTTTATACTAAAAACTGAATTATAATTATTAAAGAATTTAAAACTAAATAAACTTTGTGTATAAATTAATATTTGAAAGGTTATGGGCCCAGACTCAATATAATTTATATATAAATTCATTGTAATTATTTTGATTGAAGTATAAACGTGGAGAGATGAATTCTCTTGGAATAACACGTGTGGATTTATTGTCGAAGGACAACTATGACACCTGGAATCTTCAGATGAAGGCGATTCTCGTTAAGAATGGCGTATGGAAAATAACGGATAGGTCATTAAAAAGGCCTGATGAGTCTAAAGCTAATGATATTGCAAAATGGGATTATGATAATGAAAAAGCAAAATCTGATTTAATTTTGTCTATTTCAGCTTCAGAATTGAAGCAAATAAAACACTGGAATACAGCCTTTGAAATGTGGTCAAAATTGAAACAGATATATCAATCCCAAGGTCCAGTTAGGAAAGCCACTCTAATGGAAATACTAATAACTCATAAGGTAGATGAATATGGAGACATGCATGAACATCTGCGAAATCGAATTTTTTTTGATACGATAGATAAATTAGAAGATATGAACGTCAAAATAGATAAAGATCTATTATCTATCTTGTTATTAAATACATTACCATCATCATATGACAATTTTAAATGTGCAATAAAATCAAGGGACGAGTTACCAAGCCCTGATATAAAATAATAGAAGAAAGTTCATCACGTACAAATTTACATAGTAGTAATAAAATTCCAAATGCTTTTATACATAAGACAAAAGAAATTCAACAATAACAAGTAGTATTATAAAAGAGAAATAAATAATGTGAGTAAATCAGTAAAATGTTATAGATGTCACAAATTAGGATATATAGCATCGGAATGTCGACAGAAATCTCAAAAACAGGTAAATTCCTTGAAATATGAAAATCATGAATTTAGTATGTATAGTAATACAAATAATATAACACAATTCACGGAACTAAATTCTAAATCTAACATATGGTGCCTAGACAGTGGTTGTACAGCACATATTTGCAAAGATAAAAATATTTTTAATAAAATTATTGAAACTAATTGCAAAAACTTAGAACTGGCTAACGGAGATTTGGTAGATGTAAATGGAAAAGGTTCCGTTCAAATGAAAATTAATTTTAAAAATATTAACCTAAATGAAGTTTTATTTGCCCCGAATATAAACACTAATTTATTATCTATATCCAAAATTACCGATAAAAATTACAAAATTAATTAATATTTAAAAAGGACAGTGCTCTAATCATAAATAATACTGGTGAAATTATTTTTGAAGCGAAAAGATTTGGTGATTTATATTTTGTAAATGAAAACAATATTAAAGTTAATTCTGTTTTACATATTAAAAATGAAACTGAGTTGACAAAATTAAAATCATGGCATTACCGTCTGGGTCATTTAAATATTCGGGTTGTATATAATTTATCCAAGAAAACTAAAAATATTGATTTAAATTACAGAGAAAAACCAAAAACTTTTGAATGTGATATATGCATAAAATCTAAAATGACATCCTTACCTTATCCAAAATTATCAGAAAAAAAAACTAAAATTTTAGAGATTATACATAGTGACGTGTGTGGACCTATGAGAGTCGAATCACTTGGAAAATCAAAATATTTTGTCACGTTTATAGATGACTGCACCAAGTGGTGTGAAATTTATTTTATTAATAAAAAGTCTGACGTACTGAACAAATTCAAAGAATATACGGCCATGATTGAAAATATTACAGGGAAAAGAATCCAAAATTTACAAAGTGATAATGGTACAGAAAAGGGTATTAAGAGGAGATTAACTGTAGCTTATTGTCCGGAACAAAATGGGACAGCAGAGCGAAAAAATAGGACACTAATGGAGATGGCGCGATGTTTATTAATGCAATCAAATTTACCATCAAACTTATGGGCCGAAGCTGTACTCACGTCAAATTATATTAGAAATCGCTGCCCGTCTGCTAGTTTAAGGGGGGGCATTCCATATCAACTTCTTTTCAATAAAATGCCCAACTTAAAATGCACTTACAAGAATTTGGTTGTGAAGGCTATTATTTAAAAAAGGGTCCTGGTTTGAGTAAACTAGATAGTCGTGGAAACAAATGTATTTTTGTTGGTTACTCAGATGAATCAAAGGGTTACAGAATATATGTACCAGATAAAAGAATGATCATAATATCTAGAGATGTTATATTTTCAAAAACTTTTACCACAGTTAATAAAGAATTTATAGAATTTGGACCAGAATTAAATTCAAGTAAGTCTATGAATTATCCAATTATTAATCAAAATCAATTTCAGAATAATAAAGAAGGTTCCCAAGTAAGCTTAAATAAAGAAATTGATAGTGAATATGAAACTGCAGATTCTTCCAATAAACACGATGTAAATCACGGATATAATTTTTTTTTTTTTTTTGTCTTGGGGTAAGGATGGTGGAAATCATACACTAAAAACACCCGCCCTGTTTTAAAATATTAAAACTAGTCTTAGAGACTAACCATTAATTTTGCGCTATTTTTTTATAATCTACTGGAATTACAGACCTCCGTTAAGGTGATCTGAATTTATCGCTAATTGGAGGGGCCTAGTTCTTTTAAGCCTTCTATTGACATTTGAATATAGTAGAAGTTTTGACGCTTCTATGTTTATGTGACCTTCTAAGCGGTTCTTATGTTTTATGGCATATTTTTTTATTTCATCGCTAACAACAGGAATTCCTAGATCCCTATGTAAGTCGGAGTTTCGTACGTACCAGGGAGCACTCACCATGTTACGTAGCACTTTGCTTTCAAATGTTTGAATTCTCTGAATATGTGTTTGTTTGGCACAGCCCCAAAGTTGTACGCCGTACAACCAGATAGGCTTAATTATTTGGTTATATAACAAAATGTACTCTATTGGCAATTTAGATTTTCGACCTAGGAGCCAATACATTTCTCTTCCAATACAGTTCTTTCCATTTTAGCTTGACATCTAATGGCATTCCCAGTTATTTTTCCTTGTTTTCATGAGGAATATCTACCCCATTTAATTGTACGGCTGGGGGGTTTTGAATAGGTTTATTAGTAAAATTTACTTGCACTGATTTCAGTTCATTTAGTTTAATTTTCTATCTTTTGGTCCAAAGATATAATTTATCACTTGCTTTTTGTAGTTTATTTGTAGCCTCGCCGAGATTTGATCCTACTGCCATTATTGCAGTATCGTCAGCAAAAGTCGCTACGGTTATTTCTTGAAATTGGGGCAAGCCACAAGTATACAGCAAGTATAATATTGGACCCAAGATACTTCCTTGAGGCACACCCGCTTTAATTTCTCTCAGTGTAGAGTACTCTTCATCCTGTTTTTTTTTTTTTTTTAAGCGCTAACTGTTCAACTGTTAGGCTAATAAGCCTGTCTATACCAAAGGTACATGTTGGAACAGTCATATTATATTCGTATTATTAGAATTGGTCTTATTGAACTCCACATACAATTTAAACATAAGGTAGTACTAGGCCTTATAACATGTAGAAACGTCTTAGATTTTCAATATTTACAATTCTATTTTTGTTTATATTTTAATATTTTATATTTTACTTATATGGTATTTTATATCAGCGAGTTATATTATTTAATTAAATTATTTGTTTATATTTTGCATTTGTTTATATTTTTATATTAAAGTATTTTTTATTAAAGATTTATAATTATTAATTATTGATTATGCCATTAATTTGAACCCAATGGCGAATAATAGCTGAGTCGAGTCGAAAACCAGAAAAGTTTTTTCACTTTCACTAGAATTCGAACCCGGGCCCTTCCGCATGAAAGGTCGGCACTCAACCACTGTGCCACCCAGCTGTTAATTCTAAACAGTCTATCAGTTAAGTATGATGAGAGTATATCTCCAAATGTTTTAGATAATAGTTGCCGCAACTTATAAATTAAGCCTTCGTGCCAAACTTTATCAAATGCTTGTGCTACGTCTAGAAATATGTAGAGCATATTTGTTTTGCTTCTAGAGCTTTCTCAATTATATCAGTAATTCTATGTACTTGGTCAACAGTAGAGTGTTTTTGTCTAAAACCAAATTGATAGTTTGGAATTGGTTTTCTATTTTCTATCATAGGTTTCAACCTTTTTAATAACAGTTTCTCAAAGAGTTTTGACATAATTGGTAACAAAGAGATAGGTCTATAAGACTTTGTTTCGTTTGGAGGCTTTCCTGGCTTAAGTATCATAATTATTTCTGCCACCTTCCAAACGTTAGGTACATAATTTAACCTTAACATAGCATTCATTATATAAGTTAACACATCAACACCATTGTCACTTATATTCATCGCCAACCGAGACACTCGGTGCACTTTATATTTCTTATTATATTTGTTAATATGCTAAAACTAAAAATGGTAAATGGTCACCAGTTACTATTTTGTTTGTAATTAATTATAATGAGATTATTATTGTTTTTGTATATAAAATCACACCATAAAATTAACCAATCAAAAAAATTTAATTGTAACAGTAAATATTTTAAAATTTGTTTTGAAAGAAAGCTAAAAATAAAAAAGGTCACTTCAGTTCTGATCTTGTAAAGTTAAACGTAATAAAATTTAGAAATAAAATAAATAGTGTATTATTACAAAATAGTAACTGGCGCCCGAGCAAAAAATCATAATCTAATAATTAAATAAAATTTTTTTATTTGTTTAAAAGAAAAAAATTAAATTGTGAATTAATAATTAAATAAAATTTGTTTCTATTAAAAACGAGGAAGAGTGTAGTAGAGTAGACTGTGTCAACTCTGGGATACCCGTATGACCGTTATATAAACATATATCCTTATTATTATAAACATTAATTACTTTTGGCAAAATTTCAAACATACCAGCTTTATTAGGTGAAATATAATGCTCATATAAAAGAAGGAGTTGTATGGCAGCTAATTGAACCCTCTGCAGTAGACCAACCAAATCTTGCAGTAACTTTGGCCATTACACTAAACTATTTTTGGCAAAATTTCAGACACCCAACTTCAATAGGTATAGAGTAATGCTCATATAAAATAAGAAGTTGTATGGCAGCTACTCGAACCCCTTGCAGTAGACCAACTAAATTTTGCAGTAACTTTGGCCATTACACTAAACTATTTTTGGCAAAATTTCAGACACCCAACTTCAATAGGTATAGAGTAATGCTCATATAAAATAAGAAGTTGTATGGCAGCTACTCGAACCCTTTGCAGTAGACCAACCAAATTTTGCAGTAACTTTGGCCATTACACTAAACTACTTTTGCCAAAATTTCAGACACGTAGCTGTAATAGGTACAGAGAAATACTCATATAAAAAAAGAAGTTGTATGGCAGCCACCCGAACCCATGAACCAAAATGTCTGGATTTAAATAGCGATGACGGCTATTGCAAAAAAACGAATTTGCGAAAATTTCAAGATCCTAGCTCCTTTAGTTTTTGAGTTATCGTGCGGACGGACAGACGGACGGACGGACAGACGGACGGACGGACGGACATACATAGCTAAATCGATTTTTTTTTCGATTCTGAACCGATCCATACACTTGAGTCTATATCTACTCCCCCTCCTTCTCTGCGTCACAAACGTAATGGCAAATTTATTATACCCTTTGACTATATAGTCATACGGGTATAAAGAAAAAATATAACCAAAAAATATAAGTTTTGGAGTATTTAAAGGTACTATAAAAGTGACTATATAGTGACAAAAACATTTTTTTTTGTTTAAAAGAAAGAATTAAAATTATAATATAACAATTAAATAAAATTTTTTTTTATTTGTTTAAAAGAAAAAAATTAAATTGTGTTAAAAAATTAAAATTCATTTCTATTAAAAAAAATATAACCAAAAAATCTAAGTTTTGGAGTATTTAAAGGTACTATAAAAGTGACTATATAGTGATAAAAACATTTCTTTTCGTCTAAAAGAAAGAATTAAAATTATAATATAACAATTAAATAAAATTTTTTTTATTTGTTTAAAAGAAAAAAATTAAATTGTGTTAAAAAATTAAAATTCATCTCTATTAAAAAAAATATAACCAAAAAATCTAAGTTTTGGAGTATTCAAAGGAACTATAAAAGTGACTATATAGTGATAAAAACATTTTTTTTTTGTTTAAAAGAAAAAATTTAAATTATAATATAATAATTAAATAAAAATTATTTCGATTTAAAAACTCAAAAAAATATAAGTTTTGGAGTATTTGAAGTTCTGAATGAATTCTTGTTAAAATTTTGTGATATAAATTTTAACTAAGGAAAAAAAAGAACACAAAAAAAAGAAACCTTTAATATACAATTCTCCAAGAATCAAGATCAGGTGATCGCACCAGAGTAGGAGCCAACGACCAATCAAAGTTGGACCCAAAAAGGAGCCTGCGGTCATTAAAACTGTGAGTCATTAATAAATTTTTAATAATTGTTAAATAAAAATTTGTTCTATAAATTAAATTAATCTATAATTTATAATTTAAAAACTCTAACATAAAATTTATAAATCAAAATTATAATAAAATTGATAAAAAATTAAAACAACAACTAATAGAAATTTTTAATTCAAAATTGTAATTAATTTATAATTTAAAAACTCTAACATAAAATTTATAAATCAAAATTATAAAAAATTGATAAAAAATAAAAACAACAACTAATAGAAATTTTCGATTCAAATTTGTAATTAATTTATAATTTTAAAACTGCAACATAAAATTTATAAATCAAAATTATAATAAAATTAATAAAAAATAAAAACAACAACTAATAGAAATTTTTAATTCAAAATTGTAATTAATCTATAATTTAAAAACCTTTTTTGAATAAACTGCAACATAAAATAAATAAATCAAAATTATAATAAAATTAATAAAAAATAAAAACAACAACTAGTAGAAATTTTTGATTCAAATTTGTAATTAATTTATAATTAAAAAACCTTTTTTGAATAATATAATTTAACTTAAAAAATGGATCAACTTACCGCAAGTATTGAACGAATTTCGGCACAAATTGCAAGTTTAGCAGGTGCAGTAACCTCACAAATCGATCTTACGAGGAATCTTGATGAAAGGTTGACACAAATGGAAGCCAGGGATCGCATTCAATCACAACCAAGTGGCAATAATTCACTGGTATCACCGAGAAACGAACAGGAACTAAAAGAGATAAGTAAATTACCTGATTGTGTGAAGGAATTGCCAGCATTCGAAGGTGATCCTGTACAATACGTCTCGTGGGTGCATAGAGTGGAGACTATCTTAAAAGATTACGAGCTCGTGCGAGAAAAACCGTTGTACAGAACAGTTCTACAATCAATTAGAGGAAAAATTCGGGGTAACGCCGACGCCGCTCTTATATCCTACAACATTTTCGATGAAAATTGGAAAGAAATTAAGGAATGCTTGTCACTACACTATGCGGATAAGCGTGACTTGCGCACACTAGAACACCAACTCAGTATTCTCGAGCAAGGGCGAGACAGCGTAGACAAATATTATGCAAAAATCAATCACCAGTTTTCATTAATAATTAATAAAATAAAGACGGAAACTTACTCGGACGAAACGGTGAAAGTGCTCGTAGATTCCTACAGAAATCGGGCCCTTGACGTTTTCATACGAGGCTTAAAGGGAGAAATTTCGAAATTTTTGCTAATACAACGGCCTACAACGCTCCCAGAAGCATACGCAACCTGTCTGGAGCTACAGAACTTTACTTATAGAAGCTTAACAATTCGTACCGGGAATCCAGCTAACAAAATTGCAACACCAATCAACGAGATATTTACTACAAGACCAAATGCAATACGGCCTAACCATCAAAAAGTGGTTCTTTCTGACCAACAAAGAAATGCGGCATATAATATTGGGCACGAGAGAACCAACTACCCACCACCTAGACCAATACAACCTAAACCAGACGAGCGGATGGAAATTGGTCTTTCAACTCAGACACGTCAAGTTAATTATATGAACAGGCCAGCCCAGGAGCCACAACGGGAAGCACAGACAAGCACAAGGAACCATCAAATGCAAAAGCAACCGAAATTGTTTTATTTGGAAACATCAGATCAATTTTACCAAGATTTGGAGATCAGTGACGAAGCCTATGAAAACATTTACGAACCAAATGTCGAATTATTCGACGAAGTTCATGAACTAAATTTTATGGAGGGTGCCTCTCCAGTATACCCTACCTAGAATATAAAACAAAGGAAGGACTAATCCTTAAGTTTCTGATAGACACAGGGTCCAATAAAAATTTTATACGCCCAGGCTTGGCGAAAACACCACAGCCAGCAGAAGCATCTTTCAAAATAAAATCAGCAGCCGGAAATATACACATAACGGAAAAGACTAGCGGAAGATTTTTCAAAGCTGTCGGAAACGACACAGTTTTCCACTTTTTCATTCTTCCGGGGTTAGAAAGTTTCGACGGGATAATTGGAGACGATAGCCTGAAGGAACTTGAGGCTATAATTGATAGAAAACACAATACCTTGACAATCAAACCCGGTATAACTATCCTTCTCAAAGAAAAATTTTCAACGCAGATCAACAATCTGGAAATCCGCAACGAGCATTTAGAGCCACATATAAAACAAGAATTGATAAAAATTATTACGAAACATAAAAAATTATTTGGACCAATAAACGACAGAGAACTAATTCATACAACCGTCGAAGCAGAAATAAACACCAATACCGAGGAGCCGATATATACAAAATCATATCCTTACCCAGCAAACATAAGAGAAGAAGTCGAAAAGCAAATAAAACAGATGTTAGAAGATGGAATCATACGCCACTCTAAAAGCCCATACAATTCGCCATTATGGGTGGTAGCGAAAAAACCTGACTCTTCCGGTGTCAAAAAATATAGACTTGCAATTGACTTTAGGAGGTTAAACAACGTAACAATATCAGATGCATACCCCATCCCGGACATTTCGGCAACAATCGCTAATCTAGGCAAAGCAAAGTACTTTACGACCTTAGATCTAAAATCCGGATTCCACCAGATCAAAATGAAAGAAATCGATGTTGCAAAAACGGCATTTTCCACCATGAATGGAAAGTATGAGTTTACAAGAATGCCATTCGGGCTGAAAAATGCCCCCTCAATATTTCAAAGGATGATCGACGATGTCCTAAGACCATACATCGGAAAAATCTGCTATGTCTATATCGACGATGTAATCGTTTTTGGTAATACACCAGAAGAACATCTGAGAAATGTGGAGACAATTTTCTCAACATTAGAAGAAGCCAATTTGAGAGTAAATATTAGTAAAACACAATTTTTGGAACCAGACACAGAATTTTTGGGATATTTAATAAGTTCCACAGGAATTAAACCCGATCCAAAAAAAGTAGCGGCAATCAAAAATATTAAACCGCCGGAAAACCTAAAAGATCTAAAAAGTTTTCTTGGTTTGGCATCGTACTATCGCCGATTTATAAGGGATTTTGCTAAACTGGCAAAACCTTTAACAAACTTGACAAGGGGCGAAAATGGACACATTAAGGCAACCCAATCGAAAAAAATTAAAATCAAACTTGGTGAAAAAGAATTACAAGCTTTCAATCATATAAAAGAAATGCTCATATCTTCTGAAGTGCTAATATTTCCTGATTTTTCGAAGCCGTTTATTTTAACAACCGATACCTCCGATTCAGCTCTCGGTGCTGTACTTTCACAGGGCGAAATCGGGAAAGATAATCCGATAACCTATATCTTGCGATCGTTAAATAAAACCGAAGAAAATTACGCGGTAAACGAAAAAGAGATGCTCGCGATAATATGGGCGCTTGAAAACCTTCGAAACTATCTGTACGGCGCGAAAAATATTAAAATCGTTACGGACCATCAACCGCTTACATTCGCGTTAAGCTCAAGAAATACGAACACAAAGTTGAAAAGATGGAAATCGAGACTCGAGGAGTACAACTACGAACTTTTGTATAAGCCAGGAAGAACAAATCATGTTGCGGATGCACTTTCCAGACTTCAAAGTGAAGCAAATATGCTAACTTCATCTGGAACTGAAACAATTCATAGCGCGGACGAGGACAGTTCAAATTTAATAGCCCATTGTGAGGCACCATTGAATGTCTTTCGCAATCAGCTAATAATACGGGAAGGCGGAGTTATAAATGCGCACGAAGAACCGCACCCCGGTTATAATCGTCACACTGTGGGCCTAGCGAATATATCACGGGATAGTTTAACAAACATCTTGATGGAAAAATTGAACCCAAACATAGTGAATTGCATTAAAATACCCGAGAAGTATATTCAAGTGCTTCAAGACACATATAGACAGAGCTTTTCTAAGTTTAAAATTCGAATAACCCAGAAACTGGTGGAGGATGTAAAAAACGAGGATCACAAATTTGAAATCGTAGAACGAGAACACAGACGAGCCCACAGAAATATAATCGAGAATAAAAGCCAAATTATGGAGAAATACTACTTCCCACAAATGGCCAAAGAAATAAAAAAATACATAAAAAAATGCGACATATGTAATACAAGTAAATATGATCGCCATCCAAAAAAACCAGAACTGCAAGGAACACCAATTCCTAAATACCCAGCACAAATTCTACATATGGACCTGATTGAATTTCAAGGGGAAAAGTTTATTTCATGTATTGACAAATTTTCAAAATTCACAAAACTCTTCCGAATACGCGACAAGTCGGTTCTTCATTTAAGAGAAAAAATCACCAAAATACTGCACTATTTTACAGTACCGGAGATATTAGTGACTGATAATGAAACGAGTTTCTTGAGCCCTATAATTTCACAATATATAAAAGAGCTTGGAATTCAACTTTACAAAACACCGTGCCAAAAAAGCGAGGTTAATGGAACAATCGAACGTGTTCACTCCACTATCATTGAACTAGCCAGATGCCTACAGAAAGAATACCCAGATCTTAATCTAAAAGAAATTATGAATATTTCGGTCGACAGATATAATAACTCTATTCACTCCGTCACAAAAATGAAACCCTCGAACATATTTTTCGGTAGAACGCAGAAATTGAACTACCAGAACCTAATTGACATTCGGGCGAAAGTTAACGAAAACCTAGCCGAACAAATAAAGAAAAACCAAAAAATAAAACAAAAAAGAGAAAACCAGAAAAGACAGAAACCGCAAACGTACAATCCCGGACAAACTATTTATGTCGGCGTAAAGCAAATTCAAAGTAAACACAAACCGATATACAAAAAAGAGATAGGGTAACCATAACAACGGAAAGCGGAAGACGAATACATAAGTCGCAAATTAAAAACATCGACTAATAAACATCCCATTCAATCTTTTTAGGTTTCCTTACAGAACAACAGTAAAGAATCTAACCATCTTTCCAACAATCACTTTGTCGGTAACACAAGGAATAGGTGCTCATAGTCTACAGGGACGCAGACATTTAAAGCGGGAGGAGTTAACACATCAACACCATTGTCACTTATATTCATCGCCAACCGAGACACTCGGTGCACTTTATATTTCTTATTATATTTGTTAATATGCTAAAACTAAAAATGGTAAATGGTCACCAGTTACTATTTTGTTTGTAATTAATTATAATGAGATTATTATTGTTTTTGTATAAAATCACACCATAAAATTAACCAATCAAAAAAATTTAATTGTAACAGTAAATATTTTAAAATTTGTTTTGAAAGAAAGCTAAAAATAAAAAAGGTCACTTCAGTTCTGATCTTGTAAAGTTAAACGTAATAAAATTTAGAAATAAAATAAATAGTGTATTATTACAAAATAGTAACTTATATGTTAACATTGTCATCTCGGGAGTTGTTTTAGAATGTCTGCAGTAATTAGATCGAAACCTGTTGCTTTTTTTGACTTCAGAACTTTAATTTCTTCAACCATTTCTATATGAGTAATTAGTTCAATGACATTTTCTTCTCTTCTGAAATCATTTTCAATGTAGAGGTCTGACTCTATTTCATTGAAAAATTTCTTCCAGGTGATCTGCGAATGTTTCGGCTTTTTCTTTATTATTTTTTGCCCATTTACCATCCATTTTCCGAATTGGTGGCACTGGCACTACAGGTTTTTTCAAACTCTTTGTTGCTTTCTACAAAGAGTAATTTCTCTCTTTTTTAGCTGATAAATTCTCAACATATTTTTCATATGATTTGTTTTTTATTTCAAGAATTCTTCTTTTAAGATTCTGCGTTATTCTATTCAACACAGTTTTATCAGCTGGGTCAAGTGTTTCATGCCATCTTCGTCTAGCTCTTCTCTTTACTTTAATCGCATTTAATATATCTCTAGGATAATTAGGTCCTGCTGTCATGTATTTACATTCTTTTGTATTATTCCATGCAGCATTTTGGACAATTTTATTAAGATTTTCAATTGCTAAATCTATTTCATCTTTAGTTGTTATTTTAACCCTTAAATTTATATTTAAGGGTTAACTGGAAAAAATCCAGTAGATCAGGAGTTTTATTTGTATTAGTAGGCCAATAAGTTGGTTCGCCTGTAGAATGAAAATAGCAACCCAACTCTCTAATAGCTTTCCTAAGCTCTCTTCCTCTTGTTGAGGTAAGTCTTGAACCCCAATCGATATGTTTGGCATTGTAGTCACCTCCTAGAATGCACCTATCCCCAAGTCGGTTCAAGAGGTTTTTAAGGATCATGTTCTTTAAATTATAATTAGGAGGGCAATATAAAGCCCCAATGTTTAAACAGGATTAAGGAACTTAACACGTATTACTGAGAGTTGAATTTCGTCAGTTTCTATTTTACACTCTTCGTGATGTAAAGAGTTTTTCACCAAAATTGCACTACCTCCTCGCGGTTTATTACTAGGGTGTGTCGCATTATAACATGTGAAACCTACTATTTTTAGTTTTGACTGTCTTGTCATATGAGTTTCTGATAGGAGACACACATCAATGTTTTTAGTTTTTAGAAATAGCTCTAATGCTAGTTTTTTATTTAGTACGCCGTTTGCGTTCCATGTAGCAATACGAATTTTATTTTGGGCCGTTATTTAGAAATTTTCTCGGAGTACCACTATAGCTTTTGCTAGAGTTGTTTTCTAAATTAGTTATTCTTTTAGAGATATCGTTCATTGAATTTAAAAAATTTTGCATCATCTGCATTAAAATTTTATTATCAGCTTTAGTGTTAGGTTTATGAATACTATTTGTACTATGAGTTATATTCCTAACGTTAGTGCGCTTTATTTTTTTTTCAGCTGATTTTTCTAATGCTTCATTGTTCTGTTTTGTTGCACTAATAGGTTCTTTTGCTCTATTTTATAATATTTGGGCATACGATAAACCGTCGATGACCCTGCTAGGATTTAAACTTCTAGATTTAGGGTTAGGTGAATTCGACGCACCTTCTTTGGTATGTTTTAGATTACTTTTTTTTTTTCTCTTTTGTAATTCCTTTGCAACTACGCACCCCCTATAGTTTGTGGGGTGTGCCTCAAGGCAGTTAGCACACTTCGGCGAAGCCTTTTTGTATTTGTCACAATTCGTTGATAAATGTGACTCTGCACATTTTACACATTTAGCTAGACGCTGGCAAAATTTTTGTGTGTGACCATATCTTTGACATTTTTTACACTGAGGAATCAGATTTGTTTTTTTCAGAGCTTCAATTTTCACTCTCATATGCTGAATAAAATCTATTTTATAAATTTTATCAATGTCCTCAGTATTTTCAAATGTTAAAATAAAAAGAGGTAGTTTAACTATAGTTTCTTCCTCATTCTTTTTAATTTTTTTTATTTTGTTTACAACTTCATTGATTTTAAAACCCTTACATTTAAGCTTTTGTTTTATATCTTCAGGATCGCATGAAGGATGCAAGTTCCTAGCCATAACTTTAATTGGCCTGGTCAACTTGTTTTCATAAGTATGCCATTCTAAATTAGCTTCATTTATAATCTTTGTTAGTTCTCTGTATTCCCCTTCTTTTTCAACATTAATCTTCAGTTGATGGTTATTCATCATATTTACTTTATAGTTAATTTGTACATCTTCCAGTATTTTATTAACTTTGGGGTATTCTACAACATTACTTAAGATAACCGGAGGAGGTTTGTTTTTTCTTGTAATGATGGGTTTATAAATTGCAATTTTTGGTTTAATCACCTTTAATTTTTCTACACTATTTTCTTTGTGTATTTCTGGTGAGTGCTCCTCTTTTCTTTTTTTCCCTGTACGCTTTACAATCCACTCGGTTTCCCGAGTTAGTTCTTCTTCATCTGTACAGTATTCTACTGCACTTTTAGTTATTTGCTTTTTCTTTAGCATTTTATTTTCTTCGGTTAGAGTGTGAATCTGACTCATTAAGTCGCTAAACATCTTCTCTAGTTCACTTATTCTTAAATGAAACTGTTTCTCTACTGTAATACCCACGTCTAGGGGTTTATTCTGGTCGTCATCGTTAGACATAATTTTTATTAATTTCGAACCAGTAATATTTCTAGTGACATTAGCCTGGATTCACGCTTTGTCACTGGTTTTATTTTCAACTACAGGTGGTGATAATCTCAATAAACTTTTTAAAAGGGTCGGTTGCGTTGAACGTAGATACATTTTTAACCACTGGCGACTTAACTAATCCCTTTGTGGAATTAGCCAAGCCCTCGCCGGCAGCCGTGGTCTCTGCCAACATTTTGGTAGATATCCCTACCATATTTTTGTCTTTATTTGTATTCATTTTATATTATTATATTTTGTATTTTATACCTACTACCAGGTATTTTAACTGCCGCCCCTTTGGGGAACCAACGCAGACCAGAGAGCCGTCCATTCTGGATCAGTCGCTTCTGGATTTTCGTTGGATTTTAGAGGACTCGTACCCCAAGCATTCCTTACTGCGGATGTTTCTAAGCCCCAATCCGCCAGGCAATCACGGATATAATGAAAAAATAATTACAAAATTTAAAAGGGCAAAACGTTCCCATCTTGTTATTGGAAGACCAAAGCTCATGCGTACTAGTAAACCCGGAAGGCCAAAGAAACTTCGCAATGTAACTGAAACTGTAAATTTGAACACAGAGCTTACAAAAATCAACATTGAAAATCTGGGCGAAGAAGATAACGAAGAAAATAACCAAATTGAATGCTACTGAAGTATCTAATAAAGAGGTTTCTGATGATCAGGATTGGGATGAAGCAATAGCGAGTGAGTTGAAATGTATCATTAATCGTAAAACGTGGAATACCATTGACAGAAAAGAGGCTCCGAATGTTATTGGTTGTCGTTTTGTTTTCTGCTATAAATATGATTCCAATGGAAATCCTATAAAGAAAAAGGCTAGATTAGTTGCAAAAGGATTTGCCCAAAGACCAGGAATTGATTTTCATAGTACATTTTCACCAGTTGCGAGATTTAGCTCAATACGTTTAATGATATCATTAGCCTGTCGATACAAAATTAATATTCGTCAATTAGATATAACCAATGCATACCTTAATAGTGACCTGAGTGAAAACGTTTTTATGGAACCACCACAATAACACAAAGGACTAAAATTTTTAATTGATAATGAACCTGACAAAGAAATATTAATTGAAGCAAAACGAATAAAAAATGAAATTCAAAACAAAAACAAAATTTTTCACCTTCAGCGAGTTCTTTACGGCTTAAAACAGTCAGGTAGAGAGTGGCATTCACGCTTAAATAAAGAATATTGAAGTTTGGTGCTAAACCATCGGAGTACGATAATTGTCTATACTATAGTGGTAAAGAGCAGAATATGTTGCTTGTATTAATATACGTGGATGACATACTAATTGCATCTAATAATGAAAATTATATTACTAATTTTATTAATCACATAAAAGGCTGTTTTAAAACGAGAGATATTGGAAAATTGAACTACTGTTTAGGCATCCAATTCGAATATACAGAGAAAGGCATATTAATGCAATAATCAAACTACATTAAGGAAATTTTAAAGAAATATGGTATGCTGGAAAGTAACCCATGTACAACACCAAGGATTTCCGGCCTAAAATTAGAGAGATGTAATTCAGATGAAAATCCTTACAGTGAACTAATCGGCTCTCTGATGTACCTGGCAATCAATACTCGATCAGATATATCGTATTGTGTTAGTATGCTGAGTCAATTCAATGACTACCATGGTCAAGAACATTGGTTAGCCGCCAAACGTGTTTTGAGGTATTTAAAAAGAACCATAAATTATGGACTTACTTTCAATCACGAAAATACCAGTGGCTTAATAGGATATAGTGATGCTGATTGGGGGAGTTGCACCTTAGATCGTAGGTCATATACCGGCTTTATCTTTACTTTAGGGACTGCAATAAGTTGAGAGTCCAAGAAACAATCTTCAGTAGCCCTGTCTACAACTGAAGCGGAATATGTTAGTATCGCTGAAGCAATAAAAGAATACACTTATTTAAGAGGATTTTTAACCGAACTAAAGTTAAACCATTTAATTACTGGAACTTTATTTAACGATAATCAGGTAGCACTAAAATTAGTAAATAATCCTGTTTTCCATGCCAAATATCATTACATACGAAATCATGTTCAAGATAAAACAATTTATTTAAAACATATGCCTACAGAAAATATGTATGCAGATTTTCTCAAAAAAGCTTTACCTGGACCAAGACATCTTACATTAATAGAATGTGTTGGACTAAAACATCATGTACGCTGAGTGGGGGTGTTACAGTACATATGGTAGCTCTAATACACCTCAACAACCAACATAATAAATAACAAACAGATGTTTATGACTTTTTATACATACATGTTATTATCTTAATTTCTATTAATCATTTCCTCTTTTCTTTTCATGTTCAGTCTCCATAGAGTACACATCGTATTACATTGATATATACGTAAAGCAATTTCTTCTATGTAAATAATTATTCTATTTTAATCTATGTAATCTTTATACTAAAAACTGAATTATAATTATTAAAGAATTTAAAACTAAATAAACTTTGTGTATAAATTAATATTTAAAATTTCCAAAATCAAAAAGATGTCGTTTACTAATGCAATTAACTTCAAAATTCTAGTAAAAATAAAATTACATATATATAATAATTCTGTAAATAAGTGGATCTACTTATTATAATAGCATATTACAATATAAGTTGTCGGTAAGTGATCAAAATACTTTGTTTAGATATGTACAGAGCTCTGAATCCACTCAAAGTCAAATCAAGACATTCTATAAAAAGATTGTATTGTGACACTATCGAACTTTATTAATGAATCATATATTCGCATGCAATGATTTGATCTGCACAAATACATAACAGAAGTAAAAAACGGAACATTATATAAATATTTTTTAACTGAAATAAAACCAACAATTGCTTTGAATATTTAAATGTTCGGAAATACAAATAGAGCGGTTCCAAATTTCGACGTTTTATAAAATTACAAATCAATAATTTTATGATTTCTTTATAAAATTTCACAGATTCCATTCACAACTATGCACTTTGCGAGTTTTAGAAAAATTTATTTATTTAAACAAAAATGAAAAAATCAAAACAAAAAGTTTCCCGTTACAATTTAAACCTCATAAGAAATAGAAAATAAAATGTTTGGTAACCTTCAAATATTCATAAAGGTTATTTGTATTGAGATCTATAAAGTTAGATTTTAAAATAATTATTTTAGAACCTTTATATGCATACATATCTATATAGGTATGTACGCAAGTACATACAAAATTTAATAATTTTTTAGAAAAAACGAAATCAATTCGAAAAAATGAACTATGAATTTCTGAATGAAAAAATCATTGCTTATACAAGTATGACTATTTGTCAAAAGGGTATACTAAATTTGCCATTACGTTTATTACGCAGAGAAGTAGGGGGGTAGATATAGACTCAAGTGTATGGATCGGATCAGAATTGAAAAATAAATCGATTTAGCTATGTATGTCCGTGCGTTTGTCCGTCCGTAATTACGATAACTCAAAAATTAAAGGAGCTAGGATTCTGGAACTTTCAACAAATCGGATTTTTAAAAAAAGCCGTCATCATCATTGAAATTCAGCCAGTTTGCACAACGTGCTCGGGTAGCTGCCATATAACTTCTTGTTTTATATGAGCATTACTCTGTACTTATTAAAGCTGGGTATCTGAAATTTTGCCAAAAGTAGTTAAGTGTAATGGCCAAAGTTACTGGAAAAGTTGGTTGGTCTACTGCAGAGGGTTCGAGTAAGTGCCATACAACTCCTTCTTTTATATGAGCATTACACTACACCTAATAAAGCTTAGTGTTTGAAATTTTGCCAAAAGTAATTAATCGGATGATATTATAATGTTTATACTACGGTCATACGGATATCCCAGAGTTGACACAATCTACTCTACTACACACTTCCTCGTTTTTTTTCTTATTCGATTTTTTTCTTTTCTTTAGTGTATAGTATTCATATTCTTGAATCATGTTGCATGTATGTAGAGAATAAAAATAAAGGGTATACTATAAAATAGAAATAGTTACAATACATTTATATTCGTGCCAACGATTTTCAGAGAATTTTAAAAAATATGCGAAAAAAGTTTCATATAAATTTTTAACATGAAAATGTTTATCTATATATAATTCTTAATCAATGGTATAAGCCAAGTGAAAAAACAATGGATTTTTAAAAACGCACATTTACAATATTGTATTGTGTTTCATAATGAGTTTAGAGTAACCAAGTGATGAAAAATCCAACGATTTTTAAAAAAGCACATTTTACTAAATTATATTATGTTGTTTACTGCACAAATAGTATTATTTGTATAAATATTAATATTATTAATTTTTAGTTGTTTCATCAATTCGTTATTATCTTATTATGAGTAATAGTCAAATAAATACTGAAAATATAATCCTAATACTTAAGAAAACCTGTTAACAAGTGTCGAAGTATAATGTTGGAGCTTCAATGTTAAAGTGTTATTTTGGAAATATATGCACTCGTGACTAAGTTACTGGAAAATTTTTAATTTTTAAGTTCTAATAGCCCTTCAATGCAGACAGTTTGGAAATTCTTACTAAGCTAAGCAAGCTTTTGGTGATTTTCGAGGATCTCATCCTATCTCTCCCGCCCCAAATTTTCAGGTTCTGGGAATTAAATTGTGTTTTCCACCAAACCTTGCAGTTTGTCTTATAATTTTATTATTCAAGCAGAAATGTTTAAGACTATGAGCCACTTTCTTCAATTTTAAGGACCCCCTGTAAATTTATAAGAAACTTTTAACATATGTTGAAAGATAATATTGGAGTTTCAAGGAGTGAAGTAATAAGTGTTAAAAAAGACATGTATCTAAGTTATTAGTGTTAAAAAATAGCAAAATTTCAATTTCGATTTCGAAATTTTAATGGTTTATTTTATTTTATATATCTTAGTGGGTGTGCACGGGTATCTAAAAGGTTATGTTTTTTTTTCAAGGTAACCACGCAAAAATCGGTTAGGTTTTTTGAAATAGATAATCTTTGATTGCATTCCAACATAACAAACTAATTTCACACCATAAAAGTATATGTATTGTATCTGGAGGTAGATTCAGTTACCACGTGACCACAAAATTTTCTTACAAATTTTTTTTTTTTTTTATTTATTTATTTTATTTGGCAATTCAACCATTTACAATTACAAAATATTGTTATTTTAAACTACAAATTTCTCTAAATAGTTTCTTCTTTTATTTTTTGATTTAAATAAACATATTTTTAATATAATTTATTATCTTTTTCTTAAATTTATTAATATTATTTACATTTTTTTTCTCATTAGGAATTTCATTATATAATTTAACTCCTTTGTACACTAACATATTTTTTGTTTTTTCATTCCTATATAAATTCAGCCTAAAATTATTGGCATTTCTTAAATTATAATTATGTATCTCATAGACATATACTAACCTATCACTTAAATAACTAGGATACTTTTGATTTTTAATTTTATGAATAATAATTAAAACATTCATTATTATTCTTTGGTTTACACTTAACCATTTTAATGTTGACAACATAAAATTTACCGATGTAAATCTATTAAACTTTAAAATTATTCTCATTGCCCTATTCTGCAATCTCTGTAATCTGTTTTTATATTCAACATTTGACATAAATAGTATAGAAGAACAAATGACTTTTAATAATAGTATTATATACATTAATTGTGCACAACGGGCCGCAAGGCCTAGGTGTAAGGGAGACTTGCTCTCCCCCCATCCAAACAACAACATATACATTAATTGCACTCGCTAACGATAACTTATTTCTAATTTTTGAAAAAAAATATAACTTTTTTGAAATTTTTTTACATACATAATCTATATGTGATTTAAATTCTAAATTTTTATATATCATTACTCCTAAGTATTTAATTTAATATTTAATTTAATTTCTATTTTTATATTTTGTTCACTATTTATAATCATACATTTATTTTGTCTTTATTCAATTTTAGCCTATTCATTTTACACCATCTATTTAGCCTCTCCAAATCATGTTTAATATTTACCATGCATTCCTCGAATTCATCCCCTACAGCATACAGCAGTGCATCATCAGCAAATAATAAAAGTTTTGACCGCATTGGTGATTTTTCAATATCATTAATATAAATGAGGAACAATAAAACACCCAGTACAGAACCTTGGGGTACACCTATGGGCATATTAATCGAATCTGATAGTACTCCCTTAATTCTCGTTTGTTGTTGTCTATTCGACAAATATGAGCAATACCAATTAAGCTCCTTATCATATACACCATATTGTTTTAGTTTTAAAAGTAGGATTTCTTGATTGACTGTTTCGAATGCTCTTTTTAAATCTATAAAACTAGCAACTATAAACTTTTTTTTTATGCTGTGCTATTTTCCAGTCTGTGACTATCAGATTGATCAAAGCTTCACAACTGTGATTTTTACGGAAACCTGATTGGAATTCTGAAATAAACTTATTTATTTCAAAATAATTCTCCAGTTGATTATACACAATTTTTTCGATAATTTTGGCTTCAATTTGTATAGTATTTATTGGTCTAAATTCATCAGGTTTTTTTGTGTTTTTAATTTTTTTAATCGGTGTTATCACTGTTTTTTTCCATATATCAGGGAAAATTCCTGTTTCAAGCGAATTGTTTATAATTGATAACAAATTTTCCCCAATTAAGTCGAATATATCTAATTATAATTGTGGGCTTTTTAAATAATTATCTTTTTTATTTTTTATACTTTTAATAACATTTTTTAATTCATTAATTGTTATGTTTTTGAATTTAAATTTAATAGAATTATTAGGTATTGTGTTTATAAAATCTATTTTTTCTATACTATTATTTATCTTATTTGTACTATTTATAAAAAATTTATTCAATTCATTAGCAATAATTAAAGGGTTATCTATTTTATTATTATCAATAATCACTTCATTAATTTCATCAAAATTACGTTTAAGAACATATTTTTTAATATTATTCCACATTGCTCTTTGATCACCAGCATTTTTTATTATATTTGATTTATAATTATTTTTTGTTACATTTAATTTTTTTTTATATATATTTCTAATGTCTCTATATTTTTCCCAGTCATTGACATTATTTGTCCAAATTGCTTTTTCATATAAATTAATTTTTTTCTTTTTAAACTCACTTGAATACCATTAATTTTTTTTTATTATTCAAACTTATTTCTTTAATAAAATGACTAGTAATATTATGTAAATTGTTGCTAAAAGTTTCAGCTTTGGTATTGCAATCAGTAAAGTATACAGTCATAATATCATTAAAAATCACTCTTTCTCTTAACCTATTTTTTTCATATTTTAATACTGTTATTTTTTTATTCAATTTACTAATGGTTTCACTTTTATTAAGATTTTTTTAATTCACTTTTATTAAGATTTTTAAAGTTTCATGATCTGATATTTTATAATTTTTATCTACTTTTACGTTTATTTTATCATAGTCATTAGTAATAACCCAATCAATTAAAGTTCTTGTGTTATTGGTTATTCTTGTATATTCCGTGACAATCTGTTTAAATGAACTGTCCTGAATTATCTGAAGCATCTTATTTTTATATCTATTATCCACTAACTAATTAATATTTATATCCCCCATTATTATAACATTATTTAATTCACGAAGTTCTTCAATTAAATCTCTAAAATATATAAAAAATTCTGACTCCATATTCAATTGTTTTGGTGATCTATATATTCCAGCTAAATTATAAATTATGTTTCCATACCACACTTTTACAAGTAATATCCATATCTTATTATTAATATTTAATTCTTTTATTATTTCAAATTTCCAATACTTTCTTACATAAAGTGCAACACCTCCCGTGTGCCTAGAATCACTATTGACTCTTAAAATATTAAAATCATTTATTTCAATTAATGTTTCTTCATCATCATTAACTAAATGGGTTTCTGTTAGGCAAATCAATATTACTTTTATTTTTTAAATTTTCAAACTCATCAAAATTATTTATTAATCATTGAATATTGAGGTATACACACTGAATAATGTTTAATTGCTAATAATTTATGCTATTTGCTTGTTGTTTTAACATTCTTTGGTAAATTTTGCACTCCGAACTTAATAGTGAGATGTGAGAAGAGTCACACTCAGTATCTGTTAAATTTAATTTTTCTTTTATTTTACAACAGTTTACACACTTTATTTCTTCAATTGTTTTTTCACAATTTTCTTTACTATGTCCACATTCACCACAATTTATGACACCTTTCTTTATCTTTTTTACATTTTTCAGCAGTGTGGTTAAACCCAAGGCATTTAAATCACCTTAAAACAGTGATATTTTCATATGCTATACACATATTCAACCAATTCTAATTTTTTTTAAGTCCATTATTTTCCTAAACGAATCACCATCTACTTCAATTATGGAGTTATAAATATTTTTATTTTTATAAGAATTATATATCTATAGACATTCTATTTTTTTACATTCTATATTATTTTGTTGTTTAATCGCATTTATAATATAATCTTCACTTAGTTTTTCATCCATTCCACTCAACAATATTTTTGGATTATATACTTTTGGAATATATAATCCTCACTCATTTTAGTTTTTATTTCACTTTCAATTTTTTTAACGCACTCATCATTGGAACAACATATTGATATTGAGCCATTTTTTCTTTCATATAAGCCAACTTAGTTATTTTACTGTCTTGGTTTTCTATTTTTGGTTTAACTATTATTGGTAGTTTTAGTTTATCTGCATACGTTGGTTTATTTTTAACGTCAATTTGTCAATTTGTTTTATTGATTTTTTATTTGCTTATCATTTAACATTCCACACATTCTCACACAATAATTCAATTTTTTTTTTTTGTTCTTCTAATACATTTTTCATTTCACTTAATAATTTGATTTTATCTCTACAACCACACCACACATAAATATTATATTTTCATTTCTACTAATTAGTTCAATATCATATGCAGCCAAACCAACACAACTTCTATGAAAAAAATCTCCATAGCCTGCATAACATAAAATATTCTCATCTCTTTTAGTGCGAGAGAATATTTCACCACATTTTTTGCATTGATCTCCCATAATCATAAGACAATGAGAGTCAATAAGTAATAACTGTACGCAAGACAAATATGATTTATAAAATTAAAATATAATATGAAATGCTTAAAAAAAAAAAAAAATTTTTATTTCTTTTTCATTTAATTTAAAATTTAAATATATAATTTATTTTTCCAGTCTCTGTTAGAATAAAGTTATCATTTATTAAAATTTTTCCTTTTTATTTTTTTTAAAAATTATTTCACTTTTTCACTAGAAATATTTTAAAACGAGGAAGAGTGTAGTAGAGTAGACTGTGTCAACTCTGGGATACCCGTATGACCGTAACATATACATTATATCATCCGGTTAATTACTTTTGGCAAAATTTCAAACATTCAGCTTTATTAGGTGTAGAGTAATGCTCATATAAAAGAAGGAGTTGTATGGCAGCTACTCGAATCCTTTGCAGTAGACCTACCAAATTTTTCAGTAACTTTGGCCATTACACTAAACTATTTTTGGCAACATTTCAGACACACAGCTTCATTAGGTGTAGTGTAAAGCTCATATAAATGAAGGAGTTGTATGGCAGCTACTCGAACCCTCAGCAGTAGACCAACTAAATTTTGCAGTAACTTTGGCCATTATACTAAACTACTTTTGGCAAAATTTCAGACACGCAGCTTCCATAGGTATAGAGTAATGCTCATATAAAATTAGAAGTTGTATGGCAGGTACTCGAACCCGTGGACCAAAATGGCTGAATTTAAATAGCGATTCCGTTTTTTGCATAAAAACGAATTTGTGAAAATTTCATAATCCTAGCTCCTTTACTTTTTGAGTTATCGTGATGACGGACGGACGGAAAAACGGACGGAGGGACGGACGGACATACATAGCTAAATCGATTTATTTTTTGATTCTGATCCGATCCATACACTTGAGTCTATATCTACCCCCCCTCCTTCTCTGCGTCACAAACGTAATGGCCAATTTATTATACCCTTGGACTATATAGTCATACGGGTATAAAAATTAAAAAATACGGAGTAAAGAAAAAAACAAATCGCACGCACCGAAAAACAATTCTCATTTTTATTCTTTCCACACAAACATATGCAAAACTTTACTCAAATTGTTGGTTATAATAATTTTTATTGTGAAAGAAAGATAAAAAATAAAATGAAATGATTTGGTAGTGAATCCTATTAGATAACAAGGATGTATCACAATTAGTCAATTAAAAATATTGTTACGGAATTATCAAACATAATTTTATATTTTATTTAATTAGTAAATGACATCTTTTTGATTTTCGAAATATTAGCAGAGTCCAGTTAAAATAGCAATTGATTTAAACAACATGAATTTTTGTAGAAAAATTAAAACTAATTTATGCCATAATTATAACTCGCATGAAGATCTCTTGAAAAAATTGAAATCTTTAAAAAATTAAAAGCAACATTTTCCCGAAAAAAACAACAAATTTTACAGAAGTAAAGGAAATTTTCGAAAAAGTGCAAATTTTTAAAAACGAAAAAGAAAAATTTAACAAGCACACTGTTAAAGAGGATAATTATGCGTACACCATATTTATGCCACCTACAATATCTAGAGTTATAGACAATATGTCAAATAATCAACCACGGAACTATCTAATAGATGGTACATTTGCACCCTGTTCTAATACTTTTAAGCAATATAGCTCACGCGAAATATGTAAGTAAAATTGTTTATTTTAGTTAATTGAATTAAAACATTTTAAACGCATAGGTGCTTATTCAAAAGTGCATTGTAATTGTTTCAATATTGACGTTATTTTACCCCTCCTGTATAATTATATTATTGCATTGTATGTTTTTTAGACATTCCTGTTCATTTAAATTTTGATGTCTTCCAAATCTGAGGCCTGTTATATGGAGGCTTCAAATTTATAGAAGCGAACTTGTTTAAATTAAATCCAACGTCATTTCAAAGTTATTTTAATTCAGCATTAAGAAATGCTGTTAGAAAAGTTAATTGGTAACTATAAAATCTGCTGGTTTCATTACATGCAAGCCTTGCGAAAAGCATCGGCAATACAAAATTTTAAACAATTTTCAAATTGTAATGGAAATGCTAAAAAGCATTTCTGAAAGTTTTATTTCTACCACTTTTTAAACCGAGCGATTTAATTTCCGCATTAGAAATTTTAAAAGAAAAGAAAAAAAAAACTGTTTTGAAAACTACAAGCTTTGCAAAAGTCAAAGACGGGGAAAATGTTTTTCAGCGTTTTATTATATACTTTGAGCGACGATGGATAAAAAACGTAAGGGTAAAGGTATTCAAATATTACCTATAAAATATGCAAGTGCAAAATATACAGATTAGTTAAATTAAGTTATCAGTTTTAATAAAAAATATTTCATCTTCAGAAAGCGGTAGCTTTATTATGAGTCTACAATGAATATAGGAGAACAACTAGTGCAGTTGAAGGATACTATAGCCGACTGTCTTCCAAATTGGTCAAAAATGGAATTTTTTTTAATTTTTTAGATATCATTTTGGATGAGGATAGCATAAAATCAAAAGATTTAAAAAAAAAACGGAAGACGGAGATGGCTTGATTTATGAACTACGAAAAAAAAAGAAAAGACCGCAACGATTTTTTAAAGGATATTTTAAGTCAATTTGAAAATGGAATTTTGTCTCTTCACGACGTTTTAAGTAGATTAACATGCTCAACTAACAAAATTCTTCGTAATAATACCATTGAATTTCTAAGTGAAAATCATGATTACATTGAGGAGATAAATGAAAATTCCAACAATCAATAACGATAGTGATAACAGTGATAACGAATAGAATGATCGAATCGAATATAATTGAAACTTTTAGAAAATTAAATTTTATTTATTTGATGTAGTTTTTACATTATAAATATAGAAATAAAATTTTTGTTTATTTTTGGAAGTTGTTTTTTTCTTTTAAGTGAATATAAAAGTATAGATTAGGCACATATTGGCCGCCTCGTGCGCACGTGTTCGTGATTATAGAGTTCAATAAATCAGGGTATTCGCTTTTTCCAGAATATTTATATATATATATGTTTATGAGAGATTCTGAATTAGGAGAGATCTTCTAGTCGCGGTTACAAAATCAATGACACCGGATTCGTATAGAAGGTACATTTGTCACCAAATTATAAATTTCGAAATAATAATATTTCTATTGTTTTTTCTAAAAAAAAATCTTTTTAGTGAATAATAACGCCATTATGGCTTTATGACTCATTCGAGTGTAATGTAAAGCCATATTGAAAAATTTCGCGATTATGGTTAAATGAGACACTCGAGAGAGTCATAAAGCCATTAAGGCTTTATAACATATGGCGCTATATCACGGCACCTAAATTTATCGTCTAATATTTTTAATGATATCATAGAATTTAGAGTTTATATCAACAGTGCATACATATATTGCAAATTGCTACTCTTCCTGTAAGTCTTTATAAACACCAAACCAAAGTTAATATACCCAATTCCTATTTCATATGTGTAAGTTATAAAAACCTTCAAAATATGTTAAAACATAATGACCTATAAATTTAGCATATTACGAAAAAAAAATTTTGACGGGTATTGAAGTTGCAGGTGCTTAAAATAACAAAATTTCAATTTTAAACGCCTTACAACTCTTAAACGGGAGTAGTGACCTACTAATTTCTGAGGATCTAACATGTCCCAATTTTAGGTTTCTAGCTAGAGTCGTTCAAAAGTGGGCCAACATTTTGCAAAAATTTAGTTTTGGATAACGGTAAATTTTAGTACCGTATGGATACCCAATGAATTTGGTTTTTATGAACTTGTAAAGCTTATAAAAGCAGCTGTCTTTTATCTTCTTCAGGTTGAAAATATATTTTATAGTACCTTTGTTATGACCGTTAAATATAGGGATTTTTCCGAGTTTGAGGGGCTGTAGCTCTATAATGGGTGGAGCTACAGAAAATAGTTTTAACATTAAATTATTTTTATTGCAATACCTACCCGTTGTTAAATTTTTTTAGTTAGTCGTAGTTAAAAATGGACGAACGGATGGACGGACAGAGTGAAACTTTGTAGGCACAATTTTACAAAGTCTTTTGAAAATGTGTTAAAAACCAGTTTGAGCATATTTTATTCAGAGTAGTTAAAAGTAAACATTACTTTTAGAATGAATAAGCAAAAAATTTTTTTTCTTTATAATAAGAAATAACAAAATTGAATTTTTTATAATGCGCTTATTATGAAATATTGTATTAAATAGGTTAAATGTAAAAATTCGTTTAGAATGAGTAAATTAAATTACTTTCTTTATTTTAAGAAATAAGAAAAATTTATTTTTTACAGTATGCTGCTTATAAAATATTATTAAATATTAAGTAGAATGTATTATCACCCCAATTTTTGAAGGCGTAGCATACAATAAGTATTATAAAAGTGATGATTGGCTTTTTTTGAAGGCTCAAAAGTGATACTGACGCCAAGTTGTCAATTTGACGTGATGTCATCACGTTTTGGCTATTCTTGAAGGATTTTAATTTGGGTACCTGGAAATTTTCATGTTTAAAAAAAAAATTGTACATACAAACATTTAAGTTTAGATACCTGAAAACTTTTTTATGTTTTAAACAAAAATAGTAAATTTCAGTTACTTGTTATGTAGGTTAAAATAAAAAATATATTGATTAAACTTTTTCATCTGAAAAATGAAGGTACATAATTTGTACTTATAAAGTGTAAGTAATTTAAAAGGATTTGATTTATTCTTATAATTTTTCTAAAATTCTGTATTAATTTTTTTTATACCCTACACCTATGAAATAGGAAAAGGGTATATTAACTTCAGTATAGTGTTTGTAACCACCTAAAGGAAGCGAGCTAGATATGGCAAAGTATATATATCTTTTGTGATCAACGGATCAACGTGATCTCCTGACTAGGAGGTAGGACTTAAAGTACGGCGGGGATTGCATATAGGCGCAATAGGCCCATGGATTCGGATTCTGAACTTTTAATTGTTCTAAGTTTCAAAGAACATATAAAAAAAATAAAGATAACTCAACAATTAATGGCGTTATAATCATGAATTTTGTGATGTAGGTTACAAGTAATGAGACTATGGCGGTGACTGCGTAGGAATGAGTTCGGACCATGGGTTCGGATCCTAGAAGTTTTTGATCGAATTTAGGCCAAACAAGCATAATTCCGAAACCAATGAAGATAAAATCTTCAAATATGCTTCTTATTATGTCCTTAAAGTCCTTTAGGACCAATTGGAGTAGTGGGTACCATCCCACAGTTGTGAAGACCTTAAAGCATATCATTGAAATTATTAAGAAAAATAGCTTCAAATTAAGATAGAACGTTTCAATTGTGTACAAAGGTTCACTAGTATTGAAAGAACGGTGGCGCACTGCATATGGGCGAAATCCAACCGTGGGTTTTCATCGAATTTAGGCCACAACGAGCATGATTCCGAATTCAAAGAAGTTAGAACCTCCAAATTCGGTATCAGGGTGCCCCTTTCTATTGCCTGAGTGTCCTCGAAAATTGGAACCAAGTGAAATAGTGGTTCGGGGACCATCCACATATTTTCGAAGACCTTAAAGCATATTTTCGAAAATAATAGAGATAGCAACTTTAAAAAAATGTAGAAGCTTCAAATTTGGCACAAGGCTGTTCTCTATTATTTCCTACGTGCTCCCTAAATGCATGTTCAATTCGAGTGGTGGTTCAGGTAACTCTCTTAGAGCTCTAAGGGTTGAAAGGCTCATCATCGAAAATAATAAAAATAGTAACATAAAATTAATATCGAATGTTCCAATTGTGTGCAAGGGTTAACTAATATTGAAAGTATGACTGGGACTGCATATGGGCGAAACCGTACCATGGTTTCGGTTTTTGGATCCTTTGAAAACTTCAAAAGCTAACAAACGTTTATCTTAAAAACACAATAACTTAGAAACTAATTACGCTATTTTGATGAAATTTATATTCTAGATTACAAGTAATGAAAATACCATGGAATTGATTCTTGTCGCGTTCGGATTCTCGAAGTTTTTGATCGAATTGAAGTCAAACTAGTATAATTTATTTATTTATTTATTTATTTATTTTCAACAGTTTTATGCCTTGTGAGATTTCTCTCGTTAATAGGCTTTATAATACAATTTTTATTTTTTTTTTTTTATTTTTTTTATTTATTATTATTAACATAATTCAGTAGCGCAGAAAGTGAAGCAAAATATAGTAAAATTTAATAGCTAATAATGATGAAAAATTAAAAATTTAAAAATATTAAAAAATTAAAAATAAACAAGTGATGAAAAAAAACCAAGGGTTTTTAAAAAAGCACATTTTCATACAATTTATATTGTATTACACACTGAGTTTAACTTTGGAAATATTTACTTGGAAATAGTTACTGCTTAATTATAAAATTTACTGCTAACAGTAAAGTTTTTATTTTAAATTTGTTATAGCCCTTTAATGGGGAAGGTTTCCAAGTTTCTCAAGAATCTAACTTCATCTAACTCCCCCCCCCCCCCTTCGCCCCCTTCCATTTTTTTAGGTTCTAGAAATTAAATTGTGAATTCCACAAAAATTTGGAATTTTACTTAGAATTATACAATCTAAGCAAAAATGAATTATTAGAATTATACAATCTAAGCAAAAATGGGTAAAACTGAGAGACACTTTCTTCAATTTAAGGAACCGCTTTTAAATTTAAGAAAAACCTTTAACATATGTTAAAATATAATGTTGGGCCTTTAAATTTTGTATATTAATAAAAAAAAAATTGGACAGGTATTCAAGTTACAGGTGCTTAAAAATAGCAAAATTTAAATTTTCGAGCCCTTATAGCTCCTAAACAGGGGGCTTGACAACAAATTTTTGTTAACCGACTCCTACTAATATTTGAGGATCTAACTTCTCCCAAAATTTCAGGACCCTATCTAAAACCGTTTAGGAGATATATGGGACCAAAAATTTTGCAAAAATTGAGTTTTATATAATAGTAAATTTTAGTACCGTATGGCAACCCTATACATTTAAGCGACATATCTTTGTAAAGACTATAAAAGCAGCTCTCTTCTACCGTTTTTCGATTGAAAATAAACCTAACAGAACTCTTGTGATATTTATTGAAATATAGGGCTTTTTTGGAATTTGCAGGGGCTGTAGCTTCGTCACCCTTCAAAATTAAAAAACACCTTTGACACATATTGAAATATAATTACAGAGCTTTGAATTTTGTATATCACTAAAAAAAAATTTGGACAGGTATTCAAGTTACAGGTGTTTAAAAATTGCAAAATTTCAATTTTCGAGCCCTTATAGCTCCTAAACATGGGGCTTGACAAAAAAATTTTGTTAACCGACTCCTACTAATTTCTGAGTATCTAACTTCTCCCAAAATTTCAGGACCCTAGCTTGAACCGTTTAGAAGATATGTGTGGCCAAAAATTTTGTAAAAATTGAGTTTTGTGTAATGTTAAATTTTAGTACCGTATGGCAACCCTAAACATTTGCCTTTTAAATATTTATAAAGTTTATGAAACCAGCTATCGTTTGCCGTTTTTACATTGAAAATATATCTAACAGAACTCTTGTTATAATAAATTAAATATAGGGCTTTTTCCAACTTTGGGGGGCTATAGCCCCGTAACAGGTGGGGCTACAGAAAAAAATTCTTCTACGAAATTATTTTTTTTGTAATACCTACTAGTGGTTAAAACTTCTTTTCTCTATTTCAAACGATGTTAAAGTTTTTGTAAACATACGGACAGACGGACAGACGGACAGACGGACAGACGAACAGACGGACGGACAGAGTGAAGCTATATAGGCACATTTTCACAAAATTCTTTGAAAATGTGCTAAAAATGAAGTAAAAAATAAAAAACCAAACAAAAAATTCCAATCCAAATTAAAATATATACATATATAAAGATCTAGAAAACGACAAAACAAAAAATAAAAAATAAAAAATGAAAAATGAAGATTCAAAAAAAAAAAAAAATTAAAACTAAAATAAATTAAGATTATATTAAGCAATGTATGTTGTATAATTTTCTAGGTATTTCGATGTAATTTGCCTTTTTAGTTTTGTTCTAGTTAATTCTTTCATTTCAAAACCAAAGAAGATAGAACATTATATTTGGAGCACATGTGTTTCTTCTTTTTTTGTTTGTGTTCGTGAAATTTTGGATGACTTGGAATAGCGGTTTCCGTACCACCCCCACTACTCCCAAGACCTTAAAGCATAATATATTGGAAATTAATAAAGATAAAAAAAAGATAAAAGATATTTTTAAAAGCCTGAGAGTTTTACTACCAAACATATTATGTATTATATTTTATAAATTAAAAACTATATATTTTTTTAATTTTTGTTATATCTTATCTATATTTTATTGAATTATTACAATAGGTAATATGTAGTTAAGAAATTGTGTATGATACTTAAATTGTAAAATTTATTTTTGTATTAAAATTAATTATATAAACAGTTCTAAATTTATCATTGTATTTTAGAAATACATTTATTGCATATTTTGATTATTAAATTTAGTGATAAAAAGCTAATGAAAGCATTAATGGTTTTAACTAACATTAAAAACCATGAAATTATATAACATTTTATATTTATATTATTATTAATATTTATTTATAAAATTAATATTTATTTCGTATAACTTTGAGTTGAATTATATAGAACATTAAAAAATTAAGTAAATTAAGAAAATAAATTTAACGAGGAAGAGTGCAGTAGAGTAGACTGTGTCAACTTTGGTATACCCGTATGACCGTAACATATGCAAAATTTCAAACATACAGATTTATTAAGTGTAGTAGAATACTCATAGAAAAGAAGGAGTTGTATGGCAGCTACTCGAACCCTCTGCAGTAGACCAACCAAATTTTGCTGTAAATTTGGCCTTTGCACTAAACTATTTTTGCCAAAATTTCAGACACCCAACTTCATTCGGTGTGGTGTAATGCTCATATAAAATAAGAAGTTGTGTGGCAGCTAATCAAACCCTTTGCAGTAGACCAAACTAATTTTGCAGAAACTTTGGCCATTACATTAAACTATTTTTAGCCAAATTTTAGACAGCTGTTTTAGGGGTAGAGTAAGGCTAATCTTCCTCTTACCAACCGGAATTAGTTGTATAAATTTGGTTGGAATAAATTAACCCATTTCGGCCTGACGGACTTCCAAAAATTTTTGTGTTACCGATTTGTCTCCAAATTTACAGAGTGATTTTGCAGCCGAAAAATGAGGCTAAGACAAATTTTTGTTGAGTTCTGTTACCCGTTTGGACACGAGGGCGCAATGAAGCTTTTTCATTGTTTTTGATGTCGAGTCAAAACGGTTTACCCGATTGACTTGAAATTTCGCAAAAAAGTTCCTCTTAGCAACCGGAAACAGTTGTATAAATTTGGTTGGAATAAATGAACCCATTTCGGCCTGACTGACTTCCAAAAAATTTTGTGTTTCCGATTTGTGTCCAATTTTACAGGGTGATATTGCAGTCGAAAAGTGAGGCTAAGACAAATTTTTGTTAAGTTCGGTAACCCGTTTGGGCACGAGGGCGGAATGAAGCTTTTTCAATGTTTTTGATTTCGAGTCAAAACGGTTTACCCGATTCATTGAAAGATCATGAAAAGATTCATTGAAATTTTTTTGTTAATAACGCAGTTAACCTTTTTTCCAAAAGCTCACTTAATTAATAAGACTAATTTTTTTGCTCTTAAATAGTTTCAAATAGTGCAGAAGCTAAATGAGATAATATTAATAATAATAAAAACAAGTAAAGAAACAGTCAGTCGGTGCAACCGACTTAGAAATACCCTACACCTATTTGGTTCAAATTTAATGACATATCCATAAGTAATTTTTTTTTTTTTTTTTTTATTTATTTATTTAATTGCCTTGATATTATTAACAATTTTTTTTTAGTACATGTTTATTTATAAGAGCTTATACTTTTGTATTTACATCTTAGATACTACCATAAGTCATTTTAACACCATAAAAGCTGTTATTAATTTGATCGTAAGACATAGCTAACCAAATTAACTTTATAATACTAAAAACATTTTCTAATTACACTATCTCTTAAAAAATATTACAAATTCTTACTAATTTATCTATTTAAAAATATTAAAAAACAATAAACTTGAAATAAATGAAAATATATTTATTCCAATTCAATTACAAAATGAAAAATTCTAATTATTAAATTTTGTGATAAAAAGATAATCAAATCATAATATAATTAATAATCTAAATTTTTCAAAATTGCAATTATTTTAAATGGTTAGTTTATATACCTAATAAAAGCTTATAAACGCAAAATATGCAATAAATGTATTTCTAAAATACAATTACAAATTAAGACCTTTTCAATTCATTTAAATATAATAATAAATTTTATATAAATGCAGCAAGTACCTTTGAACATAGTTGAACCACTACAATTAAGTCTAAATTTCGGGAATACATAGGAAATAGGAAATATATTCTTTGGCTTCGAAATTAAACTCGACCAGAACCAATTCCCATGGTGCTTTCATTACTAGTAACCTAGAGTTTAAATTTCATCAAAATAGCGGCATTATTTTTTGAGTTATGGTGTTTTTAAGATATATGTTTGTTAGCCCTTGAACTTTTCAAGGGTTCCAGAATCCGAAACCATAGTACGATTTCGCCCATATGCAGTCCCCGTCATATTTTCAATACTAGTTAACCCTTGTAAACAATTGGAACGTACTATCTTAATTTTAAGTTACTAATTTTATTAATTTCGATGATAAGCTTTTACACATTGAAGGACTAAGAGAGGTACTGAACCACCACTCCAATTGATCCAAAATTAGAGGGACACGCAGGAAATAGTAAAGAACACGCATGTGCCAAATTTGAAGCTTCTACATTTGTTTCAAGTTACTATCTTTATTTATTTCGAAAATATGCTTTAAGGTCCCCGGAACTGAGTGGCTGGTGCCCACCCACTACTCCAATTGGGCTCAAATTTCAAGGAGACTAAGAAAATCGAAAGCGACAACCTGATACCAAATTTCGAGATTCTATCTTCATTGGTTTCGGAATTATGCTCGTTTGGCCTAAATTCGATCAAAAAGTTCTAAGCTCCGAACCCATTGGCCAAACCTCACCGTAAGCAATCGCCGCCGCAGTTTCATTACCAATACAAATTTCATGATTATAGCGTCATTAGTTGTTGAGTTATCGTGATTTTTTATATATGTTCGTTAGCCCTGAAATAGATTAAAAGGTCCAGAATCGGAACCCTTGGGCTGATTTCGCTCTTATACAGTCCGCGCTGTACTTATAGTACTAGTTAAACCTTGTACACAATTTGAACGTTCTATCTTAATTTTAAGTTACTATTTTTATTAATTCCGATTATAAGCTTTTAAAACTTGGCAGTTCTAAGAGGGGTACTGAACCACCACTCCAATTGATCCCAAATTAGGTGGGCACGAAAGAGATAGTAAAGAACACCCTTGTGCCAAATTTGAAGCTTCTAAATTTTTTCAAGTTGCTATTTTTATTAATTTTAAAGATATGCTTTAAGGTCTTCGGAAATGTGTGGCTGGTCCCCGACCCACTACTCCAATGGGGCCCAAATTTCCAAGACACTTAGGAAATAGGAACGGTCACCCTGATACCAAATTAGGAGGTTCTTTCTTCATTGGTTTCGGAATTATGCTCGTTTGGCCTAAATTCGATCAAAAAGTCCAAGGTTCCGAATCCATGGTTCAATCCCGAACTTACGCAATCCAGTAGTTTCGCTACTAGTAACCTACAGCACAAATTTGATGAAGATAGCGTCATTAGTTGTTGAGTTATCGTAATTTTTTATATATGTTCGTTAGCCCTTGGATCGAATAAAAGGTCCAGAATCCGAACCCATGGGCCGATTTCGCCCATATGCAATCCCCGCCGTACTTTCAGTCCTAGTAACCTACAGTTAAAATTTTATCAAGATAGCTCCATTATTTTTTGAGTTATCGTGCCTACGGACGGACGGACGGACATGACTATATCGACGCTGATCACCAGTATATATACTTTTTCATATCTAGCTCGCTTCCTTTAGGTGGTTACAAACACCATACCAAAGCTAATATACCCCTTTACCTATTCTATAGGTGTAGGGTATAACAAGTAAAGAAACAGTCAGTCGGTGCAACCGACTTAGATATACCCTACACCAATTTGGTTCAAATTTAATGGGAAGTCCATAAGTAATTTTAAAACCATAAAAGCTGTTATTAGTGTGATCGTAAGACATAGCTAACTACATTAGCTTTATAATACTAAAAACATTTTCTAATTACTTTATCTATTCAAAAATATTACAAATTCTTACTAATTTATCTATTTAAAAATATTACAAAACAGAAAACTTGAATTAAATGAAAATATATTTATTTCAATTCAATTACAAAAGTGAAAAAATTTGAATTATTAAATTTTATGATAAAAAGCTAATCAAAGCATAATATATTTAATAATTAAAATTTTTCAAATTGCAATTATTTAAAATTGTTAGTTTATGTACCTATTAGAAAAGCTTATAAACGCAAAATAATCAATAAATGTATTTCTAAAATATAATTACAAATTTTTCATATAATTCATTTAAATATAACAATAAATTTTACATAAATGCAGCAAGTACCTTTGAATATAGCTTAAGTATTGTACACAATGTCTTAATTATATATAACCATTGATTAATAATTATATATAAATAAACATTTTCATGTTAAAAATGTTTGTGAAACTTTTTTCGCATATTTTTTCAAATTCTCTCAAAACGGTTGGCATCTTTTAAATGTATTGTAACTATTTCTATTTTATACCCTTTATTTTTATTCTCTGAATTTATACCAATTAAATTTGTAAACCATTTTTCACTATTCACTATACATTATTATTCACTATACATTAGGTACTTGGAATTAAAAAAAAAATTATTTTAGGTCTACTGTCTTTTTTTTGTTAAGGTATTATGTTTGCGATCTACATTTTCTTCCGAAAGATCATAGCGCTATGACGCTATAATAAATCATAAAAAAAAGTATATCAATATGTTATTGAAATCTATAAAGTTAGATATTTATATAGGTATGAACGCATGTACATACAAAATTAATTAATTTTTTAGAAAAGAAGAAATCAATTCGAAAAAATTAACTATGAATTTATGAATGAAAAAATCATTGTTTATACCAGTATGACTATTTGTCAAAAGGGAATACTAAATTTGCCATTACGTTTGTGACGAAGAAATGGAGGGAGGATAGATAAAGACTCAAGTGCATGGATCGGATCAGAATTGAAAAATAAATCGATTTAGCTATGTATGTCCGTCCGTCCGTCCGCACGATAACTCAAAAACTAAAAGAACTATTTAAATTTAGCCAGTTTGCTCAACGAGCTCGGGTAGCTGCCAAATAACTTCTTTTTTTATATGAGCATCTCTGTACTTATTAAAGCTGGGAATCTGAAATTTTGCCAAAAGTAGTTTAGTGTAATGGCCAAAGTTATTGGAAAATTTGGTTGGTCTACTGCAGAGGGTTCGAGTAAGTGCCATACAACTCCTTCTTTTATATGAGCATTACACTACATTTAATAAAGCTGTATGTTTGAAATTTTGCCAAAAGTATGTAACAGGATGATAGAATGCTAATATTACGGCCATACGGGTATCCCAGATTGACACAGTCTACTCTACTACACTCTTCCTCGTTTTTATTCTTATTCGATTTTTTTCTTTTCTTTGGTATCATATTCTTGAATCATGTTATATTACATGTACTATGTAGAGTGAAAAATGGCCTACAAATTTAATTTGTATAAATTGGGAGAATAAAAATAAAAATAATGGGTATAAAATAGAAATAGTTACAATACATTTTAAAGATGCCAACCGTTTTGAGAAAATTTGAAAAAATATGCGAAAAATTTTTCATACAAATTTTTAACATGAAAATGTTTATCTATATATAATTCTTAATCAATGATATAACCTATGGTAATAATTCAATAAAATATATGATATAATAAAAATTAAAAAAAAGGAATTTAATCATTTATTAAAAAAATATTTTGTTTTAAATTTATAAAATATTATACAAAATATGTTTTATGGCAAAATTCTTAGCCTTTTAACGGAAATAGGAAAGAACCCTCGTGTATCAAATTTAAAGTTTCTAACTTCATGAATTTTGAAGATGAGTTTTTTTATTTTAGGATTTCTTAGGAACCACCTGAACTACCACTACAATTAAGTCTAAATTTCGGAGACACATAGGAAATAGGAAATATATTTTTTGGCTTCGAAATTATACTCGTTTGGCCTCAGATCGATCAAAAGTTTCTAGAATCCGAACGCATTGTCCGAACTCGATCAGAATTCTCATCGTACTTTCATTACTAATAACCTAGAGTTTAAATTTCATCAAAATAGCGGCATTATTTTGTGAATTATACTGCTTTTAAGATATATGTTCGTTATCATGGGGTCCAGTTTTTCAAAAGATCCAGAACCCGAAACCATGGTACGATTTTGCCTATATGCAGTCTCCGTCATACTTTGAATACCAGTTAACCCTTGTACACAATTGGAACGTTCTATTTGAATTTGAAGTAACTAATTTTATTAATTTTACACAAATTGTACTTTGGGAATACAAACAACACAAGACCAATTACAATTGATACATTAGTAGAAGATGTAGATAAATTCACTTACCTAGGCAGTATTAATACTTAAGAAGGCGGTACAAAAGAGGACATTAATAATAAACTAACGAAAGCCAGAGCAACATTTGGAAGAATGTGGAAAATATGGAGGTTATCGCAAATTGCAAGAAAAACCAAACTTAGAATATTCCAAGCACGTATAAAATCAGTCCGCTTATAAGTCCCAAAGGGAGTAGAAAGGAAATCGAAAAAAAAAATTTTTATTAATTTTAATAATAAGCCTTTAAACTTTGGGGGGTCTAAGAGGGATACTGAAACACCACTCTGATTGATCCAAAATTAAGGGCACGCACCTGAAAGAGTAAAGAGCACCCATGTGCCACATTTGAAGCTTCTACATTTTTTCAAGTTGTTATCTTTATTAATTTCGAAAATAAGCTTTATGGTCTTCGGAACTGTGTAACTGGTCCTCAAATCACTACTGCAAATGGTTCCAAGTCTCAAGGACACAAAAGATATAGAAAGGGACACCCTGATACCAAATTTGGAGGTTCTATCTTCATTGGTTTCGGAATTATGCTCGTTTGGCCTAAATTCGATCAAAAAATTGTAAGTTCCGAACCCATTGTCCATTCCCCACCGTACGAAAAATAAAAAAAGTAAAGAACAACCTTGTGCCAAATTTAAAGCTTCTACATTTGTTTGAAGATGATAACTTCATTATTGTCGAAAACATGCTTTAAGGTCTTCGAAACTATGTGAATGGTCCCCGATCCACTATTTCAATTGCTTCCAATTTGCGAGGATACTAAGAGAATAGAATAGAACACCCAGATACCAAATTTGGACGTTCTATCTTCATTGGTTTCGGAATAATGCTCGTATGGCCTAAATTCGATCAAAAAGTTCTAGATTTCGAACCATTGTCCAATCTCGACCGTGCGCAATCCCCGCCATAGTTTTATTACTAGTAACCAATAGCACAAATTTGATGAAGATAGTGTCATTAGTTGTTGAGATATCGTGATTTTTTTTATTAGTTCGTCAGCTCTTGAACCGATTAAAAGGTCCACAATCCCAACCCATGGGCCGATTTCCCCCATTTGCAATCCCCGCCGTACTTTCAGTCCTAATCACCTACAGTTAAAATTTCATCAAGATAGCTCCATTATTTTTTGAGTTATCGTGCCTACTGATGGACGAACGGGCGGACATGGCTATATCGACTCAGGAGCTCACGCTGTTCACAAATATATATACTTTTTCATATCTAGCGCGCTTCCTTTAGGTGGTTACAAACACCATACCAAAGTTAATATACCCCTTTACCTATCCTACAGGATTTTTTTTTTTTTTTATTCCTTTTCCACTCCTTTAAGGAGTATAGGGCATTCACCAAGTTTATTTTAAACTTGGCTTCAGTTTCTTTTTAATCATAATATTCACTAAGCCGTTGATTACTCGGCTGTAATCCTACAGGATTAGGGTATAAAAATAAGCATAACTACACAACTAATGTCGCTACAATCATGAATTTTGTGGTGTAGGTTTTAAGTAATTAGACTATGGCGGGGACTGCGTGCGGTCGAGATCGAAGCATGCGTTCGGATCGTAGAAATTTTTTTTTTGATCGAATTTAGTTCAAACAAGCATAATTCGGAAACCAATGAAAATAAAACCTTCAAATTTGGTACCAGAGTGCCTCGCCCTATGTCTATAGAGCCCTTAAAATTCAGGACCAATTAGAGTAGTGGGTCGGGGAACGTCCACACAGTTTTGAAGACCTTAAAGTATATTATTGGAATTAATAAAAAAAAACTAGCTTTAGATATCTATTAAGATAGAACGTTCCAGTTGTGTACAAGGGTTCACTAGTATTGAAAGAACGTCGTGAACTGCAACTTTTTCATCGAATTTAGGCCAAACGAGCATGATTCCGAATCCAAAGTAGTTAGAACCTCCAAATTCGGTATCAGGGTGTCCCTTTCTATTCCCTTAAGCGTCCTCGAAATTTGGCTCCAATTGAAATAGTGGATCGAGGACCATCCACATAATTTCGTAGACCTTAAAGCATATTTTGGAAAATAATAAAGAAAGTAACTTCAAACAAAAGTAGAAGCTTCAAATTTGACACAAAAGTGTTCCTTACTATTTCCTACGTGTTCCCTTAATTTATATAGAATGTTCCAATTGTGTACAACGGTTAACTAGTATTGGAAGTATGACTGGGACTGCATATGGGCGAAACCGTACCATGGTTTCGGGTTCTGGAACCTTTGAAAAGTTCAAAAGCAAACAAACATATATCTTAAAAACATCATAACTCAGAAACTAATTGCGCTATTTTGATGAAATGAAAGTACCATGGAATTGGTTCTGGTCGTGTTCGGATTCTAGAAGCTTTTGATCGAATTGAGGTCAAACTACTATAATTTCGAAACCAAAGAAGATAGAACATTATATTTGGGGCACAGGTGCTTCTTCTTTTTTGTTGTGTGCAAGTTAAATTTTGGATGGTTTGCGGTTGGCGTACCACTCGTACTACTCCCAACACCTTAAAGCATAATATACTCAAAATTAATATATATAAAAAAATCTTATTTGATACACTATTTCCAATTTCCGTTCTTATTTAACACTATTCTATATGTATTATATTTTATAAATTAAAAACAAAATATTTTTTTAATAAACGACGAAATTTTTTTGGTTTTTAATTTTTATTATATCATATCTATATTTTATTCAATTATTACCATAGGTAATATCATGAAGTAACTATATACATAGGGTATTCACGTAGAACAAAAAATTTAGACAAGTGTTTTTATACCCTACACCTATAGAATAGGTAAAAGGGTATATTAACTTTGGTATGGTGTTTGTAACCACCTAAAGGAAGCGAGCTAGATATGGAAAAGTATATATATTTGTGATCAGCGTGACCTCCTGAGTCGATATAGCCATGTCCGTAGGCACGATAACTCAAAAAATAATGGAGCTATATTAATGATATTTTGACTGGAGGTTACTTGGACTGAAGGTACGGCGGGGATTTCATATGGGCGAAATCGGCCCATTGGTTCGGATTCTGGACCTTTTAATCGATCGAAGGGCTAACGATCATATATAAAAAATCACAATAACTCAACAACTAATTACGCTTTCTTCATCAAGTTTGTGCTGTAGGTTACTAGTAATGAAACTACTTCGGGGATTGCGTTCGGGAGTGAACCATGGAGTGGGAACCTAGAACTTTTTGATCGAATTTAGGCCAAACGAGCATAATTCCGAAACCAATGAAGATAGAACCTCCAAATTTTGTATCAGGGTGTCCCTTCCTATTTCCTTAATGTCTTTGAAATTTGGGCCCCATTGGAGTAGTGGGTCGGGGACCAGCCATACATTTTCAAAGACCTTAAAGCATATCTTTAAAATAATTAATAAAGATAACAACTTTAAAAAATTTAGAAGCTTCAAATTTGGCACAAGGGTGTTCTTTACTATCCCGTGCGTGTCCCCCTAATTTGGAATCAATTGTAGTAGTTGTTCAGTATACCTCTTAGACCCTCTTAAGTTTTAAAAGCTTATAATCGAAATTATTAAAAATAGGAACTTAAAATTAAGATAGAACATTCAAATTGTGTACAAGGGTTAACTAGTGCTTAAAGTTAAGCGTGTACTGCATAAGGGCGAAATCAGCCCAAGGGTTCGGATTCTGGACCTTTTAATCGGTTTCAGGGCTAACGAACATATATAAATAATCACGATAACTCAACAACTAATGACGCTATCTTCATGAAATTTGTGCTGTAGGTTATTGGTAATGAAACTACGGCGGGTGTCGCTTTCGATTTCCTTAGTGTCCTTGAAATTTGAGCCCAATTGGAGTAGCGGGTGTGGACCAGCCACTCAGTTCCAAGGACCTTAAAGCATATTTTCGAATTTAATAAAGATACTAACTTGAAACAAATGTAGAAGCCAATTTGGCACATGGGTGTTCTTTACTATTTTCTGCGTGTCCCTCTAATTTTGTACCTTTCTTAGACCCCCCAATGTGTAAAAGTTTATCATCGAAATTAATAAAACTAGTAACTTAAAGTTAGGATAGAACGTTCCAATTGTGTACAAGGGTTAACTAGTATTGAAAGTATGACGGGGACTGCATATGGGCGAAATCGTACCATAATTTCGGGTTCTGGAACCCTTGAAAAGTTCAAGGGCTAACAAACATATATCTTAAAAACACCATAACTCAAAAAATAATGCCTCTATTTTGATGAAATTTAAACTCTAGGTTACTAGTAATGAAAGTACCATTGGAATTGGTTCTGGTCGAGTTTGGTCAATGAGTTCGGATTCTAGAAGCTTTTGATCGATTTGAGGCCGAACGAGTATAGTTTCGAAGCCAAAGAATATATTTCCTATTTCCTATGTGTCCCCGAAATTTAGACTTAATTGTAGTGGTTCAGCTATGTTCAAAGGAACTTGCTGCATTTATGTAAAATTTATTTTTATGTTTAAATGAATTATATGAAAAGGTGTAAATTTGTAATTGTATTTTAGAAATACATTTATTGCATATTTTGCGTATAAGCTTTTCTATTAGGTATATTAACTAGCCATTTAAAATAATTGCAATTTTGAAAAATTTTGATTATTAAATATATTTTGCTTTGATTATCGTTTTATCACAAAATTTAATAACTAGAATTTTTTCATTTTGTAATTGAATTGGAATAAATATATTTTCATTTACAACAAGTTTTTTTGTTTTTTAATATTTTTAAATAAATAAATTAGTAAGAATTTGTAATATTTTTTAAGAGATAGTGTAATTAGAAAATGTTTTTAGTATTATAAAGTATATTTGGTTAGCTATGTCTTACAATCAAATTGCTATTATGGTGTTAAAATTACTTTCTTTGCTATTATGGTGTTAAAATGATTGATCATATCAATCGCTGTATCATGTATGTACGCAGTTTGTGTATATTTTGATTATAAAATAAAAAAATATTGATAGAAAAAGAAAAATGAAATTTTTTTTTTTTTGCTTTATAGTTTTTTACTTGCATTATTTCAATTCTTTCAAATCGTTAGAAAATAATTCCATATATTGTCTTCAAATGTACCTATGTATTTTAAATTTTCGTTAGTTTAAAATAGGTAGGTATGTAAAATTTTTTTATAATTTTTAGGTTTTTAACTACAAAAAAATTATAATTAAAAATTTTTGTTTATCTTATTCAAAATTTGTTTTATTATTTTATTACTAGCTGTTGGCCCGTCACAGAATGACGGAATGTCAATTGAAAGAAGAACTTTTTCTAACTAAGAACTATATCTAATTTCATTATATACATATACATATATTGTATATCAATACCATGTTCTTAAATAAAATCTCAACCGTTACTTTTTGTATAACGCAGATTATGCTTCGATTCTAGTAATAGATATACAAAAAAAAAAAAACAATTGACTCACATATTTTCTTGTTGTATCTTAAAAACTTGAAGATGAATAAGTTACGTGGTTTACCTTTTGTATGTTTGAATTCGATAAAATGTTCGGGTTTTTAAGTCAAGTCCCTTCTTGGTCAAATTTTTTTTAAATTTCAATTAATATTTCTTTTTTATTTAAATGCGAACTTGCTTAAATTAAATAAATTAATAAAAGATTTTAAATTTTTTTTATAGGTTTATTTTTTTTTAATAATAATCTATTTCTCCGTCTATTCATGTTTAGTATACATATTTTTAAAAATGCTGCTATACATAGTTGTCAAAACCTTTGTTTAGATTCCAAATCGAAATATTTGTTTGTTGCTAACATTCTATAATCTACCTACTCTACCTACCCTAAACGTAAAATTGTAAGTACATTCAAATTTCTTACATTATTGTTAGTATAGCATATTTAGTGCTTAAAAAGAAATCATCCAACTTGATAAGGAAATATAAATAATTGTTCATACATCGATTGACAAACAAACAAAATAAAAAGAAAAATAAAAATAAAGCAAAGAAATAATCTCAATTTGATTTTACTGTGTATACCAAAACTGCGGTCATCTTTTTATGATAATGCAGTGATTTCAAATATCGTATTGGGGTGATTTCAAATACCGTATTATGGATCTCAAATCAACAAAATTGACTAACATTTTTTGTTCTAGATGAATACTCTATGTATATGATTTCTTTATGGTAATATAAAATTAAGAAATTTTGTTCGATACTTAAGTTGCAAAATTTATTTTTATAATGAAATTAATTACATGAAAAGTTGTAAATTTGTCATTGTATTTTATAAATACATTTATTGCATATTTTTATTATTAAATTTTGTGATAAACAGCTAATGAGAGCATTAATGGTTTTAATTAACATTAAAAACCATCAAATTATATAAATTTTTATATTTATATTATTATAAATTAATATTTCTTTCGAATAACTTTGAGTTTAATTATATAAAACATTAAAAAATAAATATATTAAGAAAATAGACTTAAACATTATTTAAAATGGAAATAATTAAGCTAGGGTACTAAATTATTCAACAGTAAATGCACAACAGCTAAAAATCCTGAAAAGAAGTAATTGCTGCATTTGTGTAAAATTTTATTGAATTCAATAAAAAGTTTTAAATAGGTATGTAATTTTGTAATTGCATCTTACGAATCCATTTATTTCAGGTTTATTTGTTGTTTAATATTTTTAAATAGATAAATTAATTTTTAATATTTTTGAATTGCTAAAATAATAAGAAAATGGTTTTAGTATATAGAGTTAATTTCGTTAGCTAAGTCTTACGATCAAACTAACAAAAGTTTTTATGGCTTTAAAAAGACTTATGGACTTCCCATTATATTTAGGTGTAGGGTATTTCTAAGTCGGTTGTACTGACTGTTTCTTTACTTGTTTTTTATCTACTATGCAGTTGTTGTTTTTAAAAAAAGATTTCAGTGTAAAATTGCAGTTTTTTTCAAATAAAATCTAAAAATTTCAAGTTCGTATATATTATTCTTAAATACATAGTAGAACAGTTTTTCCAGAAAAGAAGCCAACATTTCTCTCATAAAATCATAAAAAAACGAGGAAAAGCGTAGTAGAACTTTCAGGTAGGTACAAAACAAAATATAAGTTGGAAAGCAGATTTTTAAACATTTTCTAAACCATCGACTATATTTTATTCAAACGTTGGCAATTCAAGAAAACTACTATTGACATAGTCTAATGACATAATGGCAAATTTGGTATACCCTTTTGACCTATAGTCAAAAGGTAATAAATAATACTTATATGTAAACTAGCTTAACACAAAAATGACACATGGTGTACATGTAAAATTTTAAAATGTAATAAAGAAATTTTTTTAAAACGCTTTTTTTTGCAATTTTTCAACAAATTTATCAAATTTTATTTGAAACTTTTCATAGTTATTAAATAATAATAGAAATAAAAATTTTAGTTCTGTTAACATTATTCGCCGGAAACCCACCATCCTCAACTCTATCGCTAAGGAGCACCAATTTGTCAAGAAGCACCACGTATAGAAAAATTAGAGATAATCGTTCAAACTGTTTTGCAAACTGTTTTTAAAGTTTTTGTTTCGCAATCGGTTAAAAGAACTCGATATTTAATTTTTTTAACCATTCCCCTAATTGAAAGAAGTTTTATCTACTTTCAAAAATTGGACGTAATTTACTTCCAAATTTTTTTTTTAACAATCGTCGGGTCGGTTGACAAATTCCAAGTCTGATAATAGAGTGAACTCCATTCTCAAAGAGGAACACATATACAAAACTTGAAGTCAATCGGTTAAACCATTTCTAATTTATAGCAAAGCAACGAAAAAACCTTAAAAAAGCTGTTGGGTCACAATGGGTTAACGGAACACCACAAATATTTTTCTTTTTAACTTAAGTAGTACTTCAAAAAATTGTCTGAAATTTGCTTTTTTACAATTTGCACAGGCAACGATGGGTAAATCTGCTAGTACTCATATAAAAAAAGAAGTTGTGTCGCAGCTACCCGAATCCATGGACCAAAATGGCTAGATTTAAATAGCGATGACGGCTACTGCAAAAAAACGAATTTGTTAAAATTTCAAGATCCTAGCTCCTTTAATTTTTGAGTTACCGCTCGGACGGAGGGACGGACATACATAGCTAAATCGATTTATCTTTCGATTCTGATCCGATCCAAACACTTGAGTCCCCCCCTTTTAATCTGCGTCGCAAACGTAATAGCAAATTTAGTGTACCCTTTTGACTAATAATCATACGGGTATAATAATTGTGAAGTATGGGTAAACATTATTTAAAATATTTAATTTGCGGTTCAGAAGAAGAAAGACAAAATAAGTAAGTAAAGAAACAACCAGTCAGTGCAACCGACTTAGAAATACCCTACACCTATTTGGTTCAAATTTAATGAGATATCCATAAGTCATTTTAAAACCATAAGAGCTGTTATTAGTTTGATCGTAAGACATAATTAACCAAATTAACTTTATAATACTAAAAACATTTTCTAATTACAGTATCTATTAAAAAATATTACAAATTCTTACTAATTTATTTATTTAAAAATATTAAAAAACAAAAAAACTTGAAATAAATGAAAATATATTTATTTCAATTCAATTACAAAAGTGAAAAAATTTCAATTATTTTGTGATAAAAAGCTTATCAAAGCATAATATATTTAATAATTCAAATTTTTCAAAATTGCAATTATTTTTTAGTTTATGTACCTATTAGAGAAGCTTATAAACGCAAAATATGCAATAAATGTATTTCTAAAATACAATTACAAATTTATAACTTTTCATATAATTCATTTAAATATAAAAATAAATTTTACATGCATGCAGCAAGTACCTTTGAATATAGCTTAAGTATTGTAGATAATGTCTTAATTATATATCACCTTTGGTAATGATTCAATAAAATATATGATACAATAAAAATTTAAAAAAAGGAATTAATTCGTTTATTAAAAAAATATTTTGTTTTTAATTTATAAAATATTATACAAAATATGTTTTATGGCAAAATTCTTGGCCTTTCAAAAATATAAAAGTGTTAAATAAAAACGGAAATAGGAAAGAACCCTCGTGTATCAAATTTTAAGTTTCTATCTACATGAATTTCGAAGATAAGCTTTTTGATTTTGCGATTTCTTTGGAGGCACCTGAACCGCCACTACAATATCATAATTATTATAAACATTAATTACTTCTGGCAAAATTTCGAATAAACCAACTTTATTAGGAGTAGTGTAATGTTCATATAAAAAAAGCAGTTGTATGGCAACTACTCGAACCCTTTACAGTAGACCAACCAAATTTTGCAGAAACTTTGGCCATTACACTAAACTATTTTTAACAAAATTTCAGACACCCAGCTTCATTTGGTGGAGAATAATGTTCATATAAAATAAGAAGTTGTATGGCAGCTACTCGAACCCACTGCAGTAGACCAAACTAATTTTGCAGAAACTTTGACCATAAAACTAAACTTCTTTTGGCAAAATTTCAGACACGCAGCTGAAATAGGTACAGAGTAATGCTCATATAAAAAAAGATTTTGTATCGCAGCACCCCGAACTCATGGACCAAAATGGCTGGATTTAAATAGCGATTATAGCTATTAAAAAAAAACGAATTTGCAACAAATTTCAAGATCTTAGCTCCTTTAGTTTTTGAGTTATCGTGCGGACGGACTGACAGACGGACGGACATATTTAATTCGTTTTTATGCAATAGCCGTCATCGCTATTTAAATACAGCTATTTTAGTCCACGGGTTTGAGCATCTGTCATTCAACCTCTTTTTTATATGAGCATTACTCTGTACCTATTAAATCTGAGTGTCTGAAATGTTACCAAAAGTAGTTTAGTTTGGGTTCGAGTAGATGCCAGACAACTCTTATTTTATATGAACATTACTCCATACCTATGGAAACTGGGTGTCTGGGAAATAGTTTAGTGTAATGTGCAAAGTTACTTCAAAATTTGATTGGTCTACTGCAATGGGTTCGCGTAGCTGCCATACAACTTCATCCCTTATATAAGCATTACTTCATACCTATTGAAGCTGAGTTTTTGAAATTTTTCCAAAAATAGTTTAGTTTTAAAATAGTTTAGTGTTAGGCCAAAGTTTCTGCAAAATTTGGTTGGTCTATGCACTGGGTTCAAGTAGCTGCCATGCAACTTCATATTTCACATAATTATTACTTTATATATAATAAAGCTATATGCGTGAAATTTTGTCAAAAGTAATAAACCGGATGATATAATGTTGTTATTACGGTCATGCGGGTATCCCAGATCTTGTACAGTCTACTCTACTACACTCTTCCTCGTTTGTAGAGCATTTTCAAAAAATTTTGTGAAAATGTGCCTATATAGCATCACTCTGTCCATCCGTGCGTCCGTTCGTCCTTGTTTACCTACGGCTGACTAAAAAATATCAGCAGCAGGTAGGTATTGCAATAAAACTTTTTTTGAAGCCCCCCGTCCACAGGCAACAGCCTCACAAAGTCGGAAAAAGCTCTATATTTAAATAGTTATAATTAGAGTAATAAGGTATATTTTCAACCTGAAAACGGTATAATACAGCTGTTCTTATAAGCTTTACAAATTTAAAAAGTCAATTGTATAAGGTTACCATACGGTACTTAAATTTACCGTTATCCAAAACTAAGTTTTACAAAATTTTTGATCCATCATAACTTCTGAACGGCTAAATGTAGAAACTTGTAATTTTGGGAGAAGTTAGACCATCAGAAATTAGGAGTGGGTTAAAAAGATTTTTTAGTCAAGCCCTCTGTTTAAGAGTTATAAGGGCTCGAAAATTGAAATTTTGCTATTTTTAAAAACGTGTAATTTGAATACCTGTTCAAATTTTTTTTTTACAAATACATATACAAAATTTAAAGCTGCAGCATTATATTTCAACGTATGTTAAAATTTTTCTTAAATGTAAAAGGGGTTCTTTAAATTGAAGAAATTGTCTCTTAGTTTTAAACATTTTTGCTTAGATAATAAAATTTAAGGTAAAATTCCAAAATTTTGGTGTAGTTCACAATTGATTTTCTATAACCTATAAAAATGGAAGGGTGAGCACAGAGGGGATAGGCAGATCCTCGAGAATCATAATAAGTTTGCTTAGCTAAAATTTGGAAACCTTCTCCATTTAAGGGCTATTAGGACTGAAAAACTAAAACTTTTATGTTTTTATAAAACAGTAACTTATTCACTAGTGTATGTTTTGAAGCTCCAACATTATATTTCGCACTTGTTAACAGATTTTCTTGAGTGCATTGAGTAGTATAGATATCGGGTTTCTGGATAAAAAGCTCTAAAGCTCGTCCGTTACGTTTAAAAGTTAAGCTAAAAAGCTTAAACTTAAATTTATAATTATTAAGCTAATAAAGCTCGTCCGTTACGTTGAAATATCAGCTAAAAAGCTTAAACTTAAATTAATATTTATTAAGCTAATAAAACTCGTCCGTTACGTTTGAAATATAAGCTGAAAAGCTTAAACTTAAATTAATATTTATTAAGCTAATAAAGCTCGTTCGTTACGTTTGAAATATAAGTTGAAAAGCTTAAACTAAATTCGATATTTTTTTGAAAGGTTATAAAAAATTTTTACAGTTTGGGTTTAAATTCAAAGCTAATAAAGCTCGTCCGTTACGCTTGAAAATTACGCTAAAATTTTTGAACTTAATATAATATTTATTTGAAAAATTAAAAGTTTGATTTTGAATTCAAAACTAATAAAGCTCGTCCGTTACGTTTAAAAGTTAAGTTGAAAGGCTTAAACTTAATATAATATTTATTTGAAAAATTTAAAGTTTGATTTTGAATTCAAAACTAATAAAGCTCGTCCGTAACATTTGCAATATAAGTTGAAAAGCTTAAACTTAATTCGATATTTTTTTGAAAGGTTATAAAAAATTTTTACAGTTTGGGTTTAAATTCAAAGCTAATAAAGCTCGTCCGTTACGCTTGAAAATTACGCTAAAATTTTTGAACTTAATATAATATTTATTTGAAAAATTAAAAGTTTGATTTTGAATTCAAAACTAATAAAGCTCGTCCGTTACATTTGCAATATAGTAGAAAAGCTTAAACTTAATTCGATATTTTTTTTGAAAAGTTATAAAATTTTTTAAAGTTGGTTTTGAATTCAAAACTAAAAAAACTCGTTTGTTATGTTTGAAATTTAAACTGTCAACTGAAATTTTAAAGGTAAAAAGCTTAAAAAATGATGAAATTTTTTTGTTTGATCATTAACTTAACTAAAAAAATTTTTTAAAACGGAAAAAAATAAATTTTTAAAATTATATTAATAATAAAAGCTGTGATCATGAAATTGACAACGTGATCAAGTTCAAGTTGAAGGTAAACTTTTTATTTAATTGTGAATTTAACTAAAAAACTTTTCAAAAAAAATAATAACAAGCTAAACTCGTTTGGTTTGTTTAAATACAAAATAATTGGAGTTTATTTTCTTTGAAATTAATATATACACAGTTAGTTAGGAATAATTACATATAAAAATAATTTAAAAATCTTAAGTGTAATATCAAATACATTTTTAAAAAAAATAATATTATTTACATTACATTTTCTTAAAAGTATACTTTAGCATAAGTATTTACATTGCCACTTAATATATGTCTTTTTTCCTCTGAACTACTGAAAGCTATTTTGTTAAGATTCTGCGTATAAATAGTGTGTAATTTCTATCTTAAAACTTTCATTATTCTATATAAATAATCAAATTATGAAATAAAGAACTTTTATAATCCTCCATATTTAAGTCATTAACAACATATTTTTTGACCCCTTTTGTTTTTTAAAGCTTTCATTTTCTAAAGTTTGAAGAAAATACATTTTTGATCTTAAATCTAAAAATTCAGTAATTATTTTTCCACCCATTTCATCTTTAAATAGAAATAATACTTTCTTATTAGGCTGAGGAAAGTTATATGGGTTATCTTTTGCATAATCTGACGTATCAAAGTGTTGAATCAGATCTGGGTTTATGTTACTATGAAAATCTTCCGTTTTAATTGTATATATAAAACTATCTGTATCTATATAACTAAGGGTTAAATTATTTTGAAACTTTGGTTTTATATAATTATATTGAAAATTATACATTAAAATTTTAAACTGGTCTAAAATTGTGAATCCTATATAAATCGGTTTGTTATAAATTATTATAGTTTTCTTTAACTCTATAGCCACTAGGTTAGAAATTTTATAACACTTTATTTACAGTTATTTTATTTTGAAAATTCCACTAAACACTTATTATTATGTTACTATGTTAGGGCTTCGATAGCCAGACTGGAACTCTGCTTTACAACAATTCTTAGTTTCTATTTATACTAAGATCTTATCAACTAATTTTGGATAAGTCAGCTTTTATTAATATGATTCTTAATTACTAACATGGATTCTTAATAAATATAATTATTCTTAATAATTGATTACATAACATTATTGGTTTAATATAGGCTTGTAAAATCATGTTCAATCAATTTACCTTGAAAGTGTTGCTGACTTAATATATATTAGTAATTTACTTAGTAATATGTTAATGACCTTATGGGTATAGCGGAAATCATTTAGACATGAATACAAATGTTATTATTTCCGAGAATTGTTTATTAAAAACAATTATTGGAAATTATGCAAGTGCAATAAAAGCGTTATTTAAGTACAAGGTTTTTATATTATATCTATATTATATCTATACTACTTATAACACCACCCCCCTTAATCTGAGGCTGCGACGAAGGTATTATAAATTTTACGCGTTTATTTGAAATGTGATTGTAAACAGTAATCACTAGTAGCAAAGTTACAATTATCATTTTGCCCGAAAATGAGCTAATATTTAATAAGTTTCTTAAATTATTTGTTTCCATGATTTCCTCTATATTTTGCCTATTATTAAAAATTTTTTCTAAGTGTCATATCTTAAAAATTATTTTAGTATTATTTTTATTTTCTTTTACCGGTATATAATAATTAGGTAATATGAGATGGTCTTTAATTTTTATTGCATTGTTTGTATATGTGATATTGTAAATTTCAATTTCACAGTTTTCAAATTTAATTAGTTTAGTACCTATTACCGTAATATTTGATTTGTTACAATTATGGTTAATATTGGTTTCTTTAATATTTTTTGTAATAACTAATCCATCTTTTATTTCGTTTATAACGTTATCGGTAAAATCTTTCATATTACAATATACATTTTGTGATTTAAATATGCTTCTAATACATTCATCTTTTATTTCTATTAAATTATTCTTATAGTTATCTTTTACGTTGCCCATGTATACATTATTATTTTCATCTACAATTATTTCTTTTGTTATATCAATATTTAGTGTTTTATTGTATTTGTTTGGTAAAGAATCTACATAAGTTGTAAAATATTTTTTATTTGAAAAGTTCGGTACTAATAGGATTACTACAATTTCATTGTTAAGAATGCTTGGAATTTTATGTAATTCATCATCCGTTAATATATTTCTCGAAAGGATTCCTAATTTACTGGATAGTATTATTTGTTCTATTTCGTCGATGTGATTTCGTAAGAGGTCTATGTTATAGTTAATTTGGTAAATATATTCAAATCTGTATAGTTCGTGTTCTATTTTTTGGATAGCGTTTTTTGGGTCTTTGGTATTGGGAATTTAGTAACGCATTCTACCTTTTTTTGTTTGGTTTTATACCTTCTTCACTAACTATATGCCCAAGAAATTCTGTTTCCTTTTTTAGAAATTCGGATTTGTCCTTTTGAATTTTGAGGTTTACTTCTCTGAGTCTTAGTAAAATTTTTGTTATAGAGTCTAAGTGTTCTTGTAGAGATGATGAAAAAATTATTATATCATCAAGATACACTAGACAAATTTTATTTATGTGATCTTTTAAAACATTGTTCATTAGTCGTTGGAAAGTTGCGGGTGCCATTTTAGAACCGAAAAGCATTCGTAAAAACTCGTAATGTCCATCTTCAACACTAAAAGCAGTTTTATGAACGTCGCTTTCTTCGATTTCAATCTGATGAAATCCTTTTCCTAAGTCCAAAGTGGTAAAGTAGTGACATTTACCAAGTTTGTCCAAAATTTCGTCGATGTTTGGAATTGGGAATTTATCGTCTACTGTAATCTCGTTCAGTTTTCGATAATCAATTACCAATCTCCATTTTTGTTTTCCACTGGCATCTACCTTCTTGGGTACTATCCAGACTGGAGCAGAATAAGGTTGCTATGACGCATAATTCCATTGTCTAGCATCTCTTGATTTTTTTTTTTGACTTCTATTTTATGTATATATGGATATCTATAATTTTTGGCTTGAATTGGGATATTATTAGTTGTTCTGATTTGGTGTTTAATAGCGTTTGTAAAACTTAAATCGCAATCTTCTTGGTAAAATACGTCTTTGTATTTTTTTAATACATTTAATAAATTATTCTTTTCTTCTAAATTTAAATGTTGGATACGTACTTTATTCATAATGGGCTTATAATTAAATTTTTGCTCAATATTATAATTCTGTTTATCTATTTTTATTTGATTTATTACTTGTTTAGAGTTAAATATATTAAGTGTTAATTTTAGTTTACTTTTTGATGAAGAGTTATTTATAATTTTGTTATCTGAAGACTTCTGCTCTTCAGGATAAGTTGAAGTATTTTCATGATCTCTATTAGATAAGTGTAATTGAATTTGTTTTCCCTTAGTTATTATGGTTGTCGTTGTTATTAAAGTTGTATGGGTGAGGTTGGTAGTAGTTATTATTTTAGTAATGACGTTGATTAGGGTTGCCTTGTGATTTATAAAAGTTTTGTTTTGGGTTACTCTGTGGTTTATTTTGGTTAAAATTTTGGTTATAATTGCTACTATAATTGTGATTACGATTATAATTATTATTGGGATTACCACGATTGATATTTGTGTTATTACGGCTAAAATTGTTATTAGGGTTACCACGGTAGTTATTTATGTTACAATTAAAATTTTTGTTAGGGTTACCACGGTTATTATTTATGTTGTTAAAGTATTGGGGTTCCGACAGCCTAAGATGGTTTTCATAGGATCAGGTATTTTAGATTTAAATATGTTTAAAGCGGTTCGCATGTTATTTCGCGCGCATTCGTTTGCAGCGGCTCTTTGGCCTAATACAATTACTGTTTTATTGTTTAAGGATCTAAGTTTATTTTTAATTTAGTTGTAAAATTCGATACTACTATTTTTAAATGTTATAGCTCTAGGTTCGTCGAATAATTCATCCATGCTTTTCTTTTCTTCAAAATTGTTTTGTAATATTGTTTTCATGTCAACTGATTGACAATTGATTTCTATTATTTCCCTAGCTCTACCTAATAGTTTGCTTTTAATAATATCTGAAAAAATGGTTTGTGCAAATGCGTCGTAAGTTGTTAACATTGGATGTATTCTATCTACTAAATTGACAAAAATCTGTAAGTCCCTACTGTCACCATTTAATGTAGATAATCTATCTAAATATTTTAACGGATCAAAAGTTAAATTGTTGACGCGATTGTTATTATTAGCCATTTTTAACAAAGAATTTGCTTACAAATGTATTAAGAAAAGTCTACTTAAATTTTTTCTTAGAATTAATTAAGCTTACGTTTGATAGTGGTATTGTTCATGTTGCTATTACTGTTATTGTGTTGACGTTGACGTTGGTGTTGTTATTTTCGTTGTTGTTATGTTGACGTTGGTGTTACTGTTGTTATTGTTGTTAATTATCAAACAGCGCATTGGGCCCCTGTTTAATTTTAGTATTTAGAAAAAAAAACCTTATTTTCTTCTAAGTATACAATTTGTTGAGTGGTTGGCCTAACAATTTTTTTATTTGCGGCCTGTGTCTCCTCTTCAATTGTACTGTTTTATTAAGTTGTTGGCCTAACAATTTTTATATTTGCGGCCTGGAAACTTATTTTTAATTGTATCAACTGTTTTTTGATACTTTTATGGTGTAAGATGAAGGTCCACTTTTTATACCTTTAGGTATCAATAGTCCAACTAGCGCCTTTTTTTATATATGACTGTGCCTTAAGCAGACTCACTTAAGGATAACGAAGAAAAAGTCTTGTTTCACAGTATATATTGTTTTTAGTTCAAAACTTACAAACTTCTGCTTCATAAGTTAGACGTTTAATAGTAAAGCTCCTTAGCTGAGACTATGTAATGCAGAGATACACTATTAAGTATTGATATGCAAGTGATTTGATACCGTTTACCCAGACTCAAGTAAACTTTTATGCAATTGGTGTCTTGTGTAGTATTAAATGTTATTCACTTAGTGTATCCTACCGACTGCGCCAATTTTATAACTGGATTGTAGTATTTATAACAAAAACACTTTATTTATTTTTACAGTTATTTTATTTTGAAAATTCCACTAAACACTTATTATTATGTTACTATGTTAGGGCTTCTATAGCCAGACTGGAACTCTGCTTTACAACAATTCTTAGCTTCTATTTATACTAAGATCTTATCAACTAATTTTGCATAAGTCAGCTTTTATTAATATGATTTTTAATTACAAACATGAATTCTTAATAAACATAATTATTCTTAATAATTGATTACATAACATTATTGGTTTAATATAGTCTTGTAAAATCATGTTCAATCAATTTACCTTGAAAGTGTTGCAAGTGCAATAAAAGAGTTATTTAAGTACAAGGTTTTTATATTATATCTATATTATATCTATACTACTTATTACAGTTAGACTCAAACACTGAGACACTATTAAAATTAGGTTTTGCTATTAGAGCTCTAGCTCCTAAATGTCTTCCTTTGCTTTCCCATGAATTACCTATTTTAATTATTTTTCTATTATCAACGTTTTCCATTGTTTTACCAAGCACGGAATTATTCATTATATTAAAAATGTTTTTTTCAAAGGTGTTTTTAGCTTTTTTTGGTTTGGTTTAAAGATAAAACAAGTGATGAAAAAAACCATGGGTTTTTGAAAAAGCACATTTTCAAAATAATATAGTGTTTCATACTGAGTATTTTATCGGAATATAATGTTGAAGCTTCAAAGTTAACGTTCCATTAACGAAATATATACGTTGGTGACTAAGTTACTAATTACTTATAGAAACAGTAAATTTTTTAATTTCTAAGTCCTAATAGCCCCTCAATAGGGGAAGGTTGCCCAATTTCTCAAAGATCTAATCCTCACTACTGCCCTTCCCCCAACTTTTTTAGGTTCAAGGAATTAAATTATGAATTCTACCAAAATTTGGAATTTTACTTAGAATTTTACTATTTAAGCAAAAATGGTTAAGACTGAGAGACACTTTCTTCAATTTAAAGAACCGCTTTTAAATTTAAGAAAATCTTTTAACATATGTTAAAGTATAATATTGGACCTTCAAATTTTGTGTATTAACAAAAAAAAATTTGAACAGGTATTCAAATTACAGGTTATTTAAAAATAGCAAAATTTCTATTTTCGAGTCCTTATAGCTACTAAACAGGGGGCGTGACAAAAAAATTTTGTTTGTTAACCGACTCCTACTAATTTCTCAGGATCTAACTTCTCCTAAAATTTCAAGACCCTAGCTTAAACCGTTTAGAAGATATGTGTAGCCAAAAATTTTGCAAAAATTGAGTTTTGCATAATGGTAAATTTTAGTACCGTATGGCAACTCTGTACATTTTAGTGATGTATTTTTGTAAGGCCTAAAAAAGCAGCTTTCTTTTACCGTTTTTAGATTGAAAATAAACCTAACAGAACTCTTATACCAATTTACATATAGGGCTTTTTTGGAATTTGCGGGAGCTGTAGCTTTGTCACCCTTCAAAATTAAGAAAAACCTTTGACACATGTTGAAATATAATTAACGAGCTTTAAATTTTTTAATTAACAAAAAAAAAAAATTTGAAGAGGTATTCAAGTTACAGGTGTTTAATAAAAAGAAAATTTCAATTTTCGGGCCCTTATAGCTGCAAAACAGGGGACGTGACAAAAAAAATTTGTTAACCGACTTCTACTTATTTCTGAGGATCTACTCCCAAAATTTCAAAACCTTAGCTTGGCCCGTCTTGAAGATATGTGTAGCCAAAAATTTTGCAAAAATTGAGTTTTGCATAATTGTAAATTTTAATACCGTATGGCAACCCTAAACATTTATAAAGTTTATAAAACCAGCTATCTTTTGCCGTTTTCAGAATGAAAATTCACCTTATAGAACTCTTGTTATAACAATTTTAATATAGGGCTTTTCCCAATTTTGGGGGGCTGCAACTCTGTAACGGGTGGTGTTACAGAAAAAAATTCTTCTACGAAATTATTTTTTTTGTAATACCTACTCTTGGTTAAAATTTCTTTTTTCTATTTCAAACGATGTAAAAGTTTTTGTAAACATACGGACAGACGGACAGACGGACAGACGGACGGACAGAGTGAAACTATATAGGCACATTTTTACAAAATTTGTTGAAAATGTGCTAAAAATTATTAAAGCTTAAACTTAATTCGATTTTTTTTTTGAAAAGTTGTAAAAAATTTTTAAAGTTGGTTATAAAGCTAATAAAACTCGTCATTTCTGTTTGCAAAGAAGTTTTTTGTTTGATTATAAAGTTAACTAAAAAACTTTTGAAAAAATAAAACAAATAAACGTTTCAAATTATATTAAAAATAGGCTGCTATTTAATGGGTCAGTATTTTTATATATTTTTGGTCAATATTTTAAATAAATGGTCAGTATTTAAAATAACATGTCAGTAGGTAAAATAAATGATCAGTATGTCGCTGGCTAATATAAAAACGATCAGTATTTTAATTAAAATGTTGGTAGATAAAATAAATGGTCAGTATTTTAAATAAATTATCAGTAATTAAAATTAAATATCAGTATATAATAAAAAAAATTATCAATTTTTATATTTCATTAATTAAAATATGAATTATGAAAAAAACCCAAAAAAAAGGGTATTATACGCGAATATTTCCTCAGCAGTTTTCAGCCATACAAAAAGATATTTTTGTCCAGCCGATCAGCAATTAAATGCTTCAGAAGAGGAAATATTAAATAAATTAGAAATGCGTTGGAATACATTTGACCAATGGAAAACTAAAGCATTTAAAGTTTGGATTGTAAATCTGCCAGCGGAAATAGAAGACTGGATACATGGCTGTTGCACTTGCCCAACGTATTTTAAAAAATTTATATGCGAGCATATCATAGGTTTAGCTATTAGACTGAAATATGTTAAACCTCCCTCAGCAGCTAAACAAGTTCCCATAGGGTAGAAACGTGCAAGAGGAAGGCCAAAGTTAGCAACCCGTGCTCTTTTAATTGAATAAGAATAAAAATTTAATATTTTGTTGTTTTTTTTATATATGTATGTATTTTGTGTAAGAAAAATTTTAAATTAAAAAAAAGTACTACTTTGTTTTTTAATTATACTGATTAAAAAAAAATAATTTACTTACCAATAAATAAAATTATCCTAACCAAATATAAAAAATTTTACTGACCGTTGATTATCTATACTGACCAAAATATTATTTTATACTGATAATTTATTTAAAAAAATGCTGACCGTTTATTTAAAAAAATACTGACCAAATATATAAAAAAATATAAGCTTTGATCATGAAATACAAATAGACAACGTGATCAAGTTCAAGTTAAAAGTAAACTTTTTATTTAATTGTAAAATTAACCAAAAAAGTTTTGAAACAAATAATAACAAACTTAAACTAGTTTGGTTTGTTTAAATACAAAATTATTGTTTGTTGTGTTAATTTTCCATGAAATTAATATATACTTAGGTAGTAAGACATAATTACATATATAAAAAATTAAACTATCTTAAGTGATAAAAACAATCATATTACATATCAAACACATATTAAAAAAGTAATATTATTTACATTACATTTCCTTTAAAACATAGTGTCCCCTAGCATAAGATTTTACATTGTCACCTAATTATATGTGTATCTTTTTTCATCTGAATTACTTAAAGCTATTTTGTTAAGATTCTGCGTATAAATAGTATGTAATTTCGATCTAAAAACTTTCAAATTTCTATAAATAATCAAATTAGGACATAAATAACTTATATTTAAGTCATTTACAACATATTTTTTAACCTCTTTTGCTTTTTTAATATTTTCATTTTCTAAAGTCTGAAGAACATACATTTTTGTAAACTTATAAATTCAGTAACTAACATTCATTTCATCTTTAAATGGACCGAATACTTTACTATTTAGCTGAGCAAAGTTATATGGGTTATATTTTGCATAATCTAACGTATTAAAATATTGGATCAGATCTGGTTTTATGTCTTGTAAAACTATCAGTATCTATATATTTAAGGGTTAAATTATTTTGAAACTTTGGTTTCATATAATTATAGTAAACGAGGAAGAGTGTAGTAGAGTAGACTGTGTCAACTCTGGGATACCCGTATGACCGTTATATAAACATTATATCCTTATTATTATAAACATTAATTACTTTTGGCAAAATTTCAAACATACCAGCTTTATTAGGTGAAATATAATGCTCATATAAAATCAGGAGTTGTATGGCAGCTACTCGAACCCTCTGCAGTAGACCAACCAAATCTTGCAGTAACTTTGGCCATTACACTAAACTATTTTTGGCAAAATTTCAGACACCCAACTTCAATAGGTATAGAGTAATACTCATATAAAATAAGAAGTTGTATGGCAGCTACTCGAACCCCTTGCAGTAGACCAACCAAATTTTGCAGTAACTTTGGCCATTACACTAAACTATTTTTGGCAAAATTTCAGACACCCAACTTCAATAGGTATAGAGTAATGCTCATATAAAATAAGAAGTTGTATGGCAGCTACTCGAACCCTTTGCAGTAGACCAACCAAATTTTGCAGTAACTTTGGCCATTACACTAAACTACTTTTGCCAAAATTTCAGACACGTAGCTGTAATAGGTACAGAGAAATACTCACATAAAAAAAGAAGTTGTATGGCAGCCACCCGAACCCATGGACCAAAATGGCTGGATTTAAATAGCGATGACGGCTATTGCAAAAACACGAATTTGCGAAAATTTCAAGATCCTAGCTCCTTTAGTTTTTGAGTTATCATGCGGACGGACAGACGGACGGACAGACGGACAGACGGACGGACATACATAGCTAGATCGATTTATTTTTCGATTCTGATCCGATCCATACACTTGAGTCTATATCTACCCCCCCTCCTTCTCTGCGTCACAAACGTAATGGCAAATTTATTATACCCTTGGACTATATAGTCATACGGGTATAAAAATACAATAAAATTTTAGATTGGTCTAAAATTAGATTAGACTAGTGGCTATAGAATTATTCTATATTCAGTATTTAAATCGATAATCGATATAACCAATCACCCTGTTTAAATTTCAAAACTCTGTGTATTTTTATACCCGTAAAATAGTCAAAGGGTATAATAAATTTGCCATTACGTTTGTGGCGCAGAGAAGGAGGGGGGGGTAGATATAGACTCAAGTGTATGGATCGGATCAGAATCGAAAAATAAATCGATTTAGCTATGTATGTCCGTCCGTCCGCACGATAACTCAAAAACTAAAGGAGCTAGAATCTTGCAATTTTCGCAAATTCATTTTTTTGCAATAGCCGTCATTGCTATTTAAATCCAGCCATTTTGGTCCATGGGTTCGGGTAGCTGCCATACAACTTCTTTTTTTATATGAGTATTTCTCTGTTCCTATTACAGCTGCGTGTCTGAAATTTTGCCAAAAGTAGTTTAGTTTTATGGCCAAAGTTTCTGCAAAATTTGGTTGGTCTCCTGCAGTGTGTTCGTGTAGCTGCCATACAACTTCCTACTTTATATAAGCATTACTCTCCAACTAATGAAGCTGGGTGTCTGAAATTTTTCCAAAAATAGTTTAGTGTATTGGCCAAGGTTACAGCAAAATTTATTTGGTCTATTGCAGAGGGTTCGAGTAGCTGCCATACAACTCCTTCTTTTATATGAGTATTCCACTAAACTTAATAAAGTATTTTTGAAATTTTGCCAAAAGTAATTAACCGGATGATATAATGTATATGTTACGGTTATACGGGTATCCCAGAGTTGACACAGTCTACTCTACTACACTCTTCCTCGTTTTTAAACTAATCCGTTTTCAAGACATTGGTTGAGATTTCTATAATGGATTACAAATTGTCTTTTGTTATTTAAATTGGTTAACAATTTTCTTGTTGGAGGAATAATGTTTTCAGTGCAAAAAGGTAAATCATTGTGGAGATCGTGAAGATTCTCTGGATAATCTAAATCTATTTTTAATATGTAACCAAAATCCGAAATATCATAACATCGTTGTTTATGATTATGCTAATAATAAAAATATAACTTTTGAAGATGAAAACAATGACAAAAACTTAATTTCACTTTAAATCACTTTCACGTTATTATTTCGATGATAGCGCTTTTTTGCTTTAACCATTACTGTAAAACATGTAATGTAGGCTACAAAAATTATCATAATTGTTGTTGTCGGCAGTCTCCTGCATGTAATAATACAACTACAACTAGTACATGCAACATTTGAAAACTATCATTTCGAGGTGGAAAATGTTTTGAAAATCATAAAACAGTTATTACATGTCAAAAATTTTACACATACTTAATTTGCTTTAAAACATATTTTAGAAAGATTGATTCCCGACATATATATGTATGTGATACTGGTTTTGTAAAAATTATAACAAAAGTGTAGAAAAACAATAATTTTTGCGCAAGCGCAAACCCAAATCAATGATTTTGTGTTTATCTTTTACGATTTAGAAACAATGCAAGAAAGAACGCTAGTTAAAAACAATAAAGATGATATTAAAATAGCTGAACCTAATTTATATGTACTTAGTTCAAGATGTCATCATTACATAAAAGAAGAGAAGTTAAATTTTTATTCTAAATGTGGTTTTAGAACAACAGTTTTTGACACTAATGTAATTTCAAATTTAGTTGATTACATTTTTAAAATGGCTAAAAAATGTAAACAAGTTGATTTTAATAGCTCACAATGGACAAGGTTTTGATCACCAGTGTATTTTAAATGAATTGATGCATAAAAGTGACATAGAGCAAAATTAGTCAAAAGAGGCACAAAAATTATTCAGATACAGATTAAAAATATAAGGTTTTCAGATTCTATGAATTATCTTCTAATGCTACTAAGTCAACTTCCTAAAGCTTTAATTTTTAAACTAATTTAAAAAAGCGTTGCAAAAATGATGTATATATTTTAACTGAAGTCTGCATTAAATTTAGAAAAACTTCTGTTGGAAGAAAATAATGTATGTTCTTTCATTGAGGCTACAATCATTGCTTTAGCATGCAACTTTGTTTTTCGAAGGCACTTTTTTAAACAACTATACAGAATTGATACCCCAAAAAAGGTTACAGATTTGCAGATCAATCAATCAAAAATTGTTCTTTAATTGCTAACTTCGAAAGAAGATCAAAGAAAAATTAATATTCAACATGCAGCAATAAAAGTATAGGATTTTTGTTCAGAAACAAAACAAATTTTTAAATTCCATGGGTGCTATTTTCATGGCCATCCAAAATATTTTCCATTAAAGAGGAATGAATCAATACAAGGGAACAACACTCTTGATATCAGATTTAAAAATACCATAACAAGAACAGAATGGTTAACATCATTTGGATATCAAGTGATTGAAATGTGGGAATGTGATTTTAGAGAACAATTAGTAGAAAAAGAAGATGAAATGTCATATCTTATAAATAACCCCCTTTTAAAAAATGTTCCATTAAAACCGACTTTTTCCCACCTTTAGCTTTTTATACCCTACACCTATAGAATAGGTAAAGGGGTATATTAACTTTGGTATGGTGTTTGTAACCACCTAAAGGAAGCGAGCTAGATATGGAAAAGTATATATATTTGTGATCAGCGTGACCGCCTTAGTCGATATAGCCATGTCCGTCCGTCCGTCCGTCCGTAGGCACGATAACTCAAAAAATAATGAAGCTATCTTGATGAAATTTTAACTGTAGGTTACTAGGACTGAAAGTACGGCGGGGATTGCATATGGGCGAAATCGGCCTATGGGTTCGGATTCTGGACCTTTTAATCGGTTTCAGGGCTAACGAACAAATATAAAAAATCACGATAACTCAACAACTAATGACGTTATCTTCATCAAATTTGTGCTGTAGGTTACTAGTAATGAAACTACTTCGGGAATTGCGTAAGGTCGGGATTGGACCATGGGTTCGGAACCTAGAACTTTTTGATCGAATTTAGGCCAAACGACCATAATTCCGAAACCAATGAAGATAGAACCTCCAAATTTAGTATCAGGGTGTCCCTTCCTATTTCCTAAGTGTCTTGTGAATTTGGGTCCCATTGGAGTAGTGGGTCGGGGACCAGCCACACATTTCCGAAGACCTTAAAGCATATCTTAAAAATTAATAAAGATAACAACTTGAAAAAATGTAGAAGCTTCCAATTTGCCACAAGGGTGTTCTTTACTATCTCTTGCGTGTTCCCCTAATTTGGGATCAATTGGAGTGGTGGTTCTGTACCCCTCTCAGACCTCCCAAGTTTTAAAGGCTTATAATCGAAATTACTAAAAATAGTTACTTAAAATTAGGATAGACCGTTCAAATTGTGTACAAGGGTTAACTAGTACTATAAGTACAGCGCGGACTATATAAGGGCGAAATCAGCCCAACGGTTCGGATTCCTGACCTTTTAATCGATGTCAGGGCTAAGGAACATATATAAAAAATCACGATAACTCAACAATTAATGAGGCTATCTTCATGAAATTTGTGCTGTAGGTTATTGGCAGCGAAACTACGGCGGTGATTACGTACGGTGAGGATTGGAAAATGGGTTCGGAACTTAGAACTTTTTGATCGAATTTAGGCCAAACGAGCATAATTCCGAAACCAATGAAGATAGAACCTCCAAATTTAATATCAGGGTGTCCCTTCCTATTTCGTAAGTGTCTTTGAAATTTGGGCCCCATTGGAGTAGTGGATCGGGGACCAGCCACTCAGTTCTTAGGCCCTTAAAGCATATTTTCGAAATTAATAAAGATAGTAACTTGAAACAAATGTAGAAGCTTCAAATTTGGCCCAGGGTGTTCTTTACTATTTCTTGCGTGCCCCCCTATTTTGGGATCAATTGGAGTGGTGGTTCAGAACCTCTCTTAGACCCCCCAATGTGTAAAAGCTTATCATCGAAATTAATAAAACTAGTAACTTAAAATTAAGATAGAGCGTTCCAATTGTGTACAAGGGTTAACTAGTATTGAAAGTATGACGGGACTGCATATGGGCGAAATCGTACCATAATTTCGGGTCCTGGAACCCTTGAAAAGTTCAAGGACTAACAAACATATATCTTACAAACACCATAACTCAAAAAATAATGCCGGTATTTTGATGAAATTTAACAGTAGGTTACTAGTAATGAAAGTACCATGGGAATTGGTTGTGGTCGAGTTTAATTTCGAAGCCAAAGAATATATTTCCTATGTCCTATGTGTCTCCGAAATCTAGACTTAATTGTAGTGGTTCAGCTATGTTCAAAGGTACTTGCTGCATTTATGTAAAATTTATTTTTATATTTAAATGAATTATATGAAAAGGTGTAAATTTTTAATTGTATTTTAGAAATACATTTATTGCATATTTTGCGTTTATAAGCTTTTCTATTAGGTATATAAACTAACCATTTAAAATAATTGCAATTTTTAAAAATTTGGATTATTAAATATATTATGCTTTAATTATCTTTTTATCACAAAATTTAGTAATTAGAATTTTTTCATTTTGTAATTGAATTGGAATAAATATATTTTCATTTATTTCAAGTTTGTTCGTTTTTAATATTTTTAAATAGATAAATTGGTAAGAATTTGTAGTATTTTTTAATAGATAGGGTAATTAGAAAATGTTTTTAGTATTATACAGTTAATTTGGTTAGCTATGTCTTACGATCAAATTAATAACAGCTTCTATGGTGTTAAAATGACTTATGGATATGTCCTTAAATTTTAACCAAATAGGTGTAGGGTATTTCTAAGTCGGTTGCACCGACTGACTGTTTCTTTACTTATTTTTATATTTAAATGAATTACATGGAAAGTTTTAATTTTTCATTATATTTCAGAAATACATTTATTGCATATTCTGATTATTAAATTTCGTGATAAAAAGCTAATGAAAGTATTAATGGTTTAAATAAACATAAAAAACCATGAAATTGTATAAACTTTTATATTTATTTGTTATTTTATTTATTGGTAATAATTCAATAAAATATAGATAAGATGTAATAAAACTTAAAAAAAAAAAATTTCGTCTTTTATTAAAAAAATATTTTGTTTTTAATTCACAAAGTATAATACATAATATGTTTTATAATAAAATTCTCAAATATAATTGACACTTTTATATAAGAACGGAAATAGAAAATAGTGTACCAAATTTGAAGCTTTTATCTTTATTAATTTCGAATATATGCTTTAAGGTCTTGGAACTAGTGGAGGTGGTACGCAAACCGTCATTCCAATTCATCCAAAATTTCACGTACACAAAACAAATAAGAAGAAACACTTGTGCCCAAATATAAGGTTTCATTTTCTTTGGTTTCGAAATTATACTCGTTTGGCCTCAATTCGATCAAAAACTCGACCAGAGTCAATTCCCATGTTACTTTCATTACTAGAAACCTAGAATTTAAATTTCATCAAAATAGCGTAATTAGTTTTTGAGTTATGGTGTTTTTACGATATATATTTATTAGCCCTTGAACTTTTCACAGGTTCCACAATCCTTAACCATGGTACTATTTCGCCCATATGCAGTTCTCGTCATACTTTAAGTCCTAGTAACCTACAGTTTAAATTTCATCAAGATAGCTCTATTAGTTTTTGAGTTATCGTGTCTGCGGACGGACTGATGGACATGGCTATATCGACTCAGGAGGCCATGCTGATCACAAATATATATACTTTTCCAGATAACTCGCTTCCTCTAGGTGGTTACAAACACCATACCAAAGTTAATATACCCATTTCCTGTTTCATTTCATAGGTGTAGGGTATAATAATAATAATAACAATAATAATAAAAATAATAATAATTATAAATATTTTTTTTTTTTTTTAGGAGGTAAAATCCTTTATTGACGAAGGGCGAAAATACGCCCAACAGTGTCGGAATCTCCCAGCTCAAGCATACCGAATAAAAACCGTCCGGCTCTCCACGGACACTAGTCTGGTACCGTTTACCACATTACTTCGGACTAGATCCAGAGCAATCGTCTCAGAGGCTGCTGCCTAGCCGAATTCTGTAGGTTGGACCCAGGTCCAACTTCTGTGATAAACAGTCCCAAGCTCCCTAATGTGACAAACAGTCCCAAGCTCCCTCATCCTGTAGGATGTGGCCCACCACTGTGTCCGGAGAGAACCACGATACTATCTCCCTCGGCTGCATCCGTTCTCGAGCCCATCTCTGACAGATGAAGAAAGTGTGCTCAGCGTCATCGTGCATTTGGCAATATATGCACTCCGCTGAATCGACTTTCCGTGCTGATATCAGAACGGCAACGTCGTCAGCATCGACTCATCCGCCAAGTGGATCAACAGACTGTCTTATGCGGCATTCCAGAGGTCGGGGCCGAGGATCGAACCTTGCGCTGCACCTCTAGTCACGGTGATACTCTCTTGTTATGATTAGATCCATAACACTTATGGCATTTTCTAACGTCAAAGTTTTTATATACCTTGCATCTATTCTATCCCTCTCTAATTTGACCTTCACTTAATATATTTTTGTAATCTTCTAAATTAATTTCAATTATCGCATTATATGAATAATTACATCTATTTGTTTGATAACTCCTTATATTTTTGACCTCATCTTTATAAATAAAATTATTTTGGTCTAACAACTTAATTTTTATGTCTTCTGCAGTATATTCTTCAGATATTCCTACTATAAGTATTTATGGATTTTTATTAACTGGTATTGCAATTTCTTACTTATCTTGGAATTTTTCTTCAATTTATGTTTTGATACTTTGCACTGACTCGCTATTTTCACAAAAAACTGCTATCGCCCCATCATTTGTATTTGAAATACCATTTAAGAATAATTTAGTGCTCACTTGGTCAATTTGACATCTCATATCTTCTCTTGTGGAGACAGCTGTTTGGTTTTGTTTTGGTTTAACTAACGCAACTGGATCTAGCTTGACGATTTCTGCATATGATTGATTTTTAGAAAATATTTTAGTTTTATTTAAAGTAATTTTTTGCTGGTCAGTTTTCATAGATACCTAGTCTCAAAAGCAACAAGTAAGTTTTTTATTTCATTCTTATTTCTAGCAATAGACTTCTCAAATTTATTCTTATACTCTGCTAATTGAATTATATTTCCATTAACGGACTCATCAACTCTTCCAAAGATCAAGTCCACGTTATGGATGTATCTAATGCGATCCTAGCAAATAAGCTTTATTCTACTATTTGTGACCAACAGTAGAATAAATTCAACTCAAGGACGGTCAGAGTAAAACTGTATAGGCACATTTTTACAAAATTTTTTGAAAATGTGCTAAAAATATAAAATTTATAAGAAAACAAATTTGTGCTTTTATTTGTAACGGCAATTTTAATAATAATTTTTATAATGAGAGGAATATTTTTTTTATTCACAAAAGTAATTTTATATGTACTTAAAAAAGCATTAAAAACAATTATTTATAAAATCCACGATATTAAAACAAAAAAAAGTGTATACTTATATATTAGATGGTTTGGTTTATTTTTATGTAATTCAGTAAGTTTGTTATGTTTAAATTATATCATAGTTTAAATGAAAAATATTGCTTAGGTAAGTATATTAATTGTAGACGTCATTAAATTAAAAAAATGTTTTAATAAAATATATTTAAAAGTAGTTTTGGAGATAGATGTAGAATAAAGATGACTAATTTTGTTGAAAGTAGTCACATATATTGATGGGTTTATTATCCATTACCGTGAAAGACGTTAGTTTGAGATTAGCATATTTGAACTAATAGATAAAGAATTAGCGGAAGAAGCCGTTGGACTCTTAGGACAGCGATTAGTTTGTTGTCATTATTAGCAAAATAGTTCTCGCATTCTGTATTGACTTTACGTTTGCGTCGCATTGTGCTGATGAATAATTGGCTTTTTTAAATATTTTATCGCATTGACTTGCCATATTACTAGCATGTCTATCTAACCAAATCTAAAATCTATCTACTGCTTTTTTATTTTTTTTTAAGAATTTTAGGGACAAAAGTGTCAGCAATTGCACAAGCCTTGAATAAAAGATAGAATAAGTGAATTAATGTCCTGTTGAAGTAACTGTTCATCCCAGTTAATAAGTGGCAAAGGATTATTGATACTCTGATAGTCAGCATTAAAAAAATCGTACTCAATTTCATTATTGTAAGATTTAGCGAAGAGTGGAATAGAAGTGAAAAACTCGAAAGTGATTGCGTTATGATGAGTAGTGTTAGTGAAAAGATTATCTGCGTCATCAGTGAGATTAACCACCAACCACTTAACCACTTTATATATGCATTTGAAAATGCAAGATTTTGGGTTTGTTTTTTTTTTTTTTTAAGCGCTAACTGTTCAACTGTTAAACTAATATGCCTATCTATACATAGGTACATGTTGGAACAGGAGGTCAAATTGTATTTGTTTTATTAGAATTGGTCATATTGAATTCCACATATAATTTAAACATGAGATAGTGCTAGGCCTTAAAACTTGTAGAAACGTCTTAGATTTTCAATAGTTACAAGTCTATTTTTTGTAAAATGTATTGTAATATTTTGTATTTGAGTTATATGGTATTCTATATCTTATACTTATATTATTCAATTACGTTATTTGTTTATATTTAGCATTTCTTTATATTGTTATATTAATGTATTTATTATTAAAGATATATAATTATTAATTCTTGATTATGCCATTAAATTGAACCCAATGGCGAATGGTAGCTGAGTCGAGTCGAAAACCAGAAAAGTCTTTACCTTTCACTAGGATTTGAACCTGAGTCTTTTGCATGAAAGATTGGCACTCAACCAATGTGCCATACACCAAAAGTCATTACTATTAGGTTAATAAATTATTTCTTGTAAATCATTGCTACCGAACTCACACAAAACTTGGATTATTATTTCTTGTTTGGACGAAAAAACTTTTTATAGTTCTCCCGAGGTTAGTACAAGTGATTGTAGTAGTTACTATCACAATGATAATGAGAAGCCTTAAGGTCGTCTTCGTCATGTTTAGCAACAAAACCTATATTTCCATGAAATAGGTTTTTTTGAGTGCGTTCCGATTATATTCTAAGCATTTATTACACTATTATTCATAATTTTTTTCACATTATAATTGTTGAAATATCTTATTTATAAGGTTATCATTTATTTTTATACACATTTATTGCACTATTATTCATAATTAATAATGAATTGTTGAAATAACTTAATTATGATGTTATCATTTATTTTTGATAAGTTATTTGAAAACCATAAAAGCTTTTATTAGCTTGATCGTAAGACATAACTGACCAAATTAACTTTGTAATACTAAAGACATTTTTTAATTATTTTATCTATTCAAAAATATTAAAAATTGTTACTTATTTATGAATTTTATAAAATTTCAAAAAACAAAAAAACTTAAATTAATGTATTCACAAAATCCAATTAAAAAATTACATATTTAAAACTTTTTATCAAATTCAATAAAAGTTTACACACATGCAGGAATTACTTCTCTTCAGGATTATTAAATATTGCTGTACAGCATTTATTGTTGAACGATTTAGTACCCTTGAATAATGATTTCAATTTAAATAAGTTTTAAATTTATTCTCTTAATTTACTTTACTTATATTTTAAACATAATTCACTTTTTAATATTTTAAGTCTTTTAATTTGAAAAATTATCGAGATAGATTGAAGGAGTTGAGTAGAAAGGAAGAAAAAAAAAATAAAAAATAAATACATTTAAAATGCATTGCATGCATTTTTTCCTTTATAAACAATTACAAAAACAATAATAAGAATACCAGAAGTAAATACTAAAATTAGAATACCAGATATATAAGAAATGAATCTTGTAATAATAAAAAATGGACTAAATTTAAATATGAATATTGTGATAGTAAGAAATAAACCAAATTTAAATATAAATGTTGTAACTGTACTTAAACTAGAATAAGAACCTACTAAACTAGAAAAGAATAATAAATTATATTATTAAAAGACCGACGTAGGTAATTTTTACAGTATATATATGCAAGAATTGTCAAAGACAATTCAATTCAGTTTTTATTTAAGATAATAAAATATATTTTTATAAAAAACTATGAAAAAACTACACAGTAAGTTATTTAAGCTTGTTTTTTTATAAATGTAAAACAATTCTTTTTATTTTTTTTTGGAGTTATTTAAAAAAAAATTGTACAATTAATTATTCAAGTATAAAGTTATATAATAAAATTCTTTCGTCTTCTCTCAATCAAATTCCTTTGTTTTTGAAAAAAAAATATAATATTTAGTTAACTAATTTTACAATATTAATTCTTAAAATGGTTAACGAACAAGTAAACACGTTAACATTAGAACCGTTAGAATATCTGGCCGACAACCGGAATTCAGCGGAGATAGTAGAGACTTACAAACCTTTACTAATTTAGTAGACAGGGTACATCCAATACTGGGAACATACGATACCCTATCTCAAACTATATTCTCAGACATAATCAGTAAATTACGGGGTACGGCTAGAGAAATGATAGAGATAAACTGCCAAGCAATTTCTTGGTCAAATATCAAAATTTGATTACAAAACAACTTTGGTAAAAGGAAAACCTTTGAAGATTTATATGACGAATTAAGGGCAATAACATAAAACACTTGTAATGAAGACTTCTACAGCGAAATAAAAAATAAGTTAAGAGCATTAAATAATAAAGCGATAACGGTACTAGGATCAGGGGCTGCGGTCAATGAATGTGCTCGCAATAACATAAAAACCTCTTTAAAAATATTTAAGAGTAAAATGCCAGAACCGATGAGAACAATTCTGGCATGTAGGAATCCTACCACCCTAGAGAGCGTAATGGAAATACTATTCCAGTCTGGTCATGCGTTTACGACAAATACATTTTCGAATGTAAGACCAAATCGTGTTCAAAATAACAATAACAATAGTTCTCTAAAATATAATAATAATAACAACTCTCGGAATTATAATAATAACAACAACAACCATAATTCGCGAAATTATAGTAATAACAATAAACCCCGAACATACGAACCAAATAATAATCAACAAACGAACTTTAATCAAACTCAGAGGAGATCAAATAATTTTAATTTTAAGTCTCGAAATAATAATAATTATAGTAACAACAATAGTAATAATTATAATAATAACACTAACACAAAGACAATAATTATGCCCAAAATCCATATAGGAGTTCCAATACAGCCAGCCTCGGAGGAAACTTAGCTAATATAGTGGTACAATCAAAAAAACACCACTTAAGTTTATAATCGATACAGGGGCAACCAATTCCATTATAAACCCAGAACTTTGCCATCCTAAATGGCAAACATCAATTAAACCAATTATTGTTAAAACACTACAAAATCAAAATTTTCCTCTGCCAAAATCGGCAAAAAAAATAAAAAAATTTTTAGGACTTACCGGATATTACCAGAAATTTATCAAAGATTATTCAAAAATTGCAAAGCTTATGACGAAATATTTAAAAAAGGATGTTAAGTTAAATATAAATGATCCTGAATAACAAGATAGTTTCGAAATATTAAAAACATAGCAAACAATTTACTCTGCAAGCCGATGCTAGTAATTACGCTTTAGGCGCTATTCATTCACAATATAATCATCCTATTTGTTATGCAAGCCGTACTCTTAACGGACATGAACAGAATTATAGCACCATCGAAAAAGAATTACTCGCTATAGTGTGAACAACTCAATATTTCCGCCCATATCTATTTGGATGAAAATTTGTCATCAAAACCGACCACAGGCCCTTGATTTGGTTGTTTTCAATCAAGGAACCGAACTCTAAATTGACAAGTTGGAGATTTAGACTTTCGGAATATAACTATGTCATAAAATATAAAAAAGGGGCACAAAACGGAAATGCAGATGCTTTATCTAGAGTCATTATAAATCATGTAGAAGAACCAGAAACCGAAGAACCTATAATTACAGAAACCAAATGCCCATTAAGCTTTTACAAAAATCAAATTATCATCAAAAAAATAAATTTCGGCTCTCCTAAAATCAAAACAGAAAAACTGTTTCACAAAAATCGGAAAACTATCTTTACTAAATTTCTAGACCATAAAACGATCAAAACTTTAATCCATAATCATTTTAATATTACAAAAACTAATGCAATTTTGATTGAAGACTAAATAAATGAAACGAAAATTTTGTGCAATTAAAAAATAGAATCTATAACCCAGAATTGAAAGATAGAATCACAAAATTTTTAAAGAATTGTGAGATCTGTAATAAAGAAAAATATGAACGTAAACCTATTAAAGAAAAATTAAAATAACCGAAAATCCAAATGGGCCTAGCGAAATTATTCATGGTGACCTTTTTTTATAGTTTAGATATAACATTATTTCTACCCTGATAGACAAATTTTCAAAATACGCTCAGGCTATCAAAATTAAAAGAAGAACCTGGATAGAACTCAGAAGGGCGATTCTGCAGTTCTTAGGTTCAGTAGGAAGCTTTAAACAACTAACAGTCAACAACGAACTAGGATTGAAAGCGATACCCTTACAACCGTTTTTGAAAAATAATAATATCAAAATTAATTTTACCTCCAATAATAACCATACCTCTAACTCAGACGTACAACGACTTCACAATACAATAAATGAACATCTAAGACTACTACGTAAAACCCTAATAAGGATTTTATATTTTTTAGGATATAACCCTAATAAGGATTTTGAAACTGTTGAAGAAAAAATATTAAAAATTATCAGTTTTTATAACAATTCTATTCACTCCACAACGAATAGAAAACCTATTGACCAATAGTACCTATTGACATGGTACTATTGAACAGCTAGAATATAAAGATATTAAAGACAGAATAATTTAAATTAAAGAAAATGTTGTAAATAAATTAAAAAAGAATAGGGAAGAGGTGGATATTAAAGCAGGTCCTCAATATCCAAAAGAAATTAGAGGGGGTAAAAATCACTTTAAGTTTAGAAAAATAACCGCTAAAAGACTGTATGACGACCATATAATTACTAATACAGGATACAAATACTATAAATCTCACAAAAAGAACAAAAAAATTCCAAACTTAATATTTTATCTAGAAACATTTTATCACCCGACGAAATAGATATTTTAACCGACATAGAATCCTTTAGGGACATACAAATTTCGGTTGCGTTCTATCCAAACCAAATACTCATCATAATTTACCTCCCTATATATACCACTATGACATATTCAGAAATTATAATTGAACCTATTCCTAATAAGGATAATAAAGAATTAGTATTGTCAAATAATAAGTTTATAATGAATCAATACAAACGAATTTTTTATAATAACGCAAAAGATAACCAAAAAAATAATTTTTTTTGTAGTAGAAGACGAATGTATAAATAAAATTACAAGTTCCACTCATGCAATTCGTGAAATGAGTTTGAACACAAAAGACTAATAAAAGGAATAAAACCAGGGCCCTATTTCATAAAACTATTAGTATAATACTAATAAACTAATAATTATTAGAACTAATAAATATGGAGTAATACTTTTTTGTTTCATAAAAATTTTCTGCAACTAATAAAATTTTACTAATAAATTATTACTGCAAATCATAAATTATTAGTATAGACTCGTCACTAATAATTATTATTTGAATGTTCAATTATTTAGTTTATATTATGCAATATAATTATAAAATAATCTTCAAAATCACTCTCACTATCAGAGCTTAACATGATTTTCAAATTTATACTGAATTATGTTTAAGTTGTAACCAAAATAAAAGTTGTTGATTAATGTAAAGTATGTATAATAATGCATAATTTTTTTTTAGATTTTATTATTTATTTATTTTGTACAAAATATTTAAGATTATTTATTAAAAAAAAATAAGTTTATGGCATACAATATAAAGTTTGACCTCTATTATATATAAATATCCTAATATTTAAAAGACTAATAATGAATTTATTGGCTTTTCTAAACTAATAAAAATTTACTAATAATTATTAGTGTAGCGACAAATAATTATTAGTCTAATAGTTTTATGAAACAGAACGCGCTTTGCAGTAATAAAATTCACTAATAATTATTAGTGTAGCACTAATAAAATATTAGCCTTTATGAAACAGAATTTTACTAATAACTAATAAAATATTAGTAAATTCACTAATAATATTAGACTAATAGTTTTATGAAATGGGGCCCAGGTCTCATTATTGTAAAAAATTTGAAAAATACCAATATTAGTCAAGATTGTAATCAAGAAAACTTAATGTTATATAAAAATAGTTTAATTAAATTCCAAGATTGTTCTGTAACTATTAAAAGAGTTACATTTATAAATAACAATTTAAAAATTAAAAATCATTATACTTATCCTTTTTCAAATATAAATATAACAAATACTGAAACTAATATTGAACTAGATTCTAAGGAATTAATTTTAAGGGACATAAATAACAATAGAAAAATAATTTAATTTCAAGAAGTTCATACTAAACATAAATATAACAATTACTTTAATTATGGTATTTTTATAATAATAACCCTTTCACTTATATAAATTATCACTTACCTTATTAAAAGAGACTTTATCAAAGGAAACATCGTAATAGTTTCGTCGGAGCCTCAGTCTTAGGAAATGGAGTTACATTACGGTCCATTATCTAAAGATAATGTTTACCTACTCAAAGAATCATATAAATATAACATTTGTTTACCTCCTTCATAAACAAATTTTGTTTATACTAAATATTTCATATAATATAAATTACATTAAATACCTCATATAGAGTTCAAACGCAATGTTCATTTATAAAACAAACACATGTTAAATATCTGTGACCTAATAAACTACATTACCGCTTTCCAAATTGAATATTCCAACATGAATCAATACATACTATAAATACATTTTTTTGGTAAAAATGCATTGAATGCATTTTTTCGCTTATAATATACCAGAAGTAAATACTAAAATTAGAATACCAGAAATATAAAAAATTAATCTTGTAATAATAAGAAATTAACTAAATTTAAATATGAATATTGTAATAATAACAAATTAACCACATTTAAATATAAATGTTGTAACTGTACTAAAACTAGAATAAGAACTTACTAAAGTAGAATAAGAATAATAAATTATATTATTAAAAGACCAACGTAGGTAATTAAAATATATTGTTATAAAAAACTATGAATTCCTAGTATTTTAATACTAGTAAATTAATTAATAATAAAAATAAATATAACAAAGTGTCCGCGTTTTATTTAAACCTACTTAATTAATAATAAAATTGATAACCTCTAAACTTTACAATTCTTCTTAATTTGTGGTCAAATTTCTGGTGTTAAGAGTTCACAACGATAAAGACCGAAAAATAAATTTCCCACATAATAGATGAGAAATATATCATTAGTGAAACAAAAAAAAGTTATAATAATTTTTAATTCTTTTATTAACAAACAAATATTTTATCAATTACATGCTGCATTACTTTTTCAAAAAGATAATCTGTTTTAGAACATATTAATTTAAAATTTAACAAATAGGTAGGTATTTAAATAAAAACAAAATTTTAATTGAAATTAAAAAAATATTTCAACATAAAGAGAATTTGAACCAACGAATCCAACATTTTATAAAATACGTAGCATACAAAAAATAGACTATTTAACTTATTCATCTTTAAATTTTTAAGATGCAACAAGAAATTATATCAGTAATTTGTTTTTATTTTCTTTTTATTTGTCTATCGAAGCATAATACGTAATACATGATTTATAATTTTAGTATATGGTATTGATATACAAATACAATATATTTATGTATATATTATTATAGTAAGCATCCATATAATATTTTTATATCCTATACCTATAGAATAGGTAAAGGGGTATATTAACTTTGGAATGGTGTTTGTAACAACCTAAAGGAAGCGAGCTAGATATGGGAAAATATATATATTTGTGATCAGCGTGACCTCCTGAGTCGATATAACCATGTCCGTCCGTCCATCCGTAGGCACGATAACTCAAAAAATAATGGAGCCATCTTGATGAAATTTTAACTGTAGGTTACTAGGACTGAAAGTACGGCGGGGATTGCATATGGGCGAATTCGGCCGACGGGTTTGGATTCTGGACATTTTAATCGATCGAAGGGCTAACGAACATTATATAAAAAATCACGATAACTCAACAACTAATTCCACTATCTTCATAAAATTTGTGCTGTAGGTTACTTGCAATGAAGCTACTTCGGAGATTGAATAAGTTCGGGATTGGTCCATGGGTTCGGAACCTAGAACTTTTTGATCGAATTTAGGTCAAACAAGCATAATTCCGAAACCAATGAAGATAGAACCTCCAAATTTGGTATCAGGGTGTCCCTTACTATTTCCTAAGTGTCTTGGATATTTGGGTCCCATTGGAGAAGTGGGTGGGGGACCAGCCACACATTTCCGAAGACCTTAAAGCATATCTTTAAAATTAATAAAGATAGCAACTTGAGAAAATGTAGAAGCTTCCAATTTGGCACAAGGGTGTTCTTTACTATCTCTTACGTGTCCCCCTAATTGTGGATCAATTGGAGTTGTGGTTCAGTACCCCTCTTAGACCTCCCAAGTTTTAAAAGCTTATAATCGAAATTATTAAAAATAGTAACTTAAAATTAAGATAGAACGTTCAAATTGTGTACAAGGGTTAACTAGTACTACAAGTACAGCGCGTGTTGTATAAGGGTGAAATCAGCCGAAGGGATCGGATTCTGGAACTTTTAATCGGTTTCAGGGCTAACGACCATAAATAAAAAATCACGATAACTCAACAACTAATGACGCTATCTTCATGAAATTTGTGCTGTAGGTTATTGGTAATAAAACTACGGCGGCGATTGCGTACAATGAGGATTGGACAATGGGTTCGGAACTTAGAACTTTTTGATCGAATTTAGGCCAAACTAGCATAGTTCCGAAACCAATGAAGATAGAACCTCCAAATTTGGTAGCAGGGAGTCGCTTTCGATTTCCTTAGTCTCCTTGAAATTTGAGCCCAATTGGAGTGGTGGGTGGGGACCAGCCACTCAATTCCGAAGATCTTAAAGCATATTTTCGAAATTAATAAAGATAGTAACTTGAAATAAATGTAGAAGTTTCAAATTTGGCACATGGGTGTTCTTTACTATTTCCTGCATGTCCCTTTAATTTTGGATCAGTTGGAGTGGTGGTTCAGGACCTGTAATGTGTAGACCCCCCAATGTGTAAAAGCTTATCATCGAAATTAATAAAACTAGTAACTTAAAATTAAGTTACAACGTTCTAATTGTGTACAAGGGTTAACTAGTATTGAAAGTATGACGGGGACTGCATATGGGCGAAATCGCACAATAGTTTCGGGTTCTGGAACCCTTGAAAAGTTCTAGGGCTAACAAACATATATCTTAAAAACACCATAACTCAAAAAATAATGCCGCCATTTTGATGAAATTTAAACTCTAGTTTACTAGTAATGAAAGATCCATGAGAATTCGTTGAAGTCGAGTTTAATTTCGAAGCCAAGAAATATATTTCCTATTTCCTATGTGTCCCCGAAATTTAGACTTAATTGTAGTGGTTCAGCTATGTTCAAAGATACATGCTGCATTTATGTAAAATTTATTTTTATATTTAAATGAATTATATGAAAAGGTGTAAATTTGTAATTGTATTTTAGAAATACATTTATTGCATATTTTGCGTATAGAAAAGCTTATGGTAATGAAACAAGGTATATTAAATATCCATTTAAAATAATTGCAATTTTGAAAAATTTGGATTATTAAATATATTATGCTTTGATTAGCTTTTTATCACAAAATTTAATAACTAGAATTATTTAATTTTGTAATTGAATAGGAGTAAATATATTTTCATTTATAACAAGTTTTTTTGTTCTTTAATATTTTTAAATAAATAAATTAGTAAGAATTTGTAATACTTTTTAAGAGATAGTGTAATTAGAAAATGTTTTTAGTATTATAAAGTTAATTTGGTTAGCTATGTCTTACGATCAAATTAATAACAGCTTTTATGGTGTTAAAATGACATATGGATATGTCCTTAAATTTGAACCAAATAGGTGTAGGGTATTTTTAAGTCGGTTGCACCGACTGACTGTTTCTTTACTTGTTTAATTTTTATTATATCATATATTTTATTGAATTATTACCATAGGTGATATATAATTAAGACATTGTGTACAATACTTAAGCTATATTCAAAGGTATTTGCTGCATTTGTGTAAAATTTATTCTTATATTTAAATGAAACGTTAACATTATATGAAACGTTCTAAATTTGTAATTATATTTTAGAAATACATTTATTACATATTTTGCGTTTATAGGCTTTTCGATAGGTACATAAACAACAATTTGGAAAAATTTTAATTATTTAAATATATTAAATTTTTATCACAAAAAGTGATAAAAGTTTTCAAGTTTTTTTGTTTTTTAATATTTTTAAATCGATAAATTAGTAAGAATTTGTAATATTTTTTTATAGATAGTCTAATTAGAAAATGTTTTTAGTATTATAAAGTTAATTTCGTTAGTTATTTTTTACGACCAAACTAATAACAGCTTTTATTGTTTTAAAATTACTTATGGACTTCCCATTAAATTTGAACCAAGTAGGTGTAGGGTACTTCTAAGTCGGTTTCACCGACTGACATTTTCTTTACTTGTTTTAAACTAATCCGTTTTCAGGAAATTGGTTGAGATTTCTATAATGGATTACATATTGTCTTTTGTTATTTAAATTGGTTAACAATTTTCTTGCTTTTCCTGTTGGAGGAATACTGTTTTCAGTGCAAAAAGGTAAATCATTATGGAGATCGTGAAGATTATCTGGATAATCTAAATCTATTTTTAATATATAACCAAATTCCAAAATATCATAACATCGTTGTTTATGATTATGCGAATAATAAAAATATAACTTTTGAAGATGAAAACAATGACAAAAACTTAATTTCACTTTAAATCAATTTCACGTTATTATTCCGATGACAGCGCTTTTTTGCTTCAACCATTACTGTAAAGCATGTAATGTAGGCTACAAAAATTATCATAATTGTGAACGTATCTGTAATTGTTGTCGACACTTCTCCTGCATGTAATAATATAACTACATCTAGTATATGCAACATTTGAAAACTATCATTTCGTGGTGGAAAATGTTTTGAAAATCATAAAACAGTTACTACATGTCAAAAATTTTACAAATACTTAATTTGCTTTAAAACATATTTTACTTAGATATAATACTTAATTTGCTTTAAAACATATAACAAAAAACAATTGGGACATTTTAAGGATGAATTGAATGGCGAAATTATATTTGAGTTTATGGGAGTCCGTTCTATGATGTATTTTATTCAAACCTACACATATAAACATATTAAACAAGTAAAGAAACAGTCAGTCGGTGCAACCGACTTAGAAATACCCTACACCTATTTGGTTCAAATTTAAGGACATATCCATATGTCATTTTAACACCATAAAAGCTGTTATTAATTTGATCGTAAGACATAGCTAACCAAATTAACTTTATAATACTAAAAACATTTTCTAATTACACTATCTCTTAAAAAGTATTACAAATTCTTACTAATTTATTTATTTAAAAATATTAAAGAACAAAAAAACTTGTTATAAATGAAAATATATTTACTCCTATTCAATTACAAAATTAAATAATTCTAGTTATTAAATTTTGTGATAAAAAGCTAATCAAAGCATAATATATTTAATAATCCAAATTTTTCAAAATTGCAATTATTTTAAATGGATATTTAATATACCTTGTTTCATTACCATAAGCTTTTCTATACGCAAAATATGCAATAAATGTATTTCTAAAATACAATTACAAATTTACACCTTTTCATATAATTCATTTAAATATAAAAATAAATTTTACATAAATGCAGCATGTATCTTTGAACATAGCTGAACCACTACAATTAAGTCTAAATTTCGGGGACACATAGGAAATAGGAAATATATTTCTTGGCTTCGAAATTAAACTCGACTTCAACGAATTCTCATGGATCTTTCATTACTAGTAAACTAGAGTTTAAATTTCATCAAAATGGCGGCATTATTTTTTGAGTTATGGTGTTTTTAAGATATATGTTTGTTAGCCCTAGAACTTTTCAAGGGTTCCAGAACCCGAAACTATTGTGCGATTTCGCCCATATGCAGTCCCCGTCATACTTTCAATACTAGTTAACCCTTGTACACAATTAGAACGTTGTAACTTAAGTTTAAGTTACTAGTTTTATTAATTTCGATGATAAGCTTTTACACATTGGGGGGTCTACACATTACAGGTCCTGAACCACCACTCCAATTGATCCAAAATTAAAGGGACATGCAGGAAATAGTAAAGAACACCCATGTGCCAAATTTGAAACTTCTACATTTATTTCAAGTTACTATCTTTATTAATTTCGAAAATATGCTTTAAGATCTTCGGAATTGAGTGGCTGGTCCCCACCCACCACTCCAATTGGGCTCAAATTTCAAGGAGACTAAGGAAATCGAAAGCGACTCCCTGCTACCAAATTTGGAGGTTCTATCTTCATTGGTTTCGGAACTATGCTAGTTTGGCCTAAATTCGATCAAAAAGTTCTAAGTTCCGAACCCATTGTCCAATCCTCATTGTACGCAATCGCCGCCGTAGTTTTATTACCAATAACCTACAGCACAAATTTCATGAAGATAGCGTCATTAGTTGTTGAGTTATCGTGATTTTTTAATATGGTCGTTAGCCCTGAAACCGATTAAAAGTTCCAGAATCCGATCCCTTCGGCTGATTTCACCCTTATACAACACGCGCTGTACTTGTAGTACTAGTTAACCCTTGTACACAATTTGAACGTTCTATCTTAATTTTAAGTTACTATTTTTAATAATTTCGATTATAAGCTTTTAAAACTTGGGAGGTCTAAGAGGGGTACTGAACCACAACTCCAATTGATCCACAATTAGGGGGACACGTAAGAGATAGTAAAGAACACCCTTGTGCCAAATTGGAAGCTTCTACATTTTCTCAAGTTGCTATCTTTATTAATTTTAAAGATATGCTTTAAGGTCTTCGGAAATGTGTGGCTGGTCCCCCACCCACTTCTCCAATGGGACCCAAATATCCAAGACACTTAGGAAATAGTAAGGGACACCCTGATACCAAATTTGGAGGTTCTATCTTCATTGGTTTCGGAATTATGCTTGTTTGACCTAAATTCGATCAAAAAGTTCTAGGTTCCGAACCCATGGACCAATCCCGAACTTATTCAATCTCCGAAGTAGCTTCATTGCAAGTAACCTACAGCACAAATTTTATGAAGATAGTGGAATTAGTTGTTGAGTTATCGTGATTTTTTATATAATGTTCGTTAGCCCTTCGATCGATTAAAATGTCCAGAATCCAAACCCGTCGGCCGAATTCGCCCATATGCAATCCCCGCCGTACTTTCAGTCCTAGTAACCTACAGTTAAAATTTCATCAAGATGGCTCCATTATTTTTTGAGTTATCGTGCCTACGGATGGACGGACGGACATGGTTATATCGACTCAGGAGGTCACGCTGATCACAAATATATATATTTTCCCATATCTAGCTCGCTTCCTTTAGGTTGTTACAAACACCATTCCAAAGTTAATATACCCCTTTACCTATTCTATAGGTATAGGATATAAAAATATTATATGGATGCTTACTATAATAATATATACATAAATATATTGTATTTGTATATCAATACCATATACTAAAATTATAAATCATGTATTACGTATTATGCTTCGATAGACAAATAAAAAGAAAATAAAAACAAATTACTGATATAATTTCTTGTTGCATCTTAAAAATTTAAAGATGAATAAGTTAAATAGTCTATTTTTTGTATGCTACGTATTTTATAAAATGTTGGATTCGTTGGTTCAAATTCTCTTTATGTTGAAATATTTTTTTAATTTCAATTAAAATTTTGTTTTTATTTAAATACCTACCTATTTGTTAAATTTTAAATTAATATGTTCTAAAACAGATTATCTTTTTGAAAAAGTAATGCAGCATGTAATTGATAAAATATTTGTTTGTTAATAAAAGAATTAAAAATTATTATAACTTTTTTTTGTTTCACTAATGATATATTTCTCATCTATTATGTGGGAAATTTATTTTTCGGTCTTTATCGTTGTGAACTCTTAACACCAGAAATTTGACCACAAATTAAGAAGAATTGTAAAGTTTAGAGGTTATCAATTTTATTATTAATTAAGTAGGTTTAAATAAAACGCGGACACTTTGTTATATTTATTTTTATTATTAATTAATTTACTAGTATTAAAATACTAGGAATTCATAGTTTTTTATAACAATATATTTTAATTACCTACGTTGGTCTTTTAATAATATAATTTATTATTCTTATTCTACTTTAGTAAGTTCTTATTCTAGTTTTAGTACAGTTACAACATTTATATTTAAATGTGGTTAATTTGTTATTATTACAATATTCATATTTAAATTTAGTTAATTTCTTATTATTACAAGATTAATTTTTTATATTTCTGGTATTCTAATTTTAGTATTTACTTCTGGTATATTATAAGCGAAAAAATGCATTCAATGCATTTTTACCAAAAAAATGTATTTATAGTATGTATTGATTCATGTTGGAATATTCAATTTGGAAAGCGGTAATGTAGTTTATTAGGTCACAGATATTTAACATGTGTTTGTTTTATAAATGAACATTGCGTTTGAACTCTATATGAGGTATTTAATGTAATTTATATTATATGAAATATTTAGTATAAACAAAATTTGTTTATGAAGGAGGTAAACAAATGTTATATTTATATGATTCTTTGAGTAGGTAAACATTATCTTTAGATAATGGACCGTAATGTAACTCCATTTCCTAAGACTGAGGCTCCGACGAAACTATTACGATGTTTCCTTTGATAAAGTCTCTTTTAATAAGGTAAGTGATAATTTATATAAGTGAAAGGGTTATTATTATAAAAATACCATAATTAAAGTAATTGTTATATTTATGTTTAGTATGAACTTCTTGAAATTAAATTATTTTTCTATTGTTATTTATGTCCCTTAAAATTAATTCCTTAGAATCTAGTTCAATATTAGTTTCAGTATTTGTTATATTTATATTTGAAAAAGGATAAGTATAATGATTTTTAATTTTTAAATTGTTATTTATAAATGTAACTCTTTTAATAGTTACAGAACAATCTTGGAATTTAATTAAACTATTTTTATATAACATTAAGTTTTCTTGATTACAATCTTGACTAATATTGGTATTTTTCAAATTTTTTACAATAATGAGACCTGGTTTTATTCCTTTTATTAGTCTTTTGTGTTCAAACTCATTTCACGAATTGCATGAGTGGAACTTGTAATTTTATTTATACATTCGTCTTCTACTACAAAAAAAATTATTTTTTTGGTTATCTTTTGCGTTATTATAAAAAATTCGTTTGTATTGATTCATTATAAACTTATTATTTGACAATACTAATTCTTTATTATCCTTATTAGGAATAGGTTCAATTATAATTTCTGAATATGTCATAGTGGTATATATAGGGAGGTAAATTATGATGAGTATTTGGTTTGGATAGAACGCAACCGAAATTTGTATGTCCCTAAAGGATTCTATGTCGGTTAAAATATCTATTTCGTCGGGTGATAAAATGTTTCTAGATAAAATATTAAGTTTGGAATTTTTTTGTTCTTTTTGTGAGATTTATAGTATTTGTATCCTGTATTAGTAATTATATGGTCGTCATACAGTCTTTTAGCGGTTATTTTTCTAAACTTAAAGTGATTTTTACCCCCTCTAATTTCTTTTGGATATTGAGGACCTGCTTTAATATCCACCTCTTCCCTATTCTTTTTTAATTTATTTACAACATTTTCTTTAATTTAAATTATTCTGTCTTTAATATCTTTATATTCTAGCTGTTCAATAGTACCATGTCAATAGGTACTATTGGTCAATAGGTTTTCTATTCGTTGTGGAGTGAATAGAATTGTTATAAAAACTGATAATTTTTAATATTTTTTCTTCAACAGTTTCAAAATCCTTATTAGGGTTATATCCTAAAAAATATAAAATCCTTATTAGGGTTTTACGTAGTAGTCTTAGATGTTCATTTATTGTATTGTGAAGTCGTTGTACGTCTGAGTTAGAGGTATGGTTATTATTGGAGGTAAAATTAATTTTGATATTATTATTTTTCAAAAACGGTTGTAAGGGTATCGCTTTCAATCCTAGTTCGTTGTTGACTGTTAGTTGTTTAAAGCTTCCTACTGAACCTAAGAACTGCAGAATCGCCCTTCTGAGTTCTATCCAGGTTCTTCTTTTAATTTTGATAGCCTGAGCGTATTTTGAAAATTTGTCTATCAGGGTAGAAATAATGTTATATCTAAACTATAAAAAAAGGTCACCATGAATAATTTCGCTAGGCCCATTTGGATTTTCGGTTATTTTAATTTTTCTTTAATAGGTTTACGTTCATATTTTTCTTTATTACAGATCTCACAATTCTTTAAAAATTTTGTGATTCTATCTTTCAATTCTGGGTTATAGATTCTATTTTTTAATTGCACAAAATTTTCGTTTCATTTATTTAGTCTTCAATCAAAATTGCATTAGTTTTTGTAATATTAAAATGATTATGGATTAAAGTTTTGATCGTTTTATGGTCTAGAAATTTAGTAAAGATAGTTTTCCGATTTTTGTGAAACAGTTTTTCTGTTTTGATTTTAGGAGAGCCGAAATTTATTTTTTTGATGATAATTTGATTTTTGTAAAAGCTTAATGGGCATTTGGTTTCTGTAATTATAGGTTCTTCGGTTTCTGGTTCTTCTACATGATTTATAATGACTCTAGATAAAGCATCTGCATTTCCGTTTTGTGCCCCTTTTTTATATTTTATGACATAGTTATATTCCGAAAGTCTAAATCTCCAACTTGTCAATTTAGAGTTCGGTTCCTTGATTGAAAACAACCAAATCAAGGGCCTGTGGTCGGTTTTGATGACAAATTTTCATCCAAATAGATATGGGCGGAAATATTGAGTTGTTCACACTATAGCGAGTAATTCTTTTTCGATGGTGCTATAATTCTGTTCATGTCCGTTAAGAGTACGGCTTGCATAACAAATAGGATGATTATATTGTGAATGAATAGCGCCTAAAGCGTAATTACTAGCATCGGCTTGCAGAGTAAATTGTTTGCTATGTTTTTAATATTTCGAAACTATCTTGTTATTCAGGATCATTTATATTTAACTTAACATCCTTTTTTAAATATTTCGTCATAAGCTTTGCAATTTTTGAATAATCTTTGATAAATTTCTGGTAATATCCGGTAAGTCCTAAAAATTTTTTTATTTTTTTTGCCGATTTTGGCAGAGGAAAATTTTGATTTTGTAGTGTTTTAACAATAATTGGTTTAATTGATGTTTGCCATTTAGGATGGCAAAGTTCTGGGTTTATAATGGAATTGGTTGCCCCTGTATCGATTATAAACTTAAGTGGTGTTTTTTTGATTGTACCACTATATTAGCTAAGTTTCCTCCGAGGCTGGCTGTATTGGAACTCCTATATGGATTTTGGGCATAATTATTGTCTTTGTGTTAGTGTTATTATTATAATTATTACTATTGTTGTTACTATAATTATTATTATTTCGAGACTTAAAATTAAAATTATTTGATCTCCTCTGAGTTTGATTAAAGTTCGTTTGTTGATTATTATTTGGTTCGTATGTTCGGGGTTTATTGTTATTACTATAATTTCGCGAATTATGGTTGTTGTTGTTATTATTATAATTCCGAGAGTTGTTATTATTATTATATTTTAGAGAACTATTGTTATTGTTATTTTGAACACGATTTGGTCTTACATTCGAAAATGTATTTGTCGTAAACGCATGACCAGACTGGAATAGTATTTCCATTACGCTCTCTAGGGTGGTAGGATTCCTACATGCCAGAATTGTTCTCATCGGTTCTGGCATTTTACTCTTAAATATTTTTAAAGAGGTTTTTATGTTATTGCGAGCACATTCATTGACCGCAGCCCCTGATCCTAGTACCGTTATCGCTTTATTATTTAATGCTCTTAACTTATTTTTTATTTCGCTGTAGAAGTCTTCATTACAAGTGTTTTATGTTATTGCCCTTAATTCGTCATATAAATCTTCAAAGGTTTTCCTTTTACCAAAGTTGTTTTGTAATCAAATTTTGATATTTGACCAAGAAATTGCTTGGCAGTTTATCTCTATCATTTCTCTAGCCGTACCCCGTAATTTACTGATTATGTCTGAGAATATAGTTTGAGATAGGGTATCGTATGTTCCCAGTATTGGATGTACCCTGTCTACTAAATTAGTAAAGGTTTGTAAGTCTCTACTATCTCCGCTGAATTCCGGTTGTCGGCCAGATATTCTAACGGTTCTAATGTTAACGTGTTTACTTGTTCGTTAACCATTTTAAGAATTAATATTGTAAAATTAGTTAACTAAATATTATATTTTTTTTTCAAAAACAAAGGAATTTGATTGAGAGAAGACGAAAGAATTTTATTATATAACTTTATACTTGAATAATTAATTGTACAATTTTTTTTTAAATAACTCCAAAAAAAAATAAAAAGAATTGTTTTACATTTATAAAAAAACAAGCTTAAATAACTTACTGTGTAGTTTTTTCATAGTTTTTTATAAAAATATATTTTATTATCTTAAATAAAAACTGAATTGAATTGTCTTTGACAATTCTTGCATATATATACTGTAAAAATTACCTACGTCGGTCTTTTAATAATATAATTTATTATTCTTTTCTAGTTTAGTAGGTTCTTATTCTAGTTTAAGTACAGTTACAACATTTATATTTAAATTTGGTTTATTTCTTACTATCACAATATTCATATTTAAATTTAGTCCATTTTTTATTATTACAAGATTCATTTCTTATATATCTGGTATTCTAATTTTAGTATTTACTTCTGGTATTCTTATTATTGTTTTTGTAATTGTTTATAAAGGAAAAAATGCATGCAATGCATTTTAAATGTATTTATTTTTTATTTTTTTTTTCTTCCTTTCTACTCAACTCCTTCAATCTATCTCGATAATTTTTCAAATTAAAAGACTTAAAATATTAAAAAGTGAATTATGTTTAAAATATAAGTAAAGTAAATTAAGAGAATAAATTTAAAATTTATTTAAATTGAAATCATTATTCAAGGGTACTAAATCGTTCAACAATAAATGCTGTACAGCAATATTTAATAATCCTGAAGAGAAGTAATTCCTGCATGTGTGTAAACTTTTATTGAATTTGATAAAAAGTTTTAAATATGTAATTTTTTAATTGGATTTTGTGAATACATTAATTTAAGTTTTTTTGTTTTTTGAAATTTTATAAAATTCATAAATAAGTAACAATTTTTAATATTTTTGAATAGATAAAATAATTAAAAAATGTCTTTAGTATTACAAAGTTAATTTGGTCAGTTATGTCTTACGATCAAGCTAATAAAAGCTTTTATGGTTTTCAAATAACTTATCAAAAATAAATGATAACATCATAATTAAGTTATTTCAACAATTCATTATTAATTATGAATAATAGTGCAATAAATGTGTATAAAAATAAATGATAACCTTATAAATAAGATATTTCAACAATTATAATGTGAAAAAAATTATGAATAATAGTGTAATAAATGCTTAGAATATAATCGGAACGCACTCAAAAAAACCTATTTCATGGAAATATAGGTTTTGTTGCTAAACATGACGAAGACGACCTTAAGGCTTCTCATTATCATTGTGATAGTAACTACTACAATCACTTGTACTAACCTCGGGAGAACTATAAAAAGTTTTTTCGTCCAAACAAGAAATAATAATCCAAGTTTTGTGTGAGTTCGGTAGCAATGATTTACAAGAAATAATTTATTAACCTAATAGTAATGACTTTTGGTGTATGGCACATTGGTTGAGTGCCAATCTTTCATGCAAAAGACTCAGGTTCAAATCCTAGTGAAAGGTAAAGACTTTTCTGGTTTTCGACTCGACTCAGCTACCATTCGCCATTGGGTTCAATTTAATGGCATAATCAAGAATTAATAATTATATATCTTTAATAATAAATACATTAATATAACAATATAAAGAAATGCTAAATATAAACAAATAACGTAATTGAATAATATAAGTATAAGATATAGAATACCATATAACTCAAATACAAAATATTACAATACATTTTACAAAAAATAGACTTGTAACTATTGAAAATCTAAGACGTTTCTACAAGTTTTAAGGCCTAGCACTATCTCATGTTTAAATTATATGTGGAATTCAATATGACCAATTCTAGTAAAACAAATACAATTTGACCTCCTGTTCCAACATGTACCTATGTATAGATAGGCATATTAGTTTAACAGTTGAACAGTTAGCGCTTAAAAAAAAAAAAAACAAACCCAAAATCTTGCATTTTCAAATGCATATATAAAGTGGTTAAGTGGTTGGTGGTTAATCTCACTGATGACGCAGATAATCTTTTCACTAACACTACTCATCATAACGCAATCACTTTCGAGTTTTTCACTTCTATTCCACTCTTCGCTAAATCTTACAATAATGAAATTGAGTACGATTTTTTTAATGCTGACTATCAGAGTATCAATAATCCTTTGCCACTTATTAACTGGGATGAACAGTTACTTCAACAGGACATTAATTCACTTATTCTATCTTTTATTCAAGGCTTGTGCAATTGCTGACACTTTTGTCCCTAAAATTCTTAAAAAAAAATAAAAAAGCAGTAGATAGATTTTAGATTTGGTTAGATAGACATGCTAGTAATATGGCAAGTCAATGCGATAAAATATTTAAAAAAGCCAATTATTCATCAGCACAATGCGACGCAAACGTAAAGTCAATACAGAATGCGAGAACTATTTTGCTAATAATGACAACAAACTAATCGCTGTCCTAAGAGTCCAACGGCTTCTTCCGCTAATTCTTTATCTATTAGTTCAAATATGCTAATCTCAAACTAACGTCTTTCACGGTAATGGATAATAAACCCATCAATATATGTGACTACTTTCAACAAAATTAGTCATCTTTATTCTACATCTATCTCCAAAACTACTTTTAAATATATTTTATTAAAACATTTTTTTAATTTAATGACGTCTACAATTAATATACTTACCTAAGCAATATTTTTCATTTAAACTATGATATAATTTAAACATAACAAACTTACTGAATTACATAAAAATAAACCAAACCATCTAATATATAAGTATACACTTTTTTTTGTTTTAATATCGTGGATTTTATAAATAATTGTTTTTAATGCTTTTTTAAGTACATATAAAATTACTTTTGTGAATAAAAAAAATATTCCTCTCATTATAAAAATTATTATTAAAATTGCCGTTACAAATAAAAGCACAAATTTGTTTTCTTATAAATTTTATATTTTTAGCACATTTTCAAAAAATTTTGTAAAAATGTGCCTATACAGTTTTACTCTGACCGTCCTTGAGTTGAATTTATTCTACTGTTGGTCACAAATAGTAGAATAAAGCTTATTTGCTAGGATCGCATTAGATACATCCATAACGTGGACTTGATCTTTGGAAGAGTTGATGAGTCCGTTAATGGAAATATAATTCAATTAGCAGAGTATAAGAATAAATTTGAGAAGTCTATTGCTAGAAATAAGAATGAAATAAAAAACTTACTTGTTGCTTTTGAGACTAGGTATCTATGAAAACTGACCAGCAAAAAATTACTTTAAATAAAACTAAAATATTTTCTAAAAATCAATCATATGCAGAAATCGTCAAGCTAGATCCAGTTGCGTTAGTTAAACCAAAACAAAACCAAACAGCTGTCTCCACAAGAGAAGATATGAGATGTCAAATTGACCAAGTGAGCACTAAATTATTCTTAAATGGTATTTCAAATACAAATGATGGGGCGATAGCAGTTTTTTGTGAAAATAGCGAGTCAGTGCAAAGTATCAAAACATAAATTGAAGAAAAATTCCAAGATAAGTAAGAAATTGCAATACCAGTTAATAAAAATCCATAAATACTTATAGTAGGAATATCTGAAGAATATACTGCAGAAGACATAAAAATTAAGTTGTTAGACCAAAATAATTTTATTTATAAAGATGAGGTCAAAAATATAAGGAGTTATCAAACAAATAGATGTAATTATTCATATAATGCGATAATTGAAATTAATTTAGAAGATTACAAAAATATATTAAGTGAAGGTCAAATTAGAGAGGGATAGAATAGATGCAAGGTATATAAAAACTTTGACGTTAGAAAATGCCATAAGTGTTATGGATCTAATCATAACAAGAGAGTATCACCGTGACTAGAGGTGCAGCGCAAGGTTCGATCCTCGGCCCCGACCTCTGGAATGCCGCATAAGACAGTCTGTTGAGACCACTTGGCGGATGAGTCGATGCTGACGACGTTGCCGTTCTGATATCAGCACGGAAAGTCGATTCAGCGGAGTGCATATATTGCCAAATGCACGATGACGCTGAGCACCCTTTCTTCATCTGTCAGAGATGGGCTCGAGAACGGATGCAGCCGAGGGAGATAGTATCGTGGTTCTCTCCGGACACAGTGGTGGGCCACATCCTACAGGATGAGGGAGCTTGGGACTGTTTGTCACATTAGGGAGCTTGGGACTGTTTATCACAGAAGTTGGACCTGGGTCCAACCTACAGAATTCGGCTAGGCAGCAGCCTCTGAGACGATTGCTCTGGATCTAGTCCGAAGTAATGTGGTAAACGGTACCAGACTAGTGTCCGTGGAGAGCCGGACGGTTTTTATTCGGTATGCTTGAGCTGGGAGATTCCGACACTGTTGGGCGTATTTTCGCCCTTCGTCAATAAAGGATTTTACCTCCTAAAAAAAAAAAAAAAATATTTATAATTATTATTATTTTTATTATTATTGTTATTATTATTATTATACCCTACACCTATGAAATGAAACAGGAAATGGGTATATTAACTTTGGTATGGTGTTTGTAACCACCTAGAGGAAGCGAGTTATCTGGAAAAGTATATATATTTGTGATCAGCATGGCCTCCTGAGTCGATATAGCCATGTCCATCAGTCCGTCCGCAGACACGATAACTCAAAAAACTAATAGAGCTATCTTGATGAAATTTAAACTGTAGGTTACTAGGACTTAAAGTATGACGAGAACTGCATATGGGCGAAATAGTACCATGGTTAAGGATTGTGGAACCTGTGAAAAGTTCAAGGGCTAATAAATATATATCGTAAAAACACCATAACTCAAAAACTAATTACGCTATTTTGATGAAATTTAAATTCTAGGTTTCTAGTAATGAAAGTAACATGGGAATTGACTCTGGTCGAGTTTTTGATCGAATTGAGGCCAAACGAGTATAATTTCGAAACCAAAGAAAATGAAACCTTATATTTGGGCACAAGTGTTTCTTCTTATTTGTTTTGTGTACGTGAAATTTTGGATGAATTGGAATGACGGTTTGCGTACCACCTCCACTAGTTCCAAGACCTTAAAGCATATATTCGAAATTAATAAAGATAAAAGCTTCAAATTTGGTACACTATTTTCTATTTCCGTTCTTATATAAAAGTGTCAATTATATTTGAGAATTTTATTATAAAACATATTATGTATTATACTTTATGAATTAAAAACAAAATATTTTTTTAATAAAAGACGAAATTTTTTTTTTTTAAGTTTTATTACATCTTATCTATATTTTATTGAATTATTACCAATAAATAAAATAACAAATAAATATAAAAGTTTATACAATTTCATGGTTTTTTATGTTTATTTAAACCATTAATACTTTCATTAGCTTTTTATCACGAAATTTAATAATCAGAATATGCAATAAATGTATTTCTGAAATATAATGAAAAATTAAAACTTTCCATGTAATTCATTTAAATATAAAAATAAGTAAAGAAACAGTCAGTCGGTGCAACCGACTTAGAAATACCCTACACCTATTTGGTTAAAATTTAAGGACATATCCATAAGTCATTTTAACACCATAGAAGCTGTTATTAATTTGATCGTAAGACATAGCTAACCAAATTAACTTTATAATACTAAAAACATTTTCTAATTACACTATCTCTTAAAAAGTATTACAAATTCTTACTAATTTATTTATTTAAAAATATTAAAGAACAAAAAAACTTGTTATAAATGAAAATATATTTACTCCTATTCAATTACAAAATTAAATAATTCTAGTTATTAAATTTTGTGATAAAAAGCTAATCAAAGCATAATATATTTAATAATCCAAATTTTTCAAAATTGCAATTATTTTAAATGGATATTTAATATACCTTGTTTCATTACCATAAGCTTTTCTATACGCAAAATATGCAATAAATGTATTTCTAAAATACAATTACAAATTTACACCTTTTCATATAATTCATTTAAATATAAAAATAAATTTTACATAAATGCAGCATGTATCTTTGAACATAGCTGAACCACTACAATTAAGTCTAAATTTCGGGGACACATAGGAAATAGGAAATATATTTCTTGGCTTCGAAATTAAACTCGACTTCAACGAATTCTCATGGATCTTTCATTACTAGTAAACTAGAGTTTAAATTTCATCAAAATGGCGGCATTATTTTTTGAGTTATGGTGTTTTTAAGATATATGTTTGTTAGCCCTAGAACTTTTCAAGGGTTCCAGAACCCGAAACTATTGTGCGATTTCGCCCATATGCAGTCCCCGTCATACTTTCAATACTAGTTAACCCTTGTACACAATTAGAACGTTGTAACTTAATTTTAAGTTACTAGTTTTATTAATTTCGATGATAAGCTTTTACACATTGGGGGGTCTACACATTACAGGTCCTGAACCACCACTCCAATTGATCCAAAATTAAAGGGACATGCAGGAAATAGTAAAGAACACCCATGTGCCAAATTTGAAACTTCTACATTTATTTCAAGTTACTATCTTTATTAATTTCGAAAATATGCTTTAAGATCTTCGGAATTGAGTGGCTGGTCCCCACCCACCACTCCAATTGGGCTCAAATTTCAAGGAGACTAAGGAAATCGAAAGCGACTCCCTGCTACCAAATTTGGAGGTTCTATCTCATTGGTTTCGGAACTATGCTAGTTTGGCCTAAATTCGATCAAAAAGTTCTAAGTTCCGAACCCATTGTCCAATCCTCATTGTACGCAATCGCCGCCGTAGTTTTATTACCAATAACCTACAGCACAAATTTCATGAAGATAGCGTCATTAGTTGTTGAGTTATCGTGATTTTTTATTTATGGTCGTTAGCCCTGAAACCGATTAAAAGTTCCAGAATCCGATCCCTTCGGCTGATTTCACCCTTATACAACACGCGCTGTACTTGTAGTACTAGTTAACCCTTGTACACAATTTGAACGTTCTATCTTAATTTTAAGTTACTATTTTTAATAATTTCGATTATAAGCTTTTAAAACTTGGGAGGTCTAAGAGGGGTACTGAACCACAACTCCAATTGATCCACAATTAGGGGGACACGTAAGAGATAGTAAAGAACACCCTTGTGCCAAATTGGAAGCTTCTACATTTTCTCAAGTTGTTATCTTTATTAATTTTAAAGATATGCTTTAAGGTCTTCGGAAATGTGTGGCTGGTCCCCCACCCACTTCTCCAATGGGACCCAAATATCCAAGACACTTAGGAAATAGTAAGGGACACCCTGATACCAAATTTGGAGGTTCTATCTTCATTGGTTTCGGAATTATGCTTGTTTGACCTAAATTCGATCAAAAAGTTCTAGGTTCCGAACCCATGGACCAATCCCGAACTTATTCAATCTCCGAAGTAGCTTCATTGCAAGTAACCTACAGCACAAATTTTATGAAGATAGTGGAATTAGTTGTTGAGTTATCGTGATTTTTTATATATGTTCGTTAGCCCTTCGATCGATTAAAATGTCCAGAATCCAAACCCGTCGGCCGAATTCGCCCATATGCAATCCCCGCCGTACTTTCAGTCCTAGTAACCTACAGTTAAAATTTCATCAAGATGGCTCCATTATTTTTTGAGTTATCGTGCCTACGGATGGACGGACGGACATGGTTATATCGACTCAGGAGGTCACGCTGATCACAAATATATATATTTTCCCATATCTAGCTCGCTTCCTTTAGGTTGTTACAAACACCATTCCAAAGTTAATATACCCCTTTACCTATTCTATAGGTATAGGATATAAAAATATTATATGGATGCTTACTATAATAATATATACATAAATATATTGTATTTGTATATCAATACCATATACTAAAATTATAAATCATGTATTACGTATTATGCTTCGATAGACAAATAAAAAGAAAATAAAAACAAATTACTGATATAATTTCTTGTTGCATCTTAAAAATTTAAAGATGAATAAGTTAAATAGTCTATTTTTTGTATGCTACGTATTTTATAAAATGTTGGATTCGTTGGTTCAAATTCTCTTTATGTTGAAATATTTTTTTAATTTCAATTAAAATTTTGTTTTTATTTAAATACCTACCTATTTGTTAAATTTTAAATTAATATGTTCTAAAACAGATTATCTTTTTGAAAAAGTAATGCAGCATGTAATTGATAAAATATTTGTTTGTTAATAAAAGAATTAAAAATTATTATAACTTTTTTTTGTTTCACTAATGATATATTTCTCATCTATTATGTGGGAAATTTATTTTTCGGTCTTTATCGTTGTGAACTCTTAACACCAGAAATTTGACCACAAATTAAGAAGAATTGTAAAGTTTAGAGGTTATCAATTTTATTATTAATTAAGTAGGTTTAAATAAAACGCGGACACTTTGTTATATTTATTTTTATTATTAATTAATTTACTAGTATTAAAATACTAGGAATTCATAGTTTTTTATAACAATATATTTTAATTACCTACGTTGGTCTTTTAATAATATAATTTATTATTCTTATTCTACTTTAGTAAGTTCTTATTCTAGTTTTAGTACAGTTACAACATTTATATTTAAATGTGGTTAATTTGTTATTATTACAATATTCATATTTAAATTTAGTTAATTTCTTATTATTACAAGATTAATTTTTTATATTTCTGGTATTCTAATTTTAGTATTTACTTCTGGTATATTATAAGCGAAAAAATGCATTCAATGCATTTTTACCAAAAAAATGTATTTATAGTATGTATTGATTCATGTTGGAATATTCAATTTGGAAAGCGGTAATGTAGTTTATTAGGTCACAGATATTTAACATGTGTTTGTTTTATAAATGAACATTGCGTTTGAACTCTATATGAGGTATTTAATGTAATTTATATTATATGAAATATTTAGTATAAACAAAATTTGTTTATGAAGGAGGTAAACAAATGTTATATTTATATGATTCTTTGAGTAGGTAAACATTATCTTTAGATAATGGACCGTAATGTAACTCCATTTCCTAAGACTGAGGCTCCGACGAAACTATTACGATGTTTCCTTTGATAAAGTCTCTTTTTATAAGGTAAGTGATAATTTATATAAGTGAAAGGGTTATTATTATAAAAATACCATAATTAAAGTAATTGTTATATTTATGTTTAGTATGAACTTCTTGAAATTAAATTATTTTTCTATTGTTATTTATGTCCCTTAAAATTAATTCCTTAGAATCTAGTTCAATATTAGTTTCAGTATTTGTTATATTTATATTTGAAAAAGGATAAGTATAATGATTTTTAATTTTTAAATTGTTATTTATAAATGTAACTCTTTTAATAGTTACAGAACAATCTTGGAATTTAATTAAACTATTTTTATATAACATTAAGTTTTCTTGATTACAATCTTGACTAATATTGGTATTTTTCAAATTTTTTACAATAATGAGACCTGGTTTTATTCCTTTTATTAGTCTTTTGTGTTCAAACTCATTTCACGAATTGCATGAGTGGAACTTGTAATTTTATTTATACATTCGTCTTCTACTACAAAAAAATTATTTTTTTGGTTATCTTTTGCGTTATTATAAAAAATTCGTTTGTATTGATTCATTATAAACTTATTATTTGACAATACTAATTCTTTATTATCCTTATTAGGAATAGGTTCAATTATAATTTCTGAATATGTCATAGTGGTATATATAGGGAGGTAAATTATGATGAGTATTTGGTTTGGATAGAACGCAACCGAAATTTGTATGTCCCTAAAGGATTCTATGTCGGTTAAAATATCTATTTCGTCGGGTGATAAAATGTTTCTAGATAAAATATTAAGTTTGGAATTTTTTTGTTCTTTTTGTGAGATTTATAGTATTTGTATCCTGTATTAGTAATTATATGGTCGTCATACAGTCTTTTAGCGGTTATTTTTCTAAATTTAGAGTGATTTTTACCCCCTCTAATTTCTTTTGGATATTGAGGACCTGCTTTAATATCCACCTCTTCCCTATTCTTTTTTAATTTATTTACAACATTTTCTTTAATTTAAATTATTCTGTCTTTAATATCTTTATATTCTAGCTGTCCAATAGTACCATGTCAATAGGTACTATTGGTCAATAGGTTTTCTATTCGTTGTGGAGTGAATAGAATTGTTATAAAAACTGATAATTTTTAATATTTTTTCTTCAACAGTTTCAAAATCCTTATTAGGGTTATATCCTAAAAAATATAAAATACTTATTAGGGTTTTACGTAGTAGTCTTAGATGTTCATTTATTGTATTGTGAAGTCGTTGTACGTCTGAGTTAGAGGTATGGTTATTATTGGAGGTAAAATTAATTTTGATATTATTATTTTTCAAAAACGGTTGTAAGGGTATCGCTTTCAATCCTAGTTCGTTGTTGACTGTTAGTTGTTTAAAGCTTCCTACTGAACCTAAGAACTGCAGAATCGCCCTTCTGAGTTCTATCCAGGTTCTTCTTTTAATTTTGATAGCCTGAGCGTATTTTGAAAATTTGTCTATCAGGGTAGAAATAATGTTATATCTTTTTTTTTTTTTTTTTTTTTTCCTTATTACTCCTCTTGGGAGCATAGGATATCTACTAGACATCTCCACCTGACTCTATTTGGAGCAGTTATCTTTGCATCCTCCCATGTTTTCTCAATTGAAACTAGCTCTTCCGAAATCGTTCGCCTCCAGGTGTTATTAGGGCGGCCTCGTCTTCGGGTTCCTTGTGGGTTCCATTCTAGTGCTTCCCTTGCTATGCTATCTTGCGGTTTTCTCAGTGTGTGCCCTATCCATTTCCACTTTTTCCTTTTGATCTCTTGCCCAATTGGTTCTGTTTTGGCAAGTTTCCATAGGTCCTGGTTACTTATTATGTTCGGCCAGTATATTCTGCATATTATCCTTAGACATTTGTTGATGAAGACCTGTAGTTTCTGTGTGATGTTGTTTGTAACTAACCAGGTTTCACTTCCATATGTTAAGGTGGTCTTTACGCAGGTTCCAAATATCCTTAATTTTGTCCCCCTGGACATTTGTGCGCTTTTCCATACTGGCTGCAGGCGACCGAACATTGCCCTGGCCTTTTTGATCCTGCTTTCGATGTCGGCGTTTATGTTACCGCTGTTATTTATGATGCAGCCTAGGTAGTGGAAATTATCTACATAGTCGATTGGTGTGTTGTTTATCACCGGACGGCGTGGGTTGTTGATGTTAATGGCCATCGCTTTCGTCTTTTCGATATTTATTTCCAGGCCCACACTTCGAGCTAATGTTGCTAGATGGTCTATTTTAGCTTGCATATTATTTATTGTGTGTGATAGCAGGCAGATGTCATCGGCATAGTCCAGATCTTCTAATTGCCTGAAGAGATTCCATGTTAATCCAGTTCTTTTGGTACTAATCTCTTTCATTATGTCATCTAGCACTACTGTGAAGAGGATTGGTGACAGTGGACAACCCTGTTTTACTCCTATGTTGGTGGTGAATGGTTCGCTGGTATTACCATTGTGGAGTACTGAGAGTTGTGTCTCTTCATACATGTTCTGTATTATATCTATTATTTTTTCCGGCACATTTCGGTTTCTAAGTGCTTTCCATATGGCTTTTCTGCTTATACAATCGAACGCTTTCTTGAAATCGATGAAAACCAGGTATAATGGGGCTCGCCATTCTATTGACTGTTCAACGATGATTCTGAGCGTATTAACCTGGTCTATGCAACTTCTATGGGGACGAAAACCTGCTTGTTCATCTTTTATTTGGTTCTCAAGTTTCTCTTGCAGCCTTGTTTGTATTATTGTTGCCATAATTTTGTAGATTGTGTTTAGCACTGTTATGCCTCTCCAGTTGTCGCACTTGGTCAGATCACCTTTCTTTGGAAGTTTGATGATTATTCCATTTTTCCATGTGACCGGTAGTCTGCCCTCATCCCATGCTGTTGTGATGTGAGGTTCTAAAAGCTCGGCTGATGTTTCTGGATCTATTTTTATAATTTCTGCTGGGAGCCCATCTTCGCCTGTTGCTTTGTTTATTTTTAGCTTTCTTATTGCCTCTTTGATCTCTGCTTTGGATGGTTTATTTATTCTGATGTTGTAATTGTTATTATTTGTGCGATTTTCTGGTCTGGTTTCTTCTAGGTTGGGGTCGTTGTTATTACTGGATTCTGCGAAGTGTTGTCTCCATATTCGGGTTTGTTCTTCGGGACATGTTATTAGTTCACCATTTTGATCCTTGATTGGGTGATTTTTGTTGTTTCTTCTGCCAGTGAGCTGGTTTACGATTTTATGTAGCTCTCTTGTGTTGTTGTGTATGGCAGCCGTTTCCGCCTTATTTGCGAGATCGTTAAAGTATGTTCTTTTATCTCTTCTTGCAGCACTTTTGACTTGTTTAGCTATATTATTGTATTGTTGTCTTATAGCGTTATTGGTATTCAATTGCTGTTTTAGGTTATTTCTTTGTGTTATTAGATTCCAGGTGTTATTGGAAATCCATATCTTTCTTTGCGGCTGAATTGTCCCTAGGTGTTCTTCTGCTGTGTTTTTGAGGGTCTCGACAATGTGGTCCCATGTGTGTGGTTGGTTTATTGGGAGGGTTTGGCGTATTGTTTCTACGATGTTATTTCTTATTTCAGTGTTACGGAGTTCTTGGAGGTTTATCTTTCTTCTCATGTTTCTTCTGGATCTTCTTTTGTATTTCTGCCATATTCTTACATCTCCGGTTATTAATTCGTGGTCGCTTCCTATATCTGCACCTCTCTTGTTTCTGACATCTTGCAGTGTGTTTCTCCATTTTCTGCTGATACATATATGGTCAATTTGGTTTTTCGTTTGACCGTTTGGTGAGGTCCATGTATACTTATGTATGTCTTTATGGGGGAATAACGAGCCGCCGATAATTAATTGGAATGTCTGGCATATGTCTATGAGTCTCTCTCCGTTATTGTTTCTAACTCCGCAGCCATGTGTCCCTATTGTATCTTCTATACCTTGATTGTCTGATCCTATTTTAGCATTGAAGTCACCCATTAGTATCGTAATATCTCCTTTCCTTATGCTGTTTAACGCCGTTGTTAGTTGTTCATAGAAGTCGTCTTTAATCTCGTTTTCTGCGTCTTCTGTAGGAGCGTAGCATTGTATTATCGTTACACTTTTACTTTTTGTCGCAAATCGTGCCATGAGTATTCGGTCTGATATTGGCTTCCAACTGCTTAGTGAGTTACGAAAATTCCTTGATATTATGATACCTACTCCGCTTTCACCACCCCTATCTTTTCCACTGTATATTAGTTTGTTCCCATTTGATGTTATTTCTTCTCCACTTTTGTTCCACCTCATTTCGCTAATTCCGAGGATATCTAATTTATATTTGCTCATTTGCTGTTCTACTTGCGCCAGTTTGGATGCTTCACGTAGCGTTCTGACATTCCACTGTCCTATTCTTGTCCTTTTGACTGCATTAAATGTTGTTACCGTGAATTCATTATTGTATCCGAGGCTCTGCCTTGTGTTTCGAATCGTTTTTCCTTTTTTTCAATTAAGTAAATGATTAGTCTACTGTAATCTATCTACAAGATGTCGCTTCTTAATTTTTTCCCTAGTGTCATCTATCGGTCAAGTAGAGAAACCGTGTCATGTTTTTTAGGTGCGTACTGCCATTGTAATTGCATATGACAATTGCAATTACATTGTTGTTTCTGTCACATATGTCATCTCTGATCATATGCACATATAGGTTATTATTTTATTCAGTATTAGTTATTAGATTATAGAGTAAAGCTGGAAACACGATTATAGGTATATTTTTATATTATTTGTTACTAATTATTTATTATTATATTTTTAGGTATAGAATTATTATATTATAATTTATTATATATTAATTTATTATAATTGATAATTTTATTGAATATGTTATCTCCCACCAGGATTCGAACCCGGGACTGCCACAGTGTTTAGATTGCGAGGTTGCGCTCTAACCACCTAGGCTAAGGAGGAGAATGTTATATCTAAACTATAAAAAAAGGTCACCATGAATAATTTCGCTAGGCCCATTTGGATTTTCGGTTATTTTAATTTTTCTTTAATAGGTTTACGTTCATATTTTTCTTTATTACAGATCTCACAATTCTTTAAAAATTTTGTGATTCTATCTTTCAATTCTGGGTTATAGATTCTATTTTTTAATTGCACAAAATTTTCGTTTCATTTATTTAGTCTTCAATCAAAATTGCATTAGTTTTTGTAATATTAAAATGATTATGGATTAAAGTTTTGATCGTTTTATGGTCTAGAAATTTAGTAAAGATAGTTTTCCGATTTTTGTGAAACAGTTTTTCTGTTTTGATTTTAGGAGAGCCGAAATTTATTTTTTTGATGATAATTTGATTTTTGTAAAAGCTTAATGGGCATTTGGTTTCTGTAATTATAGGTTCTTCGGTTTCTGGTTCTTCTACATGATTTATAATGACTCTAGATAAAGCATCTGCATTTCCGTTTTGTGCCCCTTTTTTATATTTTATGACATAGTTATATTCCGAAAGTCTAAATCTCCAACTTGTCAATTTAGAGTTCGGTTCCTTGATTGAAAACAACCAAATCAAGGGCCTGTGGTCGGTTTTGATGACAAATTTTCATCCAAATAGATATGGGCGGAAATATTGAGTTGTTCACACTATAGCGAGTAATTCTTTTTCGATGGTGCTATAATTCTGTTCATGTCCGTTAAGAGTACGGCTTGCATAACAAATAGGATGATTATATTGTGAATGAATAGCGCCTAAAGCGTAATTACTAGCATCGGCTTGCAGAGTAAATTGTTTGCTATGTTTTTAATATTTCGAAACTATCTTGTTATTCAGGATCATTTATATTTAACTTAACATCCTTTTTTAAATATTTCGTCATAAGCTTTGCAATTTTTGAATAATCTTTGATAAATTTCTGGTAATATCCGGTAAGTCCTAAAAATTTTTTTATTTTTTTTGCCGATTTTGGCAGAGGAAAATTTTGATTTTGTAGTGTTTTAACAATAATTGGTTTAATTGATGTTTGCCATTTAGGATGGCAAAGTTCTGGGTTTATAATGGAATTGGTTGCCCCTGTATCGATTATAAACTTAAGTGGTGTTTTTTTGATTGTACCACTATATTAGCTAAGTTTCCTCCGAGGCTGGCTGTATTGGAACTCCTATATGGATTTTGGGCATAATTATTGTCTTTGTGTTAGTGTTATTATTATAATTATTACTATTGTTGTTACTATAATTATTATTATTTCGAGACTTAAAATTAAAATTATTTGATCTCCTCTGAGTTTGATTAAAGTTCGTTTGTTGATTATTATTTGGTTCGTATGTTCGGGGTTTATTGTTATTACTATAATTTCGCGAATTATGGTTGTTGTTGTTATTATTATAATTCCGAGAGTTGTTATTATTATTATATTTTAGAGAACTATTGTTATTGTTATTTTGAACACGATTTGGTCTTACATTCGAAAATGTATTTGTCGTAAACGCATGACCAGACTGGAATAGTATTTCCATTACGCTCTCTAGGGTGGTAGGATTCCTACATGCCAGAATTGTTCTCATCGGTTCTGGCATTTTACTCTTAAATATTTTTAAAGAGGTTTTTATGTTATTGCGAGCACATTCATTGGCCGCAGCCCCTGATCCTAGTACCGTTATCGCTTTATTATTTAATGCTCTTAACTTATTTTTTATTTCGCTGTAGAAGTCTTCATTACAAGTGTTTTATGTTATTGCCCTTAATTCGTCATATAAATCTTCAAAGGTTTTCCTTTTACCAAAGTTGTTTTGTAATCAAATTTTGATATTTGACCAAGAAATTGCTTGGCAGTTTATCTCTATTATTTCTCTAGCCGTACCCCGTAATTTACTGTTGATTATGTCTGAGAATATAGTTTGAGATAGGGTATCGTATGTTCCCAGTATTGGATGTACCCTGTCTACTAAATTAGTAAAGGTTTGTAAGTCTCTACTATCTCCGCTGAATTCCGGTTGTCGGCCAGATATTCTAACGGTTCTAATGTTAACGTGTTTACTTGTTCGTTAACCATTTTAAGAATTAATATTGTAAAATTAGTTAACTAAATATTATATTTTTTTTTCAAAAACAAAGGAATTTGATTGAGAGAAGACGAAAGAATTTTATTATATAACTTTATACTTGAATAATTAATTGTACAATTTTTTTTTAAATAACTCCAAAAAAAAAATAAAAAGAATTGGTTTACATTTATAAAAAAACAAGCTTAAATAACTTACTGTGTAGTTTTTTCATAGTTTTTTATAAAAATATATTTTATTATCTTAAATAAAAACTGAATTGAATTGTCTTTGACAATTCTTGCATATATATACTGTAAAAATTACCTACGTTGGTCTTTTAATAATATAATTTATTATTCTTTTCTAGTTTAGTAGGTTCTTATTCTAGTTTAAGTACAGTTACAACATTTATATTTAAATTTGGTTTATTTCTTACTATCACAATATTCATATTTAAATTTAGTCCATTTTTTATTATTACAAGATTCATTTCTTATATATCTGGTATTCTAATTTTAGTATTTACTTCTGGTATTCTTATTATTGTTTTTGTAATTGTTTATAAAGGAAAAAATGCATGCAATGCATTTTAAATGTATTTATTTTTTATTTTTTTTTTCTTCCTTTCTACTCAACTCCTTCAATCTATCTCGATAATTTTTCAAATTAAAAGACTTAAAATATTAAAAAGTGAATTATGTTTAAAATATAAGTAAAGTAAATTAAGAGAATAAATTTAAAACTTATTTAAATTGAAATCATTATTCAAGGGTACTAAATCGTTCAACAATAAATGCTGTACAGCAATATTTAATAATCCTGAAGAGAAGTAATTCCTGCATGTGTGTAAACTTTTATTGAATTTGATAAAAAGTTTTAAATATGTAATTTTTTAATTGGATTTTGTGAATACATTAATTTAAGTTTTTTTGTTTTTTGAAATTTTATAAAATTCATAAATAAGTAACAATTTTTAATATTTTTGAATAGATAAAATAATTAAAAAATGTCTTTAGTATTACAAAGTTAATTTGGTCAGTTATGTCTTACGATCAAGCTAATAAAAGCTTTTATGGTTTTCAAATAACTTATCAAAAATAAATGATAACATCATAATTAAGTTATTTCAACAATTCATTATTAATTATGAATAATAGTGCAATAAATGTGTATAAAAATAAATGATAACCTTATAAATAAGATATTTCAACAATTATAATGTGAAAAAAATTATGAATAATAGTGTAATAAATGCTTAGAATATAATCGGAACGCACTCAAAAAAACCTATTTCATGGAAATATAGGTTTTGTTGCTAAACATGACGAAGACGACCTTAAGGCTTCTCATTATCATTGTGATAGTAACTACTACAATCACTTGTACTAACCTCGGGAGAACTATAAAAAGTTTTTTCGTCCAAACAAGAAATAATAATCCAAGTTTTGTGTGAGTTCGGTAGCAATGATTTACAAGAAATAATTTATTAACCTAATAGTAATGACTTTTGGTGTATGGCACATTGGTTGAGTGCCAATCTTTCATGCAAAAGACTCAGGTTCAAATCCTAGTGAAAGGTAAAGACTTTTCTGGTTTTCGACTCGACTCAGCTACCATTCGCCATTGGGTTCAATTTAATGGCATAATCAAGAATTAATAATTATATATCTTTAATAATAAATACATTAATATAACAATATAAAGAAATGCTAAATATAAACAAATAACGTAATTGAATAATATAAGTATAAGATATAGAATACCATATAACTCAAATACAAAATATTACAATACATTTTACAAAAAATAGACTTGTAACTATTGAAAATCTAAGACGTTTCTACAAGTTTTAAGGCCTAGCACTATCTCATGTTTAAATTATATGTGGAATTCAATATGACCAATTCTAATAAAACAAATACAATTTGACCTCCTGTTCCAACATGTACCTATGTATAGATAGGCATATTAGTTTAACAGTTGAACAGTTAGCGCTTAAAAAAAAAAAAAAACAAACCCAAAATCTTGCATTTTCAAATGCATATATAAAGTGGTTAAGTGGTTGGTGGTTAATCTCACTGATGACGCAGATAATCTTTTCACTAACACTACTCATCATAACGCAATCACTTTCGAGTTTTTCACTTCTATTCCACTCTTCGCTAAATCTTACAATAATGAAATTGAGTACGATTTTTTTAATGCTGACTATCAGAGTATCAATAATCCTTTGCCACTTATTAACTGGGATGAACAGTTACTTCAACAGGACATTAATTCACTTATTCTATCTTTTATTCAAGGCTTGTGCAATTGCTGACACTTTTGTCCCTAAAATTCTTAAAAAAAAATAAAAAAGCAGTAGATAGATTTTAGATTTGGTTAGATAGACATGCTAGTAATATGGCAAGTCAATGCGATAAAATATTTAAAAAAGCCAATTATTCATCAGCACAATGCGACGCAAACGTAAAGTCAATACAGAATGCGAGAACTATTTTGCTAATAATGACAACAAACTAATCGCTGTCCTAAGAGTCCAACGGCTTCTTCCGCTAATTCTTTATCTATTAGTTCAAATATGCTAATCTCAAACTAACGTCTTTCACGGTAATGGATAATAAACCCATCAATATATGTGACTACTTTCAACAAAATTAGTCATCTTTATTCTACATCTATCTCCAAAACTACTTTTAAATATATTTTATTAAAACATTTTTTTAATTTAATGACGTCGACAATTAATATACTTACCTAAGCAATATTTTTCATTTAAACTATGATATAATTTAAACATAACAAACTTACTGAATTACATAAAAATAAACCAAACCATCTAATATATAAGTATACACTTTTTTTTGTTTTAATATCGTGGATTTTATAAATAATTGTTTTTAATGCTTTTTTAAGTACATATAAAATTACTTTTGTGAATAAAAAAAATATTCCTCTCATTATAAAAATTATTATTAAAATTGCCGTTACAAATAAAAGCACAAATTTGTTTTCTTATAAATTTTATATTTTTAGCACATTTTCAAAAAATTTTGTAAAAATGTGCCTATACAGTTTTACTCTGACCGTCCTTGAGTTGAATTTATTCTACTGTTGGTCACAAATAGTAGAATAAAGCTTATTTGCTAGGATCGCATTAGATACATCCATAACGTGGACTTGATCTTTGGAAGTGTTGATGAGTCCGTTAATGGAAATATAATTCAATTAGCAGAGTATAAGAATAAATTTGAGAAGTCTATTGCTAGAAATAAGAATGAAATAAAAAACTTACTTGTTGCTTTTGAGACTAGGTATCTATGAAAACTGACCAGCAAAAAATTACTTTAAATAAAACTAAAATATTTTCTAAAAATCAATCATATGCTGAAATCGTCAAGCTAGATCCAGTTGCGTTAGTTAAACCAAAACAAAACCAAACAGCTGTCTCCACAAGAGAAGATATGAGATGTCAAATTGACCAAGTGAGCACTAAATTATTCTTAAATGGTATTTCAAATACAAATGATGGGGCGATAGCAGTTTTTTGTGAAAATAGCGAGTCAGTGCAAAGTATCAAAACATAAATTGAAGAAAAATTCCAAGATAAGTAAGAAATTGCAATACCAGTTAATAAAAATCCATAAATACTTATAGTAGGAATATCTGAAGAATATACTGCAGAAGACATAAAAATTAAGTTGTTAGACCAAAATAATTTTATTTATAAAGATGAGGTCAAAAATATAAGGAGTTATCAAACAAATAGATGTAATTATTCATATAATGCGATAATTGAAATTAATTTAGAAGATTACAAAAATATATTAAGTGAAGGTCAAATTAGAGAGGGATAGAATAGATGCAAGGTATATAAAAACTTTGACGTTAGAAAATGCCATAAGTGTTATGGATCTAATCATAACAAGAGAGTATCACCGTGACTAGAGGTGCAGCGCAAGGTTCGATCCTCGGCCCCGACCTCTGGAATGCCGCATAAGACAGTCTGTTGAGACCACTTGGCGGATGAGTCGATGCTGACGACGTTGCCGTTCTGATATCAGCACGGAAAGTCGATTCAGCGGAGTGCATATATTGCCAAATGCACGATGACGCTGAGCACCCTTTCTTCATCTGTCAGAGATGGGCTCGAGAACGGATGCAGCCGAGGGAGATAGTATCGTGGTTCTCTCCGGACACAGTGGTGGGCCACATCCTACAGGATGAGGGAGCTTGGGACTGTTTGTCACATTAGGGAGCTTGGGACTATTTATCACAGAAGTTGGACCTGGGTCCAACCTACAGAATTCGGCTAGGCAGCAGCCTCTGAGACGATTGCTCTGGATCTAGTCCGAAGTAATGTGGTAAACGGTACCAGACTAGTGTCCGGGGAGAGCCGGACGGTTTTTATTCGGTATGCTTGAGCTGGGAGATTCCGACACTGTTGGGCGTATTTTCGCCCTTCGTCAATAAAGGATTTTACCTCCTAAAAAAAAAAAAAAAATATTTATAATTATTATTATTTTTATTATTATTGTTATTATTATTATTATACCCTACACCTATGAAATGAAACAGGAAATGGGTATATTAACTTTGGTATGGTGTTTGTAACCACCTAGAGGAAGCGAGTTATCTGGAAAAGTATATATATTTGTGATCAGCATGGCCTCCTGAGTCGATATAGCCATGTCCATCAGTCCGTCCGCAGACACGATAACTCAAAAACTAATAGAGCTATCTTGATGAAATTTAAACTGTAGGTTACTAGGACTTAAAGTATGACGAGAACTGCATATGGGCGAAATAGTACCATGGTTAAGGATTGTGGAACCTGTGAAAAGTTCAAGGGCTAATAAATATATATCGTAAAAACACCATAACTCAAAAACTAATTACGCTATTTTGATGAAATTTAAATTCTAGGTTTCTAGTAAAGAAAGTAACATGGGAATTGACTCTGGTCGAGTTTTTGATCGAATTGAGGCCAAACGAGTATAATTTCGAAACCAAAGAAAATGAAACCTTATATTTGGGCACAAGTGTTTCTTCTTATTTGTTTTGTGTACGTGAAATTTTGGATGAATTGGAATGACGGTTTGCGTACCACCTCCACTAGTTCCAAGACCTTAAAGCATATATTCGAAATTAATAAAGATAAAAGCTTCAAATTTGGTACACTATTTTCTATTTCCGTTCTTATATAAAAGTGTCAATTATATTTGAGAATTTTATTATAAAACATATTATGTATTATACTTTATGAATTAAAAACAAAATATTTTTTTAATAAAAGACGAAATTTTTTTTTTTTAAGTTTTATTACATCTTATCTATATTTTATTGAATTATTACCAATAAATAAAATAACAAATAAATATAAAAGTTTATACAATTTCATGGTTTTTTATGTTTATTTAAACCATTAATACTTTCATTAGCTTTTTATCACGAAATTTAATAATCAGAATATGCAATAAATGTATTTCTGAAATATAATGAAAAATTAAAACTTTCCATGTAATTCATTTAAATATAAAAATAAGTAAAGAAACAGTCAGTCGGTGCAACCGACTTAGAAATACCCTACACCTATTTGGTTAAAATTTAAGGACATATCCATAAGTCATTTTAACACCATAGAAGCTGTTATTAATTTGATCGTAAGACATAGCTAACCAAATTAACTTTATAATACTAAAAACATTTTCTAATTACACTATCTCTTAAAAAGTATTACAAATTCTTACTAATTTATTTATTTAAAAATATTAAAGAACAAAAAAACTTGTTATAAATGAAAATATATTTACTCCTATTCAATTACAAAATTAAATAATTCTAGTTATTAAATTTTGTGATAAAAAGCTAATCAAAGCATAATATATTTAATAATCCAAATTTTTCAAAATTGCAATTATTTTAAATGGATATTTAATATACCTTGTTTCATTACCATAAGCTTTTCTATACGCAAAATATGCAATAAATGTATTTCTAAAATACAATTACAAATTTACACCTTTTCATATAATTCATTTAAATATAAAAATAAATTTTACATAAATGCAGCATGTATCTTTGAACATAGCTGAACCACTACAATTAAGTCTAAATTTCGGGGACACATAGGAAATAGGAAATATATTTCTTGGCTTCGAAATTAAACTCGACTTCAACGAATTCTCATGGATCTTTCATTACTAGTAAACTAGAGTTTAAATTTCATCAAAATGGCGGCATTATTTTTTGAGTTATGGTGTTTTTAAGATATATGTTTGTTAGCCCTAGAACTTTTCAAGGGTTCCAGAACCCGAAACTATTGTGCGATTTCGCCCATATGCAGTCCCCGTCATACTTTCAATACTAGTTAACCCTTGTACACAATTAGAACGTTGTAACTTAATTTTAAGTTACTAGTTTTATTAATTTCGATGATAAGCTTTTACACATTGGGGGGTCTACACATTACAGGTCCTGAACCACCACTCCAATTGATCCAAAATTAAAGGGACATGCAGGAAATAGTAAAGAACACCCATGTGCCAAATTTGAAACTTCTACATTTATTTCAAGTTACTATCTTTATTAATTTCGAAAATATGCTTTAAGATCTTCGGAATTGAGTGGCTGGTCCCCACCCACCACTCCAATTGGGCTCAAATTTCAAGGAGACTAAGGAAATCGAAAGCGACTCCCTGCTACCAAATTTGGAGGTTCTATCTCATTGGTTTCGGAACTATGCTAGTTTGGCCTAAATTCGATCAAAAAGTTCTAAGTTCCGAACCCATTGTCCAATCCTCATTGTACGCAATCGCCGCCGTAGTTTTATTACCAATAACCTACAGCACAAATTTCATGAAGATAGCGTCATTAGTTGTTGAGTTATCGTGATTTTTTATTTATGGTCGTTAGCCCTGAAACCGATTAAAAGTTCCAGAATCCGATCCCTTCGGCTGATTTCACCCTTATACAACACGCGCTGTACTTGTAGTACTAGTTAACCCTTGTACACAATTTGAACGTTCTATCTTAATTTTAAGTTACTATTTTTAATAATTTCGATTATAAGCTTTTAAAACTTGGGAGGTCTAAGAGGGGTACTGAACCACAACTCCAATTGATCCACAATTAGGGGGACACGTAAGAGATAGTAAAGAACACCCTTGTGCCAAATTGGAAGCTTCTACATTTTCTCAAGTTGTTATCTTTATTAATTTTAAAGACATGCTTTAAGGTCTTCGGAAATGTGTGGCTGGTCCCCCACCCACTTCTCCAATGGGACCCAAATATCCAAGACACTTAGGAAATAGTAAGGGACACCCTGATACCAAATTTGGAGGTTCTATCTTCATTGGTTTCGGAATTATGCTTGTTTGACCTAAATTCGATCAAAAAGTTCTAGGTTCCGAACCCATGGACCAATCCCGAACTTATTCAATCTCCGAAGTAGCTTCATTGCAAGTAACCTACAGCACAAATTTTATGAAGATAGTGGAATTAGTTGTTGAGTTATCGTGATTTTTTATATATGTTCGTTAGCCCTTCGATCGATTAAAATGTCCAGAATCCAAACCCGTCGGCCGAATTCGCCCATATGCAATCCCCGCCGTACTTTCAGTCCTAGTAACCTACAGTTAAAATTTCATCAAGATGGCTCCATTATTTTTTGAGTTATCGTGCCTACGGATGGACGGACGGACATGGTTATATCGACTCAGGAGGTCACGCTGATCACAAATATATATATTTTCCCATATCTAGCTCGCTTCCTTTAGGTTGTTACAAACACCATTCCAAAGTTAATATACCCCTTTACCTATTCTATAGGTATAGGATATAAAAATATTATATGGATGCTTACTATAATAATATATACATAAATATATTGTATTTGTATATCAATACCATATACTAAAATTATAAATCATGTATTACGTATTATGCTTCGATAGACAAATAAAAAGAAAATAAAAACAAATTACTGATATAATTTCTTGTTGCATCTTAAAAATTTAAAGATGAATAAGTTAAATAGTCTATTTTTTGTATGCTACGTATTTTATAAAATGTTGGATTCGTTGGTTCAAATTCTCTTTATGTTGAAATATTTTTTTAATTTCAATTAAAATTTTGTTTTTATTTAAATACCTACCTATTTGTTAAATTTTAAATTAATATGTTCTAAAACAGATTATCTTTTTGAAAAAGTAATGCAGCATGTAATTGATAAAATATTTGTTTGTTAATAAAAGAATTAAAAATTATTATAACTTTTTTTTGTTTCACTAATGATATATTTCTCATCTATTATGTGGGAAATTTATTTTTCGGTCTTTATCGTTGTGAACTCTTAACACCAGAAATTTGACCACAAATTAAGAAAAATTGTAAAGTTTAGAGGTTATCAATTTTATTATTAATTAAGTAGGTTTAAATAAAACGCGGACACTTTGTTATATTTATTTTTATTATTAATTAATTTACTAGTATTAAAATACTAGGAATTCATAGTTTTTTATAACAATATATTTTAATTACCTACGTTGGTCTTTTAATAATATAATTTATTATTCTTATTCTACTTTAGTAAGTTCTTATTCTAGTTTTAGTACAGTTACAACATTTATATTTAAATGTGGTTAATTTGTTATTATTACAATATTCATATTTAAATTTAGTTAATTTCTTATTATTACAAGATTAATTTTTTATATTTCTGGTATTCTAATTTTAGTATTTACTTCTGGTATATTATAAGCGAAAAAATGCATTCAATGCATTTTTACCAAAAAAATGTATTTATAGTATGTATTGATTCATGTTGGAATATTCAATTTGGAAAGCGGTAATGTAGTTTATTAGGTCACAGATATTTAACATGTGTTTGTTTTATAAATGAACATTGCGTTTGAACTCTATATGAGGTATTTAATGTAATTTATATTATATGAAATATTTAGTATAAACAAAATTTGTTTATGAAGGAGGTAAACAAATGTTATATTTATATGATTCTTTGAGTAGGTAAACATTATCTTTAGATAATGGACCGTAATGTAACTCCATTTCCTAAGACTGAGGCTCCGACGAAACTATTACGATGTTTCCTTTGATAAAGTCTCTTTTTATAAGGTAAGTGATAATTTATATAAGTGAAAGGGTTATTATTATAAAAATACCATAATTAAAGTAATTGTTATATTTATGTTTAGTATGAACTTCTTGAAATTAAATTATTTTTCTATTGTTATTTATGTCCCTTAAAATTAATTCCTTAGAATCTAGTTCAATATTAGTTTCAGTATTTGTTATATTTATATTTGAAAAAGGATAAGTATAATGATTTTTAATTTTTAAATTGTTATTTATAAATGTAACTCTTTTAATAGTTACAGAACAATCTTGGAATTTAATTAAACTATTTTTATATAACATTAAGTTTTCTTGATTACAATCTTGACTAATATTGGTATTTTTCAAATTTTTTACAATAATGAGACCTGGTTTTATTCCTTTTATTAGTCTTTTGTGTTCAAACTCATTTCACGAATTGCATGAGTGGAACTTGTAATTTTATTTATACATTCGTCTTCTACTACAAAAAAATTATTTTTTTGGTTATCTTTTGCGTTATTATAAAAAATTCGTTTGTATTGATTCATTATAAACTTATTATTTGACAATACTAATTCTTTATTATCCTTATTAGGAATAGGTTCAATTATAATTTCTGAATATGTCATAGTGGTATATATAGGGAGGTAAATTATGATGAGTATTTGGTTTGGATAGAACGCAACCGAAATTTGTATGTCCCTAAAGGATTCTATGTCGGTTAAAATATCTATTTCGTCGGGTGATAAAATGTTTCTAGATAAAATATTAAGTTTGGAATTTTTTTGTTCTTTTTGTGAGATTTATAGTATTTGTATCCTGTATTAGTAATTATATGGTCGTCATACAGTCTTTTAGCGGTTATTTTTCTAAATTTAGAGTGATTTTTACCCCCTCTAATTTCTTTTGGATATTGAGGACCTGCTTTAATATCCACCTCTTCCCTATTCTTTTTTAATTTATTTACAACATTTTCTTTAATTTAAATTATTCTGTCTTTAATATCTTTATATTCTAGCTGTCCAATAGTACCATGTCAATAGGTACTATTGGTCAATAGGTTTTCTATTCGTTGTGGAGTGAATAGAATTGTTATAAAAACTGATAATTTTTAATATTTTTTCTTCAACAGTTTCAAAATCCTTATTAGGGTTATATCCTAAAAAATATAAAATCCTTATTAGGGTTTTACGTAGTAGTCTTAGATGTTCATTTATTGTATTGTGAAGTCGTTGTACGTCTGAGTTAGAGGTATGGTTATTATTGGAGGTAAAATTAATTTTGATATTATTATTTTTCAAAAACGGTTGTAAGGGTATCGCTTTCAATCCTAGTTCGTTGTTGACTGTTAGTTGTTTAAAGCTTCCTACTGAACCTAAGAACTGCAGAATCGCCCTTCTGAGTTCTATCCAGGTTCTTCTTTTAATTTTGATAGCCTGAGCGTATTTTGAAAATTTGTCTATCAGGGTAGAAATAATGTTATATCTAAACTATAAAAAAAGGTCACCATGAATAATTTCGCTAGGCCCATTTGGATTTTCGGTTATTTTAATTTTTCTTTAATAGGTTTACGTTCATATTTTTCTTTATTACAGATCTCACAATTCTTTAAAAATTTTGTGATTCTATCTTTCAATTCTGGGTTATAGATTCTATTTTTTAATTGCACAAAATTTTCGTTTCATTTATTTAGTCTTCAATCAAAATTGCATTAGTTTTTGTAATATTAAAATGATTATGGATTAAAGTTTTGATCGTTTTATGGTCTAGAAATTTAGTAAAGATAGTTTTCCGATTTTTGTGAAACAGTTTTTCTGTTTTGATTTTAGGAGAGCCGAAATTTATTTTTTTGATGATAATTTGATTTTTGTAAAAGCTTAATGGGCATTTGGTTTCTGTAATTATAGGTTCTTCGGTTTCTGGTTCTTCTACATGATTTATAATGACTCTAGATAAAGCATCTGCATTTCCGTTTTGTGCCCCTTTTTTATATTTTATGACATAGTTATATTCCGAAAGTCTAAATCTCCAACTTGTCAATTTAGAGTTCGGTTCCTTGATTGAAAACAACCAAATCAAGGGCCTGTGGTCGGTTTTGATGACAAATTTTCATCCAAATAGATATGGGCGGAAATATTGAGTTGTTCACACTATAGCGAGTAATTCTTTTTCGATGGTGCTATAATTCTGTTCATGTCCGTTAAGAGTACGGCTTGCATAACAAATAGGATGATTATATTGTGAATGAATAGCGCCTAAAGCGTAATTACTAGCATCGGCTTGCAGAGTAAATTGTTTGCTATGTTTTTAATATTTCGAAACTATCTTGTTATTCAGGATCATTTATATTTAACTTAACATCCTTTTTTAAATATTTCGTCATAAGCTTTGCAATTTTTGAATAATCTTTGATAAATTTCTGGTAATATCCGGTAAGTCCTAAAAATTTTTTTATTTTTTTTGCCGATTTTGGCAGAGGAAAATTTTGATTTTGTAGTGTTTTAACAATAATTGGTTTAATTGATGTTTGCCATTTAGGATGGCAAAGTTCTGGGTTTATAATGGAATTGGTTGCCCCTGTATCGATTATAAACTTAAGTGGTGTTTTTTTGATTGTACCACTATATTAGCTAAGTTTCCTCCGAGGCTGGCTGTATTGGAACTCCTATATGGATTTTGGGCATAATTATTGTCTTTGTGTTAGTGTTATTATTATAATTATTACTATTGTTGTTACTATAATTATTATTATTTCGAGACTTAAAATTAAAATTATTTGATCTCCTCTGAGTTTGATTAAAGTTCGTTTGTTGATTATTATTTGGTTCGTATGTTCGGGGTTTATTGTTATTACTATAATTTCGCGAATTATGGTTGTTGTTGTTATTATTATAATTCCGAGAGTTGTTATTATTATTATATTTTAGAGAACTATTGTTATTGTTATTTTGAACACGATTTGGTCTTACATTCGAAAATGTATTTGTCGTAAACGCATGACCAGACTGGAATAGTATTTCCATTACGCTCTCTAGGGTGGTAGGATTCCTACATGCCAGAATTGTTCTCATCGGTTCTGGCATTTTACTCTTAAATATTTTTAAAGAGGTTTTTATGTTATTGCGAGCACATTCATTGGCCGCAGCCCCTGATCCTAGTACCGTTATCGCTTTATTATTTAATGCTCTTAACTTATTTTTTATTTCGCTGTAGAAGTCTTCATTACAAGTGTTTTATGTTATTGCCCTTAATTCGTCATATAAATCTTCAAAGGTTTTCCTTTTACCAAAGTTGTTTTGTAATCAAATTTTGATATTTGACCAAGAAATTGCTTGGCAGTTTATCTCTATTATTTCTCTAGCCGTACCCCGTAATTTACTGTTGATTATGTCTGAGAATATAGTTTGAGATAGGGTATCGTATGTTCCCAGTATTGGATGTACCCTGTCTACTAAATTAGTAAAGGTTTGTAAGTCTCTACTATCTCCGCTGAATTCCGGTTGTCGGCCAGATATTCTAACGGTTCTAATGTTAACGTGTTTACTTGTTCGTTAACCATTTTAAGAATTAATATTGTAAAATTAGTTAACTAAATATTATATTTTTTTTTCAAAAACAAAGGAATTTGATTGAGAGAAGACGAAAGAATTTTATTATATAACTTTATACTTGAATAATTAATTGTACAATTTTTTTTTAAATAACTCCAAAAAAAAAATAAAAAGAATTGTTTTACATTTATAAAAAAACAAGCTTAAATAACTTACTGTGTAGTTTTTTCATAGTTTTTTATAAAAATATATTTTATTATCTTAAATAAAAACTGAATTGAATTGTCTTTGACAATTCTTGCATATATATACTGTAAAAATTACCTACGTTGGTCTTTTAATAATATAATTTATTATTCTTTTCTAGTTTAGTAGGTTCTTATTCTAGTTTAAGTACAGTTACAACATTTATATTTAAATTTGGTTTATTTCTTACTATCACAATATTCATATTTAAATTTAGTCCATTTTTTATTATTACAAGATTCATTTCTTATATATCTGGTATTCTAATTTTAGTATTTACTTCTGGTATTCTTATTATTGTTTTTGTAATTGTTTATAAAGGAAAAAATGCATGCAATGCATTTTAAATGTATTTATTTTTTATTTTTTTTTTCTTCCTTTCTACTCAACTCCTTCAATCTATCTCGATAATTTTTCAAATTAAAAGACTTAAAATATTAAAAAGTGAATTATGTTTAAAATATAAGTAAAGTAAATTAAGAGAATAAATTTAAAACTTATTTAAATTGAAATCATTATTCAAGGGTACTAAATCGTTCAACAATAAATGCTGTACAGCAATATTTAATAATCCTGAAGAGAAGTAATTCCTGCATGTGTGTAAACTTTTATTGAATTTGATAAAAAGTTTTAAATATGTAATTTTTTAATTGGATTTTGTGAATACATTAATTTAAGTTTTTTTGTTTTTTGAAATTTTATAAAATTCATAAATAAGTAACAATTTTTAATATTTTTGAATAGATAAAATAATTAAAAAATGTCTTTAGTATTACAAAGTTAATTTGGTCAGTTATGTCTTACGATCAAGCTAATAAAAGCTTTTATGGTTTTCAAATAACTTATCAAAAATAAATGATAACATCATAATTAAGTTATTTCAACAATTCATTATTAATTATGAATAATAGTGCAATAAATGTGTATAAAAATAAATGATAACCTTATAAATAAGATATTTCAACAATTATAATGTGAAAAAAATTATGAATAATAGTGTAATAAATGCTTAGAATATAATCGGAACGCACTCAAAAAAACCTATTTCATGGAAATATAGGTTTTGTTGCTAAACATGACGAAGACGACCTTAAGGCTTCTCATTATCATTGTGATAGTAACTACTACAATCACTTGTACTAACCTCGGGAGAACTATAAAAAGTTTTTTCGTCCAAACAAGAAATAATAATCCAAGTTTTGTGTGAGTTCGGTAGCAATGATTTACAAGAAATAATTTATTAACCTAATAGTAATGACTTTTGGTGTATGGCACATTGGTTGAGTGCCAATCTTTCATGCAAAAGACTCAGGTTCAAATCCTAGTGAAAGGTAAAGACTTTTCTGGTTTTCGACTCGACTCAGCTACCATTCGCCATTGGGTTCAATTTAATGGCATAATCAAGAATTAATAATTATATATCTTTAATAATAAATACATTAATATAACAATATAAAGAAATGCTAAATATAAACAAATAACGTAATTGAATAATATAAGTATAAGATATAGAATACCATATAACTCAAATACAAAATATTACAATACATTTTACAAAAAATAGACTTGTAACTATTGAAAATCTAAGACGTTTCTACAAGTTTTAAGGCCTAGCACTATCTCATGTTTAAATTATATGTGGAATTCAATATGACCAATTCTAATAAAACAAATACAATTTGACCTCCTGTTCCAACATGTACCTATGTATAGATAGGCATATTAGTTTAACAGTTGAACAGTTAGCGCTTAAAAAAAAAAAAAAACAAACCCAAAATCTTGCATTTTCAAATGCATATATAAAGTGGTTAAGTGGTTGGTGGTTAATCTCACTGATGACGCAGATAATCTTTTCACTAACACTACTCATCATAACGCAATCACTTTCGAGTTTTTCACTTCTATTCCACTCTTCGCTAAATCTTACAATAATGAAATTGAGTACGATTTTTTTAATGCTGACTATCAGAGTATCAATAATCCTTTGCCACTTATTAACTGGGATGAACAGTTACTTCAACAGGACATTAATTCACTTATTCTATCTTTTATTCAAGGCTTGTGCAATTGCTGACACTTTTGTCCCTAAAATTCTTAAAAAAAAATAAAAAAGCAGTAGATAGATTTTAGATTTGGTTAGATAGACATGCTAGTAATATGGCAAGTCAATGCGATAAAATATTTAAAAAAGCCAATTATTCATCAGCACAATGCGACGCAAACGTAAAGTCAATACAGAATGCGAGAACTATTTTGCTAATAATGACAACAAACTAATCGCTGTCCTAAGAGTCCAACGGCTTCTTCCGCTAATTCTTTATCTATTAGTTCAAATATGCTAATCTCAAACTAACGTCTTTCACGGTAATGGATAATAAACCCATCAATATATGTGACTACTTTCAACAAAATTAGTCATCTTTATTCTACATCTATCTCCAAAACTACTTTTAAATATATTTTATTAAAACATTTTTTTAATTTAATGACGTCTACAATTAATATACTTACCTAAGCAATATTTTTCATTTAAACTATGATATAATTTAAACATAACAAACTTACTGAATTACATAAAAATAAACCAAACCATCTAATATATAAGTATACACTTTTTTTTGTTTTAATATCGTGGATTTTATAAATAATTGTTTTTAATGCTTTTTTAAGTACATATAAAATTACTTTTGTGAATAAAAAAAATATTCCTCTCATTATAAAAATTATTATTAAAATTGCCGTTACAAATAAAAGCACAAATTTGTTTTCTTATAAATTTTATATTTTTAGCACATTTTCAAAAAATTTTGTAAAAATGTGCCTATACAGTTTTACTCTGACCGTCCTTGAGTTGAATTTATTCTACTGTTGGTCACAAATAGTAGAATAAAGCTTATTTGCTAGGATCGCATTAGATACATCCATAACGTGGACTTGATCTTTGGAAGAGTTGATGAGTCCGTTAATGGAAATATAATTCAATTAGCAGAGTATAAGAATAAATTTGAGAAGTCTATTGCTAGAAATAAGAATGAAATAAAAAACTTACTTGTTATAATATATTTAATAATCCAAATTTTTCAAAATTGCAATTATTTTAAATGGATTTTTAATATACCTTGTTTCATTACCATAAGCTTTTCTATACGCAAAATATGCAATAAATGTATTTCTAAAATACAATTACAAATTTACACCTTTTCATATAATTCATTTAAATATAAGAATAAATTTTACACAAATGCAGCAAATACCTTTGAATATAGCTTAAGTATTGTACACAATGTCTTAATTATATATCACCTATGGTAATAATTCAATAAAATATATGATATAATAAAAATTAAACAAGTAAAGAAACAGTCAGTCGGTGCAACCGACTTAGAAATACCCTACACCTATTTGGTTAAAATTTAAGGACATATCCATAAGTCATTTTAACACCATAGAAGCTGTTATTAATTTGATCGTAAGACATAGCTAACCAAATTAACTGTATAATACTAAAAACATTTTCTAATTACCCTATCTATTAAAAAATACTACAAATTCTTACCAATTTATCTATTTAAAAATATTAAAAACGAACAAACTTGAAATAAATGAAAATATATTTATTCCAATTCAATTACAAAATGAAAAAATTCTAATTACTAAATTTTGTGATAAAAAGATAATTAAAGCATAATATATTTAATAATCCAAATTTTTAAAAATTGCAATTATTTTAAATGGTTAGTTTATGTACCTAATAGAAAAGCTTATAAACGCAAAATATGCAATAAATGTATTTCTAAAATACAATTAAAAATTTACACCTTTTCATATAATTCATTTAAATATAAAAATAAATTTTACATAAATGCAGCAAGTACCTTTGAACATAGCTGAACCACTACAATTAAGTCTAGATTTCGGAGACACATAGGACATAGGAAATATATTCTTTGGCTTCGAAATTAAACTCGACCACAACCAATTCCCATGGTACTTTCATTACTAGTAACCTACTGTTAAATTTCATCAAAATACCGGCATTATTTTTTGAGTTATGGTGTTTGTAAGATATATGTTTGTTAGTCCTTGAACTTTTCAAGGGTTCCAGGACCCGAAATTATGGTACGATTTCGCCCATATGCAGTCCCGTCATACTTTCAATACTAGTTAACCCTTGTACACAATTGGAACGCTCTATCTTAATTTTAAGTTACTAGTTTTATTAATTTCGATGATAAGCTTTTACACATTGGGGGGTCTAAGAGAGGTTCTGAACCACCACTCCAATTGATCCCAAAATAGGGGGGCACGCAAGAAATAGTAAAGAACACCCTGGGCCAAATTTGAAGCTTCTACATTTGTTTCAAGTTACTATCTTTATTAATTTCGAAAATATGCTTTAAGGGCCTAAGAACTGAGTGGCTGGTCCCCGATCCACTACTCCAATGGGGCCCAAATTTCAAAGACACTTACGAAATAGGAAGGGACACCCTGATATTAAATTTGGAGGTTCTATCTTCATTGGTTTCGGAATTATGCTCGTTTGGCCTAAATTCGATCAAAAAGTTCTAAGTTCCGAACCCATTTTCCAATCCTCACCGTACGTAATCACCGCCGTAGTTTCGCTGCCAATAACCTACAGCACAAATTTCATGAAGATAGCCTCATTAATTGTTGAGTTATCGTGATTTTTTATATATGTTCCTTAGCCCTGACATCGATTAAAAGGTCAGGAATCCGAACCGTTGGGCTGATTTCGCCCTTATATAGTCCGCGCTGTACTTATAGTACTAGTTAACCCTTGTACACAATTTGAACGGTCTATCCTAATTTTAAGTAACTATTTTTAGTAATTTCGATTATAAGCCTTTAAAACTTGGGAGGTCTGAGAGGGGTACAGAACCACCACTCCAATTGATCCCAAATTAGGGGAACACGCAAGAGATAGTAAAGAACACCCTTGTGGCAAATTGGAAGCTTCTACATTTTTTCAAGTTGTTATCTTTATTAATTTTTAAGATATGCTTTAAGGTCTTCGGAAATGTGTGGCTGGTCCCCGACCCACTACTCCAATGGGACCCAAATTCACAAGACACTTAGGAAATAGGAAGGGACACCCTGATACTAAATTTGGAGGTTCTATCTTAATTGGTTTCGGAATTATGGTCGTTTGGCCTAAATTCGATCAAAAAGTTCTAGGTTCCGAACCCATGGTCCAATCCCGACCTTACGCAATTCCCGAAGTAGTTTCATTACTAGTAACCTACAGCACAAATTTGATGAAGATAACGTCATTAGTTGTTGAGTTATCGTGATTTTTTATATTTGTTCGTTAGCCCTGAAACCGATTAAAAGGTCCAGAATCCGAACCCATAGGCCGATTTCGCCCATATGCAATCCCCGCCGTACTTTCAGTCCTAGTAACCTACAGTTAAAATTTCATCAAGATAGCTCCATTATTTTTTGAGTTATCGTGCCTACGGACGGACGGACGGACGGACGGACGGACATGGCTATATCGACTAAGGCGGTCACGCTGATCACAAATATATATACTTTTCCATATCTAGCTCGCTTCCTTTAGGTGGTTACAAAAACCATACCAAAGTTAATATACCCCTTTACCTATTCTATAGGTGTAGGGTATAAAAAAAGGAATTTAATATGTTTTATGATAAAATTCTTAGCCTTTTAAAAAATAAAAGTGTTAAATAAAAACGAAAATAGGAAAGAACCCTTGTGTATGAAATTTAAAGTTTTTATCTTCATGAATCTCGAAGATAAGCCTTTTAATTTTGGGATATCTTAGGAGCCACCTGAACCACCGCTACAATTAAGTCTAAATTTCGGGGACACATAGCAAATAGGAAATATATTCTTTGGTTTCGAAATTAACCTCGTTTGGCCTCAGATCTATCAAAAGCTTGTAGAATCCGAACTCATTGTCCGAACTCGACCAGAACCAATTCCCATGGTACTTTCATTACTAGTAACCTAGAGTTTAAATTTCAGCAAAATAGCGGCATTATTTTTTGAGTTATGGTGTTTTTAAGAAAGATGCTTTGATGTTATAGATGTTAGCTTTTGAACTTTCAAGGGTTCCAGGACCCAAAACCAAGGAACAATTTCGCCCATATGCAGTCACCGTCATACTAGTTAACCCTTGTACACAATTGGAACGTTCTATCTTAATTTTAAATTACTAGTTTTATTAATTTCGATGATAAGCTTTTGCACATTGGGTGGTTTAAGAGAGGTGGTTTAAATTGATCCAAAATTAGAGGGACACGCATGAAATAGTAAAGAGCACCCATGTGACAAATTTGAAGCTTCTACATTTGTTTCAAGTTACTATCTTTATCAATTTCGAAAATATGCTTTAAGGCCCTCGGAACTGAGTGGCTGGTCCCCACCCACTACTCCAATTCTGCTCAAACTTCAAGGAGACTTAGGAAATCTAAAGCGACATCCTGATACCAAATTTGTAGGTTTTATCTGCATTGGTTCCGGAATTATGCTAGTTTGGTCTAAATTCGATCTAAAAGTTCTAAGTTCCGAAGCCATTGGCCAAACCTCACCGTAAGCAATCGCCGCCGCAGTTTCATTACCAATACAAATTTCATGATTATAGCGTCATTAGTTGTTGAGTTATCGTGATTTTTTATATATGTTCGTTAGCCCTTCGAGTGATTAAAAGATTCAGAATCCGAACCCATGGGCCGATTTCGCCCATATGCAATCCCCGCCGTACTTTCAGTCCTAGTAACCTATAGTTAAAATTTCATCAAGATAGCTCCATTATTTTTTGAGTTATCGTGCCTACGGACGGGCGGACGGACGGACGGCTATATCGACTCAGGAGGTCACGCTGATCACAAATATATATACTTTTCCATATCTAGCTCGCTTCCTTTAGGTGGTTACAAACACCATACCAAAGTTAATATACCCCTTTACCTATTCCATAGGTGTAGAGTATAAAAAATACACAGAGTTTTGAAATTTAAACAGGGTGATTGGTTAATGAAGTATAGCGATTTAAATACTGAATATAGAAAAATTGTTAATGTTAATTGTTAAATTGTGGCCTAATCTAGTGGCTATAGAGTTAAAGACTATAATACATTATAACAAACCGATTTATATAAGAATCACAATTTTAGACCAATCTAAAATTTTATAGTATATTTTTCACTATAATTATATGAAACCAAAGTTTCAAAATAATGTAACCCTTAAATATATAGATACTGATAGTTTTACAAGACATAAAACCAGATCTGATCCAATATTTTAACACGTTAGATTATGCAAAATATAACCCATATAACTTTGCTCAGCTAAATAATAAGGTATTCGGTCCATTTAAAGATGAAATGAAAGTTAATTACTGAATTTATAAGTTTAAGGTCAAAATGTATTTTCTTTAGACTTTAGAAAATGAAAATATTAAAATAGCAAAAGAGGTTAAAAAATATGTTGTAAATGAACTCAATATAAGTTATTTATGTCCTAATTTGATTATTTATAGAAATATGACAGTTTTTAAATCGAAATTACACACTATTTATACGCAGAATTTTAACAAATTAGCTTGAAGTAGTTCAGATGCAAACAGATACACATATATTAGGTGACAATGTAAAATCTTATGCTAGGGGACACTATGTTTTAAAGAAAATGTAATGTAAATAATATTACTTTTTTTATATGTGTTTAATATGATTGTTTTTATTACTTAAGATTGTTTAATTATTTATATATTAATTTCATAGAAAAAAAACACTATGAACACAAAAAACAATAATTTTGTATTTAAACAAACCAAACTAATTTAAGATTTTTTTTTTTTTTCTTCATTATTTCATTTATATTTTACCCTAACTTAAAAAATAAACAAATGCTGTAATGATATATTTAGAAAATTATTTTATCTTAAAACTAGTTTTCTTAAATTAATTTAATTTATCTAATATATAAAGAAGAAAATTTGTTTGTTTATTTGTTTGTTTGTTTGTTTGTTTGTCCAGGATTCACGTGAAAACCACTGGTCCGATTAACACCAAATTTTAGAGGAATAATTTTGGGAGTCCGGGGGTGACATAGGCTATGTCGCATTTTTATAAGTCAACAGGTTGCGGCTCCAGAGCCGTTTTAAGCTTTTTCGTTTTTTAGATGTCGAGTCGAAACGGTTTGACCGATTCACTTGAAATTTTGCACGAATGTTCTTCTTATTATACGGAATTAATGGTATAAAACTGGTTGGAATAAATTAACCCCTTTCGGCCCGGCGGGCTTCCAAAAAATTTTCTGTTTCCGATTTGTGTCCAATTTTACAGGGTAGTTTTGCAGTCAAAAAGAGAGGCTGGCACAAATTTTTGTTGGGTTCGGTTAACCCGTTTGGGCACGAGGGCGCAGTGAAGCTTTTTCAATGTTTTTGATGTCGAGCCGAAACAGTTTGACCGATTGACTTGAAATTTTGCACGAATGTTCCTCTTAGCAACCGCAATTAGTTGCATAAATTTGGTTGGAATAATTTAACCCATTTCGGCCTGGCGGGCTTTCAAAAAATTTTGTGTTTCCGATTTGTGTCCAATTTTACAAGGTGGTTTCGCAGTCGAAAATAAAGTCTGGGCCAAATTTTTGTTGAGTTCGGTTAACCCGTTTGGGCACGAGAGTGCAAAGAAGCTTTTTCAATGTTTTTGATGTCGAGTCAAAACTGTTTGACCGATTGACTTGAAATTTGGCACAAATGTTCCTCTTAGCAACCGCATTTAGTTGTATAAATTTGGTTGGAATAAATTAACCCATTTCGGCCTGGCGGACTTTCAAAAAATTTTGTGTTTTCGATTTGTGTCCAATTTTACAGGTTGATTTTGTAGTCTAAAAGAGAGGCTGCAAAAAGGTTTAGTTAAGTTCGATTAACCCATTTTCCACGACGACGCTATGAAGTTTTCTATATATTTTATTTTCTTATACGATTCAAAGTATTTTATTGAAAATTTTGTACCAGCATTTTAATTAAAACCCACAGGGTTAATTTGGTTTTGACCTGTTTGTGCGTTTTGAACAAAGATTCAATGAAATTTTCAGTTTTCTTCAAATGAAATCTAAAAATCAAAAAATTCAATTTGTTATATATAATGCTTATACATAGTACATAGTATTTTAAAACAGTTTTTCCAAAAAATAAGCCTAGATTTCTCTCATAAAATCATAAAAAAACGAGGAAGAGCGTATTACAACTTTCAGGACTAAACAAAATATAAGTTGAAAAGCTAATTTTTAAACCTTTTCTAAACCATCGACTATATTTTATTCAAGCGTTGGCAATTCAAGAAAATCCCCTTTTGACCTATAGTCATTTTAATTCAGCTAACATTGTTCACCGGAAACCTACCATCCTCAACTATATCGTCAAGGAGCACCAAATTGTCAAGAAGCAGCATGTATAGAAAAATTAGAGATAATCGTTCAAATTGTTTTGCAAACTGTTTTTTAAAGTTTTTGTTTCGCAATCGATTAAAAGAACTCGACAAACCTTTTTTTTAAGTATTCCCCTAATTCAAAGAAGTTGTACCTACTTTCAAAAATTGGACGTAATTTAGTTACAAATTTTTTTTTGAACAATCGTCGGCAGGGGTTAACAACTTTAAAGTCTGTTAGTAAATTGAACTTCATTTTCAAAGAAGAACACATATACGAAATTTGAAGTTAATCTGTTAAATCATTTCTAATATATAGCAAAGCAACGAAAAAACCTATAAAAAGCTGTTGGGCCACGATGGGTTAACGGAACTCCACAAATATTTTTTTGTGGCATTTATAGGCAAAGTAGTATCTCAAATAAGTGGCTGAAACTTGCTTTTTTACCATTTTCAAGCTTCCGGGCAACGCCGGGTAAATCTGCTAGTCTAATATATAAAGAAGAAAATTTGTTTGTTTGTTTGTTTATTTGTTTGTCCAGGATTCACGTGAAAACAACTGGTCCGATTGTCACAAAATTTTAAAGGAATAATTCTGGGAGCCTGGGGGGTGGCATAGGCTATGTCACATTTTTATAAGTCAACAGGTTGCGGCTCCAGAGCTGTTTTAAGCTTTTTCGTTTTTTGGATGTCGAGTCAAAACGGTTTGACCGATTGACTTGAAATTTGGCACAAGTGTTCGTCTTAGCAACCGGAATTAGTTGTATAAATTTGGTTGGAATAAATTAACCCATTTCGGCCTGGCGGGCTTCCAAAAAATTTTGTGTTTCCGAATTGTGTCCAATTTTCCAGGGTGGTTTCGCAGTCGAAAAGAGAGTCTGGCACAAATTTTTGTTGAGTTCGATTAACCCGTTTGGGCACGAGGGTGCAAAGAAGCTTTTTCAATGTTTTTGATGTCGCGTGACAAATGTTTGACCGATTGACTTGAAATTTTGCACAAATGTTCCTCTTAGCAACCGCAATTAGTTGCATAAATTTGGTTGGAATAATTTAACCCATTTCGGCCTGGCGCGCTTACAAAAAATTTTGTGTTTCCGAGTTGTGTCCAATTTTACAAGGTGGTTTCGCAATCGAAAATAAAGTCTGGCACAAATTTTTGTTGAGTTCGGTTAACCTGTTTGGGCACGAGGGTGCAAAGAAGCTTTTTCAATGTTTTTGATGTCGAGTCACATCAAACAGGTTGACCGATTGACTTGAAATTTTACACAAATGTTCCTCTTAGCAACCGCATTTAGTTGTATAAACTTGGTTGGAATAAATTAACCCATTTCGGTCCGGCGGACTTTCAAAAAACTTTGTGTTTTCGATTTGTGTCCAATTTTACAGGTTGATTTTGTAGTCTAAAAGAGAGGCTGCAAAAAGTTTTAGTTAAGTTCGATTAACCCATTTTCCACGACGACGCTATGAAGTTTTCTATAAATTTTATTTTCTTATACGATTAAAAATATTTTATTGAAAATTTTGTACCAGCATTTTAATTAAAACCCACAGGGTTAATTTGGTTTTGACCTGTTTGTGCGTTTTGAACAAAGATTCAATGAAATTTTCAGTTTTCTTCAAATGAAATCTAAAAATCAAAAAATTCAATTTCTTATATATAATGCTTAAATACATAGTATTTTAAAACAGATTTTCCAAAAAATAAGCCTACATTTCTCTCATAAAATCATAAAAAAACGAGGAAGAGCGTATTACAACTTTCAGGACTAAACAAAATATAAGTTGAAAAGAAAATTTTTAAACCTTTTCTAAACCATCGACTATATTTTATTCAAACGTTGGCAATTCAAGAAAATCCGCTTTTGACCTATAGTCATTTTAATTCAGTTAACATTATTTACCGGAAACCTACCATCCTCAACTATATCGTCAAGGAGCACCAAATTGTCAAGAAGCACCATGTATAGAAAAATTAGAGATAATCGTTCAAATTATTTTGCAAACTGTTTTTTAAAGTTTTTGTTTCGCAATCGATTAAAAGAACTCGACAAACCTTTTTTTTAAGTATTCCCCTAATTAAAAGAAGTTGTACCTACTTTCAAAAATTGGACGTTATTTACTTACAAATTTTTTTTTCAACAATCGTCGTGTCGGCAGGGGTTAACAACTTTCAAGTCTGTTAGTAAATTGAACTTCATTTTCAAAGAAGAACACATATACGAAATTTGAAATTAATCTGTTAAATTATTTCTAATATATAGCAAAGCAACGAAAAAACCTATAAAAAGCTGTTCGGCCACGATGGGTTAACGGAACTCCACAAATATTTTTTTGTGGCATTTATAGGCAAAGTAGTATTTCAAAAAATTGGCTGAAACTTGCTTTTTTACAATTTGCAAGCTTCCGGGCAACGCCGGGTAAATCTGCTAGTAATAATAATATTAACAAATAATTAAAATTCAATTAGTAAGTAAAATATAGTTTAATATGACCATAGTCGAAGCCTTCCGGTCTAATTGAGTTAAATTAAAATTAAAAAATTTAAAAATTCAAGCCAATTATTATAATCTAGTGGCTATAGAGTTAAAGACTATAATACATTATAACAAACCGATTTATATAAGAATCACAATTTTAGACCAATCTAAAATTTTATAGTATATTTTTCACTATAATTATATGAAACCAAAGTTTCAAAATAATGTAACCCTTAAATATATAGATACTGATAGTTTTACAAGACATAAAACCAGATCTGATCCAATATTTTAACACGTTAGATTATGCAAAATATAACCCATATAACTTTGCTCAGCTAAATAATAAGGTATTCGGTCCATTTAAAGATGAAATGAAAGTTAATTACTGAATTTATAAGTTTAAGTTCAAAATGTATTTTCTTTAGACTTTAGAAAATGAAAATATTAAAATAGCAAAAGAGGTTAAAAAATATGTTGTAAATGAACTCAATATAAGTTATTTATGTCCTAATTTGATTATTTATAGAAATATGACAGTTTTTAAATCGAAATTACACACTATTTATACGCAGAATTTTAACAAATTAGCTTGAAGTAGTTCAGATGCAAACAGATACACATATATTAGGTGACAATGTAAAATCTTATGCTAGGGGACACTATGTTTTAAAGAAAATGTAATGTAAATAATATTACTTTTTTTATATGTGTTTAATATGATTGTTTTTATTACTTAAGATTGTTTAATTATTTATATATTAATTTCATAGAAAAAAAACACTATGAACACAAAAAACAATAATTTTGTATTTAAACAAACCAAACTAATTTAAGATTTTTTTTTTTTTTCTTCATTATTTCATTTATATTTTACCCTAACTTAAAAAATAAACAAATGCTGTAATGATATATTTAGAAAATTATTTTATCTTAAAACTAGTTTTCTTAAATTAATTTAATTTATCTAATATATAAAGAAGAAAATTTGTTTGTTTATTTGTTTGTTTGTTTGTTTGTTTGTCCAGGATTCACGTGAAAACCACTGGTCCGATTAACACCAAATTTTAGAGGAATAATTTTGGGAGTCCGGGGGTGACATAGGCTATGTCGCATTTTTATAAGTCAACAGGTTGCGGCTCCAGAGCCGTTTTAAGCTTTTTCGTTTTTTAGATGTCGAGTCGAAACGGTTTGACCGATTCACTTGAAATTTTGCACGAATGTTCTTCTTATTATACGGAATTAATGGTATAAAACTGGTTGGAATAAATTAACCCCTTTCGGCCCGGCGGGCTTCCAAAAAATTTTCTGTTTCCGATTTGTGTCCAATTTTACAGGGTAGTTTTGCAGTCAAAAAGAGAGGCTGGCACAAATTTTTGTTGGGTTCGGTTAACCCGTTTGGGCACGAGGGCGCAGTGAAGCTTTTTCAATGTTTTTGATGTCGAGCCGAAACAGTTTGACCGATTGACTTGAAATTTTGCACGAATGTTCCTCTTAGCAACCGCAATTAGTTGCATAAATTTGGTTGGAATAATTTAACCCATTTCGGCCTGGCGGGCTTTCAAAAAATTTTGTGTTTCCGATTTGTGTCCAATTTTACAAGGTGGTTTCGCAGTCGAAAATAAAGTCTGGGCCAAATTTTTGTTGAGTTCGGTTAACCCGTTTGGGCACGAGAGTGCAAAGAAGCTTTTTCAATGTTTTTGATGTCGAGTCAAAACTGTTTGACCGATTGACTTGAAATTTGGCACAAATGTTCCTCTTAGCAACCGCATTTAGTTGTATAAATTTGGTTGGAATAAATTAACCCATTTCGGCCTGGCGGACTTTCAAAAAATTTTGTGTTTTCGATTTGTGTCCAATTTTACAGGTTGATTTTGTAGTCTAAAAGAGAGGCTGCAAAAAGGTTTAGTTAAGTTCGATTAACCCATTTTCCACGACGACGCTATGAAGTTTTCTATATATTTTATTTTCTTATACGATTCAAAGTATTTTATTGAAAATTTTGTACCAGCATTTTAATTAAAACCCACAGGGTTAATTTGGTTTTGACCTGTTTGTGCGTTTTGAACAAAGATTCAATGAAATTTTCAGTTTTCTTCAAATGAAATCTAAAAATCAAAAAATTCAATTTGTTATATATAATGCTTATACATAGTACATAGTATTTTAAAACAGTTTTTCCAAAAAATAAGCCTAGATTTCTCTCATAAAATCATAAAAAAACGAGGAAGAGCGTATTACAACTTTCAGGACTAAACAAAATATAAGTTGAAAAGCAAATTTTTAAACCTTTTCTAAACCATCGACTATATTTTATTCAAGCGTTGGCAATTCAAGAAAATCCCCTTTTGACCTATAGTCATTTTAATTCAGCTAACATTGTTCACCGGAAACCTACCATCCTCAACTATATCGTCAAGGAGCACCAAATTGTCAAGAAGCAGCATGTATAGAAAAATTAGAGATAATCGTTCAAATTGTTTTGCAAACTGTTTTTTAAAGTTTTTGTTTCGCAATCGATTAAAAGAACTCGACAAACCTTTTTTTTAAGTATTCCCCTAATTCAAAGAAGTTGTACCTACTTTCAAAAATTGGACGTAATTTAGTTACAAATTTTTTTTTGAACAATCGTCGGCAGGGGTTAACAACTTTAAAGTCTGTTAGTAAATTGAACTTCATTTTCAAAGAAGAACACATATACGAAATTTGAAGTTAATCTGTTAAATCATTTCTAATATATAGCAAAGCAACGAAAAAACCTATAAAAAGCTGTTGGGCCACGATGGGTTAACGGAACTCCACAAATATTTTTTTGTGGCATTTATAGGCAAAGTAGTATCTCAAATAAGTGGCTGAAACTTGCTTTTTTACCATTTTCAAGCTTCCGGGCAACGCCGGGTAAATCTGCTAGTCTAATATATAAAGAAGAAAATTTGTTTGTTTGTTTGTTTATTTGTTTGTCCAGGATTCACGTGAAAACAACTGGTCCGATTGTCACAAAATTTTAAAGGAATAATTCTGGGAGCCTGGGGGGTGGCATAGGCTATGTCACATTTTTATAAGTCAACAGGTTGCGGCTCCAGAGCTGTTTTAAGCTTTTTCGTTTTTTGGATGTCGAGTCAAAACGGTTTGACCGATTGACTTGAAATTTGGCACAAGTGTTCGTCTTAGCAACCGGAATTAGTTGTATAAATTTGGTTGGAATAAATTAACCCATTTCGGCCTGGCGGGCTTCCAAAAAATTTTGTGTTTCCGAATTGTGTCCAATTTTCCAGGGTGGTTTCGCAGTCGAAAAGAGAGTCTGGCACAAATTTTTGTTGAGTTCGATTAACCCGTTTGGGCACGAGGGTGCAAAGAAGCTTTTTCAATGTTTTTGATGTCGCGTGACAAATGTTTGACCGATTGACTTGAAATTTTGCACAAATGTTCCTCTTAGCAACCGCAATTAGTTGCATAAATTTGGTTGGAATAATTTAACCCATTTCGGCCTGGCGCGCTTACAAAAAATTTTGTGTTTCCGAGTTGTGTCCAATTTTACAAGGTGGTTTCGCAATCGAAAATAAAGTCTGGCACAAATTTTTGTTGAGTTCGGTTAACCTGTTTGGGCACGAGGGTGCAAAGAAGCTTTTTCAATGTTTTTGATGTCGAGTCACATCAAACAGGTTGACCGATTGACTTGAAATTTTACACAAATGTTCCTCTTAGCAACCGCATTTAGTTGTATAAACTTGGTTGGAATAAATTAACCCATTTCGGTCCGGCGGACTTTCAAAAAACTTTGTGTTTTCGATTTGTGTCCAATTTTACAGGTTGATTTTGTAGTCTAAAAGAGAGGCTGCAAAAAGTTTTAGTTAAGTTCGATTAACCCATTTTCCACGACGACGCTATGAAGTTTTCTATAAATTTTATTTTCTTATACGATTAAAAATATTTTATTGAAAATTTTGTACCAGCATTTTAATTAAAACCCACAGGGTTAATTTGGTTTTGACCTGTTTGTGCGTTTTGAACAAAGATTCAATGAAATTTTCAGTTTTCTTCAAATGAAATCTAAAAATCAAAAAATTCAATTTCTTATATATAATGCTTAAATACATAGTATTTTAAAACAGATTTTCCAAAAAATAAGCCTACATTTCTCTCATAAAATCATAAAAAAACGAGGAAGAGCGTATTACAACTTTCAGGACTAAACAAAATATAAGTTGAAAAGAAAATTTTTAAACCTTTTCTAAACCATCGACTATATTTTATTCAAACGTTGGCAATTCAAGAAAATCCGCTTTTGACCTATAGTCATTTTAATTCAGTTAACATTATTTACCGGAAACCTACCATCCTCAACTATATCGTCAAGGAGCACCAAATTGTCAAGAAGCACCATGTATAGAAAAATTAGAGATAATCGTTCAAATTATTTTGCAAACTGTTTTTTAAAGTTTTTGTTTCGCAATCGATTAAAAGAACTCGACAAACCTTTTTTTTAAGTATTCCCCTAATTAAAAGAAGTTGTACCTACTTTCAAAAATTGGACGTTATTTACTTACAAATTTTTTTTTCAACAATCGTCGTGTCGGCAGGGGTTAACAACTTTCAAGTCTGTTAGTAAATTGAACTTCATTTTCAAAGAAGAACACATATACGAAATTTGAAATTAATCTGTTAAATTATTTCTAATATATAGCAAAGCAACGAAAAAACCTATAAAAAGCTGTTCGGCCACGATGGGTTAACGGAACTCCACAAATATTTTTTTGTGGCATTTATAGGCAAAGTAGTATTTCAAAAAATTGGCTGAAACTTGCTTTTTTACAATTTGCAAGCTTCCGGGCAACGCCGGGTAAATCTGCTAGTAATAATAATATTAACAAATAATTAAAATTCAATTAGTAAGTAAAATATAGTTTAATATGACCATAGTCGAAGCCTTCCGGTCTAATTGAGTTAAATTAAAATTAAAAAATTTAAAAATTCAAGCCAATTATTATTAATTTTAACCTTTTTCTTTTTTTTCTTCATGTGTTCTTTGTCTTAGTCATTATTTTATTATTTTTTTTTTGTTTTTTTCTTTTCTCTTCTTTTTAATTTTTTCATTTTTACATTAATAACACAAACTAATACGTAATAACTAATAATTTTTGTTTAGATAAAAATTTAAGAATTGAAGAACATAAAAACAGGGTGTAACAAAATAAAATAACGCATCTAGTTTCTAATTAAAATGCCAATCATTTTTTTTTTTGAAAGTTTAAATATTTTCAATTTCTTTAATTTGATTTGGGAGATCATTATAAATTTTTAAACAGTTGTAAAGGTAATTAATTTTTTGTTTGTCAGTTCTGAATAAAGATAGATAGAAGTTACATTTATTACGAGTGTTGTAATTGTGTATTTCAAAATTTCGCTGGATTATAAGGTTATGCTTGATTTTGTTGTTTAAAATTTTGTACGCGAGCATATAACGCTCACGCTTGCAAATGTTCTCGAAGCTTAGATATTTCCTAAAATAAATTAGATTTGTTGGGTGCCGTATCGGTAGGTGATGTATAATTTTTACTGCTTTTTTTAGAAGTATTTCAATTGTATTTAAGTAAATTTGTGGTGCTGTACTCCAAATAGGGTTAACATATATGACATTAGACAAGATATAAGAAGAATAAATAATATGGAGAGTATTTTTGTCAAAAAATTTTTGGAGTCTTCTTAGAATAAATACATACGGTGAAATTTTTTTCGCTAGAAAGTCAAAATGTGCATCCCATTTTACTTTAGAGTCAATTACATGTCCCAGATAGTTGTAACTTCTAACAACTTCAATTTGGGTATTTTTAAATATAAATATAGGATCATTAAAGGGTTGAGAATGAGCACATTCCTGAGATTGGCCTATAGTTCAAGGGGTTTGTCTTATCTCCGCTTTTATATATTGGCGTGACTGTGGCCTTTTTTAAACATTCCGGAAATATACCAGTTTGAAACGAAATATTTACAAACTTTACCAAGATCGGTGCTATTCTATCTACAAATTTCTTAAGAAATTTTGTGGATATGCCGTCATGACCAGTTGCAGCACATGCTTCCAAGGAATTTATGATCTCATTAATTTCTATTAAGTTTGTTGGGTTTAAGTTGAAATTTGAGTGATTATTCCAAGGGAATCTACTAAAATAGTTATGGTCGACATTTCCGGTAGGTATATTAAGACCATCAGTCACGGTTAAAAACGTTTTGTTCATGATCGTTTTGACAACATTTAACGTACTTTTACAATTTTGGTTTGCGTTGGTCATAACACTCTTATACACAGACCAAAGTTTTCTTGGGTTCGTCGGATCTTTTGAAATTTGTTCAGAGTAGAAAGTTAATTTTGCCTTTTGAATTAATATTTTAACTCTATCTCTGTGTATTTTATACAAGTTAGCGACACGTGCATTTTTAGGGTATTTTTTTTTGTATTTATAATAAGAATCACGAACTTTCATCATTTTGACAATTTCATCCGTGATCCAAGCATTTTTTTTTTTGAAATTCTTTAATGGAATAATGCGGGTATATTGTTTGATTAGTTGACTTAGAACTATAACAGTTTGGTCTAAAGTTTGGTGAGTACTTAAAGTGTTCCACATTTCATCCTGAGAAAGATCATCGTAGTTCGGAACAATTTTTGAATTATTAATTATCTCTCTGATGGGTTTTAGTTCTACACTCATAACTAACATCTCATGATCAGACAAATTAGTGTCTGTTACATGAAGATGGTATTGAAAGTTAACGATGTCGGTTATAAAGTGATCTATAACAGTTTTACACAACATTTCAACCCTCGTGGCAAATTCGGTAGTACACTTATTACAGATTACAAATCCATTGCTCAATAGTGTATGCCTATAACTCCTAACATCCCTATTGTTTCCATCTAATAAATTTAAATTAAAGTCCCCTACTATAAATGAACGTTTGTAAATAGACGTTAATTCATCCATTTTTTTTATTGAAGTCATTAAATTTAGTTGAATGTGCCTTATAGCAAGCTATTATATTAACATTATGTTTAAGTAACTTTATTCCTAAAAAACTTGATTGAAAATATTCCTCTTCAAATAATAACGTGCTGCTGATTGAATTAGATACAAAAATTGAAACACCACCACACCCGTTTGCTCTATTTGCATAATATTCAGTAAAGCCTGGCAAATTATAAAATTTGTTTTCTTCTTTTTTGAGCCAAATTTCGGTAAGCACAACAACCTGGAAATCGCAATTATATGTAGCTATTAAAGATTAAATATCATATAGCTTTTTACGTAGACTTTGTATATTGAAGTAAATAATATTGAAATTTTTTTTATAATTCGTTATTACATTTTGTACTAACCCTGTACTCATCTCATTTTCAATGTTAATCGTACCCATTATGTTTTATTATATAAAAAATATGTACAAAAAGTACAAAAATAAAACATGTGTTTTTTAGTTCTTCTTCTATAGCTTTACAGTCCTTGATGAACCTGAGCTTCCGCTATAATTCTCTTCCATACATCCCGATCTTGTGCAACTCTCTTCCAATTTCTTATTCCTAAAATCCTTATGTCATCTTCAACAGCGTCTAGCCATCTTTTTTTTGGTCTCCCTCTACCTCTAGTACCCTGCATTTGGTGGAGAAACACTCTTTTTGTTGTTCTGTTATCCGGCATTCTTATAACATGTCCTATCCATCTTAACCTTTGCGCTTTTATGAATCTTATTATGGTTCTATGTTCAGTCAATTGTTCAAGCTCGAAATTATTTCTTGATCTGTAGGTACCATCTTCGTTTCTAACCGGTCCATATATTTTTCGAAGTATTTTACGCTCAAATATTCCCAGTTGTCTACAATCTGCAGTTTTAAGCGTCCATGTTTCACATCCATATGTTAGAACCGGTCTGATTAATGTTTTGTATAATTTTAGCTTTGTATTTCTCGACAACAGCCTGGATTTCATAAGTCTGGAGTATGTATAGTAACATCTACTTGCAGCTTGTATTTTTTCCCGTATTGCCACAGCGGTGTCTTCACTTTTACTGTATACAACTCCGAGATACTTAAACTGATGAACACCTTCGTGTTTTTTAGTTAAAAACATAAAAATTAAAATTAAATTAAAAAGTGTTAGAGTTAAGAAATAAATTTCAAATTTAAAATGTAAATTAGCTAAAATATTGAATTTAAAATTATATGTGTTTAAAATATACCAATTATATGTAAGAAGAAACCTTAGTGTTAGATATAATTGTATTTTTGTTTCAATGAAAAAAAATTTTTTTTTAATATGGTATATAAAAATACAATTAAGTTTAAAAGAAAAAAATATAAAAATATATATTAAATTATATATTACTAATTGTAAAGTATATGAATGATATAATTGTGTTCTTGTTTCATTAATAAAAAATCTTACACTTGCTAATCCATTTCTACTAATCAAATTAATATAATAATAAGTATTTAGGTGAAAATTTTCTGAATGTTATTGATATCATTATAAGAATATATTTTATATACCTTACTTCCATCCTTCTGGCGAAGAAAAATCTGGCCATCTTTAACCCAAAGATATTGTAAGTTTTTGGATGTTTTGATTTTTTTGCTGCCCTATAGAGATCAGCCTGAAACGGTGTAAGATGATGCAGAAACAAAATTTGCTTATTTGCTTCACCAATATTAAATACATGCGAAAATAGTTGTTTAAAATTTTTTTTTGCATCCATAAACTCTTTTTTTGATTCACCTGTTTTAAATTCTAGAAGATATTGGCCGTTGGTTGTATTTTTATTTTTATTCCAGAGGAGTTTAATATTAGAAATATTTTCAGTCGCCTTCTTGGACTCAATTTGCCCTCCAATTTTTAAAATTGTTTCTCTTGGATTCTTTAAATTATTTGGTAAGCCTTTACACATTAAAACATTATTTTTTATTTTTGTTTTGTGCACTTCATCAGTTATGCCTTCTAATTTATTAAGTTTGTTTTCCAATTCAATATTTTTTTTTTGAACAATTACCAATTGTTTTTTTAAGTTCTCATTTTCACTTTGAATTTCTCTAATTTGTTGTGATAAATCAAACAGTTGATCAGAGTTGAATTGTTGGGATTTCCTGATATCTATGATTACATCTGCTTGCTTTTTCAGGAATGCAGTTAAGGTTGTATCCAAATTGGAATTTTTAAAATCAAAATTAGCCAACTCATTAACTGGGTCGATATCAGTAAAAATACTATTCTGTGCTTCATTTTCTACCTCGGAGTATGCCACAATAACAAAGGACTCGTTGTTACCGGGTGGGCATTTTGGACACTTCCAAGTTTGTTATTATTTGTTTCAAAACTTTTTTGGTTAATTTTACAATTAAATAAAAAGTTTACTTTTAACTTGAACTTGATCACGTTGTCTATTTGTATTTCATGATCAAAGCCTATATTTTTAATATAATTTGAAACGTTTATTTGTTTTATTTTTTCAAAAGTTTTTTAGTTAACTTTATAATCAAACAAAAAACTTCCATCGGTTTTTTAAACTTTTCAACTTTAAAATGACAATTGGCACCTTAATTTTCAAACATAATATACGAGCTTTATTAGCTTTGAATTCAAAACTAACTTTAAAAATGTTTTATAACTTTTCAAATAAATATTAAATTAAGTTTGAGCTTTAGCAATTTTGTATTTAAACCAAACTAGGTTAAGCTTGTTATTATTTGTTTCAAAACTTTTTAGTCAAATTCACAAAAACCTTTCAGCTTAATTTTCAAACGTAACGGACGAGCATTATTATAGCTTTGAATTCAAACCCAAACTTAAAATTTTTCAAATAAATATTAAATTGAGTTTAACGTTTTTATGAACCTGAACTTACATCTGTTAAATTTCCTAATGTTTACCTTGTAGAAAAAATAATAAGAAAAAAAGGAAAAGGACTTTTTTAATTTAATGAATAATTCCGTGTTTGGTAAAACAATGGAAAACGTTAATAATAGAAAAATAATTAAAATAGGTAATTCATTGGAAAGTAAAGGAAGACATTTAGGAGCTAGAGCTCTAATAGCAAAACCTAATTTTAATAGTGTCTCAGTGTTTGAGTCTAACCTAGTGGCTATAGAGTTAAAGAAAAAAGGATTCACAATTTTAGAGCAGCCTAAAATTTTAATGTATAATTTTCACTATAATAATATGAAACCAAAGTTTCAAAATAATTTAACCCTTAATTATATAGATACAGATAGTTTTATATATACAATTAAAACGGAAGATTTTCATAGTAACATAAAACCAGATCTGATTCAACACTTTGATACGTCAGATTATGCAAAAGATAACCCATATAACTTTCCTCAGCTTAATAAGAAAGTGTTAGGGCTATTTGAAGATGAAATGGGTGGGAAAATAATTACTGAATTTATAGGTTTAAGATCAAAAATGTATTTTCTTCAAACTTTAGAAAATGAAAGTGTTAAAAAAGCAAAAGGGGTTAAAAATTATGTTGTTAATGATTTAAATATAGAGGAAAAGTTCTTTATTTTATAATTTGATTATTTAATAGAAATATAAAAGTTTTAAGATCGAAATTACACACTATTTATACGCAGAATCTTAACAAAGTAGCTTTAAGTAGTTCAGATGAAAAAAGATATATATTAGGTGACAATGTAAATATTTATGCTTGGGGACACTATACTTTTAAGGGAATGTAATGTAAATTATATTATTTTTTTAAAAATGTAAAAATTTTTAAGTGTAATATCAACTTAAGATTTTTTAATTATTTTTATATGTAAATATTCCTAACTAACTGTGTATATATTAATTTCAAAGAAAATACACTCCAATAATTTTGTATTTAAACAAACCAAACGAGTTTGAGCTTGTTATTATTTGTTTCAAAAGTTTTTTAGTTAAGTTCACAATTAAATAAAACGTTTACTTTCAACTTGAACTTGATCACGTTGTCAATTTGTATTCATTATCACAGCTTTTATTATTAATATAATTTTAAAAGTTTATTTTTTTCCTTTTTAAAAAATTTTTTTTAGTTAAGTTAACGATCAAACAAAAAAATTTTATCGTTTTTTAAGCTTTTTAACTTTAAAATTTCAGTTGACAGCTTAATTTTCAAACATAACAAACGAGTTTTTATAGTTTTGAATTCAGAACTAACTTTAAAAAATTTTATAACTTTTCAAAAAAAATATATAATTAAGTTTAAGCTTTTCAACTTATATTGCAAATGTAACGGACGAGTTTTATTAGTTTTGAATTCAAAATCAAACTTTTAATTTTTCAAATAAATATTATATTAAGTTTAAAAATTTCAGCGTAATTTTCAAACGTAACGTACGAGCTTTATTAGCTTTGAATTTAAACCCAAACTGTAAAAAATTTTATAACTTTTCAAAAAAAATATCGAATTAAGTTTAAGCTTTTCAACTTATATTGCAAATGTAACGGACGAGCATTATTAGTTTTGAATTCAAAATCAAAATTTAAATTTTTCAAATAAATATTATATTAAGTTTAAGCTTTTCAGCTTTACTTTTAAACGTAACGGACGAGCTTTATTAGTTTTGAATTCAAAACCAAGCTTTAAATTCTTGTATTTGCAGCTTTAGCTTTAGAGCTTTTTATGCAGAAACCCCATATCTATACTATTGCATTGGGATTATAGTATTCTAAATATTGATTTCACTATTATTCATAATTATTAAATTGATGAATAACTAAATTATAATATTATCATTTATTTTTGTATGTAATTTTTATAAAAATAAAATGATAAAATACTCAATAAGAAGCCCTATATAATTATGAAAATGTGCTTTTTCAAAATCGTTTTTTTTTTCATTACTTGTTTTAAGAGAATTTTGTGGTTAACCATGTCGAAAGTTTTAATGATATGCATTGAACTAAAATAATTAGATTGATTTAAAAAACAAAACACTTTATTTTTGATAACTTTTTCAAAAATTTTGGAAATTGATGGTAGTATATAAATATGTCTGTAGTTCACAATATCTTAAGCCTGGCGTTTTTTAAATAACAAAAAAAAAAATTGCTTTTTTGAGCTGTTCTGGAAATACCCCAGATATAACACTCAAATTGAACATGTTCGCTAAGATATCCACAATGTTTGAACATATATTTTTTAATAAATGGTTAGATAACACATGAATTAGAATAAACAAAACTACTAATATTAATAGAATCAGCTATAAGACCTTTATGTTGACAACAATTACATACAGAGTGATTAATAATGTGTTGTCGATTAACATCGACCGATACAAAAAAGTCATTAAATTCATTAGATATTGATGTTTCATCAGACATGAGAGACAAATTTTTGTTTAACATATAGATCTTCTTTTGCTTGATGATTTATTTTAGGTATTGTTAACCAATGACCTTTCCTTTTTCAAATATCTTTACATTTTTTAAATACGTTATGATAGTAAAATTGACGTTGTTCAACAATTTGGTTTTTAAGGCTTTTATATAAGGAATTATGGTATGTATTTAATCTACTGTTGTTAGAATGTTTACGACATTGAATTCTTAATTTATTTTTTTAAGAAAACTTAATTTTACTTAAAAGGGAGCGATTCATCCATCAATTTTAAAATATATTTAACAGTTGACGAACAAAACCAAAATAAGAATAAAACACTAACTGTATAAAATATGCAAGGGGTAATCATAGTAATATGGTGAATCCTCCTTTGACTTCTCCAGTCAATGTAAACTGCACACCGGATTTCGGGGTGCAGATAAATTCATGTTTAAATACAAACAGAATAAGAGAATCGAACACAAGTTCAAGAAAACGGTCACGTGAAATAGTAAAAACTTTTGGCTACAAGAAGCGGACGCTAATCGGAGCATGAAACGTGAGAACACTATATGGTGTTGGGCGATACGAGCAAGCCGAGCGTGAAATGATACCATACAATATTAACATACTTGGCGTCAGTGAAACTAAATGGAGAGGTAGTGGTAAAATTATTTCAGACAGTAATTTAACTCACATGCTGTACTCTGGAGATGATGAAGCAGGAACAGGAATAAGGCGCGGTGGAGTAGGAATTATGCTAAATGCTGATGCAAGACGCAGTCTTTCCTCTTGGAAACCAATATCGCGCAAATTGATGACTGCCAGAATAAAATCCAAGGTCCGAAATATAACCATAATACAATGTTACGCTCCTACAGAAGAAGCAGAAGATGAAGAAGAGCAGAATATTTACACTCTACTTGGGACAACATATGATAATGCTCGCAGAGCCGACATAAAGATTATATTGGGTGATCTAAGCGCGAAAATTGGAACGGAAAACTCTGGTTTAGAACGAGTCATGGGACGGCATGTCATTGGGGTAAGAAACGACAATGGCGAAAGGCTCGTGGATTTTTGCAATTCCCGCCAGCTAGTCATTGGCTGTACGTTGTTCCCACATAAGTCATGTCAAAAGGTAAAATGGGTTTCCCCAAATGGTCAAACTGAAAACCAAATAGACCATTTCATCGTCCAGCTGAAGTGGAGGAAATCTCTTTGCGACGTTCGAAGTAAGAGGAGCGGCGACGTGGGAAGCGATCACCATTTAGTTGTTAAGAACAGCAGCTGTCCAAAGACGGAATCAAGTGCCTGTCAGAAAAGCGCTCTTCGATGTTGAAGCGTTAAAAAATCCCGCAACACGTGGACATTTTGTACAAAAATTCCGAGAAAGGGCATCAACATTGAATGAAGCAAATGAACGAGAGGACGGGGCAGTTTCTATAGATGAAAAGTGGGATAAAGTAAAACAATCATTTGTAGAAACTGGAAGAGAAACAATTGTAATATAAATAATATTAATGTATTAAATTATAGCATAATGAATTGCCCTTTAAATATAACAAATATAAGAACTACATAGGTGGTCAATATAATTGGCATTCTTAATAATGCATTGACCTACCTAATAAATATTTGATATCAACTGATATAAATCATACAAACATACATTGTATGCAATACATTGCACATTGCACTGAATAATATTTCTTGTTCTCTTTGTTTTAAGTTATTAACCTAAGGAATGCAATAATTATGTTATGCTTTATGATTTATTAAATATATAAATTATTGACAAGAATATCAATTGTATCATGTATCATAATTATAATATAATAAGTAGAATTATCATTGTATTAGTAGCATTAGTTTAAGTTTATAAATAAGGTAAAATTATTAAATAAAGCATGATTAAAGTACAATCATTCAAAGGGAGTTGTTATTAATTTTAAATAAAATATATTAAACTTACATGGCGACCGTGACAAGTAGTTTCGCATACGGAATTACCACTGGGATTAAATAGTGCAAATAAAATAAATTTAATAAAAATGAAGTAAAAAAAAAATAATAAGATATAATAAACTAAAATGAAAAATATATATTATATTTATATAATAATTATTATATTTATATAATAAACTGAACTAAAAAAAAAAAAATAATAATAGAGAAATACAATATTTTAGTGATTGAGGTTACTTTAAAGACAAAATCTTAAAAAAATAGACTAAATCTAAAAAAAAAAAAAATCTTGATCTAAATCTAAAAAACAAATATTTTAAAGAAAATGAATAATAGACTAAATGAAAAAAAATACTGGAGGAAGGTTCCAATAATAACCGACGAAGATTATTTCAGTGACCCCAAAAACAGGGAAATTAATGAATATGTGCATGCAACTAAGTAAGAAACCTTTGGACATAATTGGGTAGAAATAACCCATCAAGAATATGTGAAAATAATAACTGAAGAAAAAGACTGGATAGTTACTGCTATTCGCCAGCTAAAAATTTATACTACAAAAATCGCGCAAAATATAAAAATTAAACTTACATTTACTTACAGTTACAGTTTAAAATACAAAAATATTATTGAAGATTAAATTAAATTTAAAAAAATACATATATATTGAAAATTTCCTAAAAAAAAAAATGGTACTATAATTAAAATAAAAATAAAACTTACGAGTTAAAAATAAACAATAATATTTATAGAAAATATATAAATAGAAATCAAAACTTAAAACTAGTTAATAAAAATTATATAGACATATATATGTGAAAAAAAATACACAACAGAAAATAAATATACAAAATAACAATAATAATTACAAAAAAAAAAACAAAATTAGGTTAAATAGAGAAAACAATTTTAACTGTAATTTCACGTTGTGTCCTCATACCAATATGGGAGGAACATAATTAAAAACGATAATACTGGGCAAGTCAACAATAATGTAATTGTAGAAATTCTCCAAGAACAACATGAGAATCTCTATTATATAGTGTTGGTGATTGCAGTAGTAAAGGTGTTCAAAGTATTGTTAACAATCTACAACCACATAAGACGCAGCATAAAGCGGAGGTACCAGACAACGGCACCACAGATAGAATAAAGAAGAGATAAATAGAAATTTTATATCAATTATAAAAAAAAAAAAGAAAAAAAAAAATATAAAGTAAATAAATTTCAATTAAATTATAAATTAAATTTGTGAACGAAATTCTAAATAAATAAATTTTAAATTTATTATAAAATGAAAATAGCAAAATATGTAATATTCCTATTATATTTGGTTAATTATACAATGCTAGTATATTATATTACAATTGTAAAAAGATTTATGTTCTGAAAAAGAAAATAAACAATTTTTTTTTAAAAATAAAATTAAGAAGAGTACATAACGCAATAAACTATAAAATAAAAATACATACTAGTATAATAATAATAAATATTGAAACCGACTCAGACAGTTCAGAATCAGATAGTGATAAATCGGTAATAGAAAACATGGCGCTATCTCTCCCTAAATTTTTGAAACTAGCATCATGTACCATTAATAAAAATTATGGTGGTGATCCGCTAAGTTTACAATCATTCATAGATTCAATAAACCTCTTAGAGGAAATGGCAACAACTGCCACACTAAAAACATCATTAAAGACGTTTATGTTATCTAAGCTAGAGAGTATATAACTGATGACGATACATCAGGTAAAATTATAGAAACCCTAAAAAGAAAATAAAAACCGAGAATTCAAAAATTATAGAAGGCAGAATGCAAACCTTGAAAGCAAATAGAATTCCACTGCAAGAGTTTGCAAAACAAGCGGAAGATCTTGCAGAAAATTTTAGAAGGTCCCTAGTTATGGAAGGGATCAACTCGAGTGAAGCAATTAAATAATCGATTGAGAAAACAGTCGATATGTGTAGAGCTTCAGCTAGATCAGATCTAGTGAAATCTGTTCCTGCAGCTTCAAAATTTGAAGACCCAAAAGAGGTCGTAGCCAAAATTATTGTAGAGACAAATACTGAATCAAAAGAAAAACAAGTTTTATCTTTCAATACTAGAACAAATAGAAATTTTAGAAATAATAATTTTAGAGTTAACTCTAAGAGGCCCATAACTATAATAAACAATTATAACACCTTGAATAAAAATAAGTTAGGAAATAACCAATCAAATTTTAATAGAAACAGAAATAATTACAGAAATAATAATAATAGACAATGCAATAATACACAAAATAGAAATAATAACAACAGATACAGTAATGTTAGATACTTGGAAAACTCCACAGTTCCACGCTGGCATAGGCAGAGAGGAGTAGACGAACAGTCAGTAGAGACAGAGCAGTAAACAAAACAATTAAAAATATTTATACGTTAAATTTAAACTTTTCAGACTACATTTCAATATTAACAAAACTAAACAGGTCAAAATAAGTTTTTTAATAGATACCCAAGCAGATATCTCACTAATAAAAATCTCTTCAATTACAAACAATGTCAACGTAAATAAAAACAATATAATAAAAATTAAAGGTATCACAAACAATATTATATTGAGTCCTTAGGTATATACTAAAATTTATATACAAAACTATGAATTTACATGTGAATTACATGTAGTACCAGACAATTTCGATATACCAGCTGATGGTATATTAGGTAAAGATTTTATAAAATTTACTTATTTTGTAATGTTCTATGTAATTAAACTCCAAGCTATTCGATAGAAATATTAATTTGTAATTATAGAAATATAAAAGTTTATATAATTTCATGGTTTTTAATGTTAGTAAAAACCATTAATGCTTTCATCACAAAATTTAATGATCAAAATATGCAATAAATGTATTTCTAAAATACAATGATAAAATTAGAACTCTTCATATAACTAATTTTTATACAAAAATAAATTTTACAACTTTCGTATACAATTTCTTAATTATATATTACCAGTAGTTAGGATATGAGAGAGCTAACGTATGAAAAACGCAAAAACTTGCTATTTGCCGTTTTTTGCCACTAGATGTCGGTAATTTGCCTCTAGTGTCGACTAGATGTCGGTGTATTTGCCGTTAGTGCTCACTAGATGTCGATGAGTGTATGAGAGAGCTAATGTATGAAAAACGCAAAAAGTTGTTATTTGCCACTAGTGGTTACTAGGTGTGTGTGAATGTGTTATTTGCCGTTAGTGGTCACTAGATGTCGGTGAACGTCGAATAAATTATATGAGAGAGCTAATGTATGAAAAACGCCAAAAGTTGTTATTTTCCGTTAGTGGTCGCTAATGTAGAAAAACGCAAAAAGTGGTTATTTGCCGTTAGTGGTCACCAGATGTCGGTGAATGTAAAAATTAAAGATTAGGGTTGTGTACAGGGTAAAAAGTGAAGAAAAAATGGGATCGTGTACAGATCGTGTACATTTGGTGATAATTTTTGTGTTATGAAGCGTTTGTTTAAGACAAGTTAATTCAATAAATAAAAAAAAAAATATTTAAATATGCTGATAAGAAAATAAAATATTTTTAAAGCATGAGCTTTTTTTGGATTGTTGTTGAATTGAATTATATTGATAAGAAATTTAAAATTTTCAAAAAGTGAAACATAATGTAAAAAGCAAATAAAATAAAAATCTGAAATGACGTCCGGGGATTCCTATTGTTAATTTTAAAAAGAAAAAACAAAAAAATAAAAAAGTTATCATAAATAATATATTTTGAATATTATATTTTAATAAGTATTTTAGTTTGTTTAAGACAAGGTAATAAATAACAACAAAATTATTTAAAATGGATCATAAAAAAATTAAACTAGAATTTTGTTGTGATGTTTGTAAAAAAACATTCAAACGAAAATATGATTTGGAACGACATAAAAAAATACATAAATACTGTTCTTATTGCAAAATATTTACAGTAAACTGGGTTTATCATTTAAGAACAAATGGGTTTATCATTTAAGAACAAATTTACATAAGACGAGGAAGTGTGTAGTAGAGTAGACTGTGTCAACTCTGGGATACCCGTATGACCATAACATATATATTATATCATCCGGTTGGTTACTTTTGGCAAAATTTCAAACATACAGCTTCATTAGGTGTAGTGTAATGCTCATATAAAAGAAGGAGTTGTATGGCAGCTACTCGAACTCTCGGCAGTAGACCAACCAAATTTTGAAGAAACTTTGGCCATTAGACTAAACTATTTTTGGCAAAATTTATAAAGAAGTTATAATATAATTGATATAGCGGCGGCAGAAATTTTTTTTAATGGTGGAAAAGTAGAAAATTTAAAATTTGGAAATATATTATTTCCTATTAAAATAGACGATATTTATAAATTTGAGGAACTCAACCCTGATGTAAGTGTGAATGTTTTTGGTCTTAATTTAAAATCAAAGAAAAATAATGAACACGAATTGATTGGTCCATATTTTTTAACAAAAAATGAAAAACAGCATCATATAAATTTATTGATGATTGAATCGAATGAAAGATATCATTTTGTTTATATAAAGGATTTATCGAAATTTTTAAGAAAATCTCTTACGAGACATAATGATCGAATATACATTTGCAATAGTTGTTTGCAATATTTTGATGAATTAGAAAAATATGCGATTCATAAAAATCAATGTGGAAAGATTGTTTGCAACTTACCAGATGAAGAAAATAAAATTTTGAAGTATGCTGATTATCGACTTCAAATGAAAGCACCATTCGTAATATATGCAGACTGCGAGAGTTTATTGAAACCGATAGCAACATGTAAACCAGATGTAAATGGTCCTTCAACTACTAATATTAAGGAGCATGTTGCGATTGCATTTGCATATTTTATAAAATGTTCCTTTAATGAAAATTTGAATAAATATGTGGAATGTGTAGGAGCAGATTGTGCACAAAAATTTATTTTATCACTAATTAATGATTGTAGTGAGCTTTATAGAAATTTCAATTTGAAAATTCAAAAAATGAAACCTTTAACACTAGACGAAGAATTACAACAGTTAACGGATTCCTGTTGCAGTATTTGTGGTAAGCAATTAGATTATATTAATAGAGTAAGAGACCATTGCCACTATAGTGGTAATTATAGAGGTCCAGCACATAAAGAATGTAATTTACTTTTTAAAAAACCTACATTTTTTCCAATATTTTTCCATAATTTTTCGGGTTATGATTGTCATTTATTGTTTAGATCTTTAAATTTTTTGAGGGAAGCATTAGTGTTTTACCGCTAAATAAAGAAAAATACATATCTTTAACTAAACGAATTTATCTTTTAGAAGAGAATGTTAGCTTTTCTTTAAGATTTCTCGACAGCTTTCGATTTATGAGTGAAAGTCTCAATAGTTTGTTTAATAATCTAGATGATAACAAAAAGCATCACATTAAAAATAATTTCGGAGAGCACTATAATTTGATAACAAAGAAAGGTATATTTCCCTACGAATATTTAGATTCTTTCGAAAAATTAAATGATACTTTCCCATCTCAAGCTGCATTTTATAATGAATTAACAAAAACACCATGTTCAGATTCTGATTACAATTACGCATATACAGTCTGGAGAACTTTCAAATGTTGTAATTTTTTAGATTATATGAAAATTTATTTGAAAACGGATGTCTTAATATTGACTGATGTTTTCGAAAGTTTTCGAGAAATATGTATGAAAATTTATGATTTAGATCCTTCTAATTTTTATACTGCACCAGGGCTTTCTTGGCAAGCAATGTTGAAATATACGAAAATTGAATTAGAACTATTTACTGATGTAAATATGTACAGCTTTATTAAAAGCGGAATGCGTGGTGGAATAAGTCAATGTTCTTTACGTCATTTAACTGCAAATAACAAATATATGAAGGAAAAATTTAATAAAAATGATCCCACACAATATATTGTGTATTTAGATGCTGTAAATCTTTAAGAATTATAAATGGATGGAAAAATCTTTAATATCAAATTTCGATATTACAAAAGTATCGGATAATTCAAATCTTGGTTATATTTTAGAAGTAGATTTAGATTATCCAGAAACTTTACATGATTTGCACAATGACTTACCGTTTTGCGCAGCAAAGGAAATTCCCCCGAATGGGAAAATTGGTAAACTATTGACTACATTGTATAATAAAACTAACTATATAATTCATTATAAAAATCTTAAGCAATGTCTTCACAACAATTTAAAATTGAAAAAAATTCATAGAATTTTGCAATTTGAGCAATCAGATTGGCTTAAAAAATACGTTGATTTGAATACTCGATATAGGCAAAATTCTAAAAATGAATTTGAAAAAAAATTCTTTAAATTGCAAGTTAATGCAGTTTTTGGTAAAACAATGGAGAACGTTGAGAAATATCGGGTCATCCAAATAGCTGATACTTGGGAAAGTAAAGGAAAACATTTAGGTGCGAAAGCTTATATAGCAAGACCTGATTTTCATAATTTATCATCTTTTACAAATAACTTAGTGGCAATAGAAATGAAAAAAACAAAAATTTGTTATAACAAACCTATATATGCAGGTTTCAGTATATTAGAGCTATCAAAAGTTTTGATGTATGATTTTCATTATGATTTCATGAAAATGAAATTTAAAAATAAAATTCAATTGAATTGTATGGATACTGACAGTTTTGTCTATACTATTCAAACTGAAGATTTTTATGAAGAAATCAAACCCGATCTTCATAAATTTTTTGATACTTCAGACTATGAAGTAAATAACCCTTATGGTTATCCATCCCTAAATAAAAAAGTATTAGGGATGTTTAAAGATGAAATGAATGGAAAAATTATTTTGGAATTTGTAGGTTTACGTTCAAAAATGTATTCCATTAAAGCGGACAAAAATAATGTTATTAAAAAATCTAAAGGTATAAAAAAAATTGTTGTTGATAATTTAAGCATTGATGATTATAGAAATTGTTTAAATACTAAAAAAATATTTTATGAAAGTATGCAAATTTTTAAGTCTAAACTGCATACAATTTACACTCAAGAAATCAACAAAGTTGTTTTAAATTGTTTAGATAATAAGAAGTGTGTAATGCATGATAATATTAGAACATTGTCTTGGGGACATAAAAATATTTTGTAACAAAAAAAAAAAAAAATTATTTGAAAATAAAGTACATATATATATTTAAATTAAATAAATTAAAAAAAATTTTTATTTCATCATTTTCCCATATAAAATTGACGAATTTCAACAGCCTTTTCATCATAATAGGCTGCTGACATTATTTTACATAAATTTTTTTTTATAGGGCAGCTAATACACTCAGGTCCTTGATGAGATATAAAATATTCAGCATCTTCCTTGCAGTCAAATTCAGCAACATAATACTGTAAATGGAAAGTTGACCACCAAGATTTTTTTGATCTCTCCTCCATTTCCAAAAATCACTTTACACAGAAAACCTGCTCTGGGGAAGTATGACGTTGACAGACTTGCTTGAAATCATAATCATCCCAGAGCAGATCATAGAATCTGTATACAGCACAGCAAGGCTTTCCTGTGTTTGCAGCTTCCGTAATTTGATATTCACATGGTAAACCATATGATGAATATCCCATTTTTTCAATTTCCGACTTTGTGGGCATTTTTCTTTACCGAAATAATTAAATCTTAACTAATGAAAACTTTACTAATTTATAATTAATTTTGTTTATTTGCTTCTGCTTTTATATAAAAAAGAAAACAAAATAAATTTAAAAAAAATTTTAAAAATTTAAAAAAACTGCTTCTTATCATAGAAGTACAGCATAAACCGCAAAGATACATTCTTTAGTATATATATTCTTATACATTTCTTGTTCTTGTTCTGAATTAAAGTGTGTTTAATTTTTTTCTTATTACCAAAAATTTGAAATGATCTAATTCGATTCTTATCATAGAAGTACACTTTAAATCGCAAATCAAGTAAGCATTTGAATGTTTTGTAGAAATAAGATGTAGAATGTTTTGTAAGAAATTTTGGGTACAATAAAACCACAATCATCCTGTTAAAAAAAAAAAAAAAAAAAAAAAACAAAAAAAACAAAACAACCAAGTCCAATAATTTTCTAAGAAAAAAAATCTATCCAATTCCAATAATTTTCTTGAGAAAAAAAAATATTGTTATCAAAAAAATCTATCCAAGTCCAATAATTTTCTTAAGAAAAAAATATAGTTCTATCATATTGTTATATTCTTATCAAATTATGTATGTAGTAAATAAGTGAATTAGAATTTATAGAAATTTCTGCACCATAAAACCGCATACATCCTTTCATATTAGAAGATTTGAATTTTATAAGGCTAATTGCTAACAATTATTTTCATATAAATTACATGTAATTTCTTTAAGACTATTTGTATTCAAAAGCTATTCAAACTATTCACATAAGAGTCTGACAATAAACATTTAAAAAATTGGAAAAAGGGAAAATTTTGTAGAAAACATTAACAAAAAATTCAGCGTTGTAGAAGTGCCTACAATAAAAATGAGTGAAGTGGAGCAGAGAAAAAATTTCAAAATTAAATGTTTAAAACGTGTTACAACCATATATGGAGGAAGAATAGTTCTAGAAACCAGTGAGTTCAAAGTTTTTTTACCCATCCGTTACAAAACATTAACGGATAAAGAAATCAAAACTTTAAGTTCTGGAAGTTTCGTATTCATAAATGATGGCGAAATAGGAAAATCTTATAAAATAAGATTTGTACCAATTGAAACTATAGATTTGGAGGAGGAGGAGGAGGAAGAGGTTGATTCTGAAGATGCAGAAGATGTTATATAAAAAAAAAAAAATATTATATTTTTAATTTTAATAAAAAAAAAATTTTAATAATTGAAAAAAAGATTTTTTTTATTTTTTCAAAAGATAATTTTATTTTTCAGATTTTTTTTAAATTATTTTTCATGAAATACAGGTGTTTTTTTTTTATTTGATGATGATTATGGTGAACATCATCCGCTTTTTTTTGGTTATCCATTCTTCAACTGATATGAAATACAATTATTTTGATTGATCAGCATTTTCATTATATAAATATTTTCAAGAGCGCAAAAACCCTTATGATTGAAAGAACATTTACTAATACATTTAGCATGCTGATCTTTTAATATTTTTAAACTTGTTGAATCTTATTTATCTAAATCGATGATATTTGATTGTTTTAAAATTTGTTCTATCCAAGATTTTTTTTCACTTCCTTTAACATAAACAACATTGATATTGATTACAAATAGCTTTAAGAAATTTATAATGTCACGAAAATTTGTTTTACCATCCATTTAAATCCATGATGATTTTTTGTTAACCAATTATTGGTTTTTTGTATTTTTTTATCTAAAAATTGATATCCATAAGGAGGTTTAATTACAAAATGTTGAATTTCATTATTTGAACTTAGAATAGCAATTTCCTTTAATATAAAATTATTTTTATTATCTCGGAAACCTTGTATATCTATAATTACGTAATCCATGTTTTTATGTTTCCGAAGAACTAAATTTAATATATTTGTATAGTTTGTAAATTAAAAAACTTATACAATGTAATCCAATCATAAAAAAAACCCCCCACAATAAATGGTGGAATTTCAAAAATGCAACAAGAATCTGAAGATAATGATGATGATTCCATACAATTTTTTCTCATATTATTTATTAATACACATCTAAATAATTTTATTAACTTCTCCTGTTGCTTAAATTCTACTAAGCGGTCATGCAAAATAAGACAGTAAGCTGTAGTATTGTCTGGAATTTTTTTTAAAGTCTTAAATTCAATTTTGACATCAACTGAACCCATTTTAAGATTATCATTTTGATAACGAGTATCAATTATGAAGATTGGAGAATCAGTTTTAAAGTGGTCGCATAAAACTAAAGGCTCTGATATTGAGTTATTATAATAAAAGCTTCTAAAATTTGAATATGCTTCATATGCTAAAGCATAACGATTTTTAGCAAAATCTAAATTCATATCTTCATATGGATATGATTCTGAATTTAAATATACTTTTATATTTTCAATATCACAATAATCAAAAGTTGAAGGATCTCCATCCAGTTTATTTTGTTTGCCAGTTTGTAAAGCAAAAATAATAAAACGAGGTTTTTCAAGTTGTGCGGCTGTTTTAACATTCCAAATATGATGTATAGTTCCAGCTGGTAATGTAGGATATTCATGTAATTCCCAATTTCTAAAAGGAATTTTCATAACTGACCCATTTTCAATACTTTTGTATAAATTTAATTTAAGATTATCAGCTAAGTTAATATGTTGAACCTTCCAATATATTTTTGTAATAGTAATTTTTGGTTTTTCACTTGCATTAGCGCTGCTACATAATAATGAATTGTCATTAGTTCGAGAGCGAGTTAATATTAACTCATGTTTTGCATTTGGAATAATGTTTTTGTAGTCTTCAGCAAATCCTATTAATCTTTTTAAGGGTATACAAAAATTAAAATATAAATTATTTATTTTAATTGATGCATCAGGTGACCAACTTCCATTGTATAAAGCTGTACTTTCATTTTGGTTCAGTGAAATATAGTTTTTTAATGTTGAAGTAATTCCAACATTACGATTATGATCAATTTCCTTACCATTAAGTTCATAGCGAATTTCATCAAATAGAAATGGTATAGCATTATTAACTAGTTTAGTGTGAGTGACTGTTGTTCCATCATGTTTTGATACATAACCTTCAATGTAGATTAGACTTGTTGAAGGTAATATATTTAAGTTTTGATTTTGTATTTGTATTCGTATAATATCACTTAATCCGAATGTGTTTAAGAATGGTGAATATGAATGCCAATGAGCACTAGTTATAGTTTCATCAAAAATAGGATCATTAAAGAGTTCCATTTTAATTTACTTTTAGCAGATATCCAAGAGATTTTAAATATTCTTTATTTTTAAATGATAATCGTTTTTTGTATTTTAAATGCTGAGTTACACCTCCTCCTTCGACTGCCTTTAAAGAATTAAGGTGATGTTTATCATTCTGTGAATGTATATTGGATTGATAATTTTGATTAAATACGATCATTCTGAAGCTTTAAGTGTAATCTTATTGTTATTGTTTCTCCACGAAAATTTATTATATTACCTTCTGATCAAGGAGTTTTACAGTAATAGGACTTATCTGATTAATAGTTACCGGTAAATAAATTACATTCTTAGGAACTTCAATTATTTTATAGCCAGGACTGACGTTAATAGAGAATTCATGTAAAGTGTGAGCCTCTTTTTCATTAATATAAGCTCCAGAAACAATATTGCATTCTACTCTTATTATATTTATTTTATTAATATCAACAAAAAGATCTGAAGTATGCCATTTATTGGCTAATAATTTCTTCTTATTGAAACCTAATAATCCGCCAATTGTATCTTCTCTTTCAAAATCAATATCCTTATCAGCAAAAATTTCACACTTTAATGTATTATTATTTGCTCTTATAATTAATTTTTCCTTATCTGCTTTAGTTACATTCAGCGTTTTCCTAAGAAATAGTTCAATATCACCAATTTCATATGAACCTGTTGGAATTGTAATAGGTTTATCATCAATAATAAATGTATTATTCTCCTCATCTATATTAGGTATTGAGTTATACGTTTGGAAATCAACTAAACCACAGGTATATTCTCTTCCCTTTAGATCTATAGGGGGGAAATAATTAGTTGTCAATATGGAAGAATTTCCGTTTAAAGTTAATGTTATTGACATGTCTTTAATTGATACAATGAGATATTTTAGTAGTGCATTCTGTTTTTATATAGATTTTTAAGGTTAATCCCAAAATTCAATGATTTAGATTTAAGGTCAATACGCATTAATAATATAATAAACATACATACATACAAAAATTTTTCGTTTAAATTTCTTTTGATACAACTAAATTCTAATTATTCTTTATCAGTTAGTTTTTTATTTCATTTATGTTCAAATATAGAGAAATAACCTTGAACTTGAACAAAATTATTAATGTAGGTCAGTTTAAAATAAGCTAGACTAAGTATAAAAATTTTTTTTTTTTTTTTATTATGTTTTATTTACTGATAATATTTTTTTTTTCTTAACAATATGAAATAAAAATTCTAAACATAAATGCCCACAATTGTAAGAATTAAAATTTTGATATTTATTATAATTATATGTAAGTTTATCTCCTAAATATTTTATTACTTCTAATGGGGGTCTTAAATTTCCAAAACTATCAAAATAATGAGTTATTTCAATATTTTTAAAATAAGCTACCCAATGCGTTCCATCTCCAATAGAATTATCTAAATTTATTATACCGCATTCATATTTCCAAGGTCTACCTATTGGTAAATTATCTCTCATAAAAACTCCTCGAAAATATTTTAAGTATTTTTTAGCAAAGTTTTCTAAATCAATATTTGTAAGAGCTCTATTGGGTAGCTTAGTTAATGGTTTTTTGGATTTAAATAAAGTCCTAAACCATTCTTATATGGTTTTAAGTGCAATCCATTTCCTCCTTTTAATGCTATTGCTTCCATCATTTTATTATGACGTTGGCTTTCTTTTAATTCTTTGTGGGCATTTTAAGCATCGTTAACAGCTTTAGTTATTCCTGCAGCGCCACCTGAAAGTGCTCCAATAGCTGATAGACCCGCAAATATAGGTATTAAAGGTAAAACTCCTCCAATTTTTGGTACAGGAATTATTCGAGGAATCTTAATGTTTTTTTTCTGGCCTTTAGAAAAATTTCTAGCAGCATGCAAAGCAGTTTTTATAATATTCTTATCCTTCGTCGGTTTTTTTATAGTTTTAACAGCTATTTTAGCTTCCTTTATAACATTTTTCAAGAGCTTTTTTCTCGAAGTTTTCTTTTTTCTTAAAAGTTTCTTTTTTTTCTTTTTTAAACCCATACCAAGCCTAACTTTAGCTTTCATTGAGTTTGTAACTAGGTATGAATTTAACCGTTCACCAAAACTTGAGTCTTTAGCTTTTATCCTTTGCCAAGCTTTCTCTGCCAATATTTTATCAGCTATATGTCGTTGATTTTGATCAGTATTTTGAGAATATGCTATATCATGCTCTCGACAAGCCTCATCTAAACCATTAATTCCTTTATCACCTCGTGCTAATCGTTTTGTTAGTTTTGTCCCAGGACCACAATAATTATAACCAGGTAAATGTGCTTCAAATGGTAGTTTATTAATTAGAGAATTAACTACACCTTTTCCATTAACAGTTTTTTGGTTACTGATTGAATATTTATTATGAAGTGGCATAATATTAAGTTGTTTAGTTTAAGAAAGTCACTCAAGTACTAATCATCTTTTATAAAATGAAATTTATAAAACTAGATAATGCAGTTAAAATTAAAAATTTCGATCAAAATTCAAAAAAGAAAATTAAAAGACATGGTGAATGTTTTCCAGATAGTGTAAGAGGATTAATAGTCGGACCTTCAAATTGTGGTAAAACTAATGCTATGATAAGTATGCTTTTAGATCCTAAAGGGCTTAAATTTGATAACATATATATCTACTCGAAATCATTACATCAACCTAAATATGAATATTTAAAAAAATTAATAAAACCAATCAAAGGAATGGGATATAACGAATTTTCAAATAATGCTGATGTTATTTAAACATCAGCCTCACAGCCAAACTCAATATTTATTTTTGATGATGTAGCTTGTGATAAGCAAGATAATATAAGAGCCTATTTTTGTATGGGACGTCATCAAGAAGTAGATAGCTTTTATTTATGTCAGTCATATACAAGAATTCCAAAGCACTTAATTAGGGATAATACTAACTTTTTAATTATATTTAAGCAAGATGATTTAAATTTAAAACATATATATGACGATCATGTAAATTCTGATATGACTTATAATGAATTTAAAAAATTGAGTTCATGCTGCTGGAATGATAATTATGGGTTTCTAACAATTGACAAAGATAGCGGTTTAAATAATGGACGTTATAGAAAAAATTTTGATGCATTTGCTAAATTTTAGTTAACTCAAAATTTATTAGCAGTTCGCACTTACTAACTGAACAGGTCATTTAATAGATATTGGGTAGTAGTTAGCAGATAACAGGTAGCAGTTACCAGTTAGCAGTTAGCGATTATCAGTTAACAGTTAGCAGATAACAGGTAGCAGTTACCAGTCAGCAGTTAGCGATTATCAGTTAACAGTTAGCAAGAGAACAGTTCAGTTGATAATTCACAGTTAATAATTGAACTAATCCATAAAAAAATGGATGAACAACTTATGGAAGATTTAATTAAAACTCGTAAAAATTTAAAAAGGAAATTTCAATCTTTAAAAGTTCAGAAGTTATTGGAAGACCATAATCGGGAAGAAGCTTTCACTCCAATTATAAAACCATTGAAAGAATTAACAAATGTTGTTAAACAACAACAGCAACAACAATTTTCAAATAATGTTATCAAACCGGAAATTAAATTGTCTGCTGGTGATGATAACACCTTAAAATTAATGAGATCATTTAAGCCGGAAGTTAAAACCCCTAGCAACAAAAGTAATACTTACAGTAAATTTATAACTTCAACACCAAATACTATAAAATTTGAAACACCATCTATAACTGATAATATTATTGATGAATCATCAATTTCACAATTTCCTGTTCTAAACGAGTCACAATTTGATAAGTCATATGGACCCTATTTTGATGAGTCATTAAATGTTCGAAAACTTGGGAATGCTAATTTTGAAATAGATGAAACTACTAAAGATATTTTGATTGATAATGAAGTTTTTAAAGGAACTAATGGTCTATATGAATTGATATTTAAAAAAAAACCAATAAACTATACTGAAAGTGATTTAGAAACATATCATCAGATACTTAACAAAACGAATGCACATAGAAGAAATTATGATCATTTAGAGCAAATAAAAGGAAATAAAGGTTTTAAATACAAAAATATATTAAGAAAATTATATATACATGATTATAACACTAGACACAAAAAAACTGGTTCAGGTTGTTCGAAAAAAAATTTTACTAATTATATTTATAAATCTTCTTCACCAGAAACCCATTTAAAATATACAAATCAATCATCTCAGTATGTTTATTGGGATGATCCTAATGAATTAGTTGACAGATTAAGACTTTTAATTGCATCAGAAACAGCTGGTAACAACAATCATCATAATGAAATTGTTTCTATAATTGAAGAGTTGAGAGAAGCAAATATAATATAATAACTATTTACATTAACAATCAGTTAAAACAATAATGTCACTTGATAAGTTTGGGCGTAGTACAGCTTCTTCTTCTTACAGTAAACTACATACTCAAGGTCCTCCAGGTATAGGTTTCAAATTAACTTCTGAAGGAAATTATGATATGCAAAATAAAAAATTAACAAGTCTCGATAAACCAATTGATGGTGATGATGCAGCTACAAAATTTTATGTTGACGATCAAAATTTAACAATGAAAATGTTAATTAAACATGAGTTAAAGAGAGATATTGAAGATGTGAAACTGACAATGAAAGAAGAACTAATACCCCCAAATATAGGTTTCAAATTAACTTCTGAAGGAAATTACGATTTAGATAAAAAAATTTTATCAAATGTTCAAGAACCAATTGATGGAAGAGATGCAGCAACACAAAATTTTGTAAATAATCATATTTTCTTTCAGAAAGAACTATTACAAAACGAGATGAGAGAAATGTTTACTCGTGCAGAGACATCAGTATCTAAAGAACTTAAATTAACAGAAGAAAAATTAAAAATATTAGAAGAAAAAATGCAAGTTAGTTTAGAGAAAATCCATATCAAATTCTCAGGATTGTTAAATGAAAAATTTTTAAATATGAGTGATGTCATTGAATTTCAAATTAAAAAACCAATTAAATTTATTCATGAGAGATTGCAAAAAGCTGAAGCCCAAGCTCGATCAGCATTGGATTTACTTAGTAGTTTAGAACTTATAAAAACATAATTGGGGATCAGTTTTCATTTACTTTTCGAAATGGATGTACATCAAATCGGATATTCTTTAAATAATTTTTTAGTTAAATATGATGATATTTTATTGGAGGAACATTATGAACAATTAAAAATTCACTTCCATTTTTTAAAATTATTTAAAAATTCTATCCTAATTGAAACGAAAGAGAATGGATATCATTGGGATATATGTCCCTATACATCAGACAACATGACAACTTTTCCAGATACTTGTCCTTGTCATTCAGCAGATCATCATATGTTAAAATGTTCCAAACTAATGGATTTATATAAAAGAATAAAAAATAAATCATAATATAACTTAATATACATACATAAATAAAGAATATAAATTTTAAATACATTTTATTATTTGCTTTTTATTATATATATAAATTATATAGGCACATTTTATTTAAAAATGAGTAAAAGAGAGGTGGTTGAAGAGCTGCATAAGCCTGCACGAAGAAATTTTAAACGACGTAGAGTTATAATTAAAGGATTTGATGATCTTTGGCAAGCTGATTTAGTAGAAATGGGTTCATATGCTAAAGAGAATAAAGGATTTAAATTTTTATTAACTGTGATTGACTGCTTTTCTAAGTATGCCTGGGCAATCCCTATAAAAGCAAAAACTTCAGAGAACGTTACAAAAGCAATGCAAAATATTTTTCTAACTTCTAAAAGACATCCGCAAAATTTACAAACAGATGATGGGAAAGAATTTTTTAATAAAATATTCAAAAAATTAATGGATAAATATCATATAAATCATTACTCAACATTTAGCATATTAAAAGCCTCTATTGTTGAACGTTTTAATAGAACCTTAAAAGAAAAGACGTGGAAAGAATTTAGTTTTAGTGGAAATTATAAATGGATTAACCTAATTCAAGAATTAACAAAACAATATAACAACACTAAACATCGAACAATTAAAAAACGACCATCTGATGTCAATAATGATAATGCTGAAAATTTACTTAAAACTATATATAATCATATTAAAATTTCACCACCATACAAATTTAAAATTGGCGACTTAGTTCGAATAAGCAAGTATAAACATGTTTTTGAAAAAGGCTACACACCAAATTGGGCAACTGAAATATTCAAGATAAGAAAAGTTCAAATCACTAACCCTGTAACATATTTACTGGAAGATTATCAAGGTCAACCTATACAAGGAACCTTCTATGAATATGAATTGTTAAAATCTAAACATAATAATATTTACCTAGTTGAAAAAGTTATTAAAAGTAAAGATAATAAGATTTTTGTAAAATGGCTTGGATTCTCATCTGATCACAATTCATGGATAAATAAAACTGATTTAATATAGAGAAAAAAAATTTTTTTATTTCATATTATTTTTTTAATTACATTTTTTTTTGTTTTTTAATGAATTTCCATTTGATATGTCGGATCCTGCTTGATTGTTCGTAAATCAATTACAGTGAAATCAGATTTATATTCTGTATCCACCATCATAATTTTTTCTGCCTCTCCATCACTTGTAATTCTTTCAACCAATATTTCTCGATATTCATGACACTGAATTTTGAGATACTTTTTAATAAAAATACTTTCATATTCACATCTCACAGTGAGTTTTTGATTCTCACCAAAATTCAATATAAAATGTCTATAAAATATATGCTCACTATTTATTATTCCACCAATATTCTGCTCTTTTAAAACTAATTCATTTCTAAAAGCTTTAATAGCATCATCTATAGATGCATATTGTGGTACTGAATCAGCTTTATCTGATAAAAATTGATTAACTGCTTGCAAAGTAGTTAATGGTTGTATTGTAGTTGTTGTTGTAATTTCACTAGTATTTGTTTCTGAGGAAATTATATGTTTTAAAAACTGAACTGATAAAATTTCTTTAACAGTCTCATTATTTGGAAGTAATATATAAAAATATGTGCTCCCAAAAGCTGATTCATCCAATCTAATATTAGAAGTTGGAGCTGAATTTGCTTGAATAGTAAACAAGCAAAATATTAAAATTAAAAATGATTTCATTGTCACAAAAAAAAACTTTGATCTATCTTCATTCAGGGTTTATACAGTAATGTGCGATTGGAAATTATAAATATATAAGTTATACTTTTTATTTTCTAGAAAGTTCTTTATTATGTACAAACTTTACTTGACTTATAATAGAACACACATACATAAAGAGCGGTAAAAATCTATCTCTTCCATCTGAAAAAGCTTCCATATAATCTAAATATTCCTCTTTTAAACTTTCAAGTAATTTTCTAAATTTAATTAACACGTCACCAATTTTTGATTTTTTATTTTTTTCATTATATGTATTTTCTGTTGAATATATAAATATAATTCCTTCATCGATTCGTTTCCTTATCATTGACTTTTTCAACTCATTCTGATTTTCTACATATTCATTTCTTGTCAGTGGCAATAAATCAATATTTTCAGTAATTCCTTTATTCTTACCAGCTGGCAGAACATTTGAAATATTCTTTTCAATCATCTCCCAATCATCTTCTTCAGAAAATGGACAATCAGCATGAAAATGATTAGGTGCTGGCTTTTTTTTATTTGTTAAACCTCTTATTTTACCAATAATAGATATGTCACCACCATATACTTCTATTTTTAGATGTTGCCAATCCAAAGGAGATAAATCGAATTGATTAGTAAATGATTCACCATTTCTAATTTTAAATAAACAAATTTTTTCACCGCCTTCTGGAGTTATATGTACCTCCAAAAAATCGTGAAATATTCTCCAATTAATTATTTTAATTGAAGCCCATTTCCGACCACAAATACAATATTTATACCCATGTAAAATATTATCAGCTCAAAACATTATGATGCTTATACTTAATAGTCTAATCAGATTATGCTATATTTTATGTTAGAATTAGTCTTTTATAGAATTTTGAGTATCAAATTATTATTAGAAAAAAAATATATATATATATATATATATTAAATTATTTATTTATTATAAACACCTAAATAATTGTTACATTTCGAACAATAATGATTCACATTTTTCATGTTATCAGTACAATATGGAATGCAGCAACAACACCATAATCCTATCAAACACATTAGTAGAGCTGCAATATGAGTTTTGTTAGCATTTTCATATTCAACTCTCGTTACGTTTCTTTCACCACAATTGAAACATATTGCAACTTGAGGATAAGGTCCAAATGATGTTTTAGATGCTTGTCGTACGAATACAGTGGAACCAATACATCCTTGGTTTGTGTTGTATGACGATGATGAATCCATGAATGTCTTTCATTAACTAAATTTTTTAGAAAAAATTAAAAAAATCTTCTCTGGGTAAGAGCATAGAATTGGGATCGAACCTTATACTAATAAACTTACCTAATTGATTTTATCTGCACCCTAGCACTCCTACCCACAGAAGATTGAGTTAATTTTCATATTTTATTTAGATAAATTAGCTATTTAATTAGTTTTAACCAAACAATGGAGTTCGCAAGAACAATTATTCATATGTTCAAAAAATTTTATTTGGCAAATAAAATATTTTTCAGAAAGAAATATAAGAAAGAAATTAAGTATCATATCAGGTTTCTTAGCAATTATGCTGACTCAACATTAAGAAAATTTAATTCACTTAGAGAAAATGAAGATGATAAATAAATGGAATTATTTGCCCTGAATAAAATCGAATTTTTCAAGAGATGTTTATTGAGATTAGCTAAAATTGTAAAAAAATTTAAAGAAAATAATTATAAATATCGAAAAACTTTAAAAAATAAATAAAAAAACTTTGTAATACCAATATATTTTGTTTTTTCTTTTTAAAATTAACAATAGGAATCCCCTGACGTCATTTCAGATTTTTATTTTATTTGCTTTTTACATTATGTTTCACTGAAAATTTTAAATTTCTTATCAATATAATTCAATTCAACAACAATCCAAAAAAAAGCTCATGCTTTAAAAATATTTTATTTTCTTATCAGCATATTTAAATATTTTTTTTTTTATTTATTGAATTAACTTGTCTTAAACAAACGCTTCATAACACAAAAATTATCACCAAATGTACACGATCTGTACACGATCCCATTTTTTCTTCACTTTTTACCCTGTACACAACCCTAATCTTTAATTATTACATTCACCGACATCTGGTGACCACTAACGGCAAATAACCACTTTTTGCGTTTTTCTACATTAGCGACCACTAACGGAAAATAACAACTTTTTGCGTTTTTCATACATTAGCTCTCTCATATAATTTATTCGACGTTCACCGACATCTAGTGACCACTAACGGCAAATAACACATTCACACACACCTAGTGACCACTAGTGGCAAATAACAACTTTTTGCGTTTTTCATACATTAGCTCTCTCATACACTCATCGACATCTAGTGAGCACTAACGGCAAATACACCGACATCTAGTCGACACTAGCGACAAATTACCGACATCTAGTGGCAACAAACGGCAAATAGCAAGTTTTTGCGTTTTTCATACGTTAGCTCTCTCATATCCTAACTACTATTACCTATGGTAATAATTCAATAAATTATGGATATGATATGATAAAAATTAAAAAAATATTTAGTTTTTGATTTATAAAATATAATACATAATATGTTTAAAAGTAAAACTCTTAGCCTTTTAAAAATATAAAAGTGTTAAATAGGATCAGAAATAGGAAATAATATATTAAATTTGATTTTTTTATATTTATTAATTTCGAAAATATTATGCTTTAAGGTCTTGGCAGTAGTGGGGTATATAAATTTCATCAAAATAGCGTAATTAGTTTCTGAGTTTTGGTGTTTCTAAGATATATGTATATTAGCTTTTGTACCTTTCAAAAGTTCCAGAACCCGAAACCTTGGGACGACTTCGCCCATATGCAGTCCCAGTCATACTTTCAATACTAGTTAACCGTTGTACACAATTGGATCATTCTATATTAATTTTAAGTTACTAGTTTTATTAATTTCGATGGTTCATCCTTTAGAGGTCTTTCGCCTTTCATCCTTTAGAGGTCTAAGAGTGTTACCTGAACATCAACTCCAATTGATCATGCATTAAGGGAGCACGTAGGAAATAGTGAAGCACACCCTTGTGCCAAATTTGACGCTTCTACATCTTTTTGAAATTAATATCTCTATTATTTTTGAAAATATGCATTAAAGTGTTCGAAACTATGTGGATGGTCCCCGACACACTTTTTCAATTGGTTCCAATTTTCGAGGACACTATGGGAGTAGAAAGGGACACCCTGATACCGAATTTGGAGGATCTAACTTCTTTGAATTCGGAATCATGCTCGTTTGGCCTAAATTCGATGAAAAAGCTCCAGGATCCGAACCAATTGTCGGATTTCTCCTATATGCAGTCCGCGCCGTTCTTTCAATACAAGTGAACCCACGTACACAATTGGAACGTTCTATCTTAATTTTAAGCTATTTTTATACCCGTATGACTATATAGTCCAAGGGCATAATAAATTTGCCATTACGTTTGTGACGTAGAGAAGGTGGGGGGGGGTAGATATAGACTCAAGTTTATGGATCGGATCAGAATCGAAAAATAAATCGATTTAGCTATGTATGTCCGTCCGTCCGTCCGTCATCACGTAACTCAAAAAGTAAAGGAGCTAGGATTATGAAATTTTCACAAATTCGTTTTATGCAAAAAACGGAATCGCTATTTAAATTCAGCCATTTTGGTCCACGGGTTCGAGTACCTGCCATACAACTTCTAATTTTATATGAGCATTACTCTATATCTATGGAAGCTGCGTGTCTGAAATTTTGCCAAAAGTAGTTTAGTATAATGGCCAAAGTTACTGCAAAATTAGGTTGGTCTACTGCAGAGGGTTCGAGTAGATGGCATACAACTCCTTCTTTTATATGAGCTTTACACTACACCTGATGAAGCTGGGTGTCTGAAATTTTGCAAAAAAATAGTTTAGTGTAATAGCCAAGGTTACTGCAAAATTTGGTTGGTCTACTGCAAAGAGTTCGAGTAGCTGCCATACAACTTCTTCTTTTATATGAGCATTACTGTACACCTAATAAAGCTGAATGTTTGAAATTTTCCCAAAAGTAAATAACCGGATGATATAATGTATATGTTACGGTCATACGGGTATCCCAGAGTTGATACAGTCTACTCTACTACACTCTTCCTCGTTTTAAATAGTTTCAATAATATGCTTTCAGGTCTTCAGAACTGGGTGGATGATCCCCGATCCGCTACTCCAATTGGTCCTAAATTTCCGGAACTCTAGGGACATAAGAAGAGGCATACTGACACAAAATTTGAAGGTTTTATCTTCATTGGTTTCGGAATTATGCTCGTTTGGCCTCAGATCGATCAAAAGCTTCTAGAATCCTAACTCATTGTTCGAACTCGACCAGAACCAATTCACATGGTACTTTCATTACTAGTAACCTAGAGTTTAAATTTCATCAAACTAGCGGCATTATTTTTTGAGTTATACTGTTTTTAAAATATATGTTCTTTAGCCCGTGAACTTTTCATAGGTTCCAGAACCCGAAACCATGGTACGATTTTACCCATATGCAGTCCCCGTCATACTTTCAATGCTAGTTAACTCTTATACACAATTGGATCGTTCCATCTTAATTTTAAGTTACTATTATTATTAATTTCGATGATAAGCTTTTAAACCTTGAGGAGGTCTGAGAGGGTTACTGAACCACCACTCCAATAGATCCCAAATTAGGGGACACACACAAGAATTGTAAAGAGCACCCATGTGCCAAATTTGAAACTTCTAAATTTGTTTGAAGTTGGTATCTTTATTAATTTTAAAAATATGTTTTAAGGTCTTCAGAAATGTGTGGCTGGCCCCTGACCCACTATTCCAATGGGACCCAAATTACTAGGATTCTAAGGAAATAGGAAGGGACACCCTGATACCAAGTTTGGAGGTTCTATCTTCATTGGTTTCAGAATTATGCCAGTTTGGCCTGAATTCGATCAAAAAAGTTCTAGGTTCCGAACCCGTGGTCCAATCTCGATCGTACACAATCCTCGCCTTAGTCTCATTACTAGTAACCTACAGCACAAATTTGATGAAGATAGCGTCATTAGTTGTTGAGTTATCATAATTTTTTATATATGTTCGTTAGCCTTTGGACCGATTAAAAGGTCCAGAAACCGAGCCCATTATCCGGTTTCGCCCATATGCAATCCCCGCCGTACTTTCAGTCCTATTAACCTCCAGTTAAAATTTCATCAAGATAGCTCCATTATTTTTTGAGTTATCGTGCCTACGGACGGACGGACGGACATGTCTATATTGACTCAGGAGGTCACGCTGATCACAAATATATCCTTTAGGTGGTGTAGGGTATAAAAATTCTAGAAATTCCAATTTATAGTGGACCTACCAGTCAAACTATTGTACTACCAGCTCTTGCAGAAGTAGTAAGACAATTTCATTTGCTCTCTGATGAGGACTGTGTAATTGTATATCAAGAAATTTCAGAAGGCGTGTTCATACCAAGAACAATAGTGGGCTCTAAAAACCGTTTATCTCAAAAATATAAAATTAAAAACTTTACCACTGTCGGACTTTGAAATAATAGACCTAAAACAAAGTTACAATAAAAATCTTAATCGTACAAAAGTACTAAATGAGATAATTACTAGAAATACAAGAAAAAAATATATACCTAAATTACTTAAACTATGTAATGAATATTCAGACATATTTCAATTAGAATCAGACCCTATGTCAACTAATAATTTTTACAAACAAAAATTAAGGATTATGGACGATAATCCGGTTTTTATTAAAAATCATAGGCAAGCTCATACACAAACCGACGAAATAAATAGGCAAGTCAAAAAATTACTTAAAAATAAATTGATTGAACCAAGTCAATCAAACTACAATAGTCCAATAATTTTAGTACCAAAGAAAGGAAATGCTAACAAATGGAGAATGTGTATTGATTACAGAATGGTTAATAAAAACTTAATAGCTGACAGATTTCCACTTCCAAGAATAGAAGATATTCTTGACAATTTAGGTAGAACAAAATTCTTTTCAGTATTGGATTTATACTCTGGTTTTCATCAAGTACCATTAGATGAACAATCTAAAGATATAACATCTTTTAGCACACAATCAGGTAGTTATAGATGGAAAGTTCTTCTATTTGGACTAAACGTCTCACCAAATTCATTTTCAAGAATGATGCCACTTGCTTTTGCAGGTGCTACACCTTTACAATCTTTTCTATATATGGATGATATCATTGTAACAGGGTGTTCAGAAAATCATCACTGAAAAATTTAAAATCTGCATTTTCAATATGTAAAAAATATAATCTAAAATTAAATCCTGAAAAGTGTAAATTTTTCAAATCTGAAGTCACTTACACTTACTTACGGATCAAGGTATATATCCGGATGACTCTAAATATGAGGCAATTTCTAAATGTCCAATACCAAAAGATAAAGATGAAACTAGACGTTTCGGAGCTTTCGTTAATTATTATCGGAAATTTATACCAAATTTTACAGGAATATCAAAACCATTAAATGCTTTAACAAGAAAAAAGGCTACCTTTAACTGGAATAACGAGTGTCAGAAATCGTTTGAAAAACTAAAAAATTCTTTATAAAATCACCAATATTACACTATCCACACTATTCAAAAGATTTCCCACTAATTGTGGGCGCATCAAAAGATGCTATAGGAGCTGCATTAACTCAAAATTATAATGGCACAGACTTACCAATTTCATTTGCATCTAGATCATTTACGAAAGGGGAATCGAATAAATCACCTATTGAAAAAGAGATAGACATACATTTTGGAATTACGCATTATAGACCTTATATTTATGGTACACACTTCGTCGTTAAGTGACCATAAACCATTGACTTAGTTGTTTGCATTAAAAAATCCATCATCTAAACTAACACGTATGAGATTAGACCTAGAAGAGTATAACTTTACAATAGAATATATAAAAGGAGCTCTAAATAAATTAAAAATCGCGATAATAAATACACCGAAAAAATTAGAAAAAGTACTTGATATAAATAATATTCTAGATAGATATCACAATGATCCTTTTTTCGGAGGACATGTAAGACAAAAAAGACTATATGCCAAATTAAGAACTACATTTTATTGGAAGGGAATGGCTAAAGATATAGCAAAATACATAAAAAAATGTAAAAAAATATCAATTAAATAAAATAAAAATTAAACACAAAGAACCACTTCAAATAACTAAAATTCCCTCAAAAACCTTTTGAGGTAGTAGTAATTGATACAATTGGTCCATTACCAAAAACAATAAACAACAACCAATACGCAGTAACAATTATTTGTGACTTAACTAAATTTTTAATAACAGTACCAATTCCAAATAAAGAAGCTAAAACAGTCGCAAAAGCTATTGTTGAGAATTGTGTTTTAATATTTGGACCTATGAAAAGTATTCTAACGGATAACTGAATATAAAAATCAGATAATGAAAGAAGTTCTAACACTGTTAAATATCGAACACAAATGTTCCACAGCGTACCATCATGAAACGCTAGGAACTATAGAAAGAAATCATAGAGTTTTAAATGAATACTTACGTTCGTATATAAATGAAAATAAAGACAATTGGGACAGTTACTTACCATACTTTACGTATTGTCATAACTCGACACCAAATACAAGCTTTTAAGAATAGTATGAACCATTTGAGCTAGCTTCTGGTAAAACACCGTTAATACCAGAATGTATACTCAGTAGTAAAATTGAACCAATATACAATTTTGACAGTTACAGTAAAGAACTCAAATACAACCTACAAGGCATGAATAAAAGTACTCAGTATTTATTACAAAAAGCTAAAGAAAATAACAAGAAAATCTATGACCAAAACATTAAAGGATATGATTTTAAGATAGACTGTTGTTAAATGATAGATAAAATACTCAAGAAGAAGCTATAAAACTATATAATTATGAAAATGTGCTTTTTCAAAATCGTTTGTTTTTTTGATCACTTGTTTTAAGAGATTTTCGTGGTTAACCATGTCGAAAATTTTAATGATATGCATTGAACTAAAATAATTAGATTGACTTAAAAAACAAAACACTTTATTTTTGATAATTTTTTCAAAAATTTTGGAAATTGAAGGTAGTATGGAAATATGTCTGTAGTTCACAATATTTTAAGCCTGTCCTTTCTTAAATAACAAAAAAAATAATTGATTTTTTGAGCTGTTCTGGAAATACCCCAGATATAACACTCAAATTGAACATGTTTGCTAAGATATCCACAATATTTGAATATATATTTTTTAATAAATGGTTAGATAACACATGAATTAGAATAAACAAAACTACTAATATTAATAGAATCAGCTATAAGACCTTTATGTTGACAACAATTACATACAGAGTGATTAATAATGTGTTGTTGATTACCATCGACCGACACAAAAAAGTCATTAAATTCATTAGATATTGATGTTTCATCAGACATAAGAGACACATTTTTGGTTAACACAAGAGATCTTCTTTTGCTTGATGATTTATTTTAGATATTGTTAACCAATGACCATTCCTTTTTCAAATATCTTTACATTTTATAAATACGTTATGATACTAAAAATGACGTTGTTCAACAATTTGTAAAAATAAAACATTTTTGGTTAACACAATAGATCTTCTTTTGCTTGATGATTTATTTTTGACATTGTTAACCAATGACCATTCCTTTTTCAAATATCTTTACATTTTTTAGATACGTTATGATAGTAAAATTGACGTTGTTCAACCATTTGGTTTTTAAGGCTTTTATATAAGGTCTATTTAATCTACTGTTGTCAGAATGTTTATGACATTGTATTCTTAATTTATTTTTTTAAGAAAACTTAATTTTACTTAAAAGGGAGCGATACATCCAAGGTTTTAACATTTTATGTGAATTCCTTAAACTTACATAGTACATAGAATCGGCTATACGAGAGTTTAGGCTATTAGTAAAAGCATTAAAAGCTAAATTAACATTATCTGCTAAAAACTCTTATTCAGAATTCAAATAGCAGTTTATTATTTAATTTTACAAAATTAATTTTTTATACCCTACACCTATAGAATAGGTAAAGGGGTATATTAACTTTGGTATGGTGTTTGTAACCACCAAAAGGAAGTGAGCTAGATATGGAAAAGTATATATATTTGTGATCAGCGTGAACTCCTGAGTCGATATAGCCATGTCCGTCCGTCCGTCCGAATGTACGATAACTCAAAAAAATAATGGAGCTATCTTGATGAAATTTGAACTGTAGCTTACTAAGACTGAAAGTACGGCTGGGATTGCAAATGGGCGAAATCGGCCCATGGGTTCGGATTCTGGACCTTTTAATCGGTCCAAGGGCAAGAACATATATAAAAAATCATGATAACTTAACAACTAATGACGGTATCTTCATCAAATTTGTGCTGTAGGTTACTAGTAATGAGACTATGGTGGGGATTGCGTACGGTTGAGATTGGACAAAGCCAAACGAGCATAATTCCGAAACCAATGAAGATAGAACCTCCAAATTTGGTATCGTGGTGTCTCTTCTTATTTCCTTAGTGTTCTTGAAATTTGGCCCCAATTGAAGTAGTGGTTCGGGGGAAAGCCACACATTTCTGAAAACCTTAAAGCATATCTTTAAAATTAATGAAGATAGCAACTTGAAAAAAATGTAGAAGCTTCAAATTTGGCACGAGGGTGTTCTTAACTATTTCTTGTGTGTACTCCTAATTTGGGATCTATTGCAGTGGTGGTCCATTACCCCTCTTAGACCTCCCAAGGTTCAAAAGCTTATAATCAAAATTACTAAAAATAGTAACTTAAAATTTATATAGAACGTTCCATTTGTGTACAAGGGTTAACTAGTATTTAAAGTACAGCGCGGACTGCATATGTGCGAAATCAGCCCAAGGGTTTGGATTCTGGACTTTTAAATCGTTCTAAGGGCTAACGAGCATTTATAAAAAATCACGAAAACTCAACAACTAATGACGCTATCTTCATAAAATTTGTGTTGTAGAGTACTCATAATGAAACTACGGTGATGATTGCGTACGGTGGGGAATGGACAATATGTTCGGAAAATTGTTTTAAAATTGATTTCGTTAATCACTTTAAATATCATGTCAATGCTATTGATGCTAACATGAATTGGTCTGAGCATACAAATATATTAAAAACGAGGAAGAGTATAGTAGAGTAGGCTGCGTCAACTCTGGGATTCTCGTATGACCTTAACATATACATTAAATCATCCGCTTAATTACTTTTGGCAAAATTTCAAACATACAGCTTTATTAAGTAGTGCAATACTCATATAAAAGAAGGAGTTGTATGGCAGCTACTCGAATCCTCAGCAGTAGACTAACCAAATTTTGCAGAAACTTTGGCCATAAAACCAAACTACTTTTGGCAAAATTTCAGACACGCAGCTGTAATAGGTCTTATTTATATATCACCTATGGTTTTTGATTTACAAAATATTAGTCTAGTAAAGTGACTGTGTTTACTGATGATCTAGCTTACTGATATGCCACTGATAACGTTTTAAATTTAACTGCTAATATAAATAATGATCTATCTACACTTAAGCTTTTGTTTTCTGAACATAATCTGGTAATAAGCAAGAAAACAAAGATGATGTATTTTAATTTTACCCAGCAATTGATTTCCAATATTTCCTATATATTTTCTTGCTTCTGAGTGTGAACGATTTACTTTAAGAAATAATAATTGCCTTTCTAATTTAAACTGTAAGTCCTATGATGTCAATATTAACTGTAATGAAAATTGTTTTAAAATTGATTTCGTTAATCACTTTGAATATCATGTCATTGCTATTGATGCTAACATGAATTGGTCTGAGCATACAAAATTATTAAAAACGAGGAAGAGTATAGTAGAGTAGGCTGTGTCAACTCTGGGATTCCCGTATGATCTTAACATATACATTATATCATCCGGTTAATTACTTTTGGCAAAATTTCAAACATACAGCTTTATTAAGTAGTGCAATACTCATATAAAAGAAGGAGTTATATGGCAGCTACTCGAATCCTCAGCAGTAGACTAACCAAATTTTGCAGAAACTTTGGCCATAAAACCAAACTACTTTTGGCAAAATTTCAGACACGCAGCTGTAATAGGTACAGAGTAATACTCATATAAAAAAAGAAGTTGTATGGCAGCTACCCGAACCCATGGCCTAAAATGGCTGGGTTAAAATACCGATGACGGCTATTGCAAAAAAACGAATTACTAGATCCTAGCTCCTTTAGTTTTCAAATTATCGTGTGTACCGACGGACATACATAGCTAAGTCGATTTATTTTTCGATTTTGATCCGATCCAATCCATATACTTAAGTCTGTATCTATCCCCCCTCCTTCTCTGCGTCCCAAACGTAATGGCAAATTTATTATACCCTTTGACTACGAGTATAAAAATATTTTCCATCTACTGAACTTCAGTTTTATAAGTGCCGTGAAATAACGTTATATGAAATAAAGCCATAATGGCTTTATTTCGCTATTGAATGAGGGAAAAAGCAGTATCGCACATTTTTTCGCGTATGGCTTTTTTTCAATTCAAATGCGAAATAAAAATTCTAGTTTAGTAAAGAAAGTGAAAACAAGTAAAGAAACAGTCAGTCGGGAAGCCCATAAGTCATTTTAAAACCATAAAAGCTGTTATTAGTTTGATCGTAAGACGTAGCTAACCAAATTAACTTTATAATACTAAAAACATTTTCTAATTACTTTTCTAATTTATTTACAAATTCTTACTAATTTATCTATTTAAAACTAGTAAAAAACAAAAAAACTTGAAATAAATGAAAATATTTTTATTTAAATTCAATTACTAAAGTGAAATTTTTCTAATCGTAAAAAAATTTTTCTAATCGTTCTAAATTGTGTAAGATTATAGATGGCGCACAAAGTTAACATTTGTGTATTCATATTTCATAACCTTATACAATAGCTACAGCCGAGTAATCAACGGCTTAGTGAATATTATGATTAAAAGAAACTGAAGCCTAGTTTAAAATAAACTTGGTGAATGCCCTATACTCCTTAAAGGAATGGAAAAGGAAAAAAAAAAAAAACTAAAGTGAAATAATTTGAATTATTAAATTTTGTGATAAAAAGCTAATCCAAGCATAATATATTTAATAATTAAAATTTTTCAAAATTGCAATTATTTTAAATTGATAGTTTATGTACCTATTAGAAAAGCTTATAAACGCAAAATATGCAGTAAATGTATTTCTAAAATTTAATTACAAATTTAGAACTTTTCATATAGTTCATTTAAATATAACAATAAATTTTACATAAATGCATCAAGTACCTTTGAATATAGCTCAAGTATTGTACACGATGTCTTATTTATATATCACCTATGGTTTTTGATTTATAAAATATTAGTCTCATTACTAGTAACCCACAGCACAAATTTGATAAAGACAGCGTCATTAGTTGTTGAGTTATCATGATTTTTTATATATGTTCGTTAGCCCTTGTACCGATTAAAAGGTCCAGAATCCGAACCCTTGGGCCGATTTCGCCTATTGGCAATCCCCGCCGTACTTTTAGTCCTAGTAACCTACAGTTAAAATTTCATCAAGATAGCTCCATTATTTTTTGAGTTATCGTGCCTACGGACGGACGGACTGACGGGCGGACTTGGGAGGTCACGCTGATCACAAATATATATATTTTTCCATATCTAGCTCGCTTCCTTTAGTTGGTTACAAACACCATACCAAAGTTAATATACCCTTTTACCTATTCAATAAGTGTAGGGTATAATAATACCAACCATTATCTAACACACGCACATGTACTAAATATTATGTAAAAGGGTGCAATCCCAATTTTCTATATCCTACTATATATACCTCCTGATTCAGAATCTCACATATAAATATATATATAAATATTCTGGAAAAAGCGTAAAACATTTATTTTGAATCCAATTCTAAAACTCCTTCCTAACTATTTCAATAACAAAGTGATTAAAGTAATGCATGCTGCCGCTTCCCAACTCCCGCTAAACTTTTGTTGAAACACGATATTATACTGAAATACTGAATTTGTAACCAATATTGTAAAAATCAGGCCCAAAAATTCAATTTTTCTAAATAATATATATCTAAACAATAAAGTAATGAGTTTGGATTTTTTTTTTAATTTTAAGCGTAATTCGTTTGTTTCAAAATCTGGGTTTCAATAATTTGTTTAACGGCGTTTAGCGGCGGCAGCCCCCGCTATCTTAAAAACTTTATAGCAAAAATATTTTTATAAGAATAATAACAAGAAGGGATTTTAGAGATGGCTTCAAAATCAGGGAATTCTATTTGTCCAGAATATTTATATATATATAGGTTTATACGAGAACTGCACCTTTTACAGAATATTTATATATACGTGATGTAAAATATTTATATAAGAATAATAATTAGAAGGGTTTTTAGAGTTCGTTTCAAAATCAGGGAACTCCATTTATCGAGAATATTTATATATATATATGTTTATAAGAGGTTGTAAATTAGGAGGGATTTTAGAATTAGATTCAAAATCAGGATTGCCGCTTTTTCCAGAATATTTATACCTTTATATTTAATTTAAAAAAAAGGCCATATGGCTTTATTTCGCAATTGTATGCGAAAAAAACCATACGCTAAGAAATTGACGACATAGCTTTGCTTCTCGTTCAATATTGAAATAAATCCATTATGGATATTTAAATTGGTCACACTACATAAATTTTTTTTATAATATTATTGTTTTTCTAATTTATACAAATATGAATTGAAGTGACATTTAACACTTTTTTTGTACTACAGTAACATAAAAAATGTCACTATAACTGTTTCCTTTTTATACCCGTACTACTATATAGTCAAAGGGTATAATAAATTTGCCATTACGTTTGTGACGCACAGAAGGAGGGCGTAGATATATACTCAAGTGTATTGATCGGATCAGAATCGAAAAATAAATCGATTTAGCTATGTATGTCCCTCCTTCTGCACGATAACTCAAAAACTAAAGCAGCTAGGATCTTGAAATTTTCGAAACTTGGTTTTTTTAGCAATAGCCGTCATCGCTATTTAAATCCAGCCATTTTGGTCCATGGGTTCGGGTATATTAAAATACAACTCATACAAGTATGACATCGGGTATATTAAAATTGTTCCTCCGTTTGTAACGCGTCGATCTAGAAGAACTAGATATAGTGTCAAGGGTACGTATCGGCCAGCATTGAAAAATAAGTCGATCTAGCAATGTGTGACTGTCCGTGTGTCCTTCCGTCCGTCTGCGTGTCAACACGATAACTCAAAAACTAAAGAAGATACAGTTTTAAAATTTCACAAAATATTTTTCAATCAATTTCTAGGTTCCCTATTTTCTTTTGGTTAAGATCGGACCAAAACTTCGGGTAGCTCTCGAGCAACTAACTTTTTTAACTCCAGTATTTTCATATAAAAATTTGACGTTTTGCTGTACATCTTGTATCAACATGGATTTGTTTGAAATTTGTTTTTTTTTTTTTTTGTAGATAACAAATCTTTCAAGTTACGATTTCATATGATTTAAATGATGCGTAAAATTTAAAAAAAAAACATAGATTTGGACTTTGTACTTTGAGATTAAAGGATGATAATCATTATGAATATGATGATAATTTTCTATCATGATGATCGTTATAAGAATATGATTATATGATGCTTATTTAGCTTAGGCTTAATAATATATTCGTGAATTAAAGATTAATTAAAAGAGATAGAATTGAAAAATTAGAGCTAGAGTTTTGAAATTCACACAAAACATTTTTTGGACATTCTTGAGGTTCCCTATTCTTTTTGGTTAAAACCAGACCAAGGCTTCGGGGAACTGCCACACAACTTGTTTAAACCAATATAAATTTCTTCAAAAGTAATTATACGAGGAAGATGAATATTACACATGGTTAGTTTTATAATGAATCAATTACTTATATGAAGTTTCAAAATGTTACGACTTCATTTTCGGGTGCCAAACAACTTTTTTGCCCCAATGTGAATTTTTTTAAAACTGATTATACTACGGGGATGAAAATTACACACGGTTAGTTATATAATGAATCGAGCACTTACATATATGGAGTTTGAAAATGTTACGGCCCCATTTTCGAGCAGCTGCCATACAAATTTGTCAATTCGATAAGAATCTAATGAAGCTACGATGTTATAATTAAAACTGGGCAGCTAAAGTAATAGGGCAAGCTAGTTGGCAAAGTTGGACATCATTCGGACCAACTTTTAGGATTGGCATATTTTTTTTTTTAACCAAAAATTATGGTATAATGAGTTTTTTTTAACTATTTTACTTACTGCTTTGAAGTTCTGTTTTGAAAGAGGCAGAAGCGCGACGCAAAACGTGGTTACAGCTGAAAGGAATTGCTAAGGATGGTGAAAAATGGAAAGGATTTGTTGCTGCCCTATACCTCACCAGGGGTTGTAGGATCCAGTAAGTAAGTAAGGAAATCAATTGTGAACTACACCAAAATTGTGGAATTTTACCTAGAATTTTATTATCTAAGCAAAAATGTTAAAAACTAAGAGACAGTTTCTTCAATTTAAAGAGGCCTTTTTAAATTTAATGGAACCGTTTAGAAAATATATGGGGCCAAAAATTTTGCAAAAACTGAGTTTTGCATAATGGTAAATTTTATTACCGTATGGCTACTCTATTTATTTTAACAACTTATTTTTGTGAAAGCAGCTCTCTTTACCGTTTTTAGATTGAAAATTCATCCAACAGAACTGTTGTTATAACAATTTAAATATAGTGCTTTTTCATACTTTGGGGGCTGCAGCTCCGTAACTGGCGGGGCTACAGAAAAAGGTTCTTTTACGTAATTATTTTTTTTTGCAATACCTACTCGTGGTTAAAATTTCGTTACTCTATTTCAAACGGTGTAAAAGTTTGTGTAAACATAAGGACGAACAAAGTCCAAATTAAAAAAAAACTTTTGACAATTATGGAAACTTTTGTTTTGGAGCTTTCAATTTTGTATATAAATAAAAAAAAATTTTGAAAGGTATTCAAGTTATAGGTGTTTAAAAGCAAAATTTATAGCAAAATCAATTTTTGACCCCTTACAGCTCTTAAACAGGGGGTGTGACAAAAAAATTTTCTTACTTATTTCTGAGGATCTAACTTCTACAAAACTTCTCCAAAAAAAAATTTCTACATTTAGCCGTTCAGAAGTTATGAGGGGCCAAAAATTTTGTGAAACTTAGCTTTGGATAACGGTAAATTTTTGTACCATATAATAACCCTATATAATTGACTTTTAAAATTTGTAAATAATATAGCTGTCTGTTACGGTTTTCAGGTTGAAAATATACCTTATAGAACTCTAATTATAACTGTTTAAATATAGGGCTTTTCCAACTTTGTGGGGTTGTAGCTCCGAAACGGTGGGGGGGAAATAAAGATCTATCTACACTTAAGCTTTGGTTTTCTGAACATAATCTAGTAATAAGCAAGAAAACAAAGTTAATGTATTTTAATTTTACCCAGCAATTGACTTCCAATATTTCCTATATATTTTCTTGCTTCTGAGTGTGAACGATTTACTTTAAGAAATAACATTTGCCTTTCTAATTTAAACTGTAAGTCCTATGATGTCAATATTAACTGTAATGAAAATTGTTTTAAAATTGATTTCGTTAATCGCTTTAAATATCATGTTATTGCTATTGATGCTAACATGAATTGGTCTGAGCATACAAAATTATTAAAAACGAGGAGGAGTATAGTAGAGTAGGCTGCGTCAACTCTGGGATTCTCGTATGACCTTAACATATACATTAAATCATCCGGTTAATTACTTTTGGCAAAATTTCAAACATACAGCTTTATTAAGTAGTGCAATACTCATATAAAAGAAGAAGTTGTATGGCAGCTACTCGAATCCTCTGCAGTAGACTAACCAAATTTTGCAGAAACTTTGGCCATAAAACCAAACTACTTTTGGCAAAATTTCACTCACGCAACTGTAATAGGTAAAGAGTAATACTCAAAAAAAAAAAGAAGTTGTGTGGCAGCTACCCGAACCCATGGACCAAAATGCCTGGGTTTAAATACCGATGACGGGCATTGCAAAAAAATGAATTACTAGATCCCAGCTCCTTTAGTTTTTCAGTTATCGTGTGTACGGACGGACATACATATCTAAGTCGATTTATTTTTCGATTTTGATACGTACTGGCAAATTTATTATACCCTTTGACTACGAGTATAAAAATATTTTCTATCTACTGAACTGCAGTTTTATAAGTGCCGTGAAATAACGTTATATGAAATAAAGCCATAATGGCTTTATTTCGCTATTGAATGGGAAAAACAGCCATATCGCACATTTTTTCGCGTATGGCTTTATTTCCAATTCAAATGCGAAATAAAAATTCTAGTTTAGTAAAGAAAGTGAAAACAAGTAAAGAAACAGTCAGTCGGTGAAACCGACTTAGAAATACCCCACACCTATTTGGTTCAAATTAAATAGGAAGCCCATAAGTCATTTTAAAACCATAAAAGCTGTTTTAAAAACAGCCATAAAATTAGTAAAACCATAAAATTAGTTTGATCGTAAGACGTAGCTAACCAAATTAACTTTATAATACTAAAAACATTTTCTAATTACACTATCTATTAAAAATATTAAAAATTCTTACTAATTTATCTATTTAAAAATATTAAAAAACAAAAAAACTTGAAATAAATGAAAATATATTTATTTAAATTCAATTACTAAAGTGAAAAAATTTAAATTATTAAATTTTGTGATAAAAAGCTAATCCAAGCATAATATATTTAATAATTAAAATTTTTCAAAATTGCAATTATTTTAAATTGACAGTTTATGTACCTATTAGAAAAGCTTATAAACGCAAAATATGCAATAAATGTATTTCTAAAATTTAATTACAAATTTAGAACTTTTCATATAGTTCATTTAAATATAACAATAAATTTTACTTAAATGCAGCAAGTACCTTTGAATATAGCTCAAGTATTGTACACGATGTTTTAATTATATATCACCTATGGTTTTTAATTTATAAAATATTAAACAAAATATGTTTTATGGTAAAATTCTTAGCCTTTTAAAAATATAAAAGTTTTAAATAAAAACGGAAATAGGAAAGAACCCTCATGTATCAAATTTAAAGTTTTTATCTTCATGAATTTCGAAGATAAGCTTTTTAATTTTGGGATTTCTTAGGAGGCACCTGAACAACGACTACAATTAAATCTAAATTTCGGGGGCACATAGGAAATAGGAAATATATTCTTTGGCTTTGTAATTATGCTCGTTTGGCCTCAGATCGATCAAAGGCTTCTAGAATTCAAACTCATTGTCCGAACTCGACCAGAACCAATTCCCATGGTACTTTCAGTACTAGTAAACTAGAGTTTAAATTTCATCAAAATAGCGGCATTATTTTTTGAGTTATGCTGCTTTTAAGATATATGTTCTTTAGCCCTTCAACTTTTCAAAGGTTCCAGAACCCGAAACCATGGTACGATTTTTCCCATATGCAGTCCCCTTCATAATTTCAATACTAGTTAACTCTTATACACAATTAGAACGTTCTATCTTAATTTTAAGTTACTATTTTTATTAATTTCGATGTTAAGCTTTTTTCGATGTTAAGAGGGGTACTGAACAGCACTCTGATTGATCCAAAATTAGAGGAACCACACAGGAAATAGTAAAGAGCACCCATGTGCCAAATTAAAACTTCTAAATTTCTTTGAAGTTACTATCTTTATTAATTTCGAAAATATGCTTTAAGGTCTTTGGAATTGTGTAGCTGGTCCTCAACCCACTACTCCAATTAGTCCCAAATTTCAAGGACACTTAGGAAATAGAAAGAGACACCCTGATACCAAATTTGGAGTCTCTATCTTCATTGGTTTTGGAATTATGCTTGTTTGGCCTAAATTCGATCAAAAAGTTCTAAGTTCGAACCAATTGTCCATCCCCCTCCGTACGAAATCACCGCCGTAGTTTTATTACCAGTACCCTACAACACAAATTTTATAAAGATAGCTCGATTAGTTGTTGAGTTATCGTGATTTATTATATATGTTCGTTAGCCCTTAGAAACGATTAAAAGGTCCAGAATCCGAACCCTTGGGCCGATTTCATCCATATGCAGTCCGCGCTGTACTTTAAATACTAGCTACTATTTTTATACCCTACACCTATAGAATAGGTAAAGGGGTATATTAACTTTGGTATGGTGTTTGAAACCACATAAAGGAAGTTAGTTAGATATGGAAAAGTATATATATATTGTGATCAGCGATCAGCTGACCTCCTAAGTCGATATAGCCATGTCCGTCCGTCCGTCCGCAGGCACGATAACTCAAAAAATAATTTAGCTACCTTGATGAAATTTTAACCGTAGGTTACTAGGACTGAAAGTATGGCGGGGATTGCATATGGGCGAAATCGGCCTATGGGTTCGGATTCTGAACCTTTTAATCCATCGAAGGGCTAACGAACATATATAAAAAAATCACGATGACTCAACAACTAATGACGCTATCTTCATCAAATTTGTGCTGTAGGTTACTGATAATGAAACTACTTCGGGGATTGCGTAAGTTCAGGATTGGACCATTGGTTCAGAACCTAGAACTTTTTGATCGAATTTAGGCCAAACGAGCATAATTCCGAAACCAATGAAGATAGAACCTCCAAATTTGGTATCAGGCTGTCCCTTCCTATTTCCTCAATGTCTTGGAAATTTGGGCCCCATTGGAGTAGGTGGTCGGGGACCAGCCACACATTTCCGAAGACATTCAAGCATATCTTTAAAATTAATAAAGATAGCAACTTGAAAAAATGTAGAAGCTTCAAATTTGGCACAAGAGTGCTCTTTACTATTTCCTGCGTGTCCCTCTAATTTTGGATCAATTGGAGTGGTGGTTCAGTACCTCTCTTAGGCTCCCAATGTGTAAAAGTTTATCATCGAAATCAATAAAACTAGTAACTTAAAATTAAGATAGAACGTTCCAATTGTGTACAAGGGTTAACTAGTATTGAAAGTATGACGGGGACTGCATATGGGCGAAATCGTACCATTGTTTCGGGTTCTGGAACCCTTAAAAAGTTTAAGGGCTAACAAACAAATATCTTAAAAACAACATAACTCAAAAAATAATGCCGCTATTTTGATGAAATTTAAAATCTAGGTTACTAGTAATGAAAGTACCATGGGAATTGGTTTTGGTCGAGTTTAATTTATTAAAGAATATATTTCCTATATCCTATGTGTCCCCGAAATTTAGACTTAATTGTAGTAGTTCAGCTATGTTCAAAGGTACTTGCTGCATTTATGTAAAATTTATTATTATATTTAAATGAATAATATGAAAAGGTCTAAATTTGTAATTGTATTTTAGAAATACATTTATTGCATATTTTGAGTTTATAAGCTTTTATCAGGTATATAAACTAGCAATTTAAAATAATTGCAATTTTGAAAAATTTGGATTATTAAATATATTATGCTTTGATTATCTTTTTATCACAAAATTTAATAACTAGAATTTTTTCATTTTGAAATTTAATTGGAATATATATATTTTCATTTATTTCAAGTTTTTTTGTTTTTTAATATTTTTAAATAGATAAATTGATAAGAATTTGTAATATTTTTTAAGAGATAGTGTAATTAGAAAATGTTTTTAATATTATAAAGTTAATTTGGTTAGCTATGTCTTACGATCAAAGTAATAACAGCTTTTATGGTGTTAAAATGACTTATGGATATGCCTTTAAATTTGAACCAAATAGGTGTAGGGTATTTCTAAGTCGGTTGCACCGACTGACTGTTTCTTTACTTGTTAGTAATTTCTATTATAAGCTTTTAAACCTTAGGAGGTCTAAGAGGGTTACTGAACCACCACTCCAATTGTTCCCAAATTAGGGGGATGCGCAAGAGATAGTAAAGAACACCCTTGTGCCAAATTTGAAGCTTCTACATTTTTTCAAGTTGCTATCTTTATTAATTTTAAAGATATGCTTGAAGGTCTTCGGAAATGTGTGGCTGTCCCCGACCACCTACTGCAATGGGTCCCAAATTTATAAGACACTTAGGAAATAGGAAGGGACAGCCTGATACCAAATTTGGAGGTTCTATCTTCATTGGTTTCGGAATTATGCTCGTTTGGCCTAAATTCGATCAAAAAGTTATAGGTTCCCACCCCATGGTCCAATCCTGAACTTACGCAATCCCCGAAGTATTTTCATTATCAGTAACCTACAGCACAAATTTAATGAAGATAGCGTCATGAGTTGTTGAGTTATCGTGATTTTTTATATATGTTCGTCCTTAGCCCTTCGATCGATTAAAAGGTTCAGAATCCGAACTCATGGGGCGATTGCGCCCATATGCAATCCCCGCCGTACTTTCAGCCCTAGTAACCTACAGTTAAAATTTCATCAAGATAGCTCCATTATTTTTTGAGTTATCGTGCCTACGGACGGACGGACGGACATAGCTATATCGACTCTGGAGGTCACGCTGATCACAAATATATATAATTTTCCATATCTAACTCGCTTCCTTTAGGTGGTTACAAACACCATACCAAAGTTAATATACCCCTTTACCTATTCTATAGGTGTTGGGTATAATGATACCAGCCAGTATCTAACACACGCACATGTACTAAATATTTTGTAAAAGGGAGCAATCCCAATTTTGAATCCTACTATAAATACCTCCTGATTCAGAATCTCACTTATACATATATATATGTATAAATATTCTGGAAAATGTGAAAACATTTATTTTTAATCAAATTCTAAAACTCCTTCCTAACTATTTCAATAACAAAGTGATTAAAGTAATGCATGCTGCCGCTTCCCAACTCCCGCTAAACATATACTCACTTTTTCGACAAACGTGTGTATAAAATTTTATTCAAAAAAAAAAAGGGAATAAAATAACAAATGATTTAAAAATTTTTAAAATACTTTCTTTATTGGTTTCTACTGTAATAATGATGAGTGAATTCTTTTTACATTCTTATTTTAACTAAAAATTATTGTAAAACTTATTTCCAAAATTTTTTATCAGCAAAACGATAAATTACAATAAGGTTATTTACTTTATCGATTTGTTGTTATAAAAAATTTTTGAAATTATTTCAACATAACTTAAACGCAACAAAAAATGTTTCATATTTCAGTTGGTGCAGGGTCAGTACTCCCAGGGTCATAAGTCCCTTAGGGACTTATGACTCACTTAGTGGGTCATAAGTCCCTAAGGGACTTATGACCCACTTAAAAATTTTTAGGTGGGACATAAGTCCCTTTACAAGTGGGTCATAAGTCCCTTTATTAAATTATTAGTTCCTTTAGGGACTTATGACCCACTAAGTGAGTCATAACTCCCTTTTTTAAATTTTGAGTTATAAAATCATATAACTTAAATTGTGTGATTGAGTGTAATATATGAAAGTCGAAATTTTGAAATAATTTCTGAAAGTCTTTTCTGATCTTTATAATTTAAAGTATGATAATATAAAAATATATGTAAGTAAAATATTAGATGTACAACAATATGTATTTATATATTTATCTATGCGAAATACTATATATTAGGAAGCATATTTGGGTTTGTTAAAAATCGAAGTTTACCCTTTTTCCAGAATATTTATAAATTCATGTATGAAAAATTTGGTTATAAAATCAGGATTGCCCTTTTTTTCAAAATCTTTATATATCTCTACTTCATTTTCTAATAAAAAATAATTAAATAAACTAAAATAATTTAAAATCAAGTAATAGAGTAAATAACAACAAATTGTTATTGTCATAATTTTTATCAGTAAAACTTACTGCAGGTGCAAATAAATTTATATTATTTTATATTTTTTCAAAAACAAAACAATTATTAGTGGCGTAGCATTTTATAAGTTGAAGGTATATAATGTAATTTCATACTTTTTACAATTACACTTTTTTCCTTTTTTATTAAAGATGAACTCCAATAACAAAAATATTATTAAAAGAAAAAAATTAGATGCTATGAAAAAATTTCTAAATAAGATGGATATAACGGACTTTTCAAAAGTACCAGACCATATTGTGGAAGCTTTTTTTGAAAAGGCAAGCTATAAGTCAAGAATGCTTGTTACTGTCTTTGCTTTTGTTAATGGTATAAACATAAACCAATTATTTGAACTTTTGAAAAAAAAATTATTAACAAAAGAGGACAAAACAAAAATAATATATTTATTCAACGCTTTGAAAAATCCCGTATTTTCTTATAAATATTATAGTTATAATGTAATACGGAATTTAATAATTTTTTGTAATGGTGATATTCGTCGATATGGTAAAAGAATTGAAAAAATAGCTTTTTAAAATGTAGTTTATATGTAAAATTTTGTTTTTTTCTTTATTTTGGAAAAAGGGAATACCCTAGTTTCTAATCCAACTGCAAAATATGTGCTAATTATTTTTGAAATTATAGTTCAAGAGACTCTGTATATATCGTACCCGTCACTCATGTTGCTGTTATTTTATATAATATAAAGTAGAAAAATATATTATATTCTCAACATTGAAATGTATAAGTAGTGTTTCTTTTCTATAAAGCTTCTACATAACTTCTTGCAGTTCAGTTCTAATTTTGTAGTGCAGTTTAAAAGTAAAAGTAAAAGAAATAAATTAAATAAAAATAATTATTTTTAATTCATAATTTAAATTAAAATATGGATAATAATACGGATAATGACAATAATTGTTTTGAGGTTCTTCAGGGATTTAGAAAAAACAGTCAAATAATTTATGTGCCTGCTGAAAAACAACTATATATTAAAAAATCGAAACAAAAAGAAAACATTTTTCGGTGTATATGCTACAATAATAACACAAGGCATTGTAAGGCCAGTATAATAATTGACTTTGAGAATAATACAATTATAAAAAAAAATGAAACTTTGCATCCTCACTTTTATGCAGAAGATACAAGAAATAAAATGAAATTAATTAATTCAATGAAAAATGATTCTAAATCCGTCACAACGTCTTTGAAAAGACAATATTCAGCTAGAGAAATTTTTGATGTAAACCGACAAAATAATCCTACTGCAGCGAATTTGATACAATTTAAAACAATTAAAAGATCTATAAATAGAATTAAGAGTGAAGCACTTCCGAAACCACCAACAACTCCAACTGAAATTAAACAAATTTTTGAAGAAAATGAAATTGTATAAAATTGTTAATAAAAATATAATTAAAATTAATATGTATTTGTTTTAATATTACTACCTTTCAGCTGAGAACTGTAAAAGGGAGTTATGACCCACCACGGTGAGTCAAAACTCCCTAGGGTCATAAGTCCCTTAGGGACTTATGACCCACTTTAATGAGTCATAAGTCCCTTAGGGAGTTATGACCCACTAAGTGGGTCATAAGTCCCTAAGGGACTTATGACCCTGGGAGTACTGACCCTGCACCTTTCAGTTTACGTTTTTGTTGTTGTTAATTAAATTGTTTAATGCATAAGTGCATTGAACAATTTGTATTTCGTAAACAAAAATGTTTCGTATTTCAAAAAATTTGTTTTAATGCAAAGTGCATTGAACATTTTATTTTTTTTATCTTTTTTCTAAAATTAGGTTAAAATTTGATATAATAAAAATTGTAGGATAAGCTAATTTTGAATTTAAAAAAAAGGAAAGTAAAAGTAGGAAAAGTGAATTATATTTTAAAGTAAGGTGTTTGGGATTTTAATGGAAGGGAAATTTAGTTATTGGCGGGCAATCTTGTGTGACTTGTGGTGGAGAAGAGTGTGATGATGTAACTCCTCCCCCCTTATGATTCGACCCCGTGCGAATTTCTTTTAATTCAATATTTATTTTTGAACTTTTTGCTTTAAATTGTTTTAGGCAATAAAAGCCAATAGATATTGATAATACAAGAATGAAGCCAATAAATGAGTTTGTTAAAACGCTTGCGTGCCACTTCCAAGAACTGTTATATTTAATTTCTTCTATTATTTTTGTATTGTTAATATTGGAGGCATGTAATTCTGTTAATTTTATAGCATTAATCACTTGTTGAACGGTTATATTACGTTCGAAGTATGGTAAGATATTGTTGTAATACTCTTTCTCAACATTTTCTTGTTGAAATGAGTCAAATGAAATTTTACAGTTTATAAATTTTATTACATTATTGCCTTTTATGTGGATCATATCCAGTTGACCACAATTATTATAAAGAATTGTTTTGTTTAAGTTAGTTGTTACAACTACAGTATCAGATATTTTTATTACATTAGAAGATAAATTTATTTGAAAATTACATTTCATGTGGTTATTATTTAATAAATTTCTTATACAATTATCGTCAAAAGGTATTAAATCTTTTTCCATAACATTTTTCTTATCAATAAATTTAAAAATACTTTGTTTGCATGTAATAATTTTTTTTATATTAGTATCTAGTTCTAAGTTTACATTTTTATTTGGAATTTTTTCTAAAATAGTTACAAAACATTTTTCATTTTTGAAAACTGGTATAGATAAAACAAATATTATAGAATTGTTACGGAAAAGAACGCAATTTTTAATGAAAGGTAATATTTCTATAGTGATATTATAATCTTTAATTTCTGTTTGTGTTAAAATATCTTTTGACAGTATTTCTAACTTACTAGCTAAAATTATTTCTTTAATATTTAAAATTTGCCTAGTTAATAAATCAATATTTTCAATTATTTCTGTTTTAATCATAAAGTATTGTAATTTTTTATTTATTTTATCAATATTATTTTGAAAATTGTTAATTACATTTTTTATTTCATTTTGAGCTAGGTTAATATGATCGGTAATATTTTTTATTTCATTGGATATTTTTTCATTTATTAATACTTGATCGTTAACGTTATTAATTAATTTACCGTTATTTTGTTCTATTACCTTTAAGTGTTGATCTATTTCTTTTCTATCGTCGTCGTCCATTACACCAACAGCAAAGCGAAGAATATTTCCACCAAGATTAAACAATGATCTTTTACTTACGTGGTGTGGAATGATACTATTGTAATCTTCCTTTAGGTGTTTTAATTTATGTAACAAAACCGAAGGAATATCAGTTTCATTTTGAAGTTGTAATATGTTAGATTCTATTTTGTTAATAATTGTCTCGTATTGGGTTAGCTCGACGACATGCAATATTCTTCTATAACTTTGAATTACTTTAAGCTCAGATTCCTCGAAGAGGAGGTAACCATTTCCAGGTGGTATTTGGTTAACATCTATGGATGAGCGAGACAGGACAACAGGAAAAACCAGTAAGAGAACAAAGAGAAATAATCCTAGAATAAGATAGAAGTGGTTAGTTTTGGTACGTGAATTTTCTTTTAAATTGATTAATGTAACGTGGAATATTTTCTTTATTGATTTTAAGGTGATCGCTATTTGAGTCTGTGATTTTAACTTTTTTGTGATATGGTTGTAGTTTTGTAACTCTATTTAGTTTAAGATAATTGGAAGGCTTACCAATGATTTTACTTTTATTACGTTTTTCGATAGTTTTTTCTTTAACTTTTGTATTAAATTCTTTGATAGAAGGATATTGGTCGGGAGAGATAACACCATTTAGAAAATCAATTGGCTTTTTGCCAGTTGATATGTGAATAGTTTCATTATAAACTTTTAAGCTTTTGATTATGGGGTCTTCTTCCGTAATATGACCTTCTTCTTTTTCGATCGTGTTCAATATTCGTAGGTGTTCGTTTAAAGTATTATGGAATCTTTCAATATCCGCATTGCTACTATGGTTATTAGGAGTAGTAAAATGTATATCAATTCCTTCTGTTTCTAAATAATTTTTGAAATTAAGGCTATTAAAGCCATTCTCTTGGTCTGTTACAACTTTAACAGGTTTACCGAAAGATGCTATATATTGCATAAAACCATTTTTCAAATCCACCCAATTCCTAGATTTTAAGGCAATGATTTGGGCGTGCTTTGAAAATTTGTCAATAATTGTCAAGTATGGATTTCCTTTTGTGTCCATATATGTCCATATGGACTATTTGTAATGGTTTCCTAGGGGTTTCTGTAATTTTTAAAGGTAGATTTAAAGGACGTCTTTCATATTTCGCAATGTTGCAAATGTGACAATTGTTTATAACATTTTGAATTTCATTTTTCAATTTAGGAAAATAATAGCTTTTCTTTAAATTTAGGTAAACATCATTGATTCCTCTATGATTTGTTTTTATGTGTTGGTCAAGAATAAGTTCCTTTATTTCGAGACGATATAAAATGTCAGTGAGTAAGAGTGAGCATTTGTTTAATTTTATTAGTTTATTTTTTGAAAAATATTTTAGGTATGTATTTTGAAAAGAACTGTAAAGTTTTATATCATCAATCATAATTCCTATTATTCCTTTACTAGGAATATGATTTTTAAAAACTTCGATAAAAAATTCCTCGTTAGGATTACGATGTATGAAAATTTTTCTTGTTTTACGATGGATTTTAAATAATTTCAATTGTTCTTGTGAACCCTTTTTTATGATAATTTGTGTTTTGTAAAAGTTAATTGGTGACTCTGATATAGGGATGTATTCGGAATTATCTTCGTCAGCTGAATGCATTCTCACATCAGTTGATCGTATTTCGTCAATTTCCATGTCATTTGAATTATTTTCGTTTGAGTTTAACCTATTTAAATTTGATTCGTTTAAATGAATCTGAACACGTCAGAGAGCGTCAGCAACTTTGTTTTCTCGTTCACTTAAATATTCAATGTCGAAATTAAATTCCTCTAACTTGATTTTCCATCTTTGCAACTTGGAATTAGGTTCTTTCAAGTTATAAAGCCATTGGAGAGGTTTGTGATCGGTTTTAATAGTAAATTTACGACCAAAAAGATATGGACGGAAATATTTAGTTGTCCAGACTATTGCGAGCAACTCCTTTGCGATGGCAGAATATTTGCATTCATGCTCATTTAAGGTACGTGATGCATAACATACAGGGTGGTTATCTTGTGATAACACAGCACCTATAGCGAAATCACTTGCATCCGTGGTTAAAACGAAAGGTTTTGAGAAGTTTGGATAAACAAGAATAGGATCCGTTGTAATGAGTAATTTTAATTTATTAAAAGCTTCTTTATAATCATTGTTGCTAACATCAATACGCTTTCCTTTTTTTAAGCAAAGTGTAATTGGTTTAGCAATTTTTGCGAAATCTTTAATAAATTTTCTATAGTAACCCACTAAACCTAGGAAACTTTTTATTTGCTTAGGGGTTTTGGGTATCGGAAATTTATTAATAGCTTCAATTTTATTGGGGTTTGGTTTTATTCCCCTTGTCGTTATTATATGACTCAAGAATTCTGTCTCTTGTTTCATAAACTCGCTTTTATCGAGTTGAATTTTTAAGTTTGCATCTTGGAGTCTATTAAGGATCTTTTGTAAGATAGCAAAGTGCTCTTCTTTGCTAGTGCTAAATATGATGATATCGTCCAAATACATGTAGCAGTATTTGCCTATAAATTCTTTTAGTACGGAGTTCATTAAGGGTTGAAAGGTTGCCGGGTTATTTTTAAGCCCGAATGGCATTCGCAAGCACAAGAACATAATGACCATTGGTTGTGCTAAAAGCTGTTTTCTTTATGTCATTTTTTTCTATCTCGATTTGGTGGAAGCCTTTAGCCAAATCGAGAGTAGTGAAATACATTGCACGACCAAGTTTGTCAAGGATTTCATCGATATTCGGGATTGGGTATTTGTCATCTATAGTAACGTTATTTAGTTTTCTATAGTCAATGACAATACGCCATTTTTGTTCCTTTGATGCACCGATCTTTTTTGGAACAATCCATAAAGGAGCCGAATAAGGTGAATCGCTGTGTCTTATTATTCCCTGGTTAAGCATTTCGTCGATTTGTTTGTCGACTTCTTTTTTATGCACTTCGGGATACCTATAAATCTTAGTATAGATTGGTATTTCGTTAGTTGTATTAATTGCATGTTTGATTTCGTGGGTGAAAGTTAAATCATCACCTTCATGAAAAAAGGCTTTGTTGAACTTTTTTAAAATTTTCAAAAGTTCACTTTTAATTGGATGATCTAAATGATCACGTCTAATATTGTTTTCACCTACAAAAATTTCGTTTTGAAAGATATTTAACTCTTTCATTGGTACCGGGATGTTATATTCTTTTTCATCTTTTTCATTAAAATAAAGAGGAATGATATTGCCGGTGTTTATTTTTAAACAATTGTTTTCATAGTCGATTATAGATTGTAACGGTTTAAGAATGTTGTTACCTATTAAACCGTCAAATCTATCAAGGAAGTTTATTTCCGAATTTTCCTTTAGCGTCAAATTCGAGAAAAGGATCAATTATGATTTTCGTATCACATATAAACTTATTGCGTAATGTTTTAATATTAATAGGTTCAATTTTGGATTTGTAAATTGGATTGCAAATTCCACTATTCATTATGCTCATAGTAGCACCTGAGTCTATAATAAATTTTAATGGTCTTCCTTTTGATTGTATCTTTATATAAGGAATTTCCTGTTTTGCTCCGAGGCTATTGAGTGAAAATTTTCAATTTCGCGATTTAAATTTTCGTTGTTACCCTGAGTTTGTGTTTCAAGAGTATTAATTCTACGATCTTATGGTAGTTGGATCAACCTCCATAGTTTCGCAGTTTCTTTGGTTATATCTAGAATGGTTCTGATATTGTTGGGAAGATTGCGTATTAAAATTTTGTTGGGTTCTACGAGAATGGTTACGACTATTATATGTGGAATTATTATAATTAGAATTACGCTGTTGGAAATCTGACCTAAAATTGTTATTGTTACCGTGATTATTGTTTGTAAAATTATTATTACTTTTATTGTTATAATTATTATTCCTATAAGCTCCATTTTTATTTGTATTGAGATTTTTACTACATATATAATTTTTATTTTGATATTTGGATGGATTGTATTCGGCGTAGTTACCTTCATACAAAATATCCATTGCATTTTCTAGGGATGTTGGAATTCTACTAAATAAAATGGAACGTACTGGTTCCGGAAGTTTATCTTTGAAAATTCGCAACGCGGTTAAAATATTAGATTCAATTAATAATGGAGAATTAGCTTCGTTTTTAATTTTATTATTTAGTTTTCTAAGAATTGCTTTGATTTGGTTATATAGGTCGACGGGAGTAGAACGAAAGGTAACACTTTGTAATTCTTCAAATATTTCAAAAGCGGACTTTCTTTCGCCAAAATTATTTATTAAAATATTTTTAATTCTGACCAAGTATTAACATGATTATTAATCTCAGTTATTTCCCTAGCTTTACCGATTAACTTAGCTTTAATTTTATTTAATAATATGGTTTGACTATCTGAATTATATCTTAAAACTAAAGGTATTATACATTCTACTGACTCTAAAAATTTAAATAATTCCTCACCTTTTCCACTAAATTCTGGGAGGTCACCGATGTACTTCAGCGGGTCCAACGTTAAACATAATTCTGCTGATGTTGTTGTAGTTGTAGACTGTTGATTATTGGATGCTGCTTGTTGTTGATTGTTTGATGCTGCTTGTTGTTGGCTATTCAGCGTAGTTTGCAACACGCTTGGAGAAATTATTCCATTGTTGGTTGCCATATTTTTTATTTGTTTTATTAATTTATTATTTTTTTTTAATAATTAATGTTTTTTATTTATTTTATTAATTAATTTATTTTATTTATTTTGTTAATTAATTAATTTTATTTATTTTATTAATTAATTAATTTATTTTATTTATTTTATTAATTTTATTAATTAAGTTTGTTATTGTTTTAATTTTATTATAACTGTAATCTTATCTTTTAAGTGGTTTTTCAAAGTTTTTTTTAAAGTTATTTATAAGATTTGTAAATAAAAGTTATTTTATTGTTTACTTAATTTAATTTATTTTATTAATTATATAAATTTTTATTTATTGAAATTATAAAAATTTTTTTGATTATTATTTCGCACAAACAATATTTCTATTCAAAAGCACTTTTTTCTTTTCTTTTAAGAATTTTATTGTAAAATGTTTTTTCCTCTTTTTTTTTTTTTTTTTTTACAACACTAATGTCTTTGTTTTAAAAATCCTTATGACTGCGCCACTTACTTTTTCGACAAACGTGTGTATAAAATTTTATTCAAAAAAAAAGGGAATAAAATAACAAATGATTTAAAAATTTATAAAATACTTTCTTTATTGGTTTCTACTGTAATAATGATGAATGAATTCTTTTTACATTCTTATTTTAACTAAAAATTATTCTAAAACTTATTTCTAAAATTTCTTATCAGGAAAACGATAAATTACAATAAGGTTATTTACTTTATCGATTTGTTGTTATAAAAAATTTATGAAATTATTTCAACATAACTTAAACGCAACAAAAAATGTTTCATATTTCAGTTTACGTTTTTGTTGTTGTTAATTAAATTGTTTAATGCATAAGTGCATTGAACAATTTGTATTTCGTAAACAAAAATGTTTCGTATTTCCAAAATATTGTTTTAATGCAAAGTGCATTGAACATTTTATTTTTTTATCTTTTTTCTAAAATTAGGTTAAAATTTGATATAATAAAAATTGTAGGATAAGCTAATTTTGAATTTAAAAAAAAGGAAAGTAAAAGTAGGAAAAGTGAATTATATTTTAAAGTAAGGTGTTTGGGATTTTAATGGAAGGGCAATTTAGTTATTGGCGGGCAATCTTGTGTGACTTGTGGTGAAGAGTGTGATGATGTAACTATATAAAGCCGTTCAGGCTCCATTTCATTTCGGCACAAAAATGGCTTGAAAAGTATTTTCTTTTCAATTTTTTTACATAATTTTGAAAACTTTTTTTTTCAAGGCTCTTGCTGTTGTTGTTGCTTTTGTTGTTATTGTTGTTGTTGCTGCTGTAGTTTTGGTTGTTATTGCTGCTGTAGTTGTTGTTGTTGGTATAGTTCTTGGTATTGTTGTTGTTGCTGATTACTGTGTTACTTTTTCCGTTTTGGAAAAGACGAGTGGCTGTAGACTTGAGCTTCCTCAAGCGCTATAAAAAAGATATCTTGGTTGTTTTCCATTTTTGTTTCATATTATGATTTTTAAAAAATTCCACGGTTTTTATACAAAAATCTGAGGTTTTTAATTCATTCATTTTTACGGGAGGTATTTAATTGCATTTTATAATTTTTTATTTTAAGAATAGGACATTTTAAGATGTCGAAATAAAATAACTAAATTTGTTATAATGTCTGAGAATAAAATATTGCAAAAACATGATTTAAAGATAGGAAGGTTAAGGAAAATTGTAACTTTAACTAAATCTGGTTTTTTATACCCTACAACTATGAAATAGGAAAAGGGTATATTAACTTTGGTATGGTGTTTTTAACCAACTCAAAGAAGCGAGATAGATATGGAAAAGTATATATATTTGTGATCAACGTGACCTCCTAAGTTGATATAACCATGTCCGTCCGTCCGTTCGTCCGTAGAAACGATAACTCAAAAACTAATGAAGCTATCCTGATGAAATTTTAACTATGGTTTAAAAGTAAGATTGCATATGGGTGAAATCGTCCCAAGGCTTCGGATTCTGGACCTTTTAATTGTTCTAATGGCCAAGGAACATATAAAAAAAATAAGGATAACTCAAAAACCAATGGCGTTACAATCATGAATTTTGTGATGTAGGTTACTAGTAATGAGACTATGGCGGGGACTGCTTACGAAAGAGTTCGAACCATGGGTTCGGATCCTAGAAGTTTTTGATCGAATTTAGGCCAAACAAACATAATTCCGAAACCAATGAAGATAAAACCATTAAATTTCGTATCAGTGTGCCTCTTCCTATGGCCTTAGAGTCCTGGAAACATAGGGCCAATTGTAGTTGTGGGTCGGAGACCATTCACACATTTCTGAAGACCTTAAAACATATTTTCGAATTTAATAAAGATAGTAACTTAAAATTAAGATACAACGTTCCAATTGTGTACAAGGGTTCAAACGTGTATCTTAAAAACACCAAAACTCAGAAACTTATTACGCTATTTTGATGAAATTTATATTCTAGTTTACTAGTAATGAAATTACCATGGAACTGGTTCTTGGCCGGTTTAGATTCTAAAAGCTTTTGATAGAATTGAAGTCAAAATAGTATAATTTCGAAACCAAAGAATATAAAACACTATATTTGGGGCACAGGTGTTTCTTCTTATTTATATTGTGTACTTGAAATATTGGATGAATTGGAATAGCGGTTTGCGTACCGCCCCCACTACTCCCAACACCTTAAAGCATAATATATTTGAAATTAATAAAGATAAAAAAATCAAATTTGATACACTATTTCCTATTTCCATTCTTATTTAACACTTTTATATTTTTAAGAGGCTAGGAGTTTTACTATTAAACATATTATGTATTATATTTTATAAATTAAAAACCAAATATTTTTTTAATAAACGGCGAAAATTTTTTTGTTTTCAATTTTTATTATATCATATCTATATTTTATTGAATTATTACCGTAGGTATATTTAAGAAATTGTGTACGATACTTAAGTTGCAAAATTTATTTTTGTATTAAAATAAATTATATGAACAAATTTATCATTTTATTTTAGAAATATACATGTGTGTAAAATTTTATTGAATTGGATAAAAAGTTTTAAATATGTAATTTTGTAATTGCATTTTTCGAATTCATTTATCTCAACTTTATTTGCTGTTTAATATTTTTAAATAGATAAATTAGTAAGAATTGATAATATTTTTGAATTGATAAAATAATTAGTAAAAGTTTTTAGTATTATAAAGTAAATTTGGTTAGCCATGTCTTACGATCAAACTAATAAAAGCTTTTATAATTTTAAAATGACTTATGGACTTCCCATTAAATTTAAACAAAATAGGTGTAGGCTATTTCTAAGTCGGTTGCACTGACTGACTGTTTCTTTACTTGTTTTATAAATAAGTTTAAAGACTGTTCGAACTTTAAGCCTAGAACACTCCTTGTACCCAAAAACTTTTATATTCAAATTTTCATGATAACTGACTGAGCAAGTTTAGAGCCTATACGCTCTCCAAAATAAATTTTTGCTTTATATATATATAGATTATAAAATACAGGTTTAAATTTTCCAAAATTTCGGGCAACGCCAGGTGAATCTGCTAGTCTAATATATAAAGAAGAAAATTTGTTTGTTTGTTTGTTTGTCCAGGATTCACGTGAAAACAACTGGTCGGATTGTCACAAAATTTTAAAGGAATAATTCTGAGAGCCCGGGGTGACATTGAGTATGCCACATTTTTATAAGTCAACAGGTTGAGGCTCTAGAGCCGTTTTAAGCTTTTCGTTTTCTGGATGTCGTGTCAAAACGGTTTGACCGATTGACTTGACATTTTGCACAAATGTTCCTATTACAAACCGAAATTAGTTGTATAAATTTGGTTGGAAATAAATTAACCCATTTCGACCTGGCTGGCTTCCAAAAAATTTTGTTTTTCCGATTTGTGTCCAATTTTACAGGGTGATTTTGGAGTTTAAAATAGAGGAAGACACAAATTTTTGTTGAGTTCGGTTAACTCGTTTGGACACTCGGGCCCAATGAAGCTTTTTCAATGTTTTTAGTGTCAAGTCAAAATGGTTTGACGGATTTACATGAAATTTTGCACAAATGTTCCTCTTAGCAACCGATATTAGTTGTAAAAAATTGGTTGGAATAAATTAACCCATTTTGATCTAGCGGCCTTCCAAAAAATTTTGTGTTTCCGATTTGTTTTGAGTTCGGAGACATTTTTGTTGAGTTCGGTTGACCCGTTTGGACACGACGGCCCAATGAAGCTTTATCAGTGTTTTTAATGTAGAGTCAAAACGGTTTGACGGATTGAATTGAAATTTTGCACAAATGTTCCTCTTAGCAACCGAAAGTAGTTGTAAAAATTTGGTTGGAATAAATTAACCCATTTCGGTTCGGCGGGCTTCCAAAAAAATTTTTTTTCCGAGTTGCGTCCTATTTAACAGGGTGATTTTGCACTCGAAAAGAGAGACTGGCACAAATTTTTGTTGAGTTCGGTTAATCCATTTGGACACGAGGGCGCAACGAAACTTTTTCCTATAGTCAAACCGGTATAATAATACTTATAGGTAAACTACCTTTTACCCGGTGCACGTTGCTCCGTCCCTCAATGGAGTTTTAATTTAAGTTGACGTTATTCAATAAACACAAAAATTGCACATAATATATATAATTTAAAATTGTAATAATGCAATTTTTTTAAAACGATTTTTTTAGGATTATTTTTGCATTCTCCTTCTTTAACATTCCCCTAATTCAAAGGATGTTATTTACTAACAAAATTGTTTTTTTTGAATAATCATAGGAATGATAAGTACATGTATAAACAAAATGCAATTTTTAAAGTCATTTTATCAAACCGTTTCTGCTTAAGCGTAAATTAACGAAAAAATTTGTAAAAAGCTGCTGTGACGCAATGGGTTTACGGAACTAAACAAACCTGTTTTTGAGACTTTGACCAAGCAATATTTTACAAAATTGTACGTAATATCCTTCCAAAATCTTATATGGACAATTGTCGGGCGTTAAGAGTTAACAAATTTCAAGTCTGTTAATAGAGTGAGCTCCATTCTCAAAGAGGAACTAAAATACAAAATTTGAACTTTATCTGTTAATCCTGTAAAGCTGTTCGGCCGCAATGGGCGAACGGAACTCAACAAATATTTTCTGAGGCTTTCATTTTAAACAAAGCAGTATTTCGAAAACTTGGCCGAAACTTGCGTTTTTACAATTTGTACGCTTCCGGGCAACGCCGGATAAATCTGCTCGTGTTATTTTAAAATACAATGACAAATTTTTTAGAACTTTTCATATAATTCATTTAAATATAAAAATAAATTTTACAACTTAAGTATTGTACACAATTTCCTAATTATGCATTACCTATGGTAATAATTCAATAAAATATCGATATGACATAATAAAAATTAAAACAAAAATATTTATATAGTTTATTAAAAAAATATTTAATAAAATTATAATAGAATTTAAAGTTCATCAAAATAGCGTAATTAGTTTTTGAGTTATGGTGATTTTAAAGATATGTTTATTAGCCCTTGAAATTTTCAAAGGTTCCAGAACCCGAAACCATGTTACGATTTCGCCCATTTGCAGTCTCCGTCATACTTGCAATATTAGTTAACTCTTGTACACATTTGGAACATTCCATCTTTATGTTAAGTTACTAGTTTTATTAATTTCGATGTGACCTTTAAACCTTGGGAAGTTTAAGGTAGTTACCTTAACCAAAACTCTAATTGATCATTAAGTAAGGGAACATAAAGGAAATAGCAAAGAACACCCTTGTGCCAAATTTGAAGCTTCCACATTTGTTTCAAGTTACTATCTTTATTATTTTCGAAAATATGCTTTAAGGTCCTCGAAACTATGTGGATGATCCTCGACCCACTACTCCAATTGTTTCCAATTTGCGAGGACACTAAAAAAATAAGAAGGGACATCCTGATGCTAAATTTGGAGGTTCTACCTTCTTTGGTTTCGGAATAATGCTCGTTTGGCCTAAATTCGATGAAAAAATTCCAGGATTCGAAACAATGGTCAGATTTCGCCTATATGCAATCCCCGTAATAGTCTCATGACTAGTAACCTACACTTAACTTCATGAAGGTAGCGACATTAGTTGTTGAGTTATTCTTATTTTATTTATATGTTCGTTAGGCCTTACAACGATTAAAAGGTCCAGAATCCGAACCAATGGGCCGATTTCTCCAATATGCAATCCCTGCCGTACTTAAACCTCCTTTAGGAGGTTCCAAACACCACACGAAAGTTAATATACCCTTCTATTTCATAGGTGTAGGGTATTAAAATGTTTTAATCAAATTTATTTGTTCTGTTAAATTTTAATGTTTTTATCAATGTGTTTTATCACACTGATTTGAGTTCTTAAAGTTTCAATAAAAAACTTAATCTTAAACCACTTAAATTTTCACCTCTACATTAATCTTAAAAAAAATTAATCTAAATTTTAAACAACACCCTAGATAAATCTTGTATCCGAAATTCCCATTATATTTGATTTAAGATTCTCGTTGAAAATCATATAATACATATCTTTTTTCAATACAGATCTCCAAAATCAAATGAACAAGAAAATGCTTTGGAAATTGACAACCTTTCAAACCAGTTCAATGAAATTTGGGAAAGGTCGTGTTAACCGGGAAGCTTTGAACAATTTTTTCAAGCTACATCATATCATTTCCCTAGAGTGGACGAACACCAGTTCTAAAGAAATAAAACAATTAATGCCTCCACCTAAAGTTTTCCAAAGTGAAACAAGAAGTGCAGTGAATGATCATCCCTACTGTGTTGAATTGTTAAGATGGCGTAACGTGACTTACGGGAATTCGTTTATTATGCGCATGTCGAAATTATGAAACCATATTCCGTCAAATAAGTTCCCAAAAGTTGGAAATACGAATGTGTCAATTTAATTAAATATGAGAAGAATGATAACATCTTTCTCCTCAATATTCCTCAAAATTTTCTCTATCCCTCATAATCGAAAATTTCCACATAACCTCCCCATAATCCCAATATCCTTCGTACTCCGTACCAAACCGTACATTTGTATCACAAATTCCTTCCTAAAGTTTGGTTGAATAAGGTTTGATTTTGGTATGTTAAAACGGAACACCCCATAGTTTCAATGAGTAGCTTTCAAGCATTCCATTCCCACCTAAAAAACAAAAAAAGTACATCAAATTTGCATCGTAGAGTAATTTAAAAAATCAAAATAATAACTATTTTCAATTATTTACAATTATCTATGTTACTATACCATCACAACAAAATCTTTGTACTTATTTGTTGGCCGTGAAAGCCTTGTACTTACAATTATCTATGTGAGTATACTAAAACAACAATATCATTGCATTTGCTTCTTTTAAATTATCTAATTTCAAGTTTATATAGCACCTGCTTAGAATATTCCACTTATTTCTACACACACATTATCTATTTGACCTTCTGCATTATTTTAAATAAACTGTAAAAGCCTTTTATTAAAAAAAAACATAAATTCTTGTATATTATTAAAATAGCTTATTATTATTATAGTACAGCACCTGTTTGAGATCAATATAAAACAAATCACACTTCCCAATTTAATATATTATCTAATTGAACTTCTTTATTATTTGCAAAAGCTTCTCGGAATCTAATAATATAAGCGTCATTCAATGAACCTAATTTTTATAAATATTGTTATCTCTTTCGGACAGAATTCCCATGTCCAAGTGACATAGATATTACTCAAATCTTAATTTACCTCTTGGAAATTTTAAAACTCCAACTGCAGGCAGTTTCAAAACTAAGAATGAAAGCAGTTTTTAAGCTCTAAATGTGAGCAGTTTTTAAACCCCATGTGCATTATATTTTCAAAAAAAGGTTCCATTTGAAAACCAGCTGTGTTAGTATTTTACGTAGGTAAGGTATACGAAATAGCCATTAAAAGGGATTTATTATAACAGCGCACAGGAGATAATTGGTGGTTTTTCTGATTTTGGTTCCAACAGAAAAAACGAAAACATATGGCTGCTGAGAGGTTTAATTCCTTATAGGAAATATATTTAGCTTTTTCAAATTGTTTTCATAATTAGTGAAGTTGATGCATTCAGTTTTCAATCGAGACAACAATATTAAGAAAATGAAACAACGATTTAACAATATTAGTGGTGGTAGCCGCTAGAAGAAATTATTATAACTATTTTATGTAGTCTTCCCTAGTAAAGAAAGACTTCGGGCTTCTAACATAAAATCAATATACCACTCAGTTTGCCTTTCTTTTTACATTAGCCGTTATTAAGTTGATTATAAAAACGCAGAAAAAGAGGAGAATAAGACAGAGAAAGTAGTAAATACGTGGACGTATAGATGATTATATCAAGTTTCTTTAGCTTGAATGATTTTTTTTTTATACTATATACCTATGATATAGGAAAAGGGTATATTACTTTGGTATGGTGTTTGTAACCACCTAACCGAACCAAGCTAGATATGGAAAAGCATATATTATGTTTGTGATCATCATGACCTTCTGAGTCCGTTCGTCCGTCCATAGGTCCAATAACTCTAAAACTATCGAAGCTATATTGATGAAATTTTAACTGTAGGTTACTAGACTGCATATGGGCGAAATTAGACAATGGTTTCAGGCTCTGGAACCTTTGAAAAGTTCAAGGGCTAACGAAAATGTATCTAAAAATACTATAACACAAAAACTAATTGAGCTATTTTAATGAAATTTAAACTCTATGTAACTAGTAATGAAAGTACCACAAAGATTTTCAAAAATATTACAAATTCTTACTAATTTATATAATTAAAAATATTAAAAAACAAAAAAATTTGAATTAAATGAAAATATATTAATTTCAATTCAATTACAAAAGTGAAAAAATTAGAATTATTAAATTTTGTGATAAAAAGCTAATCAAAGCGTAATATATTTAATAATTAAAATTTTTTAAAATTGTAATTATTTGAAATCGTTCGTTTATGTTATGTGTGAAGAGCTTATAAACGCAAAATATGAAATAAATGTATTTCTACAATATAATTACAAATTTAGAACTTTCCATATAATTCATTTAAATATAACAATAAGTTTTAGCAAGTACCTTTGAATATAACTTAAGTATTTACACAATGCCTTACTTATATATCACCTATGGTAATAATTCTAAAATATTATACAAAATATGTTTTATGTTAACATTATTAGCCTTTTAAAAATATAAGAGTGATAAATAAAAACGGAAATAGGAAAGAACCCTCGTGTATCAAATTCCGAGTTTCTACCTTCATGGATTTCGAAGATAAGCTTTTCAATTTTGGGATTTCTTACATGCCTCCTGAACGACCACTACAATTAAGTCTAAATTTCGGGGATACATAGGAAATAGGAAATATATTCTTTGGGTTTGAAAATATATTCGTTTGACCCCAGATCGATCAAAAGCTTTTAGAATCCGAAATCATTGTCCGAACTAGACCAGAACCAATTCCCATGGTACTTTCATTACTAGTAACCTAGAGTTTAAATTTCATTAAAATAGCGGCATTATTTTTTGAGTTATACTGCTTTTAAGATATAAGTTAATTTACTTTATGGTTTTTATTAAATGAAAACGCAATCTTAATTTTTACTTGAATAGAACCTCTTCTTTTAATACCAAAACTTATTCTAACATTTTATTCATTTTTTTTCATATTTATATTATTATTTTTTCTTTTTAAAAAGTACAGTTTGCTTTAAATTAATATTTCTTAAGAATTTCGATAAGTATTACATGGTTATCTTGATTATCATTACATTTCCTAAAACTGATAATCAAGATTCTTCATTAACATAATATTATTTCCTGGGTGTTCCAAAAAGATATTGTTTTGACCAATAAGCGAAATAATTTCAAGTGTAATTTCTTTCTTTTAAAACAATGACAAATTTCGTTTATCATTCAAAACAACATAAAAAAATTCTTACATAACTAATTTCTTTTTAGAACACTTGAAACATCTGTTTTAAAATAACCTTTACTTTACAATATGAAATTTTTTATTTTATTTTTGTTGTGTTATTATTTTTTTATTTTTGGTTTTAAATTACAATTTTACAAATTTTATTTTATGAAATTTTTTTATTATTTACAAATTTGTTTTTGATATTAGTTTTTGTAGTATTTTCATTCAAATACTTAAGTGCTAATTAGGCAAAATATTATGACATAATAATTCAAGTTCAGATAATAAAGAATTTAAAAAAAATACTTATTTGTTATTTAAATTTTAGTATTTGTTAGTTAATTTTATTTATGGAATTATTATAAAAAATTTTTAAATAAACTAAATAATTGTATGGATATTAACTCTCCCCCTTTGAATTCAAATGTCCTCATTTGATTACATGTTAAAATTTGATATGTTGAGTGTTCTCGCTTTTGGTGCTAGTGATGGTTTCCTTGCATGTGATTTTATTGTTTATGTGTTTGATATTGATGATTGTGTAGTTGGCTGTGGTGGTGGTTGTGGGATGTAGTTTGGAGGTTGTGGTATATTTGTTTGCTTAACCTCAGGTGTTGATGTTGATAATATTGTTTCTCTGGATAATGATGTTTGGATGCTTTCAAATTTACTCTCAGATGCCTTGTCAAGTTTACTGTTAAATATAATTTTATTTTTTTGTTTTGTGTTTATGATTATTACGGTTATTAGTATAAGAATGACTACGGCTGTTGGTCCTATATTAATGATGCTTAAAAGTTGGTCGCTTATCGTTTTTTCTTTCTCTGTGTGTTTCGATCTCTTTAGTATTGTTGATATGGATTTCTTGTAGTAACTCTAGTGATAGTTTTTGTTGTATTTTGTTTTTCATAAATTGTGGTTGCAATACGGCTGGTAAAATTTTGGTATTTGATACTTCGTTTGAGTAGTATTGATAATTTTTTCCACCTATGGTTATTGTTGAATTTTTTATTTTTATGAGATATGTTCCTTTAATATGTCTTCCTTCCTTGTCAATTATGATTGGCCCTTCAAATTGGTTGAGGAAAATCACATCGTCTGTCAGTTGTTCTATTGTTGGAATATGATGACTATTTGTTGCATTACATGTTGAATTTTTACCGTTTATGAGGTTTGGTATGCAGTCAGAGTTAGTTATATTCATTTTCATTACAAATTGTTACATAGTTAATTTTTTTACAATTATTTTCTTTTATTCCATATAATTTTACATTGTTTGATAGTATGTAATCATGCTCAATTGTTATAATAGAATTTTCTCTTTTTACCGGTTTAATAATTAATTTATCATATGTATCTTTTAATGTTAATGGAATTTCAATTAAATAGAACAAGCAAGTACCGTTAGAAATAATTTTTACATTAGCAAAATCTAAAGCTTCCTCGGCATTAGCATAAGGAAAATTTTCATTATCAAGTATTTTAGTTATCGTTTCTATTTCTATTTTTGATAGTATCAATGGGTTAATTACATTTAATTTTGCCCAATGTACTGCATATTTTAAATTAGTAATTTCTTCTTTTATCAACTTAAGTTTGTATTGTATTTGCAAAATTGAATGGTTATCAATAATTTTGTTAGTTTTTATATTTTCTAATATTTGGTTAGTAATTCTAGTTATATTGTTAATTCTATCATTATAAGTTTTGTTAATTATTACTTGTTTATTGTTATTAGTTAGTAAATTATTTAATTTATCTTGTATCATGACGTAATCATCATGATCTGGATTTCCAGTTATCCATTTCCATATAGAACCTATTTCATTTACGGATCTGAATTTTCGATGTATTTTGAATTCATCTAGTAACTCTTGTATTTGCTGTTTTTCATAAGTGAGATATGGGTAAAGAGCGTGTGACTTAAGGTCATCTAGTATAGGGGTTATCTCATTTATTAATATCTGCAGATTACTTAAATCACTGATGTGTATTACTCTGAATTTACCTTTTTGTATTTTTTCCTTTCCCACCTTGATGGTTACAGTGTGAGATCCAGTATAGTCCAGTATTTAAACATCTCCCAACACCCATTTCAATAGGTACCTATAAAAGATTTTTAAGATTTAATATTTGATTTATGTACTATTCTGCCTGTTGTGGTAATGATATGTGAATTTCTATCTCTTTGAACTATTTCTTTTTTATAACGATGTGTTAGTTTTGAACCCAATCCTTTGTTATGCTTAACAAATATAATTTCACCTACTTGGTATTTTTTTATCGGTTTTCGTTCTTTGTTATGATATTCTATGTCCTTTCTTTGTTTTTCTTTTATTTTTTCAATATTTGATAGTCTTGTTTTTCGAATTCTTCAGGTGTAATATTGGGAGTTCTACCAAAAAATAATTCTATTGGTTTTTTCCCTGTTACCGAATGTATCGTATGGTTATATTCATTAACTGCTCTTTGCATTAATTCTTCAAAGTTACGTTCTATTCTTTCTGCTTTTAGACATCTCATGATTTCTGTTAAAGTGGAATGAAATCTTCCCACTTGACCATTTACTTCGCTCTTATAAGGGGGTGTTGTGAAAATTTTTATTTTCAATTCATCTTCCATCATAGATCTAATAGAAGCGGAATTAAGAGATTTTTCATTATCTACTACTACCCATTCTGGAATTCCATAGTAGTATAAGATGTCTCTTAATGGTAACCGTATGTGTTCTGTTGATCTACTTTGAATCATTCTGAATTGTGCGAATTTTGTTAATTTATCTATGGCAGTTAATGCTAGTTTAGATTCAGTTGAAAGAATGTCCACGTGTACTATATGTCCTGAATAACTTGGTATGGGTGTTGATTGTATGTCAGGATTAGGAGGGCGTCTGTCATATTTATTCTCTTTACATATTGTACAAATTTTTACGAGACTATTTATTTTTTTATTCATTTGCGGGAAGTAGTTTGTTTGTAGTATTTGTTTCTTATTTTCTTTCGCATTTCTATGTGCGCGTTTATGAGTTTCTAATATAATTTCATTCTGTTGTTCTATATTGGTAATATCTTGTACTATTATTTTGGTAAATTTTATTTTGTACTTTTCAAAATATTCTGTCTGAATTTGTTGTATTTTTTCTATAATTGATTCATCCCCCATTATACCATTCGGTTTTTTTGTATCAAGGTATTTCTTTAAAATATCTTTTAACTCATTTTCTGTAAAACTTGGTCTTGTTACTATGTGCCGAACATAACTTGTAAAAGGATTAGATTTTTCATAATTTATTTTATTTCCTATTTTTAAAATTATTTGATTTTTAAATGCATTTAATGGTACTTCTATAAAGTTAATAAAGTTTTGAGTTGGTCTTATTGGTGTTGTTAATATGTTTATTTCTGTTCTTTCAATTAATTTTGATAGTGCATCTGCGACTACATTTGTTAAACCAGGTTTGTATTGCAATTCGTAATTATACTCTTCTAAAATTGCCTTCCATCTTTTCATTTTGCTATTTGAATTCTTGTTACTTAATGCGTATGTCAGTGGTTGGTGGTCTGTGAAAATTACCACTTTTCTTGACGATCCATATAGGTAATTTCTTAAGGATGTTAAAGCCCATACTATTGCTAACATCTCTTTTTCGTTTGTACCATATGACTCTTCCGCTTTTTGAAGTGTTCTGGATAAGAAAGTGATTGGTTTCCTACCTTGAGCTAATACCGCACCAATCGCATAATCAGAAGCGTCAGTAGTGAGCTCAAAATCTTTGTTGAAATCAGGATATGTTAATACCACATCTCTTGATATTAATGTATTTTTTAAGGTAGTTATTGCCTCTTTTGCTTTTTCATCTAAAACTATAGGTACTTTCATCGATTGTCTTTTTGATATAAATCCGTTTTCACCTCTTAAAAGGGTTGACAGAGGTTTGGTTATTTTGGCATAATCATATATGAATCTTCTGTAATAGCTTGTCATACCCAAGAAGGATCTAAGTTCTTTTAAATTGCTAGGATCAGGCATATCACAAATTGTTTGTATTTTCTTTGGATTTGTTTTGATTCCTTCTGCTGAAATCACAAATCCTAGGAATTCTACCTCGGTTTTTAAGAATTCACTTTTGTCTAATTGAACTTTAATATTTGCTCTTTCTAATGTATAAAAAATCTTTTCCAAATTTTTAAAATGTTTTTCCTCATTTTTGATGAATATAAGAATGTCGTCTATATAGACGTAACAACATTTACCAATATGATTTCTTAAAATATCATCTAGGGCTCTCTGGAATATGGCAGGTGCATTTTTCAATCCAAATGGAAGTCTATTAAACTCATACTTTCCATTATTGACTGAAAAAGCAGTTTTTTCAATATCACTTTCTCTTAGTGGTATTTGATGAAATCCACTCTTTAAATCCAATACAGAGAATAGTTAATTATACCCGTATGACTATATAGTCATTATACCCGTATGACTATATAGTCAAAGGGTATAATAAATTTGCCATTACGTTTGTGACGCAGAGAAGGAGGGGGGGTAGATATAGACTCAAGTGTATGGATCGGATCAGAATCGAAAAAAAATCGATTTAGCTATGTATGTCCGTCCGTCCGTCCGTCTGTCCGTCCGTCCGTCTGTCCGTCCGTCCGCACGATAACTCAAAAACTAAAGGAGCTAGGATCTTGAAATTTTCGCAAAATCGTTTTTTTCTAAATGTCGTCATCGCTATTTAAACCCAGCCATTTTGGTCCATGGGTTCGGGTGGCTGCCATACAACTTCTTTTTTTATATGAGTATTTCTCTGTACCTATTACAGCTACGTGTCTGAAATTTTGGCAAAAGTAGTTTAGTTTTATGGCCAAAGTTTCTGCAAAATTTGGTTGGTCTGTTGCAGTGAGTTCGAGTAGCTGCCATACAACTCCTTCTTTTATATGAGCATTACTCTATACCTATTAAAGCTGGGTGTCTGAAATTTTGCTAAAAATAGTTTAGTGTAATGGCCAAAGTTCCTGTAAAATTTGGTTAGTCTACTGCAAAGGGTTCGAGTAGCTGCCATGCAACTTCTTATTTTATATGAGCATTACTCTATACCTATTGAAGTTGGGGGTCTGAAATTTTGCCAAAAATAGTTTAGTGTAATGGCCAAAGTTACTGCAAAATTTGGTTGGTCTACTGCAGAGGGCTCGACCAGCTGCCATACAACTCCTTCTTTTATATGAGCATTATATTTCACCTAATAAAGCTGGTATGTTTGAAATTTTGTCAAAAGTAATTAATGTTTATAATAATAATGATATAATGTTTATATAACGGTCGTACGGGTATCCCAGAGTTGACACAGTCTACTCTATTACACTCTTCCTCGTTTTCCCCTAAATTTGCTAGTACCTTGTTAATTTCAGGAATTGGAAACTTATCTGCTATTGTTACTTTATTTATTTCGCGATAATCTATTACCATTCGATATTTTTTCTCTCCTGATGCATCCTCCTTTTTGGGTACTATCCATACCGGTGAATTATATGGTGATCTTGAAGGTCTGATAATTCCATCCTCTAATAATTGTTTCATTTGTTTATCCATTTCCGTTTTCAGAGCCATGGGGTAAGGATATGATCTTAAATATATTGGGTTATCAGTAGTGGTTCTTATGTCTGCCACTACTGTGGTTGTATAAGTAAGTTTCTCATCTGGATTAGAGAAAAGGCTTCTATAGTTATTTACAATTTCGTTAATTTTATTTCTTTGATTTTCATTAAGATGTCCAGTCCTTATTTCAATGTTATTTACAAAATTCGAGATGTGTTGTTTAATTGCTATATTTATTCTATTATTTATTTCTAAATATCCTTCTTTTGTATGGATGACGGCATTTAATTTTTTAAGGGTATCATTACCGATGATTCCTTCGAATGACGTTAAATTTGGGAGTAGATAAAATTTTATTTTAGGTAAGTTATTTTTAAATAGATCAACTTCTGCGTGGTGTGTTATGTTCACAACACCACCTATAGAATTGGCTTGAAAATTAATTTTATTTAGTATGGCATTTCTTATAAATCTAGGATGTAAGTAATTTTTATTAGATCCCGTATCTATTAATAATTTAATTGTTTCTCCATTCTCCAATGAATGTTCTATATACGGGAGAGAAGAATGGTTTAATCTAAAAAAGAATTGCAATTACCTTTGCAGGAACAACATTGTTTTGGTTTTTCGGATTCTTTTTCTTGTGAATATTTATTAACTTCCGTTTGATTGATTTCCTGGTATCCTATTTGTTTTTGTGTAATTGACTGAGGATATTTCCTAAAATTCCCTTGATTATTGTTATAATGATTTCTTCCGTTTTGGAAATTTCCTGAATTATTATTATAATAGTTGCGTCCGTTTTGGTCATTACCCATATTGTTGTTATTATTATAATACCTTCTACCATTTTGGAAATTAGTAGTATTACTGTTATTGTTATAGAAATTACGCCCATTTTGGTAATTACTAGGATTATTTTTATAACTATGTCTGTCAATATTTGACTGAGGTTTAGATTGGTTATTATTTTGATGATTGGTTTGTAAATTATTTGGTCCAGTTATCTTGTTAAATTTTGGTCTATTATAATTATTTTGTTGATTGTTTTTATTGAATCTATTTTGGAAATTCATTTTATTCGGTTGAAAATTCAATTTCTGATTATGGAAACTTGGTTTCCAATCGTTATTTTGCCTATGAAAACTTTCTCTGTTTGCTGGTCTTATTAATTGTTGGTTGTTATTCGTATTTCCGCATGTTCCAGCTTGTTGTTTATTTATGCCTTCTAACTTTAGACAATAATGTAGGGCTTCCGGGAGATCTTTCGGTTCTCTCATACTTATGAACTTCGCAAAGTCTCCATTTAGCCCCATAATAAAAGTTTCTAGAGCTTTTTCTTGGTAGTGCTCTGTTCTACCAATTAAAGCTTCTGGTCTTAATCCAATTGATGGAAGTTTTTCAAGTATCAAAGCCAAATTCTCATAAATTCCTTCATAAAATTCTTTTATACTATTTTTCCCTTGTTTTTTAGACGTCATTTCATTTTCTATTATACTTATATCTCTGTTATCTGCGTAATTTCGGTCTAAATAATCAACAATTCTGATCCAACATAGTGGTACCTTGCATGCCACTAATTTTTTATTAGCTTCTCCTATAATCTTGTTCCTAATGGTAAAGAAGATTCCATAAAATTTCGGAGTATTCCTAATTGGGTTATAAATTGCTAATATTTCCGTTACACTATTTCTCCATGAACCATATTCTCCAGGTTCACCTGAGAAATTTTTCATACCCTTTATTACATCTGGTACTCTATCCATTCCTTCTAAACTATAATGATTATTATTTACTATTTCGTCTTCTTCGTTTTTATTTTCATTATCTTCTTCCTCCTGCTGGTAATTTGTTTCCATATGAAACTCGTGTTGTCCTATTCTCCTATTTTCACTTATATTTCCTTCTGCGTCTTCCATAATCGTACTTAAGTTAGGTCTAGTCATTTCAGGAGTTGAAGATATGATGTCTTGTCTAGTAAAAGGTAGGGTAGGAGCCATTTTAAAAGATTTTGGTTAAAAGTTTAGGATCACTAGGATATAAGACTTCTCCTAGATACAAAATTTAATTTTTATTATAAATGCAAATTGATAAAAGTTAAAAATTAATAATATTATTTGATTAATGATTTTTTTTATATCTTATGGGCACTAGTAGATAAACTTCAAATACAAAATTTAATTTTTATAATAAATTGGAATAAATTAAATATTATTTGACACGTATGTGCTTGATCTATTTTCTCGAAATTCTTTTTAATGAGTTTATAGTGAAAAAAAAATTTTATTTTGACAAAAATTATCATATGATAAAAATATAGTTGAAATTAATTTTTTATGATTTAATTTAAATTTTTAATAATATAGTTGAACTTAAGATTTTATAATTTTTAGTATATTTAAGAATAATATTTTTATGATAATAATTTAACCGTTAAGAATTTTTTTTAAAAATAAATGTGTTAATTTATTAATTCGACAATATAATACTACTTTTATTCTATAATAATAATTCTTTTAATCTATAAAAGTAATTATTTAATCAATTACTTATATTTATTATTATAATAATTTTAATCTAAAAATAAATGTGTTATTTAATTAGTTCTACAATATAATATTACTTTTATTCTATAATAATAATTCTTTTAATCTATAAAAGTAATTATTTAATCAATTACTTATATTTATTATTATAATAATTTTAATCTAAAAATAAATGTGTTATTTAATTAGTTCTACAATATAATAGTATATATATATTTTTCTTTTTTATAAAAATTTTTTAATTTTTTCTTGGCCTTTATAATAATAATTTTTTATTTTTTATTTCATAATTTCTTTATCTTTTATTTTTATTTTTTATTTCATAATTTCTTTGTCTTTATCTTTTATTTTTATTTTTTATTTCATAATTTCTTTATCTTTTATTTTTATTGTACGTCGACGAAGTGTAGAAATTTTACCATTCGTAAGTATAACTAAGTCTTCTACTCGCCATACATATGTGGCTAAATTTAAGAAAGTTAAGTTAACTTACTGGACGTCCGAGTTAAATTAATCGATTTTCCTTCTCGCTATACACATGTAGCTAAATTTACGGAATTTCGATTAAAACAGCGCTCCTTTATTATGGACGTGTTGTAAAATTTCTATAATAATTTTTTTAAATTTTAAATTAATTCTTAAATTTTTTTTTTTAATATTTTTTTCTCAATTTTTCTTTTATTTCAATTACTTTAGAATATTTGTTTTTTTCATTTATTTTAATTTGTTCTATTTATGGCCTTTAATTACTACTTTTGTCATTATTAATATTTTTATTTTGTTTTTCTTAATTATTTTGTATTTATAAAATTATAAACTTACATAAAAATAATTATTGTTGACCTCATACCGGAACCGCTGCTTTCGTCAATAAATAATCCCTCGGTGATTTGATGTTCTTTTCAAAAATACTTTGATTACATGAAGTATTAATAATTTGGAAAAAAAAAATTAAAAAAATGTCACTAAAAATTTATAAATTTTTTAATTGTGCAAAATTATTTTATTTTCTTAATAAAAGTGTTATTTCACAAAAATTTTCTTGTTTTGATTTTAAGTATTTTTTTTTTTTTTCATATAAAGTTAATAATTCACTTTTTTAATTTTTATTTAATTCATAAGTTTTAAAAAATTAAAAAGGAAAATGTCACTAAAAATTTATAAAATTTTAAATTTTGCAAAATTATTTTATTTTCTTAATAAAAGAGTTATTTCACAAAAATTTTCTTTTTTTGATTGAAAATTATTTTATTTTATTAGGTATATTTTTTTTATATAAAGTTAATAATTCAATTTTTTAATTTTAATTTAATTCATAAGTTTTATTAATTTAAAAACGGAAAATGTGACTAAAATTATATAAAATTTTTAATAGTGCAAAATTATTTTATTTTCTAAAAAAAAGAGTTATTTCATAAAAATTCTTTTTGGATTTCATTTTATTTTTTCTTTTTTTTTTTTTTTGGTCACTGAACGCACTTTTTTTTTTTTTTTATTTTTTATTTTTTCCTAGTGCAGCCTCACACCCGGTGACGAAAAGATAGGCTTATTTCCACAGTATTTTATTAAACCTTTTCACTGAGTATTTCACCGAACGATTTTTATTGTTTTACGAAGCGCGGTTTCTGCTCAGCCGCCAGTTAATTTACTTTATGGTTTTTATTAAATGAAAACGCAATCTTAATTTTTACTTGAATAGAACCTCTTCTTTTAATACCAAAACTTATTCTAACATTTTATTCATTTTTTTTCATATTTATATTATTATTTTTTCTTTTTAAAAAGTACAGTTTGCTTTAAATTAATATTTCTTCAGAATTTCAATAAGTATTACATGGTTATCTTGATTATCATTACATTTCCTAAAACTGATTATCAAGATTCTTCATTAACATAATATTATTTCCTGGGTGTTCCAAAAAGATATTGTTTTCACCAATAAGCGAAATAATTTCAAGTGTAATTTCTTTCTTTTAAAACAATGACATAAATTTCGTTTATCATTCAAAACAACCTAAAAAAATTCTTACTAAACTAATTTCTTTTTAGAACACTTGAAACATCTGTTTTAAAATAACCTTTACTTTACAATATGAAATTTTTTATTTTATTTTTGTTGTGTTATTATTATTTTTTTATTTTTGGTTTTAAATTACAATTTTACAAATTTTATTTTATGAAATTTTTTTATTATTTACAAATTTGTTTTTGATATTAATTTTTGTAGTATTTTCATTCAAATACTTAAGTGCTAATTAGGCAAAATATTATGACATAATAATACAAGTTCAGATAATAAAGAATTTAAAAAAAATACTTATTATACCCTACACCTATAGAATAGGTAAAGGGGTATATTAACTTTGGTATGGTGTTTGTAACCACCTAAAGGAAGCGAGCTAGATATGGAAAAGTATATATATTTGTGATCAGCGTAACCGCCTTAGTCGATATAGCCATGTCCGTCCGTCCGTAGGCACGATAACTCAAAAAATAATGGAGCTATCTTGATGAAATTTTAACTGTAGGTTACTAGGACTGAAAGTACGGCGGGGATTGCATATGGGCGAAATCGGCCCATCGGTTCGGATTCTGGACCTTTTAATCGGTTTCAGGGCTAACGAACAAATATAAAAAATCACGATAACTCAACAACTAATGACGCTATCTTCATCAAATTTGTGCTGTAGGTTACTAGTAATGAAACTACTTCGGGAATTGCGTAAGGTTGGGATTGGACCATGGGTTCGGAACCTAGAACTTTTTGATCGAATTTAGGCCAAACGAGCATAATTCCGAAACCAATGATGATAGAACCTTCAAATTTAGTATCGGGGTGTCCCTTCCTATTTCCTAAGTGTCTTGTGAATTTGGGTCCCATTGGAATAGTGGGTCGGGGACCAGCCACACATTTCCGAAGACCTTAAAGCATATCTTTAAAATTAATAAAGATAACAACTTGAAAAAATGTAGAAGCTTCCAATTTGCCACAAGGGTGTTCTTTACTATCTCTTGCGTGTTCCCCTAATTTGGGATCAATTGGAGTAGTGGTTCTGTACCCCTCTCAGACCTCCCAAGTTTTAAAGGCTTATAATCGAAATTATTAAAAATAGTTACTTAAAATTAGGATAGACCGTTCAAATTGTGTACAAGGGTTAACTAGTACTATAAGTACAGCGCGGACTATATAAGGGCGAAATCAGCCCAACGGTTCGGATTCCGGACCTTTTAATCGATGTCAGGGCTAAGGAACATATATAAAAAATCACGATAACTCAACAAATAATGAGGCTATCTTCATGAAATTTGTGCTGTAGGTTATTGGCAGCGAAACTAAGGCGGTGATTACGTACGGTGAGGATTGGACAATGGGTTCGGAACTTAGAACTTTTTGATCGAATTTAGGCCAAACGAGCATAATTCCGAAACCAATGAAGATAGAACCTCCAAATTTGGTATCAGGGTGTCCCTTCCTATTTCGTAAGTGTCTTTGAAATTTGGGCCCCATTGGAGTAGTGGATCGGGGACCAGCAACTCAGTTCTTAGGCCCTTAAAGCATATTTTCGAAATTAATAAAGATAGTAACTTGAAACAAATGTACAAGCTTCCAATTTGCCACAAGGGTGTTCTTTACTATTTCTTGCGTGCCCCCCTAATTTGGGATCAATTGGAGTGGTGGTTCAGAACCTTTCTTAGACCCCCCAATGTGTAAATGCTTATCATCGAAATTAATAAAACTAGTAACTAAAAATTAAGATAGAGCGTTCCAATTGTGTACAAGGGTTAACTAGTATTGAAAGTATGACGGGACTGCATATGGGTGAAATCGTACCATAATTTCGGGTCCTGGAACCCTTGAAAAGTTCAAGGACTAACAAACATATATCTTACAAACACCATAACTCAAAAAATAATGCCGGTATTTTGATGAAATTTAACAGTAGGTTACTAGTAATGAAAGTACCATGGGAATTGGTTGTGGTCGAGTTTAATTTCGAAGCCAAAGAATATATTTCCTATGTCCTATGTGTCTCCGAAATCTAGATTTCATTGTAGTGGTTCAGCTATGTTCAAAGGTACTTGCTGCATTTATGTAAAATTTATTTTTATATTTAAATGAATTATATGAAAAGGTGTAAATTTTTAATTGTATTTTGGAAATACATTTATTGCATATTTTGCGTTTATAAGCTTTTCTATTAGGTATATAAACTAACCATTTAAAATAATTGCAATTTTTAAAAATTTGGATTATTAAATATATTATGCTTGGATTATCTTTTTATCACAAAATTTAATAATTAGAATTTTTTCATTTTGTAATTGAATTGGAATAAATATATTTTCATTAATTTCAAGTTTGTTTGTTTTTTAATATTTTTAAATAGATAAATTAGTAAGAATTTGTAATATTTTTTAATAGATAGGGTAATTAGAAAATGTTTTTAGTATTATACAGTTAATTTGGTTAGCTATGTCTTACGATCAAATTAATAACAGCTTCTATGGTGTTAAAATGACTTATGGATATGTCCTTAAATTTGAACCAAATAGGTGTAGGGTATTTCTAAGTCGGTTGCACCGACTGACTGTTTCTTTACTTGTTTTTTATTTAAATTTTAGTATTTGTTAGTTAATTTTATTTATGGAATTATTATAAAAAATTTTTAAATAAACTAAATAATTATATTCGTTAGCCTTTGAACTTTTCAAAGGTTCCAGAACCCGAAACCATGGTTCGATTTCACCCATATGCAGTCCCCGTCATACTTTCAATACTAGTTAACCCTTGTACACAATTGGAGCGTACTATCTTAATTTGAAGTTACTATCTTTATTAAATTCGAAAATATGCTTTAAAGTCTTCGGAACCGTGTGGCTGGTCCCGGACCCACCACTTCAATTGGTCTCAAATTTCAAGGACACTAAGAAATAAAAAGAGACACCCTGATACCAAAATTGTAGGTTCTTTCTACATTGGTTTCGGAATTATGCTTATTTGGCCTAAATTCGATCAAAAAGTTCTAAGTTCCGAAACCATTGTACAATCTTCACCGTACGCAATCGCCAACGTTTTTTTATAACCAGTACCCTACAATACAAATTAGAAGTTGAGTTATCGTGATTTTTTATATATGTTCGTTAGTCCTTGGCCCGACTAAAATGTCCAGAATCCGACCCGTTGTTCTGATTTCGCCCATATGCGGTCCGCGTTATACTTTAAATACTAGTTTACCCTTGTACAGAAATGCAACGTTATATATTAATTTTAAGTTACTATTTTTAGTAATTTCGATTATAAGCTTTTAAACCTTGGGAGGTCTAAGAGGGGTACTGGACCACCACTCCAATAGATCCCAAATTAGGGGGACACACAAGAAATAGTAAAGAACACCCTTGTGCCAAATTTGAAGCTTCTACATTTTTTCAAGTTGCTATCTTCATTAATTTTAAAGATATGCTTTAGGGTCTTCATAAATGTATGGCGGGTCCCCGACCCACTACTCCAATGGGGCGCAAATTTCAAGGACACTAAGGAAAGGACACCTCGATACCAAATTTGGAGGTTCTTTCGTTTCGGAATTATGCTCGTTTGGCCTAAATTCGATTAAAAAGTTCTAGGTTCCGAACCCATGGTCCAATCTCGACCGTACGCAATCCCCGCCATAGTCTCATTACTAGTAACCTGCAGCACAAATTTGATGAAGATAGCGTCATTAGTTGTTGAGTTATCATGATTTTTTATATATTTTCGTTAGCTCTTGGATCGATTAAATGGTTCAGAATCCGAACTCGTGGGCCGATTTCGCCCATTTGCAATACCCGCCGTACTTTTAGTCCTAGTAACTTTCAGTTAAAATTTCATCAAGATAGCACCATTATTTTTTGTGTTATCGTGCCTACGGGCGGACGAACATGGCAGTATCGACTCAGGAGTTCACGCTGATCACAAATATATATACTTTTCCATATCTAGCTCGCTTCCATTACCTCAATAACTGCAACTTTAAAAGCAATATCTTATTGGAGGAATGTTATATTCCGTACAATAATAAAAGTGGTCACAGGTGTAGAGGATCGTGCCCTTGTTGTCAGAAATCTCCTGTTCTAAAGATGTAAAAAATATTTTATGCAGGGCATATAATAGAACATTAAGAGGTCAAGAATGTCTAGATAACCGTAAAGCTTCCACTTCCGTAAATATTTGCGATAAAATTAATGCTTTCTTACTGCTTAAAAGTTTACAAAACAGAAAGACGGCATACATGTAACGAATATTTTTGGAAGGTTTGCAAAGAACATGTGCTGAAAGGTAATTTCTGTTATATTCAAAAAGATGTAAGACACAATAAGAAAAGATTTTTGGAGAAAAGATTATTAAAGAAAATCGCTAAAAAATTAAATTACATGAGTCAGACTTGTGTGTTTTTGGGCAAAGGTGTCATGCATATATTGATGATATTTCCCTATATATTTTTATCAGAACTGTAAACTAAGACGAACCGTAATTAATAAACAAAATATTATAAAACAATTTCTTTCACATATACTGGAGGCAAGAAAAAGACTTAAAAGTTTTGTTATAATCGCTCACAATTGTCAATTTTTCGACCATCAGTTTTTATTTAAATTGTGAAAAGAAAATGAAAAATAAATTAAATAAAAGAAATTACATATGTTTATGTTTTTATTTAAACAATATAATTTTTATTTATTCATGTATTATGATTATTATTAAATTCAAGCCATTTTTCAAGGTAAGTGTCTGGGTATTGTACAGGTGTGATCTCAAGTTCATAAAAGCCTCCTGAAATTGGTGTGTTAGTGTAATCTGTTAGTTGATATGTAATAAGTTTTATTTATCTTATCAATTTTAAATATCTCAGTTGACCAATTCGGTTTATAGCCTTTTTCGAAATTACCTTTATATTTACATATTCTTACAAAATAGCCAAACTTATATCTATTTTTTTCAGAAATTTTGGGTTCCGTATATATATTCCTAAGAATCTCATTTTCGTTTTCCTTTGTAATTTTTGCAGGTGGGAGCTTTGTTGTTCTACGTTTTGTTGACTTATAATCTTTTATTAATGATTGTATAATATTTAACCATTTATATTTTCCGTTTAAAATAAATTTTTTTCACATGGAATTTTTCAATGTACGGTTAAATCGTTCTACAATTGATGCTTTTAATTCACTAAATGTATGATAATGATTTTTCTTTCTTATAATTTTCAAATTGTGAATTTAAAAATTTATTACCTTGATGAGAGTGAATATTTTTTGGTATAACTTTAGCTCTATTAATAATTGATTTTAAGGAATTTAAAACATTTTCAGAATTTTTTGTTTTTACAGGTTGAGCAAAGGCGAATTTGGAAAAAATATCAATTACCGTAAGCTAATATTTAAAGCCATTATTGAATTTTGCATAAGATATCATTTCGACTAAATCGATTTGCCGTGTGTCATTTAAACTCTTTTGTTTAAATTTTCTTCTAAGAAATTTACGTCTTGCCTGTCTATTAATTTCAGTTACAATTTGAGATCTTGATATTTTATTTAAATTAAAGAACTATATCAAATTATTTAATATTATTCATTTTTAAACAAATGTTAAAGTTATTGACATAATAATTATTATACATAAAATGATAGAGCATGACATGATTTAAACTAACCGTCTGATTGAGCTTTTATACTTTTCTACATGAGTATAAAACTGAAGCTTTATTTTCAATTTTAACTCATTTCCATTCTGACTTTTATTCAACAACATTCCGAAATGCTTGCCCATTCAACAACACTTCCGTTTGAAGAAACTGATCGAGTAAATACACAAAGTTAGATTCAAGATGATAAAATTACATCCACTGTGGATGATGAGGATATAACAGAAACTGGAGAAGTTTTGCCACCGCTCCAATTAGCTGAATTGGAAAGAGAACACGAAGAAGAGTTTGCCCAAGGTTGAGAGATAAATAACCAGCAAGAAGAACCTAATTACTTTGAAGATATTTTTAGAAATAATTTTTAGTGTCTTTAAATAACTATATATCGCCCTTTAATCAGTACGATGCAATATGCATGAATCTTCAAACGTCTCACAGTCAAATCCAACAGAAATTTTTAATGTGCGACTTTTATTGAGGAAATATGTATGGCTTGGCAACAAATTATAACTCTGACCTAATACCTCCATTTCTTTAATTTTACTAAAATTTATTTATAGTGTTTTAATACTTATGTGTTTTAGGAACACAAGCCTGTAACGACTTGTATTTTCCAAAAAGCTTTTGAAAGGTATTTATAATTAATTTGTCATTTTCTAAATGATTACCTATACAAAATTTTTTAAAAAGGTATTCATACTAAAACCGCAACATCTATATCATGAATAAACCCAACAATACTGTCCACAGACATCTGAATAGTTGCTTTGAAATTGTTTTTCATTATAAACTACACAATGATTTTTTAAGTAACTTATAATTTCCAATTTATCAGGTTTTCTGCCAAAATAATCAAAATATTCGATACAACTATGTTTAGGAATATAAATAACCAACCAATGTGTTTCTGGATCTTTTGCTTTATCTGTATTTACAATTAAAAAGTTTGTTTTTTAATTGTTTTGGGAAGTTGATCTAAAGCAAAAACTCCTTTAAAAATTGTACTCGTTCGTTTATTACATCTCAACACGTTATTTATCTCCTGGGTGTTCATTAACCAAATTAACTCAAGTCATATACCTTGGTTGCTTCTTTTATGTAGTTCGATAAAAACTCTTTTCAAAGTTTTTCATTTATTTATTTCATTAACCAAAACAAGGTTTTTACAAACAAAAAAAAAAGAAAATATCTTATACTATTATTCATAATTAAAAATTTTAAACAGAATTTACAAAAAAAAAAAAAAGTGTAAGAACAATTAACAAAAATTAGAATATTTAGGTCAAATTACAATACAAAGTTTTTTTTACTGTACAAAATATTAAAAATTTAAACAAAAAACAAAAAATGCTTACCGAACAAAAACAAAAAAGCAAAAACACTGTATGAACGTAATTACTTATGATATAATGTCATATAATATGTTAATATGTACTTGAACTTGAAATTATTATTAAGTTTACAAAATAGGTTCATTTAAAAATTTTTGCTTAAGTTTATATTTAAAAGTGTTTTTAGATATATCTGTTGAAAAAAGATAACTATGTTTATTAAATGTAGTGCAACATCTGTTTATAGGTTCATTATTTGCGTATCGAGTTCTGTGAGTATTTTCAATCAAAAATTTTGTGTTTCTTGTTTGTCTAACTTCGTTATTTATTCTGACTTTATACGTTAGAAACTGAGTATCAATATTTTTATTTAAGATGTCGAAAGTGAAGCAGGATGAAAGAATTTCCCTGCGTGATGCAAGAGTTAACATTTTCAAGGTATTTAGTCTTGTAATGTAGCTTGGAAGAGTGGAGTACTCTGAAGGGTCATATTGGTTTCTTAGAGCAAATAAAAGAAACTGTTTTTGAACAGATTCAATTCTTTTAGAGTGTGTTTGAAATGCCGGATCCCAAACAATGTGACCATATTCTAAAGTAGATCGAACCAAAGAACAATAAAGTGCTTTTGTTACCGCTACGTCATTAAACTCTTTGGCCCTTCTTTTAATGAAACCTAACATTTTATTTGCCTTTGCAATCATGTGTTCGTAACGAAGATTAAAATTTAATTTATCATCCAAAAGAATCCCAAGATCGGTCATGCTATTCACCCTTTCGAGAGCTAAATTGTCTATTGAATAATTGAAAAGTATTGTATTTCTTTTACGTGTAAAGCTTATGACCTTGCATTTCTCAATATTTAGTTCTAATCTATTGGATATGCACCATTCATGTAAAGAATGCATGTTTTCTTGAAGTAATTGAACATCAGAGTTATTCTTAATAACATGAAAAATTTTAAGATCGTCAGCAAATGCAATATGAGATACACCTAATAATTTTTCAGAAAGATTTGAAATAAATACATTGAATAGAAGTGGACCTAAATGGCTACCTTGAGGCACACCAAAAGTAACATAAATTGGGTTTGGCAAATGGCCTTGGAATTTTATGTTCTGAGTTCTTCCAGTAAGATAAGAGCCAAGCCATGCCAAGAAAGAACCAGTTATGCCCAAAGTTTCAAGTTTCTTCAGCAAAATATTATGATCAACACGATCGAAAGCTTTGCTAAAGTCCGTATAAATTGCGTCAACTTGGTAACCCTTCTCCATTTCATTTAAGATTTCAGAAGTGTAAACTACAAGATTAGTAGTAGTAGAGCGACCTTTTCTGAAACCATGCTGTTGTTCATTTAGTTTCATATTAATAATAGGTGTGATTTTGCCCACCACAATTTTCTCAAACAATTTTGGGATAGTCGAAAGGATGGCTATTCCTCGATAGTTTTCAACAGAAGCTTTGTCTCCTTTTTTATGAATAGGGGTCAAAAAAGATGATTTCCAAGCAGATGGGAAGGTGCCTAACGAAAGTGATATATTAAATATAATGTGAAGTGGATATGTCAAATAACTAATGCAATTGTATAAAAAAGAAGGAGCAATTAAATCCGGGCCCACACCTTTTTTAAGATCGAGGTTATTAATTGCTTCATAAATTTCATTTTCCGAAATATACAAATCTTTTATAATTGAATTAGTATTACTAACCGAGTTTGAAATTGGGATATTGATGGATACGTCAAGCGGACGAAAAACTTTTTGAAAACAATCTGCGAAGAAATTACAGATTACATTAGGATTTGAAGAGAAAACATTGTCTTTAGACAAAGACTTTGGATACCCACAAGTCTTTCGTTTTGTATTGACAAAGTCAAAAAATTTTTTTGGATCCGTAATTAATTTACTACCGATCTCGGATACATAAATGTCATATGCCAAATTTGATTTGTTTTTAAATTCTAAAGCGAGATCCTTGTACATATTTAATAAATTAGTATCAGGCTCCTTTGTAAATTTAATTTTTTTATAAAGTTTGTTGCGCTGATTGCGCAAAGTCCTAAGTTCTCGGTTAAGCCACGGTTCTGTGGTATTGTCCTTTTTACGTATTTTAGGTACATAGGAGTTGACTATATGAAATAATTTCATATAGAAAATAGATACTGTTGAGTCAATGTTCTGTTGTCTTAACAGTTCGTCCCAATTAACAACCGATAAAGCATTATTAATGCTTTGATAATCTGCATTAAGAAAATCAAATACAATATTATTATTGTAAGATTTAGCAAAAAGTGGCGTGATGGAAGAAAATTCAAAGATGACTGCGTTATGATGAAGTGAGTTGGAGAATAAATTAGCTGTATCATCAGCGAGTTTAACTTCCACTTTATCATATGCATTAGAAAATGCAAGATCTAACCACTTATTATTTTTGTTAGGAAATCTGATAATTTGCTGTAAGTCGTTACCATAAAACTTACTGATAATATCAAAATCAGTTTCGTCATTAAAATTAATTGGTAGTAGCAAGTTATCAGAATCGTCTACTATAAACGATAGTGAAGGACGATTGAAATCCCCAAAAATGAATATTGAATCATCCTCATTAAATTTTGATATAATACCATGATATATATCAAAGAAATCAGAATATGAGGAATTGTCAGTATTGGGCGGAAAGTAAACGATTCCAAGGTATAAAAAATTTTTACCTAAGTTCGCTTTTATAAATTTATGATCGAATAAAGTAGATGTCCTAGTATGTAATGGAGTACTAGACAACTCGTTATTAACTGCAAGAAGAACGCCGCCTCCACGGGAACAGTTTGTAGAATTGTAATCCCTGTCTTTCCTGTAAATTGACCATTTACTGTCCAGTATTTCTTGATTTTTGAAGGAATCATTTAGCCAGGTTTCGGTAAAAGCTAACACGTTGAATTCACAGGACTTAGCATCAACATATAGTTTTTTTAGCTTACCTCTCATACCACTACAATTATGATAGAAGATTTTAAGTTTATTATTATCTTTATTTTTATGTACCTTAAAACTAGATGATGTATGAACTGAAACTAGGTTAGTATTAATGCTATTTTTTCCCACTAAGGGGACGAAAAAAGTCACAGCTACTTTTTCTAATTTTTTGTAAATAATCGATTCTTTTGCTTTTAAGGTGACTGCAATAGGCTTGTAGATCTTTTTCGACCGATTTAGAAGAGGCCCCGAAACCTTCATGATATTTAACAAATAATTTCATTAATTCCTTTGGGTTAGACGGTAAACCTTCTTGATCAATAAAAATTTTAATATTGAGTTTGGTTTTACCGTCAACACAAAGGTCATCATCTTCCTTATGCAAATAGGCTAAATAGAGTCTTACATTTTCGTAAATTTTTTGATCTCTAAAACGCGACAGAACATAAGTATGATTATCTTTCGCTAACGCGTTTTTCGTTAATCTAACTATAGGAGGCATTAAAGTATTAACTAAACTTGCATTGGAAGGAGTAGAAATAGATGCTATTGGCGTATTAATACATGAAGTTGTAATGCAGTTAAAATTTGAAATTTGTGTACATGGAGTACCGACTATAATTGTTTTTCCCTGCTTAAAGTTAGGATATTTGTGTTTAGACGTTATTGGAGTTGTTGTGCTAATTAAATTTGAATTTGAATTTGTGGTAATTAAATTTGAATTTGAATTTGAGTTTGTAGAAGTGGTTGAATTGCACATTGTGTTAGTCATTATACTTGAATTTGTACTACTAACCGAAATTTCAAGTAAATTTAAATCTGGCTTATTTAGCGAATAAATAACTAAGTTAGACGGAGGCAAATAGTTATGAAATTTAACTGGTGTTTGAGTTATTAAAATGGGTTGTGTATTGTATGCATTTAAACTATTGTTATTATTATTATTATTATTGTTATTATTATTATTGTTATTACTATTATTTTTATTATTATTATTGTTATTGTTATTGTTATTATTATTATTATCATTATTATTATTATTATTATTATTATTTTTATTATTATTATTTTTGTGTAAAACTTTTGTTATAATAACATTAAATTTTTCTAGTATTTGACAGAGCTCTTTATTTATTTTATCGTTATACACAGTTCCAAAAGAATAATTTTCAAAATTATCATTTATAAATTCTCTAGTTAGAAATTTATACTTCAGCTCTTTCACAAACTATTTACAAGGTTCTTTGATACCAACTATACAAATGTATTTTAAAAATAAGGTATTATTATCATCGCAACAAAATGTTAGATCCAGTAATGCACAAGACAGCGACATTTTGTCAATTATTTAAATTCATTTGTATGTGTAGTATTTATAGATTTCTAAATATATTTCGGTTTTCATCAATTTGTAAGCTTGCATCAAATTCTTCATTAACCATAGCGGTTAGTGTAGAGGAAAGTGGTTTTGATAACCTTGCCTCAATTCTAACTGTACCCTGATTTAATAAACCTTGACACACTTCATTTCCTGATGCATCTGGAGTTAAATCAAAAGCTAATATGAAAAATCCATTACCAAACATGGACTTTGTTATCTGATGACCTTTATCATTGTGGTAAATTCGAGTACCTGTAAATAATATACTGTATGCTCTCGTGTAGCAATTATTTTCATCCGAAAAACTGGTTTCAATTGCTGAACTAGCTATTTGAACTCCATTTATGTTTAACACAAATTGTGAAATATCAAAATGTTTAAAATTGTATGGGTTTTTAGATCTTTTTCAAGAAAAACCTACATTTTCTGTCATACAAAATATTATTGTGTTTGGTAGCTGACCAATGAAAACATTATCAAGTAATACTGATGAACTATTCTGTGGAATGGTAAAACTTTTTAACTCTACACTTTTATAATTGTATTTGGCATTAGTTTTTTCCAATGCAGTATTATGTGCTATTAGTACACTAGGATTAATAGTTACATGCCTCATAAATAAAGTAGGTTTTAAAATTTTTAGTTGAGATTCGTCAAAAGCATCTACAAAAGAGTAAAAGTCTGATTTTTCAAATGTTAAAAGAATTCAAATATCAACATTGTTTATGAAAAGGGCAGGTTGATTATCATGTCTAAATGTAGTTTTCTCAGAAGTTCTGTTACATTGCTATTTTGGTACAGTTTTTGGCGTTCTTTTAAACCATTATTATCATGTTTTCCTATATTTGGTTTATCGAGATCCCATGCTGCACATTCCAAATGAGGAGTAGCGGCATCTGTATCATAATTTAATAATGATTCAATGTAAGTTCAATAATGATAATTTCCATCAGATGGAGATATATTTTTTCCATTTAGTTGAACGTTACATTGTTTTATTAATGACTGTAAAAGACTATTGACTACACTTGGCTGTTGAATTAAGTTTGCTTCAGTGTTTATACCCGTATGACTAAATAAATTTGCCATTACAATTGTGACTCAAGTGTATGGATCGGATCTGAATTGAAAAATAAATCGATTAAGCTATAACTCACTGAAGGAGTTAGGATCTTGAAATTTTCGCAAATTGGTTTTTTTGCTATATTTGTCATCGCTATTTAAATCCAGCCATTTTGGTCCATGGGTTCGGGTAGCTGCCATACAACTTCTTTTTTTATATGAGCATTACTCTGTACCTATTACAGCTACATGTCTGAAATTTTGCCAAAAGTAGTTTAGTTTTACGGCCAAAGTTTCTGCAAAATTTGGTTGGTCTAGTGGAGTGGGTTCGAGTAGCTGCCATGCAACTCTTTCTTTTATATGAGCAGTACACTACACCTAATGAAGCTGGCTGTCTGAAATTTCGCTAAAAATAGTTTAGTGTAATGGCCAAAGTTACATCAAAATTTGGTTGGTCTACGGCAGAGGGTTCGAAGTAGCTGCCATGCAACTTCTTCTTTTATATGAGTATTCTACTACACTTAATAAAGCTGTATTTTTGAAATTTTGCCAAAAGTAATTAACCGGATGATATAATGTATATGTAACGGTCATACGGGTATCCCAGAGTTGACACAGTCTACTCTACTACACTCGTCCTCGTTATTATTCCATTGAGTTCCATCTTTTTTTAAAATTTGTACTTTCAATTTTAGATATGCAGAAGAAAGATCTCCATATGTATCCCCATGACCTAATGAAACAAATTCTATGACTGATGGATTATTCAAAGAAGTAATAGGGTTTTAGGAAACTTCTTCCGATCGTAATATACTCGACTGAATAAGTTAAGTTTTAAAAATATCCAACTCAGACTTCATACATTCAATCATAATTAACCAAAAATATCTTTTTGCTTCTTTTTGTTACTCACTTTGCGTCGTTTGACGTAAAATAATTTAAATTATTAATGAGTGGTCTTTTTATAGGTTTTCCTCTTTTAATTTTCCCTTGTCCATACATTTCATTGAGTTTTTGAACTGCACCTCGTCTTACATTTTTAATTATCTCTTTACTTCGATCTTGTACAACTTCTTTTAAATTTGCACCTTGATTTGTTTTTGCTATTTATAGATTTTTTACTTTTCAAAGGTTATCAAAAGTATCAAAATAGAAGATCTAAGCAGAGTTTTACCGACATTAGAAAAGTTTGATAACTTTAAAATATCATGTCCTATACATTTATCAAACCACAATTTCAGATCTGCAGTTAAAAATTGTTTTAATGTATATATGTATCTCTTAAAAGAAAAAATTCTAAACTAAGACCTTCATACATACAATATGAAATTAAATAAAACTAAAAAAGTTCACTTCAACACTGCAGAGCTGCTCGCAAAGATAATTGGCAACAATACGGATGTGATAAAAGTAGATTTCAAAGACGAATTGAAAATGTTGAATTCATTATTTCTAGAATTTTAACAACTGATCATCAGAAAATTGTTAAAGCTTTTTCAGTTAAATACAAATTATTTAAACTTATTAACTTATTTGTTTTAGTTTTATTTGCATGTTGATTATAAATGGGTACCAAAAGCAATTAACAAGTTTTGATCTTTTTCTTTCTTTGCAGAAAAGATTATTTTAATGACCTTGCTATTTATGGCTTTAAATTTTTTTTTTTTTTAATTTTCTCTTTGCATGCTTATTCGCATAAGCACTCTTGTAAATAAAAATTTTATAAGGAAATATTTTTACTTACTACTTTAACATAATTCCCTATTGCAATATAAAGAACCAGAGTTGTTTAACTTACTTCTAAACTTGTCTGACTTAATTACCGGCACAGCCAACGTAAAGGCCACCTACTTTAAACATAATTTGACCTACTTTCGGGGGACTTGGCCATTAATCAAAAATGTAGGTCAATATGCCAAACTATTTTTCTCCCTTTTTTTGTCACAGAATTCCCAGCCCCAAGCGACCCAATACCTAATTGTTTAAAATTTTGCCAAAAGTAGTTTAATTTTATAGCCAAAGTTTCTGCAAAATTTGGTTGGTCCACAGCAGTTGGTTGAGTAGCTGCCATATAACTTCTTTTTTTATATGAGCATTATTCTACACCTAAAACAGCTGGGTGTCTGAAATTTTGCGAAAATAGTTTATTGTATTGGCCGAATTTTCTGCAAAATTTGGTTACTCTACTGCAAAGGGTTCGAGTAACTGCCATACAACTTCTCTTTTTATACTCTACACCTATAGAATAGGTAAAAGGGTATATTAACTTTGGTATGGTGTTTGTAACCGCCTAAAGGAAGCGAGCTAGATATGGAAAAGTATATATATTTGTGATCAGCGTGCCCTTCTGCTCGTCCGTCCAACCGTAGGCACGATAACTCAAAAAATAATGGAGCTGTCTTGATGACATTTTAACCATAGGTTACTGGGACTGAAAGTACGGTGGGGATTGCATATAAGCGAAATAGGACCACGCGTTCGGATTCTGGAGCTTTTAATAGATCGAAGAGTTAACGAACATATATAAAAAATTACAATAACTCAACAATTAATGACGCTATCTTCATCAAATTTGTGCTGTAGGCTACTAGTAATGAAACTACTGCGGGGATTTCGTATATTCGGGATTGGACAATAGGTCCGGAACCTAACACTTTTTGATCGAATTTAGGCTAAACGAGAATAATTCCGAAACCAATGAAGATAGAACCTCCAAACTTGGTATCACGGTGCCCCTTCCTATTTCCTTAGTGTCCTAGTGGATCGGGGACCAGCCACATAGTTTGGAAGACCTTAAAGCATATTTTCGAAATTAATAAAGTTAGTCACTTCAAAAAAATGTAGAAGCTTCAAATTTTGCATATAGGTGTACTGTACTGTATTTCTTGTGTGTCCTCCCAAGGTTTAAAAACTTATCATCGAAATTAATAAAACTAATAACTTAAAATTAAGATAGAACGTTCCAATTGTGTACAAGGGTTAACTAGTATTGAAAGTATGAACGGGACTGCACATGGGCAAAATAGTACCATGGTTTCGGATTCTGGAACCTTTGAAAAGTTCAAGGGCTAACATATATATATCTTAAAACCGCATAACTCAAAAAATAATGCCGCTATTTTGATGAAATTTAATCTCTAGATTACTAGTAATGAAAGTACCATGGGAATTGGTTCTGATAGAGTTCGGAGAATGAGTTCGGATTCTAGAAGCTTTTGATCCATTTGAGACCAAACGAGTATCATTTCGAAACCAAAAATTATATTTCCTAATTCGTATGTGTCCCCAAAATTTGGACTTAATTGTAGTGATGGTTCAGGTGTCTCCTAAGAAATCCCAAATTTAAAAAGCTTATCTTTGAAATTCATGAAGATAGAAACTTTAAATTTGATACAAGAGGGTTCTTTCCTATTTCCGTTTTTATTTAACACTTTTATATTTTTAAAATGCTAAGAATTATAACTATGTTGTATAATATTTTATAAATTAAAAACAACATATTTTTTGAATTAACGATTAGATTCCTTTGTTTTAATTTTTATTATATCATATATTTTATTGAATTATTATCTAAGGTGATATTATAATTAAGACATTGTGTACAATACTTAAGCTATATTCAAAGGTACTTGCTGCATTTATGTAAAATTTATTTTTATATTTAAATGAATTATGAAATTTCTAAATTTGTAATTGTATTCTAGAAATACATTTTATTTTGCGTTTATAAGCTTTTCTAATAGGTACATAAACTAACAATTTAAAATAATTGCGATTTTGAAAAATTTGAATTATTCAATATATTATTTGATTAGCTTTTTATCATAAAATATAATAATTCAAAATTTTCACTTTTGTAAATAAATTGAAATAAATATATTTCCATTTATTTCAAGTTTTTCTAACTTATTTGATTTATTTAATATTTTTAAATAGATAAATTAGTAAGAATTTGTAATATTTTTGAAAAGATAAAGTAATTAGAAAATGGTTTTAGTTTTATAAAGTTAATTTGGTTTGCTATGTCTTGCGATCAAACTAATAACAGCTTTTATGGTTTTAAAATGACTTATTCAAATCTTATTGAATTTGAACCAAATAGGTGTAGGGTATTTCTAAGTCGGTTGCACCGACTGACTGTTTCCTTACTTGTTATATAATCGTTAGCAGATTTACCCGACGATGTCCGGGAGTGTGCAAATTGTAAAAAAGCAAGTTTCAGCCAATTTTTTGAACAAACATATTACTGAAAGTACTTCTTTGGTTAAAAAGAAAGCCTCAAACAAATATTTGTCGATTTCCGTTAACTCATTGTGGCCCAACAGCTTTTTATAGGTTTTTTCGTTACTTTGCTATAAATTAGAAATGGTTTACCCTTTTGACTTCAAATTTGTATATGTGTTTCTCTTTGAGAATGGAGTTCACGCTATTAACAGATTTGGAATTTGTTAATCCATGCCGACCCAGTGATTGGTCGAATAAAAATTTGTGGTGAATACGTGGTGCTTCTTGACAATTTGGTGCTCCTTGACGATAGAGTTGAGGATGGTGGGCCTCCGGCGAATAATGTTAATTAAAATTTTTATTTTTATTATTTTTCAATAATTATGAAAAGTTTCAAGTGAAATTTGATAAACTTGTTGAAAATTTGCAATAATAATTTAAAAAAAAACGATTTAAAAAAATCTCTTTATTTCATTTTAAAAATAACATGTACACCATCTGTAATTTTTGTGCAACTTTTTTCAATAACATCAACTTAAATTAAAACTTCATTAACTACCTAACGATTATAGGTCAAAAGGGTATACTAAATTTACCATTATGTCATTATGCTACGTCAATAGTAGTTTTCTTGAATTGCCAACGTTTGAATAAAATATAGTCGATGGTTTAGAAAAGGTTTAAAAATCTACTTTTCAACTTATATTTTGTTTTGTACTTACCTGAAAGTTCTACTACGCTCTTCCTCGTTTTTTTATGATTTTATGAGAGAAATGTAGGCTTGCTTCTTTTTGGGAAAAACTGTTTCAAAATATTATGTATTTAAGCATAATATATACGAATTTATTTTTTGATTTTTACACTAAAATTTATTTTTCAAAAACAACAACTGTGAACACGATAAAAAAAAAAGAGTTACGAGAAAATGTACAGAAGGAAAATGTTACGTTATTTAAATTGAAAAATATTATTGTTCGGATTCTTTGTTAGCTTTATTTTTATTATTATTAATATTATCTCATTTAGCTTTTGCTCTACTTGAGATTATTTAAGGCGAGCAAAAAATTAGTCTTATTAATTAAGTGAGCTTTTGGAATAAAGGTTAACTTGCGTTAATACTCAAAATTTGAAAATTTTATTGAATCTTGTTCAAAACGCGTAAACAGGTCAAAACCAAATTAACCCCGTGGGTTTTTATAATTAAAATGCTGGTACAAAATTTTCAATAAAATTCTTTTAATCGTTTAAACAAATAAAAAATATAGAACACTTCACGGCGTCGTCGTGGAAAACGGGTTATTCGTTTCTGTCAAACCGCAAAATCAACTTGTAAAATTGGACACAAATCGGAAACACAAAACTTTTTGGAAGCCCGCCAGGCCGAAATGGCTTAATTCGTTCCATCCAAATTTATACAACTTAATCTGGTTGCTAAAAGGGACATTTATGCATAATTTCAAGTTAATCGGTGAAACCGTTTTGACTCGACATCAAAAACATTGAAAAAGATTCATTGCGCCCTCGGTCCAAACGGGTTAGCCGAACTTAACCAAAATTTGTGCCAGCCTTTCTTTTCGACTGCAAAAACACCCTTTAAAATTGGACACAAATCAGAAACCCAAAATTTTTTGGAAGCCCGCCAGCCCGAAATGGGTTTATTTATTGCAACCAAATTTATACAACAGATTTCCGTTGCTAAGGAGAACATTGTGCAAAGTTTTAAGTTAATCAGTCAAACCGTTTTGGCTCGACATCAAAAGCATTGAAAAAGGTTCATTGCACCCTCGTGCCAAAATGGGTTAACCGAACTCAACAAAAATTTGGGTTAGCCTCTCTTTTCGACTGCAAAACCACTCTGTAAAGTTGGACACACAAATCGGAAACACAAAATTTTTTGGAAGCCCGCCAGGCGGAGATGGGTTAATTTATTCCAACCAAATTTATACAACTAATTCCTAAATGTTGCTAAAAGGAACATTTGTACAAAATTTCTAGTCAATCTGTCAAACCGTTTTGACACGACATCAAAAAAACGAAAAAGCTTAAAGCGGTAATGGAGCCGCAACCTGTTGACTTTTAAAAATGTGACACAGCCTATGTTACCCTCCGGGCTCTCAGAATTATTTCTTTAAAATTTTGTGAGAATCGGACCAGTGGTTTTCACGTGAAATCCTGAACAAACAAACAAATAAACAAACAAACAAATAAACAAACAAACAAACCAACAAATTTTCTTCTTTATATATTAGACTATATATAAGAAATTTTGCCAAAAATAGTTTAGTGTAATGGCATTATAATGGCACTGAACAAAAGTAGTTTGGGTTTTTAAAAAAACACTTTTTCAAAATTATAAAGTGTTTCATAATGAGTATTTTATCGAAATATCATGTTTGAGCTTCAATGTTAACGTTTAATTTGGGAAATATAAACACTTCCACTCAATGGGGAAGGTTGACAGCTTTTTCAAGGATCGAACCTCACTCCCCCCCTATTTTTTTAGTTTCTTGGACTTAAATTGTAAATTCTACCAAAATTTAGAATTTTCCTTAGAATTGTATTATCTAAGCAAAAATGGTACACTTTTTTTAAAAGACACTTTCTGCAATTTAAAGAAAAATTTTTAACAAATGTTAAAATATAATGTTGGACCTTTAAATTTTGTTTATTAATAAAAACAAAATTGGACAAGTATTCAAGTTACAGGTGTTTAAAAAATAGCAAAATTTCAATTTACTAATAGCTCCTAAGCAGGGGCGTGACAAAAAATGTTGTTAACCGAATCCTACAAATTTAAAAGACTAAGCTTGAACCGTTTGAAAGATATGTGGTACCAAAAATTTTGCAAAAATTGAGTTTTGTATAATGGTAAATTGTAGTACCGTGTGGGAATCATATACAGTTGCCGTTTAAAAATTTGAAAATCTTATAAGATCCAGCTGTCTTTTACCGTTTTCATATTGAAAATATATTAATCAGAAATGTTGTTATAACAATTTAATTATAGGGCTTTTTTCCGGGTGGGGGTACAGAAAAAAGTTCTTCTATGAAAAATTTTTTTTGCAGACGGACAGAGTGAAACATATTATAAGCTCATTTTTACAAAAGTTTTTAAAAAAGTGCCAAAAAATAAGGAAACTAGAAATTAATTTAAATGCAACAGCATTTGTTTTGTTAAACAGTTTATTACATTTTTAACATGTATGTTTTTATATACATAAAAACCTTTTAGTTTTTACGTGCAAATTTTCTTGTTAAAAAAAAAATGTACATATAAGCATTTAAGTTTAGGTACCTTCTTCAAAACTTTCTAATGTTTTAACCAAAAAAAAGTAAATTTCAGTTACTTGTTAAGTAGGGGAAAAAAATATGTTGACTAAACTTATTCATCTGAAAAATAAAAGGTACATAATTTGTACTTATAAAGTGTAAGTAATTCAAAAGAATTTGATTTATTTCTTATACTTTTTCTTAAAATTCTGTATTAATTTTATTTGTTATATTCAGAACAATCATACAAAAACATCATAAAATGATGAAAAATAGAGGAGATGCGCATGTGATGAGCCTTCAAGAATAGAGGTGAATGTTTTAAGTATTCTAACAAGATATTAATCGTTTCAATTGCACCACTGATTTTAATTTTTATACTCTTTAAAGCAAACCCGTTTCATTTGGAATTTTAACCCGTTTAAAATAAAATTTACTATGTAATAATCATGAGAAAGTACAATAAAAGCTATTATTAAATAAACAAAAAATTTATTTATTTATTTTATTTATTAAAAAATATATAAATGATCAAACTCTGTATTTCCGGATTTTTTTTAGGTATTTCATTTTTTTTCAATATTTTGTAACTGTTAAAATTTAAATCAAAACAAATTCAAAAAAAGATAAGTATAATATTTCAAAATCCAGATGCTGCACCTCCTTTTCTATAATCAGCATTAGCATATACAGCCGTTTCATTTTTGAAGATTCCACATACAACCGAACCTTGTGCTCGATTTGTATTAACTACATGGCCCCGCTTAGAAAGACCGTCTATTACGTTCTGAAAAATAAATAATAACATTATTTATTTTTGTGTATTAAAAAAATTAAAATTAGAATAAAGTATTACTAACTTGTAAAACACCGTATTCGTAGTCAACAACATTTGGTATTAACTGGTGATGTAACCTTGCCGCGTCTATAGCTTGTTTTATATCTTGTTTAAACCAAATAGTTCTTGCAATTATTTGTGCTACGGAACTTGGAATTTTGATACCGCCGGCAGCACCTACAACTAATTTTACCATACCTTTTTTATTCGTAATTATTGTAGGACTCATTGATGATAAAGCTCTTTTTCTGGGTTCAATAAAGTTTGTTTTTGATGGTTGAAGACCGAAAAAACTTATTCCATCAGGTTTGGAAAAGTCATCCATTCCACTATTAAATATGATACCAGTTCGTTTTCCAGTTATTCCACTCCCAAAACTGAAATATATTAATGTAATATTGCGCACACACTGATTTAAAAAGTATTAATTACTAAAAATTAACAGAACTGGTCACAGAAACTGCATCACCGTTAGGTGCAACAAGTGATAAATGTGAAGTTCCATAATCAGATTCTACAACAGAATTTAATCCATAATGTTTTAAATCGTCAAAAGTTTTAGTATCATCAATTAACTTTCTTATTTTTTCTCCATATAATTTTGAGGTTAAGTTGCTAACTAACTATAATTAAGTGCTTTGATTATTTTTTTTTTTTCTTTAAATTAATTTTAATTCTTACATATATTGCATTTGGATTAAATCTCAAATCACCTAGATCAGGTCTTTTTGCATAAGCAAATTTGAAAGCTTCAACTATACGATGGTATAAAAGATCATTTCTTTTCACATCATTAACGCTTTGTTCTGTCATATTGTATCCATTTAATATTTCTAATATATGAGATACCAGGGAACCACTTCCAGGTGGTGGAATAACATACATAATAGAATCGTCATCCAGTTCCACTGAAATTGATTGAACCATATCCACATGATAAATGCTCAAGTCATCCTTCGTAATAATACTACCTATATCTTTCAAATCTTCTGCTATTAAATTAGATAAAGAACCTTTATAAAAAGATTCTGGGCCTTCTTTTGCTAAAATGTGATAAGTTTGGCATAGTTCTTTTGGTGGAAATACGTGAGTTCCAATTTGATAAAATTCATTTGTTCTGTTATTAACAAAAGTTTTTCTTAAATGTGTATCTTCTTTAATAAATGAATTAATGTTAAAGGAATCGTACATATGTTTTGTTATTTTAAACCCATTTTTACAAATTTGAATTGATGGATCGATTAAATCTTTCCATTGCATTGTTCCAAAATGTTTTACTACTTCTGCATAGCCCGCAATTTCCCCTGGAACTGCAATTGAAAGTGGTCCTCTAATAGTAGCATCTGATGGTAAATTAGCAAACATGTCTTTTTTGGCGAACAATGGTGCTACTTCACGAGCATCTATAGTCCAAGATTTTCTTTCTGATTTAATATAAAAGTTCATTAAAAATCCACCGCCGATGCCCATACTTTGTAATGTAACTATTCCATTACAAAGAAGGCTAGCGATTGCTGCATCAATTACATTTCCCCCCTTTTGCAAAGTGTTTCTATAATTGTATATCAAAAATCAAAATTTACAGTTTTTTAAATTAATATATTATTTTAATATGTAACTCATTTAATTTTTAATGATATTATAAATGTGTAATTAATTTTGTTTGAGAGCAAAATCAAACTGACAGCACATCAAATGAAACTTATGCATAATTATTATACCCTAAACCTTTAAATTAAGTAAAGCGGTATACTAACTCTGGTATAGTGTTTGTAAACACTGAAAACAGACAAGATAGGTATGGAAAATATATATACTCGTATGATTAAAAGGGTCTCCTCCTGAGTTAATTTCGCGACGTCCGTTCGTTCGACTGTAGGGACGAGAATTCAACAAATAATGACGCTGTCTTGATGTAATTTAAATTGTAGTTCACCATTGACGAAACCACGGCGAGGATGCAAATGATCCTGTTTGGACCATGGATTCGGGTTCTACAAGCTTTTGATCAAATTATTTTCAAACAAGCATAATTTCAATACAAATGAATATATAATTTTCAAATTTTGTACAAAGGTGTTTCTTCTTATATTCTTGCTGTCTTTGAAATTTGATTTGGGTACTAACCACACAACTCCCAAGACTTTAAAGCATATTTTCGAAATTAATGAAAATAGTAACTTGAAATAAATATAGAACTTTCAAATTTGGTACAAGAGAGTTGTTTATTAATTTTTTTTTTACTGCAGAATATGAAAATCTTAAATATTTTATTGTTTTACTACAAAGTTTTAAGAGATTTATCTCATTATAGACTTTCTATAACAAATTCACAAAAATCAATAAATTTTAACAGCATTAAAAAACAAGACAAACAGGAAAAAAAAACAAATATAAAAGAATATGTATAAATTAAATAAATTGATTAAACAAAGTGAACAAAACAAAACCCAAAAAAAAAAATCAAATAATAACAGTTAAATAAAAACAAGTATTTTATTAATAATTTTGCAAATTAATTTTTTATTATTGTTAAATTACTTATTCAAATTCTGATATTAATTGATCAATCAATAACAGTTAAATAAATAACAAATCATATCAAATGATAACAGTTAAATAAAAACAAGTATTTCATTAATAATTTTGCAAATTAATTTTTTATTATTGTTAAATTACTTATTCAAATTCTGATATTAATTGTTGCTATAATTATTAATTATTATTTTAGTTGAACTTTAAATGGCTTGAATATCTTTGATTGGCTTTTTGTAAATAATGCCTCATAACTTTATACCATTAGTAAGATGACTATGGAATACACATAATCTCACATATGGAGATTAGAAAGTTTGTAAAATATTCCTGCAGTCGACGACAATTTTCTGATCAGTGTTTCCATGTGTGTGCTCTATTTTAGATTTTCATTTACCCATATACCCAAGGATATTTGGAACTTTTTCCCAAAGTATCGCTAATTTACATATTCAGGCCAGGTATTTCTGATTCATTTAACATATATTACTTTTCATGGCATTTATTGTCAGTTTATGTGTGTTCACCAAACTTTGAATCTTTTTGACCTCTGGATTCATTTAATTTTCTTATAATTCATAACTTTTATCCTCAAATACTTGTCAAATATCATGAGCAAATAAAAATATTTCAGTATTCTTATCGATTTCTTATAAGCTTTCCATATATAACGTGATTCAGTGGCCTTGTTATACTCCATAGTAAACAATCTCTCCGCTACTTTTTTACTCTTTAATTTGTACAAATTGAACAATTACTTAAGTTGAATGTAAACTAATTATAAGCCGACCCTGGGATGATCATAACTATACAATATTTTTATACCCTACACCTATGAAATAGGAAAAGGGTATATTAACTTTGGTATGGTGTCTTCCTGAGCCGCCATGTCCGTTCGCCCATCTTGGTAAAATTTTAATTGTAGGTTACAATTACTTAGAGCACAGCGGGGATTGCATTTGGATTCTGATCGGCGGATTCTGGACCTTTTAAACAATCTAAAGGCTAACGAACTCATATAAAAAATCACGATAACTCAACAACTAATAAAGCTACCCTCATAAAATTTTTGCCGTTAATTACTAGTAACGAAACTACTAATGATTGCTTATTGTCGAGATCGCACAACGGCTTCGGATTCTAGAAATTTTTGATTGAATGGAGGCCAAACGAGCATAATTTCGAAACCAAAGAAGGTAGAACCTTAACATTTGGGGCACAAGTGTTTTTTCTTATTTCCTTTTGCTAATTGAAATACTGGTTTGCGTTCCACCCCCACTAATCATACGACTTAAAAGCATTTATTCGAAATTAGAGAAACTTCAAATTTAATGCACAATTTCCGATTTCCTTATTTAACACTTTTATTATTTTAAAAGGCTAAAAATTTTCCCATAAAACATGTTATTGTATTATATTTTATAACTTAAAACTAATTTTTTTTTAATAAATGATTAAATTTTTTTCTACCAATTTTTTACAAAAAATTGTAAAGTTGTGCCTATATAGTTTCACTCTGTCCGTCCGTCTGTACGTCTGTCCGTATGTTTACAAAAATTTTACATCGTTTGAAATAGAGAAAAGAAATTTTAGCCCCACGAAAGTATAAAAAGGAATTCAGATCACTCATTTGCCGTAAAAAATCAATAAATAGCAAAAGAAAAATCATTATTCAACGAGGTGGATTTTTACCTACACTTCTTGGTGCACTACTTTTAGGAATAATAGGAAATTTTATAAAATGAATAATACAACATTTAACAAAATGATTATACTAAAACCAGAGGTTTATTAGAAAATGAAACAAAATGCAGACGTAGAAGTGAATGAGTTGGATAAAGCTATGAAAAAAATTTTGTTAAATAAACACCTGATACACAAAAATGATACTTATATCGTCAAAATCTATTTAAAGTCAGAAACAAAAATAGAGTTCTTCCTCTAAATAAAAAGGAGCAGGTAAAAATTACAGAAACAAAAGGTACTCAAACTCGTGCAAAACCTATCTATGTAGAAACTTAATCAAATGCTCCTGTATATAAAGATGCTGCAACACAAGCTTTTGCTCAAGAAGATGTATATGAAAAAGAAGTTGAAGAAGTATTCGATGACGAAATGGGAGAAGTTTTTAAAAAAGCATTGTCTGCTGCTTCAGCTGGAGAACGTCTATGAAAAAGAAATCTATTAGAAATAAAAATGTATAAATTTTTGAAACTGATACAGGAGACATAATATCAGTTCCTTTAGAGAGCCCAAGCCCACCAACGAAGAAAGAAAAAATTATAAATAGGAAAGAGTTAAATAGTTCAGCAAGACGTGTTTTACGGTCAGCAGCAGGTAATACTCAAACAGAACTTAATTTTCCAATACGAAAAATAAATCAACAAGCTCATGAACAACATACAAGTAAATGATGAATTTTACGTCACTTTATTAAGCGATTCATCCATGAATTATTACCAGGAAAATACATTGTCGTCTTTTACAAATAAAATGGATAAATACATTATTGATTCAAATTGGAAAGTCGGTATTTCTGAAATATATGTTAATAATTTTATACCAAATGCTTACGGTGAAGAGTGGGATAAAGGTACACAAATTTATATCTCAGATATGAAAAACGATATGCTTGGTGTAGGAACTACATACATACCATACAATTCTAAACAAATGTTATACGACTGGAAGGTATTTTTAATACCAACATTAATTCAAAATGTACGACCATTTCCTGGTTATTCTAGGAAACAAGCTGTGCGGCAGCTGATTTGGGGAATTTTTAACTTTTTAAATGATGATAAAAACTACACTGAACCAGATAAAAATGAAGATTTTCCTACAGATTTGACCTATACTACTATCTCTTTAAGTAAACCAAAGGTAGATATTAAGATCAGAACAAAATTCGCATATACTTTAGAGGGAGTTTTAAAAACATGTTTCCAACAAGTATTACCTACGGTAAAGGAGCTTAAACAACATAAACGTCGAGTACTTGAAGCTTGCCAACTTTTAATTAATAGTTTAGGTTTATTTCCTGTAGGAAAACCTGATATGTTTTATATATATACTGATATTATTAAACCACAGAATGTAGGTGGAAAAGATGTAAGATGTTTAAGAACTATCAACATAGAGAACACTTTTACAGACATAGTGAAGGAATATAACAATATTCAATATTGCAATGTGGAAAAATCATTTGATAGTATTTCGGAATTATTATGTGATAAATATGGTTATAAAATAAATTTTTCCGGAAGTAGTATTCCCACAAAAGTTGTATTGCATTTCAAAAAACTAAAAATAAAAGGAATTTAAAAACATTATATATTATTTTATTTAAACATTATGGAGAGAGCATGCTATAAATATTATTCAATCAGGAAAAGGACTTGACGATATTGGTCCCTTGTTACATTCAGTTGTACCTTACCAAAGGGGGCGAGGGTTAGGAAGCTTTTTCGGTGGGTTTTTCAGATATTTAAAACCAGTATTTACGTCTTGAGCTAATATACTAAAAAAGGAGGTTGTTAACTCTGGTATTAATGCATTGTCTGATATTGCAACAGGTGCAAAATTAAAAGAAGTGGTACAAGATCGAGGTAAAGAGATAATTAAAAATGTAAGATGAGGTGCACTTCAAAAACTAAATGAAATGTATGGACAAGGGAAAATTAAAAGAGGAAAACCTATAAAAAGACCACTCATTAATAATTTAAATTATTTTACGTCAAAGCGACGCAAAGTGAGTAACAAAAAGAAACAAAAAGATATTTTTGGTTAATTATAATTGAATGTATGAAGTCTGAGTTGGATATTTTTAGAACACAACCTATTCAGTCGAGTATATTACGTTCTGAAGAAGTTGCCTAAAACCCTATTGCTTCTTTGGATAATCCATCAGTCATAGAATTTGTTTCATTAGGTCATGGAGATACATATAGGGATATTTTTTCTGCATATCTAAAATTAAAAGTACAAGTTTTAAAAAAAGATGGAACTAAATGGGATAATGATAAAAACACTGAGGGAAAATTAATTCAACAACCAAGTGTAGTCAATAATCTTTTACATTCATTAATAAAACAATGTAACGTTCAATTAAATGGAAAAAATATATCTCCATCCGATGGAAATTACCATTATAGAGCTTATATTGAATCATTATTAAGTTATGGTACAGATGCCGCTCAAACACATTTAGAATGTGCTAGATGGATGTTAGACAAGCCAAATATAGCCAAATTTGATAATAGTGGTTCAAAAGAAAAAAATTGTCAAAAATTGTACCAAAATAGCGATGTAGTAGAACTAATGGGAAAACTACATTTAAACATGTTTAATCAACTAACACTCCTCATAAACAATGTTGATATTCGAATTCTTTTAACACTTGAAAAACCAGACTCTTACTTTTTTGCAGATGATTCTGACGAATCACAACTAAAAATTTTAGAAGCGACTTTATTTATGAGACATGTAACTATTAATCCTAGTGTACTATTAGCACATTATACTGTATTGGAAAAAACTAATGCCAAATACAATTATAAACGTGTAGAGGTAAAAAGTTTTACCATTCCACAGAATAGTTCATCAGTATTACTTGATAATGTTTTCATTGGTCAGCTACCAAACACAATAACATTTTGTATGACAGAAAATGTAGGTTATTCTGGAAAAAGATAAAAAAACCCATACAATTTTAAACATTTTGATATTTCACAATTTGTGTTAAACGTAAATGGAGTTCAAATACCTAATTCAGCAATTGAAACCAGTTTTTCGGATGAAAATAATTGCTACACAAGAGCATACAGTACACTTTTTTCTGGTACTGGAATTTACCACAATGATAAAAGTCATCAGATAACAAAGTCTATGTTTGGCAATGGATTTTTCATGTTAGCTTTTGATTTAACTCCAGATGCATCAGGAAATGAAGTGTGTCAAGGTTTATTAAATCAGGGTACAGTTAGAATTGAGGCAAGGCTATCAAAACCACTTACATCTACCCTAACTGGTATTGTTTATGGAGAATGTGATGCAAGCTTACAAATTGATAAAAACCGAAATATATTTACAAATCTATAAATACTACACATAAAAATGAATTTTAATATTTGACAAAATGTCGTTGTCTTGTGCACTACTGGATGTAACGTTTTGTTGTGATGATAATAATACTTTATTTGTAAAAGATATTTGTATAGTTGGTATCACAGAACCTTGTAAAAAGTTTGTGAAAGACCTCAAGTATAAATTTCCTACTAGAGAATTTATAAATGATAATTTTGAAAATTATTCTTTTGGAACTGTGTATAACGATAAAATAAATAAAGAGCTCTGTCAGATACTAGAAAAATTTGATGTTATTATAACAAATAAAAAAATCAAAAAAGAGTTTTTATCGAACTACATAAAAGAAGCAACCAAGGTATATGACTTGAGTCAATTTGATTAATGAACACCCTCGAAATAAGCAGTGTATTAAGATGTAACAAACAAACGAGTAAAATTTGTGAAGGAGTTTTTGCTTTAGATCAACTCCTTAAAACAATTAAAACACAAACTTTTTAATTGTAAACACAGATAAAGCAAAAGACGCATGAACACATTGGTTGGCTATATATATTCCTAAACATGGTTGTATCGAATATTTTGATTCTTTTGGCAAAAAACCTGATAAATTAGAAATTTTAAGTTACTTAAAAAACCAAGGTATAGTTTTTAATGAAAAACAATTACAAAGCAACTATTCAGATGTCTATGGACTGTATTGTAGTGTTTATTCATGGTATAGATGTAGCGGTTATAGTATGAATACCTTTTTAAAAAAATTTAATGTAGATAATTACGAAGAAAACATCAAATTGGTTCTAAATACCTTTCAAAAGCTTTTTGGAAAATACAATTCGTTACAAACCTGTGTTCCTAAAACATATAAATAAAAAAACTACATAAAAAATTTTAATAACATTGTAACAATGGAGGAATCAGGTCAGAACACAAATTTATTGTTGAGTTACACATATTTCCTCAATAAATGTCATACATTAAAAATTTCTGTTGGATTTGACTGTGAGAAGTTTGAAGCTTCATGCATATGTCATCGTAACGGTAAAAAGGCAGTTACCTTAAAATTTGATGATTGGAATATATTTTATTATCAATTTAACGCAAAACTCGATATGCAGATGATAAAAGACATAAAACAGAGTTTTCATCATGGGCTAAGATCTGTGAACAAACAAATCATAAATATTAACAGAGAAGAAGCAGAAACATTATATAGTTTAATTAATTTCATCCATGTAGTGATGATCTATAATACCAATGCTGAGTTAAATGTAAAAGAATATGTTGGGGAATATCTGAAATTGTGTGACGAACAAAAAGTATTAAAGTTACAACAAGAATTTTATATTGTGATGCATCGTTTTAATGCGCAATGCAATTACTCATGACTATTTTATGAAATTCCTATAATTTTAAAGTAAAAAATCTTTAATATTGTTTATAAACAAATAAAATAAATAACAACAAATAATATAATTCAATTTTCTTGTTATTTATATATTTTGATAGACATTATTTAATCAAAAATTTAACATTAAATCATTAAAATAATCAGGATCTCCCTGCTGATTAGTTATATCCCAAATTTCATTAATTGGAACTCCTTCCAATTTCTTCTTCGACTTCTTCTTCTTCTTCATCTTCCGATTCAACTATGTGAAAGGGAGGTATAAATTCCTCCGTTTCTGTTAATTCTTCGTCGTCTATGGTGGACGTAATTTCATTCTCTTGTATCTGGCATTCTGTATTTACATAGTCAGTTTCATGAAACGGATATGTTGTAGAATCAGGCTGCATTTTATTGAGTTGCTACTAACAGTCAAAGTGGAAATGAAATAGAATTGAAAATAAAAGCCCAGTTATATACTCATGTATAAAAGTATAAAAGCAAATTAAACTCAATCAGATGATTAGTTTAAACAATGCTTTGGCCAATCATTTTATGTATAATAATTATTATATCATTACCTTTAACATTTTTAAAACAAAATGTCAAGAGCTCAAATAGTGGCTGAAATTCATAGACAGGCAAGACGTAAATTTCTTAGAAGAAAATTCAAACAAAAGGGTTTAAATGACACATGGCAAATTGATTTAGTAGAAATGTTACCATATGCAAAGTTTAATGAAGGTTATAAATATATGTTGACAGTCATTGACACTTTTTCCAAATATGCCTATAGTGAACCTGTGAAAACAAAAAATGTTTTAAATGCCTTAAAATCAATTATTATTAGAGCTAAAGTTATACCAAAAAATTTTCACTCTGATCAGGGTAAAGAATTTTTTAATTCACAATTTCAAAATTATATGAAAGAAAAATCAATCAATCATTATCATACATTTAGTGAATTAAAAGCATCAATTGTTGAACGATTCAACCGCACATTAAAAAATTCGATGTTGAAAAAATTTAGTTTAAACGGGAACTATAATTGGTTACCTATTATACAAACAATAATAAAAGAATATAATTCTACAAAACATAGTACAATAAAACTTGCTCCTGATAGAATCACAAAGAAAAACGAAAAAAATATACTTAGGAATGTGTATACTGAACTATCCAGAAAATTTTTTTTTTTTTTTTTTTTTTTTTATTATTTCATTTATATTTTACCCTAACTTAAAAAATAAACAAATGCTGTAATGATAAATTTAGAAAATTATTTTATCTTAAAACAAGTTTTCTTAAATTAATTTAATTTATAATAATAATATTAGCAAATAATTAAAATTCAATTAGTAAGTAAAATATAGTTTAAAATGACCATTGCCGAAGCCTTCGGGTCTAATTGAGTTAAACTAAAATTTAAAAATTTAAAAATTCAAGCCAATTATTATTAATTTTAACCTTTTTCTTTTTTTTTTCATGTGTTCTTTGTCTTAGTCATTATTTTATTATTATTATTTTTTTGTTTTTTTCTTTTCTCTTCTTTTTGATTTTTCCATTTTTACATTAATAACACAAACTAATACGTACTAACTAATAATTTTTGTTTAGATAAAAATTTAAGAATTGAAGAACAAAAAACATGGTGTAATAAAATAAAATAATTATTTAATAATAAATTAAATATAAGGTTGGAAATTTTGTAAGAATAATTAAATATAAATGTCATTTCGAAAAAGGTTATCAGCCAAATTGGTCATCTGAAATATTCAAACTTGAAAAGATCAATAATACTTATCCTGTTACATATCAATTATCAGACTACAATGACACACCAATTTCTGGAGGCTGTTATCAAGTTGAGCTCACACCTGTAAAATACCCAGATACTTACCTTGTTGAGAAGATTATTGAAAAACAAGGAAATAAAGTATACGTAAAATGGCTTGGATTTGATAACAATCATAATACACGGATAAATAAAAAAGATATTCTTTATCTATTGAATATTTTATTCTTTTTTTAAATATATATATATGTACAAACAAATACAACCTCATATTTTATTATATCTTTTGTCTCTTATACCCATATGGTAAAGAACTGTAATCTTCTAATATTCGGCGCTTTTCTGATCTTGGTTGATATCGCTTAGTTTCAGTTGTTGTAAACACCTCATGATTTTTGGTCCTTTTAATATTATCGGAAATTATGAATATATCTGTTGTGTCTTGAAAATTTAATACAGCATCTTTAATACTCTCAAAATTTACTTGTTGTAGTTTAGTGAAATACCTTTAACTTTACATACTACTTTTTCAGTATTATCTTTGGTACTAATATACTTTATATGCATAATTTTCGGTCCACCACTAACAAATTCTGTAATAGAATTCTAGTTCATCAGTCATATCACCAATGTATTCTCCTACTGCTGCATCTTTTTCTCCTGCTTTGCTTATGTATATGACAGAATCCGTGTCATAATACAATACTCTATCATTAAGCTTTTCTAAATAACTATATAGTTTAAGTCGTGCTTGTGTTGTTGTGTTTTCTGCTATGCACACATTTATGGTAGATAAAGAATTTGCTGCTTTATTTTTATATTGCCAGCTAACTATTATGTTTTCTTTATTTATTGGTAATATTGAACATACTTCTACAGAAGGATTTGTTAACAGCACATACAATTGGAAAGGTTGATTTACAATCATTGTTTGTTGTTGGTTTTCTCGCTACCAAATATTTACCCCAAAATGAGTTCAAAATTAATTTAGCAAATGATCTTAAACCAGGGTTATTAAGAATTTTTTCATAATCTAACTTAATTTCCTCTACGTTTAAATAGTTTTCTATATAATTTTCTTTTTCTTTTTCAGTTTGGCAGATATTAGGCCAACCAGAATCTTCTTGTTTAATTTTTATAAATATATTCATCATTGATGTAAATAGGCCGTTAATTGAATTAATTTTATCATATTTTACTGTTTTGTATTCCCAAACTTCGTCAGTGCTTATAAGTTTGTAACCCTTATCAATAGCTTTTACGACTTCATCAATCACCCAAGTTCCTATTATTGATCTTTCTGTGCCAGTATGATAACAATATTCTCCTTGGTATTTTTCTTCACTATAACTTCTACAAAGTGAAAACATTAATTTATTATTTTACTTTAGTGGAAGAACAGGGTGTAAAAGAAGTGGTAACATTTTCACTTAACATTTTACACTTAATTATTCCATCAATGGTTGATATATTTAATTTAGAAGTATTTTCTCGTATGTAAACTGTTGGATGCTTGATAGGAAATTTTCCTCGTTTGCAGACATGTGGATGTAGAGAGCATATATCTATATATTTAATTTTTTCTCCTGGTTTACATTTATAGTATGTGTAAACATTTCCAGTCCTACCCCCGTAAAATGCATCTCTAGGATTTAATGGAGCTGCGTTCAATAATTGATGATTTTGCAAGTATTTCATGTTTATGTTTTTGTTCAGTTGCTCGCGGATTTACTAGATTCTAGTGTCGCTAGAATCTTTATGCAAAGGTGTATCCCTTTTAGTAGTTAGACATTTAGGATGTCCGTGGTAATAGCACCCATAAAATTCATATACCTCTTTAGTATTCTCGCAATACCCGTCAACTTTAACACCAGCAATTATTTTTGCTCTGCCGTTGATTCCACATTGTAGTTTAATTTTACGACAATCTTCTTCCTAAATAAGCCATTGCATAGCTATTTTTGATTGATTATCAACTAATCTATAACTTTTTTCGGAATGATGCCTATTGTGTTTGAAATAAGAAAATTTCTTCTATATACTAAATTGCATGCTGAAGCTATTGTTGTAGCTTCTAAAAATGGTTCAACATTGCACTCTTGTAAGAACATTTTTCTATCTGACCATTGGCGCAGTGGTAAAGACGCCGCCTTTCATGTGGAAGGTTTCGGGTTCAAATCCCGGTCAGATCATATCCAATAAAAAAAATATCGTAAAATTGTTTAATTATATCGTAATATAAAATAAGATTTAATAAAAATATATAAATAATTCTTGTGTAAGATTATAGATGGCGCACAAAGTTAACATTTGTGCATTCATATTTCATAACCTTATACAATAGCTACAGCCGAATAATCAACGGCTTAGTGAATATTATGATTAAAGAAACTGAAGCCTAGTTTAAAATGAACTTAGTGAATGCCCTATACTCCTTAAAAGAGTGGAAAAGGAATAAAAAAAAAAAAAAAAGAACATTCTTCTAAAAGCCAAACAAGCTTCTGTTAAAATTTTTACATCGTTAATGCAATATTCTATCAATTCTGTTTTGTTCATATTACTGTAAAAATTCACTCCTTTCATCCTCCTTTTTTGTGTCAGGTGCATAATATTTTATTGAAGGCAAAGTTCCAATATAGTTTTGATTTTCAAGTTTATTAAATAGATGAGGAAAGTATTCTTTTTTTAATTTGGTGGGTAAATTAAAAGCTTTCGGTAACTTACTAACTGCCATTGGAAAATAATTAAGCGCGTCTATTAATTTTATATTATCCAGTAACATAAGAATGATTTTTGTTCCTCGCATAATTAATTTTGGTTGAAGAACAGTTTAAGTAATAATATAATTTAAAACAAACTGATGATCAAACGCTTGTCCATTATGAGCAATCACAATAACCTTTTTATATTAGGTTCTTAATTTTATTATATGATCCATGAATTTTGATATTACATTTTCTTTTTCAAAGCATCTTTCTCTTAACCCACATTTCCTACAATAATATAAAGTTACTTTATTAATACAATTATCACATCTTTGTTGTAAAATACATAAATTTGGGGTGTGTTGCTTTGTTTTTCAACTCTTGTCTATTTTCTAAGTCATAAAATATGTAAATCCTTTTATAATTTATTGAAAGGTTTTTGACTTTTTGAATAAAGTAATGATGATCTTGCATGACATGTTCGTTACAAATGTAACAAAAAAATTCTCCACATTTATGACTTTTTTTTGATTTATGTACTTTGAAACAGCTTTTCCATTTTTGTATTTCCTCACACATACTTAATTTTGTTGATGTTGATGCCTTGGGATTGTCTAAACATGTTTGAATGTGCGATTGCATTCTTTGCATAAAATATTTTTTATATTTTTAGGGTACTGAGGTGATTTTTGGCAACAAGGGCAGTTCTTTGAACATCTATGTTCATTTTTGACATAATACGGAATATGGCAATCTTCACAATAATAGCTACAACAAAAGAAAGCTGTAAGAGAAGTAATAACATTGTAATGATTTTCGTGATAAAGTAAGTTGATGCTTTTCCTATCATTATTTCCTTTAAAAATTACTTCTCTTCATCTTGCTTCTCCATATTTTTACACAACAATTTTATGTTTATTTAAAAAACTTTGAAATTTCTGCAACTCTTGTATTCCACAACCTTCAGGTGAAATTGAAACTCCAGAATTATTTACTAAATATATTGTCGATAAAGTTTGAAGATTTTCTGTATCATTTAATATTTTTCTATATTCAGCAAAGTTTTCAACTTTAGCTATAGCAACAACTAGTGCACGCGGAAGACATAGGTTGTCCTTATTTTTTATGCGGATGATTGATGATTTTCGTAGGCATTCATCAGTATAGTTTCTAAATTTCGATGTGGATCTACCTAATCCAGCTGGTAATTTAACCTGTGTAGCGATAATGCAGAAGGTACTGTACTTAATCCTATAAATAGAATATGAAAATATTATTAATAATAATAAAACGAAAAAAGTAAAAACATGTTTATAATTTAGCTTCAGAATTGCTTTGAAATACTTTAGATATAATATTCCAAACATCCAGAAATTTTAGTTCGCTGGCTGTTTTGAAATTTATGAATGCAGGACCACGTTCCTCAAAACTTTCTCCGCAGAAAGTCAATCCTATTTTATGTGTAGAATTTATATCACTAGTTATATGTTTTATAATGTGATATACTGCATCTTTGATCCAGCTGGGGGGTTCAACATTATCTGGTACCGGTCTTATAGTAAATTTAGTTTTACGTCCATGTAAGTTAAATCTTTTAACGATTTCTGTACGGTCGCTTTCAATTCTATAGCGCGTTACATTTTCTGATGAGTTCAAAAATTTTTGTAGAATAACTTTTTTAGACATTGTTTCCGTTTTAAAATTAAATCAGATACTGTTACATTTAAATTATTCTTTTCTTCTTATAAACATTCTAAAACCGAAAAATACTCTACAACAATGTATTCAGAATTTAATCCGTTATATTTTCTTTTTATTCCTATAATCTTGTCTTAAATTAACGATAGAAATTTGTAAAGCATAGCTGTATGCAAAAGAAATTTCAACAAAGTATTTTACGTTATTCTTAAAATAGAAATAGAAAATTAATCGAAAGAAATAAAAAATTCTACAACAATGTAATCGCAATGCACTTTAGTCAATTATATTTCTTCTAAGTAAAATTAAATTCTAAACTGAACAAAATAAAAAAATTATAGCCTACAAAATAAAGGAATTTAAATTAGTATTTTGCAACATTGTATATGATTGTCTATGTCATTTCAATAAATTATAGTACTAAAAACATGCAATCCTGTTTCTAACTTCTATTCTTCTGTACGCTGTAAATTAGTATAAATACATTGAAATTTTTGTACAAGAGTTACATTTAAATTTAAATCATACAACATGGCACAAGAATTCCTAAACTTATACATGTGCAACAGCGATGATGTCGCTGCATCTGTCCGTCTCCCCGCAAAAAGGAGGAAGACAAAAAATAATAGCGAAGTTGAAGAAAACCAAGAAGAACAACATCCACAACAACAACAACAACAACCAAGGAAATGCAGTTTTTTATTGGCCTTTAATGAAAAGGCTGAAAAAAATACTTATTTTAAAAAAACATTTTTAAAAAACAAAAAATAAAAAACTTTTTCTTTAAAGTTACAATCTACAGGTGACATAACATAAAATAGATATGAAAGAACATGCCTTTTCATTAATATTATGAAAGATACATTTTATTAACTTATATCTTCTGTACCATTTTTCTTTTCAAAATTATTCACCTACTTTTAACATAACTTGACCTACTTCCGGGGGATTTGGTCATTAATCAAAATGTAGGTCAATATGTCGTTATGAAAGATACATTTTATTAACTTCCTCAATCAGAATCTATAACAGCCTTCCTCAGGATTTAAAAAAATGCAGTGATATGGGTAGATTCACAACTAAATTAAAGTTTTTGATAGAAAATGATTCAATTTTATTAGGAAGGTTAATAGAACTATAACAAAAAAAATAATAAATTGGAAATGTTAATAAAATATAAAAATATTACTACTATTGTTAATGATTTATTTGGCTTATAAAAAATATGTATGTGTGTATATAAATATATGTGTATATGTATATAAATATGTATATATATGGATATGTGTATATATATGTATAAATATATAGCTATTTTTGTATTTATATTGTATAATTGTTTATATAAGCTTTATAACTGCTAAGACTTTTTATACCAATTTTAAGTTATTGTCTAAGTCTAGTATTTATAAATAATAATTGTAACTTATATTTCTTTTTATTAAATAAATAAATAAATAAAATAAATAAAATAAACTTATATCTTCTGTACCATTTTTCTTTTCAAGATTATAATACATATAACAAGTAAATTTAAAAGCACTTCTTTGATTTCAGGTTTATACTTTTCATATTAAAGATGCAATGCACCTAAAAATTTACATAAGAGATGAACAAATAATCTAAACAAATTTTTATTTTATTTGTATGTTGATTATAAATAGGTACCAAAAGCAATTAACCAGTTTTGATTCTTTTGTTCCTTACAGAAAAAGATGACTTTTTTCTTCTACTTATTACATAATATATACTGTGCAGAAAACAAGTTTTATATTTTAATGAACTTGAGACTTTAAATTTTTTTTTACTGGATTTTACATGCTAATTTGCATACGTACTCTTGTAAATAAAAATTTTATAAGGAAATATTTTTACTTACTACTTTTACATGATTCCCTATTACAATATAAACAACAAGAGTTTTTTTTAACTTACTTCTAAACCTGTCTGACCTAATTATCGACACCGCCGACGTGAAGATCACCTACTTTTACCATAACTTGACCTACTTCCGGGGGACTTGGTCATTAATAAAAATGTAGGTCAATATGTCGTGCAATATGGGGTAGGGCGTGGCCTTCGGTGCGATATGGCATGATTTTTTCCATGACAGAGTACAGGTTTACTACTCATGCCGGCAAAACAGAATTCGGGGAGGTGTATGCATATTCATTCACAAAACTCTCAAATACAAAACAAAAGGGATATATTGTGATGTATTATATTCATATTGAAATAAGTTATAAAAAATTTAAATATAATGTTATAGCTATATAGGCCCCCAGAAAATGATCGTGTAATAGTTGGTAAATTCTTTCATAAGTTTGATGTACTACTGGAATCACTAAAAGTACAAAAATCAATTATAATTGGCTATTTCAATTTCAACATTAATAATCAAAGTAAAGACAATATTCAAACGTACAAAAATTTAGTGAAATCCCATGTATTTTCGTTTTCACACAACAAAATTACCCGGCCAGCTTCTAATACATGCCTTGACCATATACTTACAAACGATTTAAAGATTTGAGGTAATATTTCCATCTTACATAATTATTATTTCTGATCATCTAGGTATATTTATTGAATTAAAAAATTTTGTTACAAAAACTAGCAAAGTAAACAAAGTAAATAATCTAACTATCAAGACAATTAGATTTGATACTGTCAAAGATAAATTAAGTCAATATGTCATTAAAGCAACAAATATAAACAGTATTGCAATTGAACTGACAAGTGAAATTAAGAATATAATAGATAGTGCTACCGTTGTGAAAAAAGTAAAAAAAAAGTAGTAAATACGCAGCACCCCGGATAGACAATAAATGTGTGCAAATAATAGAAAGAAATAAAGCAAAAATAAGAAAGTCAAAAAAAAAAACAATAAAAAAAACAATGGTTTCATGTGAAGGGTGCAAAAAGCTAGTAAATGCTAAATCGAAGGTAATTAAGTGCAAATTATGTACGAGATGTTTTCATACAAATTGTGCTTTGGTATCAGATGATTTTTACAAATTGGTGAAAGCTGGAAGTGCAGAATGGAAGTGCCAAAAATGTCCCACGCAGCTCAATGAATCCATTATTCATCAAGAGGCTACTGATGATGATGATGCAGTAAATTCAGTACAAGCAGAAAAAGAAACAACACATTTGGAAGAGTTAAGAACTGAGTTATCGTCTTATAATTTCTCAAATTGCACTATGGAGAAAATGGCTGAATACTTAAAAGCAGTTACTACAGCTATATTAGATGTACATAAGGAAATACGTTCCTCACAAATGGTTTTATCAAATAAAATAGATAAAATTTTTGAGGAAAATAAAGCATTAAAAATGGAAAACGAACACTTAAACACAATGTATTTAACATAGAAAACCATTCAAAAATGTTGAAAGAAAAAATTAATAAAATGGAGATGACCCTGGACGAACCACTCCAGAATGAGCGTAGAAACGATATTGTTATTGTTGGCCTGCCACCGAAATTAACAACAACACATTTTGGTGATATTTTTAATAAACTGGGTGTTCAGGGGGCAGATATAAAAACAATCACACCATTGATAAAAAAACAAGAAGGAAAATCTGAAAGCTGGTTATATATGGTTAAAATAGGCTCAGAGGAAAAAAAAAAATAAATATCATGTTAAAAAAAAACGTATTGGAGGACTATTCATATTCATTCTTTTCTGTTTTTTGCATTGTTTGACCTATATTAAATTTCACACCAAAATATTATGCATTAACAGCAAGAATAATTTCCAAACATTTATATATGTTAATAATTCTATTCTGTTTTTTGCATTGTTTGACCTATATTAAATTTCACACCAAAATATTATGCATTAACAACAAGAATAATTTTCAAACATTTACAAAATTAAAAGTATTTTTAAAGTATTTATTAAAACCTTACTCTTTTTTATTCAAACAAATTTTAAGCACCTGCATTAGATATGGTAAAACTTATGAATGCAATTATTCCAAGTTAGAACATATAAACATTATTTTGATTTTAACTACAAATTCTAAAGATAACAAACATATAAAAAAGTGAAATTAACAATAAATTCCAAATTATTACAAAAGTAAAAATATTTGTCAAGTTCTAAAAATTATTAATTCTAACTCATTTTTTCTTTTATTATATACATTTTATTTTTATTCCACTAATAAATTTAATTTTGAACATTTGAGGTTAAATAAATCAAATAAAGAAAAAATATTTTCATATTAACACAAATTCTGCATTATATAAACACAATTAAATACTATATAAATAATAAAAACAACAAACATTTTAATTTACAAAATTTAAATTACAAAAGTACAAAATTTAAAATTTTATTAAATTTTATAATAATTATTATATATAAAATTTCAATTTTGATTTCTAATTTTTTTCTCTTACTCTCACTGACAACTGTTATTTATTTTGTCTCAACATTGTACGTCATACAGTGCGCTCATTTAACTCTCACTTCTGTCAAATTGAATCTTTTTTAAACCGGATAATTTACAAATTAATATTTTTCTTAATCTTTTTCTTAACTATAATTATTTTTTACTTTAATCAATATTTGTTTTTATATCTTACTTTAAATTTGTAGTTATCATAGGTGAGCAGATCAATATCATAACTCAAAAAACTCCAACTTATTTATTTTCACACAAGTTTTGTCTTTGTTATATGTTACACGCGTCAATATGCTGGTAAGTAATCAATTTAGTATAATAATCAAAATAATCAAACCGTTTTGACTCGACATTAAAAACATTTAAAAAGCTTCATTGGGCCGCTGTGCTCAAACGGGTTAACCGAACTCAACAAAAATTTGTGTTAACCTCTCTTTTCGACTACAAAATCACCTGTGAAATTGGACACAAATCGGAAAAACAAAATTTTTTGGAAGTTCGCCAGGCCGAAATGGGTTAATTTATTCCAACCAAATTTATAAAACTGCTAAGAGGAACATTTGTGCAAAATTTCAAGTCAATCAGTTGAACCGTTTTGCCTGAACATCCAAAAAACGAAAAAGCTTAAAACGCTCTGGAGCCGCAACCTGTTGACTTACAAAAATGTGACATAGCCTATGTCATCCCCCGGGCTCTCAGAATTATTCCTTTAAAATTTTGTGACAATCGGACTAGTGGTTTTCACGTAATTCTTGGACAAACAAACAAACAAATGTTTTTCTTTATATATTAGACTAGTATCGCCCTGAGCTCGAATTCGAGCTTTTTGTGCTTTTAAATTTACATAAAAAATCTCCTTTGACTAATATTACGCGAAACTTATTTTTTTTGTCCTATACATAATAAAATTTATGGCAACAATGTTATCAACAATTCCTGTGTTTGAAATTTGTTTAAAAAAAAAATTTATAATTTTTTAACTTATAAAAACGTTTAATAAAATAATTTAATAATAATTTTTTCAATTATAAAAATGTTTAAAAAAAAATTTACAATTTTTTCAATTATAAAAACGTTTTTAAGTATTTTTGAATTTTATTCCTGTAGCTTACCGCGCTATAAAAGAATATGATTTTGTACAGTTATTACACAAAAAAAGCGATTTACATTTTAAATATAAATAGTGTTCTAATATATAATGTTCTGAAAATTTGAAGATTTTTCTAAACAAATACATATACATATTTACTGAAGTCAAGTAGCCAAAATTCGAGTTAATGCTGTCCTAAATTTTTTTTTTTTTTTTTTTTTTTTTTTAAATTGATATACTTTATTTAGCTTTCTTATTGTCTATTACAAATGCTTTTTTTTATAGTTTTACTTTTATATAACATATTATAATACTTTTTTATTTTTTTTTTTTTTTTATTTTAACTGTGCTATAAACAAAACAATTGATTGATTTTGGTATAAAATAACACAGATTAACCTAAAACTAAACTAAATAAAGACAAGCAAAAAAATACATGTATACGTATATAATATAATATATCAATATATAAATATATATATATATATAAGTTATTAAAGTTATATAATATTAATTAAATTATTATTATGTTAATACAATTATTCATTCTGCATAACGCTGTCAAGCAATATGGTATCCCGCTTTAGTAGGTACTTCAGATTTTTAACAAATAATTTGATGTTAGAGGTCTGTTTAAGATCATTTGGTAGCTTATTATAGATTCTTAAAGCTGAGGATAATCCGCTGCTGTGAGATAACTCCGTTCTAGATCTTGTATGATTTAAATAGTTCAGGCTTCTGGTGTTATAGTTATGTACACTATTTCTTTTCGTAACATTAATATTCTTCCTGTAAATTCCTTTTTCCAGTTTAAAAATTTATTTGGCTTTTTCCATAATAATAATTTCCGGAAGCACTAAATATCCCGTTTTTTTATAAATTTCTACTGTTGGTGTCAGCCAGCTAAACTCGTATAAATTTTTTATTGCTCTGTTTATCAAAGTACTGACCTTGTCTTTCAGCCATGTAGCGCAACTGGACCAGTTACATATATTATACCTAATATGTGACATGATATGAGCATGATATATATTATTGGCAGCTTTCCTGTTTAGTTTAATTCCACTTCTTTTAATGGCACCAAGCATTGGCGCAATTTTGGATGCTATTTTATTGATATGATTTTCCCATCTCAGTTTTTCATCAATTATTACACCAAGGTATTTATCATATGTATCAACTCTTTCAATTTGGACATTGTTTATTAATATTTTTAGATTTATATCAGCTTTATTCCTCATTTTATATGTGTTAAATTTAGTTTTATCAGCATTTATACTTAATTTGTTGCCTTTAAGCCAATTAATATATTTGTACAAATCCTCATTTATTATTCTTTCTAATTCATCTCTGGTTTCAGCACTGTAAAAGAGCAAAGTGTCATCCGCAAATATCTTGTAATCGGCTTGTAAATTAGCACATTGGATGTTATGGATGTAAAGCAGATACAAAGTACGCCCGAGCACTGATCCTTGTGGAACACCTATGTTTATACTACACTGGTTACTGAATACATCATTAACTCTTGTAGCTATTTTCCTATTTTGTAAATAAGATCTAAGAAGATCCAGAGCTGTTCCTTTTATACCGATTTCATAGAGTCTGTTTAACAGGATTCTATGATCAACTGTATAGAATGCTTTTTTTAAATCAACGAATACTGAAGATACATAGTCCCCTGCATCTAATTTGCTTACTATACAGTTTGTTGATGCTAAGACTGCCGAATCGGTTCCAATATCTTTTTGAAATCCAAATTGATTATCATCAAAACCTACTACCTTTTGAATAAAATTCTGTATTCTATTATTTATTATTTTTTCAAATATTTTTCCCAAGCAACTTGTTAAAGTAATAGTAAGCGAGCATGGGTGCTATAATGGTTGCCACATGTCTTAGATTTGATGCTGTTATGCCATCAACACCTGGTGAACTATTTTTTAGCAGCTTAATGATTTTTAATGCTTCTATTTCATTTGTTTTTCTTAGAAAAATAGATCGTTCAGTAATTGTGTTTTTTACTGTGTATTTTTCTGCATCAATAATATTATCCGCCAACTTGTTTCCAATTTCACTAAAATACGTGTTAAAAGTATTAGCAATACCGAAATTATCACATATTTTAATGCCATTGTTATTTATTTCATTGATAACTTTACTGCAATTAGACGACCTTTTTAGCATACAGTTGTTTAGCACTTCCCACATTTTTCTATGATCAGACCCAGCTAAGTAGATTTTATTGTTAAAATAATTTTGCTTTTCTCTCTTTATTTCCTTAGTGACACTATTTTTCAATTTTTTAAATTTGGCTTGAATTTCTGGGGAGTTAGGGTTTTTCTTTAAGTTTTTAAATAATTTATTTCTTTTTTGGATGAGGTTCATTATTTCTTTAGTCATCCAATCATTATTTTTTCTTATTCTTATTACTTTTTTTTCAGTGGAGTTCTCTTTGGCCAATTGTAATATTTTCATGAGATTAACTACACTATCACAATTATTTGTTAAAAGTAGACTGCTAACTTGAGTTTTGTATTTTTTGATATCTGTAACGATTAGTTCCTTATTGAAAATGGGCTCACGTTTTTTTATAACTTTATTTATCCTTATTTGAATGGCTTTATGGTCTAAGTTAACAACATCTTCAGTAGAAATTTTAAAATCATACTTTTAATTTTTTAAATTTGATAGAACATGATCAATAATTGTGCAAGTGCTTTCTGTAACTCTAGTAGCATTTTCCTTTCTTAAATTGTTTTTTACATCTACAGCATTAGATTCTAGCATTGTTTTGTAGGATCTAGAGAGTTCCGTATCAGATAATAAATCAATGTTAGTATCGCCAACCATAACAATATTTTAATATCTATTAAAAATTGATTCTAAATGTGATATAAATGTATTATTATTTTCACTAGGACTTTTGTAACAAACCGCAAGTTTAATAACTGGACTAGTACCGCATAATGATATAATTATGGTATTGAACTGTTCTGTGACTTCTAATACTTTATATTCTATGTTTTGTTTGACATAAATAGCAGCCCCGCCTCCTCTATTTAAAATATTTGAATTAAATAAAGCTGTATACCCAGGAATATTAAAAAATATCTCCTCATCAGAATATATCCAAGTTTCACCAATCATAATTATGTCAATACATTTTTTAATTTTTATATATGATTCTATTTCGGTAATCTTTTTTCTGAGACTTCTGGCATTAAAATGCACAATATTTAAATTTGAGAGTGTATTGAACATCAAGGTTTACTAATCATATAATTTTGCCAAGTTTCTCTTGTTTTCTGCAAATATTCTCTGTATTTATTATCAATATGCCTCCTGTAATAAGCTAGGTCTTGAATTGCTTCTTTTCTAGATACTCCTGTATTGTCATGATAAATAAAATAAAGTTGAGAAAGTTCTTTGTAGTTATTTGGCAATCCCTCTTGATGAATTAGTATTTTTAAACTAGTCTGAGTGACACCTTCATAGCAAATATCATCCTTGTCATGGAAATATGATAAAAACAGCCTTACATTGTTATAAATTCTGTGGTCTCTTAGTCTTGAAATTGCATAAACATTATCACCAGTATCAATTGCTTTTCTTGTTAGCCTAACAATAGGAGCGACCAATGGATCGATGTATGTTTTACTATTTCCCTGTACATTTTTTTCAATGTTTGGGCAGAGCGTTTCTCCCTTAGTCCAATTTGAATATTTGTTATCTGGCATTTGGAGTTTGCTTGGAGAAATGCAAATTTTATTCTTTTCTTTATCTTCATTTTTTGAAACCACGCAATCAATTTTTTTAATTTTATTTGGATTAGCTACATCAACTATAGATTCTTTCGCAGTAGTGATATTTTTATGTATTTTCTTTGTGAAAGATAAAAAATTTAAAATATTTCTATTATTTTTGGTTTTAATATTTGATGAATCATCTTTTGGTTTGACTATTTTTTTAACAGTTTTTATTACCGTCCCTGTTGTACTAATATCAGCAATTCTATCGTTATCAGTTTTATTATTATTATTAATATCATTATTATTATTATTAATATCATTATTATTATTATTATTATCATTATTATTATTATTATTATTATTATAATTTTTATTATTATTATTATTATTATTATTATTATTATTAGTTTTATTCCCATTTTCTTTCATATCAAAATTATCAAGATTAGATAAGTTGTTGTTTTCCGTAAATTTAGTCTTTAATTGCTAATTTTTATCCAATCTTTTGTTTTTTAATACTTAGCTTTTTTTGATATACCTGACACATCACACTAAAGGTATTATGATCAACATTTAAACCAAGTTTTAGCTTCTCATTCACTTTTAGACAATTTATGCATTTATTGATGTCATCCTTTTTACATTCAGCACTTTCTGATGACATTTGACACAAATCTCATCATTTTTACAATCCGCAGATTTATGGTTAAAGCCTTTGCATTTGAAACAGCGTAGAACCCGTATAGCGTCAAACCCATCTAATTGAGACCTTTTCATTTCCAATTATCTTTGGGAAAGTGTCCTTATCTATTTCTACTATGGCATTATACCTTGTATGGTTTGTTTTCCTTGCCTCATAAATTTTTATCACTTTCATCACACTATGTTCTAAGCTTCTGAGCCTTTAATTTTCTAGGATTCTGAGCCTTTAATTTGTTTATTAATTCATCTTCTTTATAATTGACTCCCATGTGAATGATTTCCACTCTTGGTTTGGTTTCAATTGGCACTTTTATTTCATAATCTCCCATTTTTTTTTCTAACAAATTTTTTATTTTTTCACGTTCTTCTTTTGTTTCGGTTTCAATTACCATACCATTTTTTCTATTTTCGACATTTTTGATTTTTAGATTTTTTGGGTCGACTTTTTTACTTAAATCCACTTTAGTTTGTTCACATTTTTGATTTTGCTTAGGTTTTACAATCAAAGGCACAACTTTTTTTATGGATGGCACAGTTTTTTTGCTGACACTTGCATTTTTTAATATTTCGTTTTGGACAAAGACGATAATAATTAAGCAAATCCATACGTTTTAACGTTATAAAAATTTAACTTAATGAATTACTTAATTTGAACTATTTATGTTTTTATTTTTTGTTAAATTATTTTTGTTATTTTATTTAATTACTTAATTTGAACTATTTATGTTTTTATTTTTTATTAAATTATTTTTTGTTTGATTATTTTTTCCTAAATTTTTAATATTTGATTGTTTTTTCGTACAAAACTGAATTTTTTTGAAACTAAGTTTTTTTTTTTGTAAATAAAATAAGAAAATATTAAATTATTTTAATTTTTTTGTATTGTATTTCTTTAAGAATAGGATAAACATTAATTATGAAGCTTGTTTACAGACACTTTCAGAACATTTTTATACGCAAGAAGTCTTTGAAAAGATTAATTGAATTTTCTCAATTTCTAAAAAAAGTGACGTTGATTGTTATTTGCCTGCACTCTTCATATGTAAAACTTATTGCACCAAAAAAATATATATTCTAAAAATAAACTAATGAAAAAATTTCCAAATAATATATCCGAAATATCCAAATCTTCTTCACTATCGTTTTCGTATACATATATCTTTTTTACCTATTTTATTAATCACTTCTGGTGGTATTTTCATATTGTACCAATTTTATTTTGGCAAATGATTTCCTATAATCAAAACAGCATTAGTGAGTTTAAGCTGCATTCGATTTCTGTGATAATTTTATATGTACATGTATGTATATTAAATGATTTGTCATTCCAGTATTTCTCAATTGTTGTTCGTTAACTACAATTTGTAGTGGTGCGAAAAATATCGTTCAGGGACAACGAAAATTTTTAAAAATATTTTAAATTTTTCCGAAACGAAATTATGTCAAAAGCGGTCAAATAAAAAAATAAATCAGTCAAAAATCCAGTCAAAATATTTCGAGTTTTTTTCCTGTCAAAGAATATTTTTTCCAGTCAAATTTGACCGGAATACTGTCAAAATGGCAACACTAATTATAATACAAAGATATGAAAAAAAATTAACTAATCAATTAAAAAATTGATAAATTTTTCCTCCCCTTATTCCATTTTATACATTAAGTAGCTACGTACGAAAGTAGGCACTACATTTTTATAATAAAATCTGAAATTTTTACTACAAATGTATGTATGGAAAAAATGGTTCTGAATTCTTTAGTATACCTACTTGTCTAATTTATTTATTTATTTTTTTTCTATGTATGGTCATGACCATGAGTCAAGTTTCTTCAAACAAACAAATGTTATTACTTGCGTTCCTATATGAGGAGTAAACTACACTTTTTTACTCTCATCTACTGCCAGCTACACCAAACCAGCTCTTGAAAAAGAGTAGATGAGAGGAGTAGATAATTAAATAATTTTCGGCAGATAGCTTTAAATAAATTTTTCTTAATAGATGAATTTTCTCTTGAATAGGTTATGTTAAATCATATTTTTTATTTGATTACCAATAAGCACTTAACTCTTCCATTTTAAAAAATAGACTTTATATATTTCAGCAATAAACCTTAATTTTTTCACTTTTTTTTCATTATCTAAATATATCAAATATTATTAACCTCACAAATGACAGATTTTTTTTTAAAATATCAAATATTATGTAGGATAATTAATCTGACAACATATACTCTTGAAACAAAAATTAGCTAGAATAAACTTTTCCATTTAATAGGGCCTAAATTAACCTAAATTAAAACAATATGTCTGTCTACATATCCAGAAATCGGTACGCGCGTACACACAAAAATATTTATTTGAATTTTTTAATTTAGTACAAAAAATTTTTTTAATTTCATATAGGTAATACATAGGTACATTTTTAATTTTTTTCAATATAAAATATTTTTTAAAACATAATAGAAATATAAAAAAAAACCAAAAACAATATTTTTATACATTAGGTCAATTTGTAAATTTTAAAAATCCGAGTTACAGTATATCGCGTTACGCATATTTTGTTTACTCTCATGTAAACTCATGTACCTTTTTGTAAATTTTTTGACAGAAATTATACGCCGAACGCTTTTATTTAATTTGAAGATTATTTTATAGTTTTTTTTTTGCGAACATAATATAGGTATTTTCAATTATTTTCAATGTAGGTTTTTTAAAAAAAAAATATTATTTTTAAATATTTTATTTTGAAAACTTAATCGCAGCAACATAAGAAAAAACCATTACAATATTTTTAAACGCTTTGTCAAATTTTAAAATTTAAAATTCCGAAGTACAGTACATAACATAACTACTTATTTCAAATTGTTTTGACAGAAACTGCACGCCGTACGCGTTTATTCTGGTTGATCCCTAAAGAACACATATTTTTTTTTTAAGAAATGTTATTTTCTTTTTGTTTTTGCAAATATATTATAGGTATTTCAATTATTTTGAATATATGTAATGTATTTTTTAAAAAAATATAGGTACTTTTAAAAACAATATTATTTTAAAATATTTTATTTTTAGAACAATAACAAAATAAGAAAAAACAATAACATTTTTATATGCTTTGTCAGTGTTTAAATTTTAAAAATTTGAGGTAGAGTAAGTTATTCATATAGTATCATGTACTTAACTACTAATTTAAAACTTTTTGTTAGCAATTATACACCATAAACGTTGGTTTTGGTTAGTCCCTAAGGAACAAATCATTTAAATTACAAATTATTTTTTTAGAACGATTTTTCGTTTTTAATTTTTTGCAAATATATTTTATAACAACTTTTGTTATACATCTCTCAAACGTAATGGCACCTGCAGAATATATTTCAAAAGTCGGTTATTTTATCATTATAAAAAATTTAACAAAAAGCAACAACAATATTCGAAGTAGCAAAATAATTTTTTTTAGCAAAATAAAATACATACAGTAGAGCTCGCTTATAACGACCATGAAAAGACAGAAAATATTCGTCGTAATAAACGAATGTCGTTTTAAAAGAATGTTATTAATCTTGAAAAATGAGTATAAAAATTGAACAATGTAGAATGTGCTAATTTTAGAATGGACACTTTGAACTCATTTGCTAGAATTTTTTGATGTGTCAGCCTCAAGCTTATGTATACTGCTTTTTTTTCTAATGAAATTTTGTTTTGTATTTTTGATGCGTTATTATGATTTTTTTTTATTTTCAAAATAAATATAAAACTACTAAATTAATCACCAAACAACATTATTAGATATAATAAATTTAAATAAAAGAAATATGAATGTAATAAAAAACTTATATTTTTAGGTAAAATTTAATCCTTGGCAAAAAGTATAAAGTTTATTATAATTAAAATGGAACCGAGTTCGTTATAAATGAAAACTACTTTATAAACCAAATGCATTGCTTTCATTTCGAACAGAACTCAATTTTTCCGTTCACTTTTTAAGATAAAGAAAAAAAAACAAAAGCAAAACAAAAATTTTTAAAAATTTCAATTTCCTTGTTCATTGAACATTTGAACTAAACAAAAAAAAGAAAGACATAAGTCGTCGCCTATAATAGTTTGATTGAGCTGCGAGTTACAACTGAAAATGAATTACATTTACACAGAAAGTCGGCGTGACCGTTAAATTCAAATTTACTTTAAATTTAAGACGGGTTTTCACCTGAAAAAAAGCAATATTCTAAAAAAAAAAAACTCATTTCGGAAACAATAAATACGTACGTTATTAATGTAATAGCAGAGTTAAGCATCCCAAAGGGCCTTATTAACTTTGAATTAAAACTTTGAGTTAAAACCCACCAGTACCGAAGAAGTTACTGCGGTCATTATTAAACTAAAACCCGCAGCTGCTACAGGATTCGATAGAGTTTCCACGCAATTTATAAAGAGATTCTGTCATAAATTACATTCAGTGATAGCAAAACTCATTAATTTATTGTTTCAATCAGGAACGTTCCCGGATTCACTTAAGGTAGCAATAGTAAATCCCGTCTTTAAGAGTGGCAACTCAACGGATCAGTCAAATTACCGTCCTATATCGGTACTTAATTCAATATCAAAGGTTTTTGAAATAATTATTAAAAATAGGTTATCAAATTTTATTCATGCCAATAAAATATTACATCAGGAACAGTATGGGTTTGAAAAATTCTCTAAACCAACATCGGCATGTTTGAGTTTAATAGATTTTATAACAAAGAAATTAGATAACGGTAAATATGCGTCATGTATCTTCTTAGATTTGCAGAAAGCGTTCGATTGTGTTGACCACGACATACTGTTAAGAAAGGTGTCTAATTTGGGGTTCAATACGAACCAAATCTCGTTCTTAAAGTCATATCTGACTGGTCGCAGATGGTTTAGATCGGTAATGTTCTTAGCTCTGAAGGTTTAATTAAAATAGGTGTTCCACAAGGTTCTATCTTAGAGCCGGACCTTTTCAAACTCTATTTGAAGGACATGTGCAGTTTAAACTTAACGGGTTCAATACAATTATATGCAGATGATGCTGTCCTTAAATATGCCGCAAACAGTGATGACCAACTTCAGGATGACATTCAAAATGATCTGCGAATATTGGAGGAGTGGTTGAGAAACCACCGATTGTTATTGAACAGTAAAAAAACAAAATTACTGCTACTGGGTTATAGAAAGTACACCAACTTTTCCGTCACTTTTAATGGAACCGTAATAGAAACAGTAAAAATTTTAATTACATCGGTTTAATAATCGATAGAAAGCTGAAATGGAACGACCATGTTGATCGTCTAATAAAAAAAATCACCCCATACTTGCTTCTGATACGCTGACTACGTAAATTCCTACCGAAAGAAACTCTAAATCATATTTATACTTCATATATTCAATCAAACGTAGTATACCTAATTCCAATATGGTGCAGCGCTAATCAATCCATTATGGACATGTTAGATAAGGTACACAAAAAAGCCATTAAACTGTTAAATTTCTACCCACCTACCCACCCTACAACTTTACTGTACACAGGAAAGTATATAAACACACAAAATATCACTAAAAAGGAACTATACTTAACAGCCTTCAAAATAGTAAACAGTTTAATATAACATAAATTCATTCTTAAGAGAATGATACATATTCACGGCCGCAATACAAGAAACAGATGAATTTTTATTTGACCCTGTTCAGGGCAAAAAACAAAAAAACAAAACAAGTAAAGAAACAGTCAGTCGGTGCAACCGACTCAGAAATACCCTACACCTATTTGGTTCAAATTTAAGGACATATCCATAAGTCATTTTAACACCATAGAAGCTGTTATTAATTTGATCGTAAGACATAGCTAACCAAATTAACTGTATAATACTAAAAACATTTTCTAATTACCCTATCTATTAAAAAATACTACAAATTCTTACTAATTTATCTATTTAAAAATATTAAAAAACAAACAAACTTGAAATAAATGAAAATATATTTATTCCAATTCAATTACAAAATGAAAAAATTCTAATTATTAAATTTTGTGATAAAAAGATAATCAAAGCATAATATATTTAATAATCCAAATTTTTAAAAATTGCAATTATTTTAAATGGTTAGTTTATATACCTAATAGAAAAGATTATAAACGCAAAATATGCAATAAATGTATTTCTAAAATACAATTAAAAGTTTACACCTTTTCATATAATTCATTTAAATATAAAAATAAATTTTACATAAATGCAGCAAGTACCATTGAACATAGCTGAACCACTACAATTAAGTCTAGATTTCGGAGACACATAGGACATAGGAAATATATTCTTTGGCTTCGAAATTAAACTCGACCACAACCAATTCCCATGGTACTTTCATTACTAGTAACCTAGAGTTTAAATTTCATCAAAATACCGGCATTATTTTTTGAGTTATGGTGTTTGTAAGATATATGTTTGTTAGTCCTTGAACTTTTCAAGGGTTCCAGGACCCGAAATTATGGTACGATTTCGCTCATATGCAGTCCCGTCATACTTTCAATACTAGTTAACCCTTGTACACAATTGGAACGCTCTATCTTAATTTTAAGTTACTAGTTTTATTAATTTCGATGATAAGCTTTTACACATTGGGAGTCTAAGAGAGGTTCTGAACCAACACTCCACTTGATCTCAAATTAGGGGGGCACGCAAGAAATAGTAAAGAACACCCTTGTGGCAAATTGGAAGCTTCTACATTTGTTTCAAGTTACTATCTTTATTGATTTCGAAAATATGCTTTAAGGGCCTAAGAACAGAGTGGCTGGTCCCCGATCCACTACTCCAATGGGGCCCAAATTTCAAAGACACTTACGAAATAGGAAGGGACACCCTGATACCAAATTTGGAGGTTCTATCTTCATTGGTTTCGGAATTATGCTCGTTTGGCCTAAATTCGATCAAAAAGTTCTAAGTTCCGAACCCATTGTCCAATCCTCACCGTACGTAATCACCGCCGTAGTTTCGCTGCCAATAACCTACAGCACAAATTTCATGAAGATAGCCTCATTAGTTGTTGAGTTATCGTGATTTTTTATATATGTTCCTTAGCCCTGACATCGATTAAAAGGTCCGGAATCCGAACCGTTGGGCTGATTTCGGGTTTATACAGTCCGCGCTGTACTTTAAGTACTAGTTAACCCTTGTACACAATTTGAACGGTCTATCCTAATTTTAAGTAACTATTTTTAATAATTTCGATTATAAGCCTTTAAAACTTGGGAGGTCTGAGAGGGGTACAGAACCACCACTCCAATTGATCCCAAATTAGGGGAACACGCAAGAGATAGTAAAGAACACCCTTGTGGCAAATTGGAAGCTTCTACATTTTTTCAAGTTGTTATCTTTATTAATTTTAAAGATATGTTTTAAGGTCTTCGGAAATGTGTGGCTGGTCCCCGACCCACTACTCCAATGGGACCCAAATTCACAAGACACTTAGGAAATAGGAAGGGACACCCTGATACTAAATTTGAAGTTTCTATCTTCATTGGTTTCGGAATTATGCTCGTTTGGCCTAAATTCGATCAAAAAGTTCTAGGTTCCGAACCCATGGTCCAATCCCGACCTTACGCAATTCCCGAAGTAGTTTCATTACTAGTAACCTACAGCACAAATTTGATGAAGATAGCGTCATTAGTTGTTGAGTTATCGTGATTTTTTATATTTGTTCGTTAGCCCTGAAACCGATTAAAAGGTCCAGAATCCGAACCGATGGGCCGATTTCGCCCATATGCAATCCCCGCCGTACTTTCAGTCCTAGTAACCTACGGTTAATATTTCATCAAGATAGCTCCATTATTTTTTGAGTTATCGTGCCTACGGACGGACGGACGGACGGACATGGCTATATCGACTAAGGCGGTCACGCTGATCACAAATATATATACTTTTCCATATCTAGCTCGCTTCCTTTAGGTGGTTACAAACACCATACCAAAGTTAATATACCCCTTTACCTATTCTATAGGTGTAGGGTATAAAAAAGGTATGTTAAAAACAGAATAGAAGAAAAAAACAAAAAAAAAAATGTCAAATAAACCAATTATTATTTTCCATTTTTTTTATTTATTATACCCTACACCTATAGAATAGGTAAAGGGGTATATTAACTTTGGTATGGTGTTTGTAACCACCTAAAGGAAGCGAGCTAGATATGGAAAAGTATATATATTTGTGATCAGCGTGACCGCCTTAGTCGATATAGCCATGTCCGTCCGCCCGTAGGCACGATAACTCAAAAAATAATGGAGCTATCTTGATGAAATTTTAACTGTAGGTTACTAGGACTGAAAGTACGGCGGGGATTGCATATAGGCGAAATCGGCCCATGGGTTCGGATTCCGGACCTTCTAATCGGTTTCAGGGCTAACGAACAAATATAAAAAATCACGATAACTCAACAACTAATGACGCTATCTTCATCAAATTTGTGCTGTAGGTTACTAGTAATGAAACTACTTCGGGAATTGCGTAAGGTCGGGATTGGACCATGGGTTCGGAACCTAGAACTTTTTGATCGAATTTAGGCCAAACGAGCATAATTCCGAAACCAATGAAGATAGAAACTTCAAATTTAGTATCAGGGTGTCCCTTCCTATTTCCTAAGTGTCTTGTGAATTTGGGTCCCATTGGAGTAGTGGGTCGGGGACCAGCCACACATTTCCGAAGACCTTAAAGCATATCTTTAAAATTTATAAAGATAACAACTTGAAAAAACGTAGAAGCTTCCAATTTGCCACAAGGGTGTTCTTTACTATCTCTTGCGTGTTCCCCTAATTTGGGATCAATTGGAGTGGTGGTTCTGTACCCCTCTCAGACTTCCCAAGTTTTAAAGGCTTATAATCGAAATTATTAAAAATAGTTACTTAAAATTAGGATAGACCGTTCAAATTGTGTACAAGGGTTAACTAGTACTATAAGTACAGCGCGGACTATATAAGGGTGAAATCAGCCCTACGGTTCGGATTCCGGATCTTTTAATCGATGTCAGGGCTAAGGAACATATATAAAAAATCACGATAACTCAACAACTAATGAGGCTATCTTCATGAAATTTGTGCTGTAAGTTATTGGCAGCGAAACTACGGCGGTGATTACGTACGGTGAGGATTGGACAATGGGTTCGGAACTTAGAACTTTTTGATCGAATTTAGGCCAAACGAGCATAATTCCGAAACCAATGAAGATAGAACCTCCAAATTTGGTATCAGGGTGTCTCTTCCTATTTCGTAAGTGTCTTTGAAATTTGGGCTCCATTGGAGTAGTGGATCGAGGACCAGCCACTCAGTTCTTAGGCCCTTAAAACATATTTTCGAAATTAATAAAGTTAGTAACTTGAAACAAATGTAGAAGCTTCCAATTTGCCACAAGGGTGTTCTTTACTATTTCTTGCGTGCCCCCCTAATTTGGGATCAATTGGAGTGGTGGTTCAGAACCTTTCTTAGACCCCCCAATGTGTAAAAGCTTATCATCGAAATTAATAAAACTAGTAACTTAAAATTAAGATAGAGCGTTCCAATTGTGTACAAGGGTTAACTAGTATTGAAAGTATGACGGGACTGCATATGGGCGAAATCGTACCATAATTTCGGGTCCTGGAACCCTTGAAAAGTTCAAGGACTAACAAACATATATCTTACAAACACCATAACTCAAAAAATAATGCCGGTATTTTGATGAAATTTAACAGTAGGTTACTAGTAATGAAAGTGCCATGGGAATTGGTTGTGGTCGAGTTTAATTTCGAAGCCAAAGAATATATTTCCTATGTCCTATGTGTCTCCGAAATCTAGACTTAATTGTAGTGGTTCAGCTATGTTCAAAGGTACTTGCTGCATTTATGTAAAATTTATTTTTATATTTAAATGAATTATATGAAAAGGTGTAAATTTTTAATTGTATTTTAGAAATACATTTATTGCATATTTTGCGTTTATAAGCTTTTCTATTAGGTATATAAACTAACCATTTAAAATAATAGCAATTTTTAAAAATTTGGATTATTAAATATATTATGCTTTGATTATCTTTTTATCACAAAATTTAATAATTAGAATTTTTTCATTTTGTAATTGAATTGGAATAAATATATTTTCATTAATTTCAAGTTTGTTTGTTTTTTAATATTTTTAAAAAGATAAATTAGTAAGAATTTGTAATATTTTTTAATAGATAGGGTAATTAGAAAATGTTTTTAGTATTATACAGTTAATTTGGTTAGCTATGTCTTACGATCAAATTAATAACAGCTTCTATGGTGTTAAAATGACTTATGGATATGTCCTTAAATTTGAACCAAATAGGTGTAGGGTATTTCTAAGTCGGTTGCACCGACTGACTGTTTCCTTACTTGTTTTTTATATTATTTGTATATTTTTTTCAACTTCATATAACCCTTTCGTGGGCCTATACGTTCCTATAAAAAATTTAATATTTTTTTCTTATTTTCGCAGCTCTTAAGTTATTCCAATTTGGTTTTTAACAATTTTTGGTTTATGTTGTGTTTTGGGCAAAAGTTGCACTTGGTGGGAATTATACTTCCCGTGGCCCAATTCAAATAACAAAAAAAAATATTAGGATAATTAGTTCAGTGATTTTATTAAGAAGTAACAGAAAAACACAATTCATATAAAACATGAAACTTAACAAAAATAACAAAAAACAATTCATATAAAACAAAAAAATTCCTCCACAAATTAAAATAAAAAAAATTAAATGATATTTATTTACTATGGAATTTCGAAAAGCATTTGTCAATGCATAACGGCACCATGCATGTTGAGCAAATGAATTTTGTACGTTTTTCTTTTATTTTAGTACTACAAAGCCTGCATCTTCTGTACGTTTTTGACTTTTCAGGAAAATGTGAACCCACTTGTTTGAGTCTCACATCATCTGGTACACAACGTTTATTTGATAGAAAATTGACAGCAGTTTTGTAGCGTTTTTTAGATGTGAAGTTGTTAATTAGTTGGTTGGCCAAACGTAGTCTAAATGCCAGTTGATCTCCAGCATTTCTTTTTGAAATTTTCCATAAAAGAAACGAATTTACTATACATAAGTCAATCAAATGATACAAAATTCGATGCCACCACTTCACAGATCTTCGCCCTATAGCGTAACGCTCTTTATACTGATCGAATCGATCCACGCCACCCATTATTTTATTATACATGTATATTACCTGCAACAAAGTATTTTTTCAATCAGTAAGTTATTTATTATTTATTTCAAAAAATATTTATTAACCTTTGGACAAGGAATATCCTCTTTTTTGCCATTTTTATTTTTACGTTGCACGATGGAAATATCTTTTGGACTATACAAGCTGGATAATACAGATACTTCTCTACTATCCATCCATTTAACAGCTGCTACTACATTTCTTGTAGCAAATTTGTGTTCTCCCTTTTTCATATGTAACTTGCTCTTTGGTTTCAGTATTTCTGGGAGTCCTTTGCGATTTCCGCGCACTGTACCACAAGAATAGATATTTTTACGCTTCAAGAGCTTAACTATTTTGAAAGTAGTGAAGAAATTATCAAACGCTACTAAAACCGGTTTTCGTTGCAAATTTTTAGTTAAGTTTAAAATTACACTTTCTCCTAAACCAAACTGTTTAGATTCTGAACCTTCTTTTTTCTTGCCAGTGTAAACATCAAACTTTATAACGTATCCAGTTTCGGAATCTGAAAGGCACCAAACCTTGTAACCTCGTTTTACAGGTTTTTGAGGCATATATTGTTTAAGGCTGGATCGACCTTTAAAAGGAATCATTGATTCATCAATCGATAAATAATTCGAATGATTATAAGATTCCTGACAATTATTGTTGATTTTAATAAGTAACGGTCTTATTTTAAATAGTTTGCCGTGGTTTACATCGGATTTATTAGTATTCATTGAATTGTCATTGCAATGTAACATTTCTGTTATTTTTTTGAAACGTTTGGCCGTCATAACTTTATTTATATTAGGAACACTTAGTGAAGGATCAGAGGACCAATAACAATGTAACCGTGGTAAAATATGAATCCCCATTAAAATATGACATCCTATAAATGCTTTTAATTCTTCTAATGTTATGTTTATCCAATTGTTAGAAGAACTTCCCGGTTTTTCTTGGGCATATCTATTTGTTTCTACAACAATCAAATTTAACAAGTCGTTGTCCATCAAATTCAAAAAATAATCTAATTCTGATTTAGCGTTTTCAAAATTTTTCGATGTGGAAGCTTCAAAGTCGAAAATTGGATTTTCTTGTTCAAAATAAGATAAATCTTCAGTCCATTCCTCATCATCATCCTCTTCACTCTCTTCACTCTCATCATTATCAAAAATTAATTTATTATCAAATTCTTCTTCTAATACAAAATTTTGTATCAATTCATTGGGAGTCTGACTCTTTGATGTCTCCTCTAATGCTTGCAATTCTTCCCTAGCACCGAAATCAGCTTCTTCCTCAGAAACTTCATCATCAGATGGTAAGCCAAAGCACATATCCAAAATTCTCTCAACATGTTTTGGATTTTCCAAATCGAAATTTGAGATATTATCCATTTGAATCTGCAAAAAAAAAAAAAATGTAGTGTTCGTTGGGAAGTATAATTCCCACCACAACTAATTGGTCGTGGGCCGTGGGAAGAATACTACCCACCTAATAAAATTCACTTTACATTCGATCCACACTAAATATTTTCTTTTTAATACGTTAAACGCATAATATAATAAACACTACTTACTTTTTTTATAAATTTTCAAAAATATATTCGCAAATATAAAAATAAACTATAAAAAATCACAAAATTGGCAAATTCAAAATTGCAAACTGTCACTTTTAATGCATCTTCACCAAAAAATATAAAAATAATCTTATCAGAGGTGCTGCCACCGCTGTTATTGTATTTTCACATTTAGATTATTGTCAACAGATGACTCTGAAATCAAAAAATAATTCGTACTGGTAAAATTATAGTTTTTAGAAGGTTTTTAGCTAAGTGGGAAGTATACTTTCCACAGCCCACGAAAGGGATAAGTAATATAATTCTATCTAATACAACACTTTCTTATTTCAGATCAAACACCTTAAGCTAAGATCAATAAAAAACAAGAATTTATAATATTAGTACATAAGAAAATTTTGTAAATAAATAAAGAAAAAAAAAAAAATTATTGGTATAAAAAATATGTTCAAAAATCGAATCGGATAGATAAAGATAAAGAATCGGAATATTTTAAAAATAAATACTTGTATTGGCTCAACAGATTAACGACTTTAAAGAGAATTAAGAGAGAAAAATTTGACAGGAAAAGTTGTAAAGCCAAATTCAAAGAAAAATTAGGAGTGTGTAAAGAACATAATAAATGGCCAGAAACCTATAAAAAAAATAATTTTTTATTGATAATGAAATGAATGACATAGACAAAATTAATAAATTAAATAAATTTAATCATTTTTATTGTACTATTGGGGAAGAAATGGCCAAATCGTACAAAGAAATATATTTACCAAATTCAACAATGAACAAAGAATTTAAGTTTCATTTAATAGATAGAATTTCAACTATAAAATTGAAAAATAACCTCTCAAATTCAAATGCTGTAAGGTCGGATGGAATATTGCTGGAAATAATTAGACTATTTAAAGAGGAAATGGCTGACAATATAAAACAATTAATAAATGCATCACTAAAACAAGGAGTTACTGGAAATTAATAACTTTAGACTAATATCGGTTTCAACATTTGTTTCCAAAATAATTGAAACATATGTAAATAATCTCCTTTCGGACTACACAGAGCGAACAGAACTGACCAACAGAAGTCAATATGGTTTTAGAAAAAATCAAGCACGCAAACAGCTTTGTTTGTTATGATAAGCAAGGTTCAGAATGGGATAGGTAATAATAAATGAGTGGATGTAATATTTTTTTATATAAAAAGGCATTCGATTCGGTTGACAGAACCATATAGTTAAGAATATTGTTTGAATGGGGGATAAAAGGCAAAGAATTCAATTGGTTTAAAAGTTATTTATCAGACATGTTGCAGTACACTGAATTTTAAGGATTAAGAAGTACAACTATTGGTATGAAATATGGAGTTATACAGGAAAGCTCATTGGGTCCAACATTGTTTTCTTGTTACCTAACTAGTTTTCTGAAAATTAAGTTGTTCAGTGAACCATTCATGTTTGCAGACGATCTGGCAATAGTATACAGTGAGCCATCATTTAATAATTAGAGACAAAGATAAACTAACGGATAACATGAGTGTATACTTTAACGGCGTTAGGATAGAAAAGTTGAAAATTATAAATATTTTGGAGTTATAATCTATAATAAACTTGATTGGGTACCATAAATTCTTAAGCAAACAAAAAAAGCCGGAAGAATAACAGGTATATTTAGATTAATCTAGAAAAAAGTTCCTATACAAATTAAAAAATCTATACACTACAGTATGTTTCATGTTACAATAACATATGCAATACAAATTTAAACTTAATTCAAAAATTGCAAAATAGAGCAATAAAGAACCATATTTTCGACTATATCCAAAGAACTCCGACGAAAGAAATACACAGCTTGAATAATGAAATTCATAGATATAACTCAAGGTCAGCTGAAAATATTAGAATACACACTTCGAGAACCAGATTTAATGAACAAGATGCGATATATAATATAGGATATAAGAATTATAATGAATTGCCATCAGAGATGAAACCAGTCATTAATTTAAAAAAATTTAAGAAAAGCATAAAAGAATATTATTTTAATCAAATTTAATATAGTTATTATAAAATATACTTTGAATCTAAATATTATAATTGCCGCAGTTATAAAATAAGTGTAGTATTGATTTATTATAAGTTGAAGTTGAATTTTGCCTTAATAGCTAAGTTATCGTAATTGATATTAGTAATTGAATTTTAAAATTATTTTTACTATTAATATTGTTAATTATTGTAAAATGATAAATTTGAATATACTCCGGTACGAGCGATTGAGCTCATTGTGAGATAATAAATATATAAAATAAAATAAATAAAAACGAGGAAGAGTGTAGTAGAGTAGACCGTGTCAACTCTGGGATACCCGTATGACCGTAACATATACATTATATCATCCGGTTAATTACTTTTGGCAAAATTTCAAACACACAGCTTTATTAAGTCAAGTGGAATTCTCATATAAAAAAAGGAGTTGTATGGCAGCTACTTGAATCCTCTACAGTAGACCAACCAAATTTTGCTGTAATTTTGGCCATTACACTAAACTATTTTTGGCATAATTTCAGACACCCAGCTTCATTAGGTGTAGTATAATGCTCATATAAAAGAAGGAGTTGTATGGCTGTTACTCGAACCCAACGCAGTAGACCAACCAAATTCTGTAGAAACTTTGGCCATAAAACTGAACTACTTTTGGCAAAATTTCAGGCACACAGCTGTAATAGGTACAGAGTAATACTCATAAAAAAAAAGAAGTTGTATAGCAACTACTCGAACGCATGGACCCAAATTGGCTGGATTTAAATACCAATGACGGAAAAGATGAAAAAATGATGAAAAAAACGAATTTGCTGAAATTTCAAGATCCTAGCTCCTTTAGTTTTTGAGTAATCGCGCGGACAGACGAACGGACGGACGGACATACATAGCTTAATTGATTTGTTTTTCGATTCTGATCCGATCCATACACTTGAGTCTATATCTACCGTACACTTGAGTCTATATATACCACTACAATAAACTAAAATTAGGTCATTAAATGAAATTAAATTTTAAAATATATCAATTAACAGAAATACTAGATAAGCTAAATTTAAAATATAAACTTGTTCCAAATTCCCCTATTGGTTTTAAACCATCCAATAATTAAAAAAGCATTTTAGAGAAATTTCTCAATAAACTCCAGATATAATAACAACAGATATACATTAAATTTAAATACATTAAATAATTCAAATTTTAATAGTCCAATCAATCCTAATAATTCATGGAAAAGTAGATTCCGTCGTAATTTCAGCTGGAATTTTGCAAATCAAAATAATAACTATAATCAACTTACAGAGCCAATGGATACCTATGATGTTAATATTATCAATGTTTCTTTAGACAATCAAAATGAGCAAACTGAAGAAAATTCTATGCCTCGGAAATCAATTTACCAATAGTCCAGTTTACAATTAATAATACAAAAGTAAAAAAAAGTAAATTGATACAGGTGCTACAATATCAGTTATCAATGAAACCTTGTTTGCCGAAATAAAAAAAGAAAAATTTAAAAATCCTTTAAAAATTATCACATTATTCGGTGCTAGTTAAATATTTCATACATTAATTAATGACGTTCCAATAGAATTTAATCATTCAGCACAAATCCTTTGGAAGGTATTAAAACTTAATAATAAAGAATTTGACGCGAAAACCGTAGAAGCAAAAATAGACTTTAAAATGAAAACGATCGAAATAATGGGAAAAATAACAAAATTTAAAAATGCTTGCCCTTATAATGACATTAATGAATTGTATTCTCATCCTCTTCAAAAATTAATAGATTTTCTATTTATCTCATAAACATGAGGTATAAAACAAATTTCCGAAATGCAAAGATGGGAAATTAAATTAAACGAATTCAATTTTGATATAGAATAAACACAATACAGTGGCCGATTTCCTTAGCAGAATTAATATTGAAAAAAATTAAACAAATAATATTTTTCAATTAGATAAGTCTTCCTCTAACATTGAAAGTGATTTAGCTACAGTTCATATTGGCATCGAAAATTTGTATGACCACATTCCAATTGTAGAAAACATAGTAAACAAATATTTTAAACAAATCAACCTAGTAGTAATTAAACCAAACTTCAATATTATAAAATAAAAATACTTGTATACATATATGGATCGGATATATTAAAATTGCTCCTCCGTTTACAACTTAACGGTTCAGCATGGAAAAGTAAACCGATCTAACTATGTGTGTCTGTCCGTCAGCCCGTCCGTCCGTGTGTCAGCATGATAACTCAAATAACGAAAGGAGCTAAAGTTTTGAAACAAAGTAATTTTTAAACAATTTCCAGCGTCCCTATTGTTTTTGGACCTAGGTTTCGGAAAGCTACCATAGAACTTTCTTGCATCAATATGAATTTCTTCAAAACAATTCTTTTTTTTTCCTAAGAGAGAAAAAAACCTTCAAAAGAGATTTGAAGAGATGAGATTTCTACTCAACTAAAACACCTCCAAAAGAGATTTGAAGAGATGAGATTCCTACTTAACTTAAACAACCTCCGCCCGTAGCCAAATAATGGATAAGCCCTTGCGCAGTATTATAATTGAAAAGTAGTGACAAGACATAAATATAAATGCCTTTCAAGGGTTAAATGGGAAACCAAAGAGATATAAGGTGATTTCCTTTTTGAATTTTCCTATATCATATGTTTTTTTTTTATTCAATTTTTATTTCATTTCAGATAACTTTACAATAATATATAAAATTATGAATAAGAAATTAAGTAATTGTAAAACTACAGCTAATAACTTATGCTAAATAACATTTAATAACTTATGATTTTTAACAATTTTTTTAATTTCTAAATTTCTAGATTTTTTTTTTTTTTTAAATTTTCAAATTTCAAAGATTAATTTCTAAAATTTTTTAGTTTACTTTTAAATATGTTTAAATTTTGACTGTTTTTAAGTTTTACCTGTAGCGAATTGAAAAGTTTTATTGCGCTGTATTTTAGACTTTTTTGCTTTAGGAATTTCGATATTTTTCCTGTTTCTTGTTAGATAATTATGAATATTCTAAAATATTTTGAAGTTTTAGTTTTGATTTAATATTCTTGTTCAGGATATTATACATGTGTTTAAATTTTTCAAAGTAAATTAGTTGGTTAATAATACACTGGATATTAATTTATATAATGTATTAGTTCTGGTTCTTATATTCAAATTAAATTAAGTTTTGAAGGCTCTATTTTTATGAAAATATGAACAATGACTCCAACAGCATATATATACCAAATTCTTAATAATATATGGCCATTACATATAAGTTTAGCAACATAATTCGGAATACTCCTCATTCTTCTTACAGCCATTGTTATAGAAATAGTTTATTTTTTTAATGCTTTTTATATGTTTATCCCATCTTAAGTTTTCATCAATTATCATTCCCATGTACTTAACATTATCAACTTGTTCTAATATAGTAAGTATCGTTTATCTGAAGCGTAATATTATAATTTTTTTTTTTGCATTTTGAATATCATATAATTAGTTTTTTTCGCATTTATACATAATTCATTTTGGTCCAGCCAACTGCAATATATCTTTAAATCGTCATTTAGTATATTTTGAAGCTCTTCTGATGTTTTCGCTTTTGCTATAAGGTTAGTGTCAACCGCATAAATGTTGTATTTTAACTTAATATTGTTTTAGGTAAGTCTAAACATAGTAAATATTCAAATATAATAACGGCCTTAGTATTGAACCTTGTGGAACACCAATTTTAATTACTAGTTCATCATTTAGTACTTCATTAACTTTAACACATTGGGCTCTAATTGTCTAATAAAGCCCAAGAGATCTACTAACTCTTGTAGATCTCTCATTGTAATTTTAACCAATCCTGGAGTTGCATTTTTATTTAAATTCATAATAATTTGATGGATTTCTGGTTCTATAACTGGTATAAGAAACAACGAGTTACTATTATATAAATTTTGTGAGCAGTTAGTAAAATCGTTGGTATTTAGAATGTTTTTATACCCGTGCATACATATATGATATCGGGTATATTAAAATTTCTCCTCCGTTTGTAACGCATCGATCTAGACAAGCTAGATATAGTGTCAAGGGTACGCATCGGCTCAGAATCGAAAAATGAGTCGATCTAGCTATGTGTGTCTGTCCGTCCGTCCGTCTGTGTGTTAGCACGAAAACTCAAAAACTAAAAGGGATACAGTTTTGAAATTTTCACAAAATATTCTTCAATCAATTTCTAGGTTCCCTATTTTTTTTGGTTAAGATCGGACCAAAACTTCTGGTAGCTCTCGAACAACTAACTTTTTTAACTTTAATATTTTCATATAAAAATTTGAAATTTTGCCATGCATCTTGTATTTAACATGAAATTATATGAATTTTGTTTTTTTTTGTTTTTTTGTTTTTTTTTTTTTTTTGTAGATAACGATTTCGAGTTAGAATTTCATATGATTTAAATGATGCGGAGTTTATTTAAGATAAGCAAAAAAGAGCAGAAAGATTTTTTTTATGTAAATGCTTATTGATATTGATAGATATAATCATTATGAATATGATGATTATTATCTATCATGACGATCATTATATGAATATGATCATATGAAGTTTATTTTGGTTAAGTTTAATATATTTGTGAATTAAAAATTAATTAAAAGAGATAGAATTGAATTAGAGCTAGAGTTTTGAAAAGAATTAGAGCTAGAGTTTTGAAATTCACACAAAACATTTTTTTGACATTTTTGAGGCTCCCTATTCTTTTTGGTTAAGACCAGACAAAATTACACACGGTTGGTTTTATAATGAATCAAGCACTTATATGAAATTTCAAAATGTTACGGCTCCATTTTCGGGGGGCTGCCATACAACTTATTTGCACGAATATGAATTTCTTGGAAACTGATTATACTATACGAGGATGAAAATTACACACTGTTAGTTATAAAATGAATCGACCACTTATATGAAGTTTCAAAAAGTTGCGGCCCCATTTTCGGGGGGCTGCCATAAAACTTCTTTGCACCAATATGAATTTCTTTAAAACTAATTATACTACGAGGATGAAAATTATACACGATTAGTTATATAATGAATCCAACACTTATATGGAATTTCAAAATGTTACGGCCCCATTTTCCGGCAGCTGCCATGCCAAGTTGTCACTTCAATAACTGTGAATCTAATGAAGCTACGAGGTTAAAATTAAAACTGGGTAGATAAAGTAATAGGGCAAGTAAGTTGGCAAAGTTGGACATCATCCGGACCAACTTTTAAGGTTTTTTTTTGTTTTTAAGCAAAAATTATGGTACCTATAATGAATTAAAAATTTAATTTTTTTTTTGTTCTTATTTTTTTTTTTAAGCAAAACTTATGATAATAAGTTATATACTTTTTTATATTTTTTTTTGTATTATTTATAATAGGGAAATAAATAACGGTAAGTGGGTATGCATGGGTATCTAAAAGTTGACAAGGGCAACTATAATCTTCCCCGTTTTTAATACGTTCTCCTATTTCAATAAAAAAATTATTGAGAGTATTTGCAGTTTCATCATCATTTTTAATTTTTAACCATTGCTTTTAATATCTTCATTGGTATTTTTTATAGAATTATTCAATATTTTGCATAATTTCCTAAAATCGCTCTCGGTTTTTTCAATATCTCTATTAATACAAGTATAATTTTTTTTTCTTCTTTTATTTATTGTTCCACCTTTTTCTTCATTATACCCGTGCATACATATATGACATTGGGCATATTAAAATTGCTCCTTCGTTTGTAACTCATCGATCTAGACGAGCTAGATATAGTGTCAAGGGGAAGTCGATCTAGCTATGTGTGTCTGTCCGTTCGTCTGTGTGTCAGCACGATAACTCAAAAATTAAAAAGGCTAGAGTCTTGAAATTCACACAAAATCATTTTTAGACAATTTCTAGGTTCCCTATTGTTTTTGGTTAAAATCGGACCAAGGCTTCGGGGGGCTGCCATACAACTTTTTTGCACCAATAAGAATTTCTTCAAAACTAATTATACTACGAGGATGAAAATTACACAAATTTAGTTTTATAATGAATCAAGCACTTATATGAAGTTTCAAAATGTTAGGGTCCCATTTTCGGGGGGCTGCCATATAACTTCTTTGCACTAATATGAATTTCTTCAAAACTAATTATACTACGCGGATGAAAATTACATACGGTTAGTTATATAATGAATGGAGCACTTATTTGAAATTTCAAAATGTTAAGGCTCCATTTTCGGGGGGCTGCCTTACAACTTCTTTGAACCAATATGAATTTCTTCCAAACTAATTATGCTACGAGGATGAAAATTACACACGGTAAGTTATATAATGAATCGAGCACTTATATTAAGTTTCAAAATGTTACGGCCCCATTTTCGGGCAGCTGCCATACAAAGTTTTCAATTCAATAACTATGAATCTAATGAAGCTACGAGGTTAAAATTAAAATTGGGCAGGTAAAGTAATAGGGCAAGTTACTTGACAAAGTTGGACATCACTCGGACCAACTTTTAGGGTGGTCGAATTTTTTTTTTTTTTTTTATGATTTTTTTTGTTTTTTTTTTTTAAGGAAAAATTATGGGATAATGAATTAAAATTTTTTTTTTGTTTTCTTTTTTGTTTTTTTTTTTTAAGCAAAAATTATGGGATGATGAATTTAATTTTTTTTAAATATTTTACTTTTTAAAATTTTTTTTGTAATATATATAATAGCTTAAGGGAAATAAATAACGGTTTATTTTATTGTATACATCATAGTGAGTATGCACGGGTATCTAAGAGTTGACAAGGGCAACTAAAATCTTCCTCGTTTTTATATATTTTACCTTTTTTTCACTATTGGTCGGATCATTTTTATGTCGATTATATAATGCTTTTCTTATTTTCAGCTTGTCATACCTCAATCCTCTATCCAGCTATTATTTCTCGTTGTCATTTGTGTTGTCTTAGTACATAATCTTTTTGCTTCTTGTAAAATTTTAACTAAGGTTTCGATTTCTGGTACATTATTATTGTCTATTTTGTATTTTAGTATGGAACGCATTTGATTATAATCGTTTTTGTTTATGTTGTACTTTTTCATTGGTAACTTCTCAATATTAATTGCTTTAATAGTTACAATTGGCAATTGATGGTCCGATAGACAGTTATTTTCTATTATATAATTAACATCACAATTGCCATTCATGTTTGTTATTATGTAATCAATTAAGGTGCTAGAGTTAGATGCATTTTTTGTACTCTACTCTCATTAACTATGCTATATTCAGAAGTTGCTATAATATCCTTATACTTAATAATTATATCGGAGTTCTCAAATAAATTTAGATTGGTATATGGAAAAAATATATGATGTGCCTTATCTACCAGTTTAAGTTCAAGAAACTCCATAAATAGGTTGCTGTTTTCCACTGGAGCTTTATAAAATGTACTGATTTTTAATTTTGATTTTGAGTTCAGGATTTCAATTAGAGTAAAGTTATATTTTTCATCTTTACATATTTCATTGAAACTAATATTATTTTTAATAAAGATGGCAGTCCCACCTCCTCTTTTATTACAGTTGTAATTTTGATAATTGGGGATGTTGTAGGTATCTTTTTCATAATCATAAATCCAAAACTCTGTAATTATTACTATGTCTATTTCTTTATATTCATTAATTAATGTTTCAAGTTTCAGTATTTTTTATCTAATGCTACATATATTTAAATACAATATCTTTAGATCTCCAATTTGCATTATATTTGCTTGTTCTGCCATTCTCATTGCCGATCAAGTAATTTGCCAAGATTGTCTTGTCTTTTGAAGATTTTCCCTCTATTTTTTATTTAAACATGTCGTCTATATGTAGCTAGATCTTTCGAAACATCTATATTGCAGATTGCTATGTTTTCGTGATACCTATCATATATTTTCCGAAGTTCCTGATACTCAGTTGGTAGTCCTTCTTGATTAATTAGAACCTTTATATTGGTTTGTGTTATACCATCAAAGTAAATATCATTTTGATCGTGGAAAAGTGCCAAATATATTCGCACATTGTTATATATTTTATAATCCCGTAATCTGGAAAGAACATATACACTATCTCCATTTTACAATGCTCTTTTTGTAAGCCTTACAATTCGGGGTGACATGGGGTCAACAAAACTTTTGACATCATCTTGGAATTTGGAGTAATTTCTTTCAGTTGTGTTCTGTGGATTTATTGTTTCGCCTTTATTCCAATTTTGGTACTTGGAGTCTTTTATTTCTATATTATTTTTACTATTATCATTGAATTGGTTAATTGTATCATTTTTAATCTTACTAATACTATCATTTTCTCTTTTTGCTACATTATTATTATCATTGCTTAGGTTAATTTTATCGTTTTTAATCGTAATTTTTACATTATCATTAGTTTGGTTAATTCTATCGTTTTTAATCTTACTAATACTAGCATTTTCTCTTTTTTCTGTATTATTATTATAATTTTTTGGTTAATTTTATCATTTTTAATGCTCCTTTTTGAATGATTATCAATAGTTTTATTTATTTTTCTATTACTTTTAAGGATAGTGTTTTTATTTGACCATAATTTTGGAAAATATGAAAGAATGTAGCTACGCTTCTTTTTATCTTTATTATAATCAATTTTGTTAGTCTTTTTACTGTTATGGTCTAATATTATTAATATTTGGTTTAACATTAGAATTATTCTTATTAATATTATCTTTAACATTATTATCAGTTCTGCATGCAGAATAACTTTTTTATTTGTATTTACATTTATATTTACTTTGTTATCTTCCTCTTCTGGTTTCCTTAATTGCTAGTATCCGATTTTTTGTTTTCTTATGCTTAATTTATTTTTATACACTGGGCATGATCCAATAAAAGTTTTATAATTAACATCCAACCCCAAACTGAATTCGATTTTAAGCAATTAATGCATTTATTAATCTCCTCTTTTTGGCATTCACTTGTCTTGTGTTGTTGATGGCACTTCAATCATGTTTCTTTATTCGTACATTCCACAGCCCTATGCCTAAATTCTTTACATTTATAACATTTGAGACTTTTATGGCATCAAAGACCTTGCACCTTTCCCATCCAATACATAATTTTTTGTTAGCTATTATTTTTGGGAATGATTCTTTATACAATTCTATAACTGCATTAAACATTTCTTTGTTGTATTTTTTCACTGGGTATATCTTTAATACCTTAAGTTCACTCATTTGTAGAAAAGAATTTTGTTTTTTATGTTCTACAAAATCATTTTCACTAAATTTATTATTCATGTGCACAGTTTCTATATTAGGTTTAATGACCACAGGTATTTTGATATCATAATTCTCTTTAATTTTTTCTTCTAATTCCTTTTTGATATTTTCACGATCTTCGAAAGTTTTCGTTTCTATTAAAATCATCCCATTACTTTTGTTTTCAATATTCTTTATTTTGAAATTTTTTTGGATCCACCATTGTATTTAAATAACTTTTTGTTTTTTCAGTTTTTTGCTTATTCTTTGGTTTTATTATTAAAGGTAACTCTTTCTTCATTTTTAAATTTACACTTGCTTTAGTATTTTTGATTGCATCAGCAAATGACACTATTTAACCCATATTCGAATTTATATTATTTGTGACTTTAATTTTTTTACAGACCTCATCATTTTTTTTTAATTGAACATGTTGAGGTATCTTTAGCAGCTATCTCAAAAAGAACAATCAAGAGTACTGTCATCAGCAAAGATGGATGGAAGGTCATTGATAAAAATTATAAATATGGTAGGCGAAAGGATCGAGCCTTGAAGGATACTAGCATTGGTTTAAAAATTGTTGTGAAAAAGAAGCGGTTAATCGAACTTAACTAAAATTTAATGCAGCCTTACTTTTGGAGCTGAAATGAGTGAATATATTCCAACCGCCTTTATACAATTAATTCCGTCATATAGTCATACGGGTATAATATCATTTTTATGACCCAGCTAAAGACCGACATGTATATATTACAGTCATACGGGTATCCCAGAGTTGATACAGTCTACTCTACTACACTCTTCCTCTTTTTAAATAATTTTGTTTTGAAAAATACATTAAATTCAAAATAAGAAAATACCTAAAATATGTTTGCAAAAGAAAAAAAAAATCTCCTAAAAAAAAATTATCGTACGATGTATCGCTTTGAATATACTTCCGAAGAGGGGTTGTGAGCTATCAAGATGACGTCATCACATAACGTTACTAAATATCTCAAAGTTTCCGAATATATATACTATTAGTGGCGATGGCGCCATCTAGTGGTCGAAAAATGCATTACAAAAATTTCCTAAGATTTTGTAGGATTTCAATTAAAATGTTATATTTTCCCTCTAAGACAATAAACTAGAACCAGTATCTTACAATATTGTAAGACACGATATTGTCTTTCATAAACATCTTGTGTTATTTGAATCGGTGCTACCGTTTTTGAAATATTGCAATTTCAAGTGGAAATTTAAAACAAAAAAAAAAAAAATTTGAACTTTCAAAAAAACCACTATAAGTATGAAATTTTCAAAAACACCCTGTATTTTTAGAAATTTGAAGAGATGAAATTTCTACTCAACTAAAACACCTCCAAAAGAAATTTGAAGAAACCTTCAAAGGAAATTTGAAGAGATGAGATTTCTACTCAACTTAAACAACCTCCACCCGTAGCCAAATAATGGATAAGCACTTGCGCAGTATTATAATTGAAAAGTAGTGACAAGACATAAATATAAATGTCTATCAAGGGTTAAGTGGGAAACCCAAGAGATATAAGGTGATTTCCTTTTTGAATTTTCCTATATCATATGTGTTTTTTTTTTTACTCAATTTCTATTTCATTTCAGATAACTTTACAACAATATATAAAATTATGAATAAGAAATTAAGTAATTCTAAAACTACAGCTTATAAATAACATTTAATAACTTATGATTTTTAACAATTTTTTTAATTTCTAGATTTCCAGATTTTTTTTTTTTTTTTTTAATTTTCAAATTTCAAAGATTAATTTCTAAAATTTTTTACAAATTTTCTTAGTTTACTTTTTTATTTCGTTTACTACAAAATGTTTAAATTTTGACTGTTTTTAAGTTTTACTTGTAGCGAGTTGAAAAGTTTTATTGCGCTGTATTTTAGACTTTTTTGCTTCAACGTTTTTTTGGCTTTAGGAATTTCGATATTTTTCCTGTTTCTTGTTAGATAATTATGAATATTCTAAAATATTTTGAAGTTTAAGTTTTGACTTAATATTCTTGTTCAGGATATTATACATGTGTTTAAATTTTTCAAAGTAAATTAGTTGGTTAATAATCCACTGGATAGTAATTTTTTTTGACCACCCGTCGACCCGACGTGTGTTAACAAATTCCAAAACTGTTAATAGTGTCAACTCAATTCTCAAGGAGCATCACGTATACACAATTTGAAGTCAATTGGTCAAACCGTTTCGAATTTAGAGTAAAGTGTTGAAAAAACCTATAAAAAGCTGTTGGGCCGCAATGGGTTAATGGAACTCAACAAAATTTTTTTTAAGGCTTTCTTTTATGTCAAAGCAGAATTTCATAAAATCGGACAAAATTTGGACCCAAAATTTTTTTTGACCACCCGTCGGCCCGACATGGGTTAACAAATTCCAAAACTGTTAATAGTGTCACCTAAATTCTCAAAGAGCATCACGTATACAAAATTTGAAGTCAATCGGTCAAACCGTTTTCATTCTAGAACAAAGAAGCTTAAATACTTGCACCACAGCGCCAACTTGGCGGTCCGTTAGAGCAAAATTTTTCGGCCACGATTTCTTTCCGTACCCAAAAACCTCTATATACAAATTTTCATGAAAATCGGCTGGGCAGTTTAGGAGACTATTCGCTACATACAAACAAATAAACAAACTTTCGCTTTTTTATATATAGATAGATAGATAGATAGATAGATTAGTTCTGGTTCTTATATTGAAATTAAATTAAGTTTTGAAGGCTCTATTTTTATGAAAACATGAACAATGACTCCTACAGCATATAATATACCAAATTCTTAATAATATATGGCCATTACATATAAGTTTAGCAACATAATTCGGAATACTCCCCATTCTTCTTACAGCCATTGTTATAGGAATAGGTTTTTTTTGTAATGCTTTTTATATGTTTATCCCATCTTAAGTTTTCATCAATTATCATTCCCATGTACTTAACATTATCACCTTGTTCTATTATAGTAAGTATCGTTTATCTGAAGCGTAATATTATAAATTTTTTTTTTGCATTTTAAATATCATATAATTAGTTTTTTTTCGCATTTATACATAAGTCATTTTGGTCCAGCCAACTGCAATATATTTTTAAATCGTCATTTAGTGTATTTTGAAGCTCTTCTAATTTTTCGCTTTTGCTATAAGGTTAGTGTCAACCGCATAAATGTTGTATTTATACCCGTGCATACATATTTGAACATCGGGTATATTAAAATTACTCCTCCGTTTTTAACGCATCGAAATATAAGAGCTAGATATAGTGTCAAGGGTACGTATCGAATCAGCATCGAAAAGTGAATCGATCTAGCTATGTGTGTCCGTCCGTCCGTCAGCACGATAACTCAAAAACTATAACAGCTAGAGTTCTGAAACTTTCACAATGTAATTTTTAGACAATTTGTAGGTTCCCTATTGTTTTTGGTTAAAATCGGAGAAAGGCTTCGGGTAGCTCGCATACAAATTTTTCGCAATTTTATGAGTATTTTCAAATTTAATAACGAAATAGAAACCAAATATAAAAACAAACAAATTGTTGTCTAATTATTAATCGATTCATGTTGTAGTTGTTAGGAATGTTATTTGTAACAAAAATGTCTCGGTTCGAATTCAGGCTAAGGAAAAATTTTTTTTTTTTTTAAATTCATTTTTTGTTATCTATTTTCTTTTTAATAAATAATATGTATATATTTTATGTATGAAAAATTTTATTTTATAGAAATTTGACAGAAAGCTCTCATTTATATTAAAAATTATTAATTTTTTTAAATATTTTTTAAAAAAAATTCAAAACTGTTATTTAAAACAAACAATTGATATCATAGTAACTACAATAATTTAAAAACTGTTATTTAAAACAAACAATTGTTACCATAGCAACTACAATTATTTAAAAAAAAAAATTAAGATAAATAAAAACTAGTTTTGTAGGCGAATTATTTATTGTTCTATGGTGTAGTGGTTAGGATATGGGACTAGTAGTCAAAACGTTTGGGTTCGATTTCTGGCTGGGGCAAAAATTTTTTTTTTTTAATTTATCTTAAAACTCTCATTTATAAATTATTTATTTTTTTTTAATACATTTTTAAAAAAATTTAAAACAATTATTCAAAACAAACAATTGATACCATCGCAACTATAATAATTAAAAAAAAAAGTGTGATGAATGTAAAGTCGGTGGCTTAGTGGTTAGGACGTTGACATTTTAATTGAGAAGTGTGGGTTCGAATCTCGTTGAGAGCATATTTTTTTTTTAAATTCATCTTTTGTTTTAATTCATTTTTTTTTTATTCATTTTTTTTGTAATTAAATATAAAAAAACAAATATTTTGAATTTTCTGTCAAACAGTTCAATAGCAATTTATGAAATTCTTATTTATTTAATACACGCACGGGTATCTAAAAGTTGACAAGGGCAACTATAATCTTCCTCGTTTAACTTAATATTGTTTTAGGTAAGTCTAAACATAGTAAATATTCAAATATAATAACGGCCTCAGTATTGAACCTTGTGGAACGCCAATTTTAATTACTAGTTCATCACTTAGTACTTCATTAACTTTAACACATTGGGCTCTAATTGTCTAATAGAACCCAAAAGATCTACTAACTCTTGTAGATCTCTCGCTGTAATTTTATAGATATTATTAGAATTATTCAATATTTTGCATAATTTCCTAAAATGGCTCTCGGTTTTTTCAATATCTCTATTAATACGAGTATAATTTTTTTTTCTTCTTTTATTAATTGTTCCACATTTTTCTTCATTTTTATATATTTTACCTTTTTTTCACTATTGGTCGGATCATTTTTATGTCGATTATATAATGCTTTTCTTATTTTCAGCTTGTCATACCTCAATCCTCTATCCAGCTATTATTTCTCGTTGTCATTTGTGTTGTCTTAGTACATAATCTTTTTGCTTCTTGTAAAATTTTAACTAAGGTTTCGATTTCTGGTACATTATTATTGTCTATTTTGTATTGTAGTATGGAACGCATTTGATTATAATCGTTTTTGTTTATGTTGTACTTTTTCATTGGTAACTTCTCAATATTAATTGCTTTAATAGTTACAATTGGCAATTGATGGTCCGATAGACAGTTATTTTCTATTATATAATTAACATCATCATTGCCATTCATGTTTGTTATTATGTGATCAATTAAGGTGCTAAAGTTAGTTGCATTTCTTGAATAAGGTGCTAGAGTTAGTTGCATTTCTCGAAAAGCGGAAATCCTGATTTAGAATCTCACTATAAAATCTCTTCTTACAATGTATATACAAACATACATATAAATATTCTGGGAAAAGCGGCAATCCTTATTTAGAATTCAACTCTAAGATTCCTCCTGATTCAAATTCTTTTGCATATATATGTGGGATGTCATAAATTGATTCAAGGAGAGTATTTCCAAAATGTAAATTAATTCAAGAAGAGCAGTTTGTGTAGCGGTAATTTAAAATGTCGTGTAGCGGTTATTTAAAATGTCAAGAATAAGATTTTTTTTACAACACAACCATATTTTTTGAATATAACGAAGAGTTGAGTTTAGAAGCCAGAACAAAGAAGACGTTTAATTATTATACTAAGATATTTGAAATCAACAAAGACATTTAATTTCAAAATATATTTTTTGCATTCAAATTATTTTTATATATTCTCTAATTAATATACTAAGATATTTAAAAACAACCAAGAATTTTCATTTCCACAACTTTGGGGGCTCAACAAAAAATTACTAAAGAAGAAGAAGATATTTTGAGAAGAAGAAGAAGATATTATATAAAAACGAGAAGAAATTTTAGCAGTTTGAAGTGGGCGTGGCTATATTTTAGTACAGTTACCGACGCTACCTTACTATTGGCTGAGCAAAAGAACATTTGAATTTTTGTTTACTGTTATTAAGAAAACGAAAAGCATAATGGAACGAGAAGAAATTTTTAAAACACCGAATAACTCAAATGATATTGAAAAAGCAACGGTTAAGCAATTAAAAACACAATTAAAAAATATGGGCTTAACAACTTATGGTAATAAATCCGAGTTACAAAACCGTTTAAAGTATGCACAAAGAGAATTAAATCCTACAGAGGACGGGGTGAATAGGCTAATAGATAATCAGATGAATCTGAAGCAGCAAAAGATATCAGAACTAAAAATCTGGAAGAAGAAATTAGGAGAATGCGACGAGAAATTGAACGAGATGATGCTGTGAGTGAAAAATCTAATTACAGTTCAGAGAGTGCGGTAGTTGTACAACAGACGTCAGTATTTACATTCAAAGATGTGGAGGAATCTTTGAGTACGTTTATTGGAAATGATCTTTATAATGTTAGGGACTGGATAATGGAGTTTGAACAAACATCAGAGGTATTCAAATGGTCAGGTCAACAAAAATTAATCTATGCAAAGCGGTTATTAAGAATTCCGGCGAAAGAATATTTAAGAAAAGTGAAGACATGGGAACAAATGAAAGAAGAATTAATAAAAGAATTTGATGTGAAACTATCGTCGATAGATGCACACAATTTAATGAGAAAATCGCGAAAAAATCAGAATGAAACAATAAAAGAATACATTACGAAAATGCGAGAACTAGGTTCAACATACAAAATTGATGAAACATCCATCATAAAATATACAATTAATGGAATTTACGATGGTAATAATAATAAATCCATTTTATATGGAGCAACGAATTTCGCAGAGTTTAAAAAAAAACTACAGCATATGAAGATTTTAAAAATGTTAATACACAGTATCGTAATTTTCGAAATAAACCAGATAGTACATTTAATACCAGATATGAAAAAAAAAACAATTTTAAGAAGACATACAATCAAGAGGAGATATGTTGTTTTGCATGCGGTAAAATGGGTCACTTAGCTTCGAGGTGTCCAATGAAACAGGAAGGAATTAAGTGCTTTAAATGCAATAAACATTGTCATAAGGCCAATGAATGTGGACTTGAGAAAAATAATAATAAAAATAAAGATATACTAATAGCGTCAAAAATTAATATATTTGGGAAAATTTGTAAAATGGTAAAAATAGTTAATTAAGAAGTAATATCGTTAATTGACACAGGAAGTGATTTAAATTTGGTAAACTGCAATTTAGTAGATTCCTGTAAAATTAAATATTTTAAAGACAATTCTATGAAGTTAAAGACAGCTGGGTCAATTCAAATTGGCACATTAGGACATTTTACATCTGAGATAGAAGTGGATAATGAAATGTATATAACTAAATTTTATGTGGTGCAAAATGACGGTATACCAGTGCAAATGATATTAGGAGCAGAATTCCTTAATAATGTTGAATTGATAGTTCGAAATAATAAGGCGTCCATTAAACCCTTACAATTAGATGAAACAAATGAAAATTTCTTAATGCAAATATCGGTAGTAAATAATGATGGAGAACTTGACAATATTCCAGAAGAAGTTAAAATTTTGGTGAAAGAATATAAACCGGAAAAAACTTTTGAAACAAATGTAGAATTAAAAGTTCAAATGATAGATGAAATTCCCGTTTTTCAAAAACCTAGGCGATTATCAAAAAAAGAGAAGGAAGATGTTGAAAAGCAAATACAGAAATGGATTGAAGAAGGAATTGTGATACCTTTTGCATCAGAATACGCAAGTCCAGTGGTAGCAGTAAAGAAAAAAGACGGATCTACAAGGGTTTGTATAGATTACCGGAATGTCAACAAAAAAATGATAAAGGATAGATATCATGTTTCTTTAATGGATCAACAACTTGATGATTTACAGAACGCAAGCATTTTCAGCACACTTGACCTAAAAAATGGGTTTTTTCATGTGCCTGTCCATGAAGAAAGTAGGAAGTATTTAGCATTTGTGGTACACAGCGGGCAATATACATTCTTGAAGGCGCCATTTGGCTGTTGCAATTCTCCAAGAGTGTTTCAACGTTACGTCAATGAAGTTTTTCGGGAGTTAATTGCAAAGAATTATGTTCGCATATATATGGACGACATTGTTATCATAGTTGATACTTATAAAGAAGCGATAGAAAGGTTAAGAACGGTAATGAAATATGCATCACGGATAATGAAATGTATATAACTTAATTTTATGTGGTGCAAAATGACGGTATACTAGTGCAAATGATATTAGGAGCAGAATTCCTTAATAATGTTGAATTGATAGTTCGGAATAATAAGGCGACCATTAAACCCTTACAATTAGATGAAACAAATGAAAATTTCTTAATGCAAATATCGGTAGTAAATAATGATGGAGAACTTGACAATATTCCAGAAGAAGTTAAAATTTTGGTGAAAGAATATAAACCGGAAAAAACTTTTGAAACAAATGTAGAATTAAAAGTTCAAATGAGAGATGAAATTCCCGTTTTTCAAAAACTTAGGCGATTACAAAAAAAAAGAGAAGGAAGATGTTGAAAAGCAAATACAGAAATGGATTGAAGAAGGAATTGTGATACCTTTTGCATCAGAATACGCAAGTCCAGTGGTAGCAGTAAAAAAAAAAGATGGATCTACAAGGGTTTGTATAGATTACTGGAATGTCAACAAAAAAATGATAAAGGATAGATACCCTGTTTCTTTAATGGATCAACAACTTGATGATTTACAGAACGCAAGAATTTTCAGCACACTTGACCTAAAAAATGGGTTTTTTCATGTGCCTGTCCATGAAGAAAGTAGGAAGTATTTAGCATTTGTGGTACACAGCGGGCAATATACATTCTTGAAGGCGCCATTTGGCTGTTGCAATTCTCCAAGAGTGTTTCAACGTTACGTCAATGAAGTTTTTCGGGAGTTAATTGCAAAGAATTATGTTCGCATATATATGGACTACATTGTTATCATAGTTGATATTTATAAAGAAGCGATAGAAAGGTTAAGAACGGTAATGAAATATGCATCACAAGCTGGCTTACAAATTAATTGGAAAAAATGTCAATTTTTAAAAAGAAGAATAGAATTTTTAGGCCACATTATTGAAAATGGGATGATAAAACCATCAATTAAAAAAACGTATACTGTAAGAAATTTTCCAGAACCAAAAAGTATAAATCAAATTCAAAGTTTCTTAGGCCTGACAGGGTACTTTAGAAAATTTATACAACATTACGCGATTATCGCAAAACCCTTGTCAGATCTATTAAGGAAAAATCAAGACTTTAAATTTGGAAATGAGGAAAGACAAGCATTTTTAACGTTAAAGGGAAAATTATGTGCTAAGACTGTTTTAAAAATTTTCGACCAGGATGCAGAGACAGACGTACACACCGATGCGTGCAAATACGGTTTTGGAGCCGTATTATTACAAAAGTCAAACGATGATCAAAAGTTGCATCCAGTAGCATACTTATCAATAAAAACTAGTGAACATGAAGAACATTTTGACGCGTATACATTAGAAGTCCTAGCAGTAGTTAAAGCATTAAGAAAATTCCGAGTTTATTTATTAGATAAGAAATTCAAAATTGTGACCGACTGTAAGCGTTTAAGAGAACAATGGACAAAAAAGAAGTAGTCTTAAAAATTAGGCGTTGGGTGATGTATCTTCAAGACTTTGATTTCATATTGGAGCATCGTTCTGGTACAAGCATGAAACACGTCGATGCGCTAAGCTGTAATGCGGTAATGGTAATATCGGCCGATGAAAATATACAAGTGAAAATTAGGAAATGTCAAGAGGAAGATGAGGAATTAAAAGCTATTTTCGAAATTCTTAAAACAAAACCATATGATAATTATTTTTTGCGCAATAACGTAATGTATAAACATAAAAACGGTTTAGATCTGTTAGTAGTTCCAAAACAGATGGAGTTGGAAGTTATCATCAGAATGGTCATTTTTCGGTAAAAAAAGTAGAAGAAGGAATTTGCCAAAGATATTACATAAAAGAAGTTGGAAAGAAAATTTCAAGATTCATAAAAAATTGTATCCAATGTATCTTGTCGGAGAAGAAGAATGGAAAGCAAGAAGGATTGCTGCATCCAATTAGTAAGGGAGACTTACCTCTTGAGACCTTTCACATAGACCATCTAGGTCCGATGACATCAAGTAATAAACAGTACAAATATATATTAGTTGTAGTAGATGCATTTACCAAGTTTACTTGGATATTTCCAACTAAAACTACAACAACAAAAGAAACATTATCAAAATTTTCGATTGTTCAATCCATATTCGGGAACCCAAGAAGAATCATTAGCGATCGAGGAACTTCTTTCTCTTCTCATGAATTTTTGGAGTATTGCAATAATTATATAAGTATTGCAAATATTGAACATCACATGATTACGACAGGAATTCCAAGAGGCAACGGGCAGGTTGAGAGAATTAATCGATGTATTATCTCAGTTTTAACGAAAATGTCACTTCAAGATCCGACAACATGGTATAAATACGTAACAGCGGTACAGTATTCTTTAAATAGCACATACCATCGGAGTATCACGATGACCCCGTTTAAATTGATGTTTGGTGTAGAAATAAAACGAAGAGAAAATTTAATTATCACAGAAATATTGGAAAAAGAATTCATATCGCAATTTAACCAAGAACGCCATGAAGATCGAAAGTTGGCAAAAGCACAAATAGTCAAAATACTAGAAGAAAATAAAAAAACATTCAACAAAAGACGAAAAGCAGCCATTAGGTACAAAATAGGGCAATTAGTCGCTGTAAAAAGAACGCAGTTTTTTGCTGGAAATAAATTAGCAAAGAAATATTTAGGACCCTACAAGATAAAAAAAGTTCTACCAAATGACAGATACGATGTAGTAAAAGAAGGTCATCACGAAGGACCAAAAATAACATCTACAAGCGCGGAATTTATGAAGCTGTGGTCATCTGGGGCAGATGAAACGCAGGATGGCCGATTGTGGGATGTCATAAATTGATTCAAGGAGAGTATTTCCAAAATGTAAATTAATTAAAGAAGAGCAGTTTGTGTAGCGGTAATTTAAAATGTCGTGTAGCAGTTATTTAAAATGTCAAGAATAAGATTTTTTTTACAAACACAACCATATTTTTTGAATATAACGAGGAGTTGAGTTTAGAAGCCAGAACAAAGAAGACGTTTAATTATTATACTAAGATATTTGAAAACAACCAAGACTTTTCATTTCCACATATATGATTATAAATATTCTGGAAAAAGCGCTTAATTCTGATTTTGTAGCCAACTCTAAGGTCCTTTCTAATTATACTTTTACATACATATTTCAACAACAAAAATTTTAAAACTATGGGGTACTACCATCTCCAAAATTCCTCCAAATAAATTACTAAAACCCAACTCAATGTTGTATCAAACTATAAAGTACATTCTTACATTTTTAAATAAATATTTCAACTGGAAAACAAAAAGCCAAAATAAATATATGAGAAATAAAGTATGAAAATGTATTTTTTAATAAAATTGTTGTGTAAGTTTTTCATTTATGTTTTCTGGTGGGGCTATTTGTCAACATATACCATACTTATTATATACCTTTGGAAAGAGGAAAGAGACCTTTCTAACAGTATAATAAAAAATACAGGATGTTTTTGAAAATTTCATACTTATAGTGGTTTTTTTTTAAGTTAAAAATTTTTTTTTTTTTGTTTTAAATTTCCACTTGAAATTGCAATATCTCAAAAACGGTAGCACCGATTCAGATAAAACAAGATGTTTATGAAAGGCAATATCATGCCTTACAATATTGTAAGATATTGGTTCTAGTTTATTGTCTTACAGGAAAAATATCACATTTTAATTAAATAGATACAAAATCTTAGGAAATTTTTGTAATGCATTTTTCGACCACTAGATGGCGCCATCGCCACTAATATTATATATATTCGGAAACTTTGAGATAATTAGTACCGTTATGTGATGACGTCATCTTGATAGCTCACAACCCCTTTCCGGAAGTTTATCCATCGCTTTTATTTAGGTTGGGTCCTAAAGAACAAATAATTTTTTTTAAGGAAGATTATTTTTTTGCTTTTGTAAATATAATATCATTTTTCTTAAAAAATTTGGAAATAACTAGGTACATGAATTTAAATCAGAGCAGCCCAAATACGCGTAACGCGATGTATTGTACTTCAGATTTTTAAAATTTACAAACTCACAAAATGCATAAAAATATTGCGAGTATTATTGCTTTTTCATATATTTCTATGATTATGTTTTAAAAAATTATACTTATACTTATATTTCTTATATTCAAAATAATTCAAAATATCTATAATATGAAATTATAAAATTTTTTTTATTTTAAATAAAAACATTCAAATAAATATTTTTCGATAAATTAAATAATGTACACGGGTATCGATTTACGGGTATGTATAGATTAGATAAAAATATTGACGTACTGCTGTATAAAAATTGTGCATCGCATGTTTTGATTTAGGTTAAGTCATAGAAAATTTTATTTTGCATTTTAAACATCGAATAACGTTTTTTTATAATAAAAAACTATATTTTAGTTTTACTTTGACATAACGAACGAATTTTATATAATACATGCGTACCTTTTAGCAAAAAGTGTGGATGATGAGTAGATTGGAGTAGTTTGTAAATGAAACGCTAATTTTTGTTTCAAAAGTATAATAATTGTCAGATTAATTATCATAGGTTAATTATATTTAATAGACATAGGTTAAATATATAAAAGATAATTATATTTAATATATTTAAATATTGAAAATAAAGTGAAAAAATTAAGATTTATTGTTGATATAAATATAAAGAATATTTTTTAAAATGGAAGAGGTAAGTGCATTGAATTCTTAAATATAGGGTATCATTTGATTTTGAGGGGCTGTAGCTCCGAAACGGGTGGGGCTACAGACAAAAGTTCTTCCTTGAAATTATTTTTTTCGCAATACCTTCCGGTTAAAATTTCTTCTCACTATTTCAAACAATGTTGAAGTTTGTGTAAACATACGGACACATGTTGAAACTTTGGTTTTTGAGTTTTCAATTTTGTATATTAATAAAAAAAAATTTGAACAGGTATTCAAGTTATAGGGGTGTGACAAAATCGAGAATCACATTTTCAAAATTATTTAGGGGTTCTAACTGACTATTTTATCATTTATTTTTATAAAAATATATATAAAAATAAATAATAATATTATAATTTAGTTATTACATCAATTTGTTAGTTATGAATAATAGTGAAATCAATAGATACTTAGAATATAATCCCAATGCTCTCAAAAAAACCTGTTAATAAGTGCGAAATATAATGTTGGAGCTTCAATGTTAACGTTTAATTTTGGAAAAACATACACTGGTGAATGAGTTACTGTTTTATCAAACCATAAAAGTTCCCAAATTTTTGTTAAGCAAACTTATGATGATTCTCGAGGATCTGCCTATCCTCCTTCTGTCCCAACTCTTTCATTTTTTTTTGTTATAGGAAATCAATTGTGAACTCCACAAAAATTTGGAATTTTATCTAGAATTTTATTACCTAAGCAAAAGTTGTTAAAATTAAGAGACAATTTCTTCAATTTAAAGAACATTTAAGAAAAACCTTTAACATTATGTTGAAATATAACGCTGCAGCCTTATATTTTGTATATTTGTAAAAAAAATTTGAACAGGTATTCAAGTTACAGGTGTTTGAAAATAGAAAAATTTCAATTTTCGAGCCCTTACAGCTTTTAAACAGGGGACATGAAAAAAAATTTGTTAACCGACTCCTACTAATTTCTGGGGATCTAACTCCTCCCAAAATTTGAAGACGCTAGCTTGAGCCGTTTAGTAAAAAAGTGGGGCCAAAAATTTTGCAAAAATTGATTTTTGAATAACGGTAAAGTTTAGTACCGTATGGCAACCCTAAACATTTGACTATTAAAAATTTAAAAAGTTTATATAACAAGCTATCTTTGCCGTTTTCAGATTGAAAATGCACTTAATCGAACTATAACAATTTAAATATAGGGCTTTTTCCAACATTGGGGGGCTGTAACTCCGTAACGGGTTGGGCTAGAGAAAAAAGTTCTTCTATGAAATTATTTTATTTGCAATATCTACCCATAGTTAAAATTTCTTCTTTCTATTTTTAAAGGTGTAAAAGTTTTTGTAAACATACGGTGTTATGTTTATAATGTTATGTGAATAAATTTTGTTATATTATTTTCTTAATACAAAAAGAAATGAATAAGCTCGTTATTTTAGCTTTAATTAATTTATTAAATTAAATTAAATTTATTTATTTTATTTATTATAGTTCTTTAGTTTTATAACATTGTTGTAATAAATTATACAATATTAATTGATTTTTTTATACATATATTTATATTCAGTCTTAACTGAACAAATATCAAACTCTGACTGCTAGTACATTTTATTTTTAATAATTAGGTATCTTCGAAATAAGGAAAAGAAAACAAAGAATGCCAAGCGTTCCAGTTTTAAGTGGTACGCTTGAGTCAAAAGATATCATTTTAATTTCGGTCAATGTGCATTGCACATGTTAAATGCTATCTTTTGTACTTTCTATTTTTATATTAAAAAAAAATATGAATAAACTGACCTGTTCCAATTTTAAACATAACAAATAAATTTATTTATAAATTTACTATATGCTTAACATTACTGAGTCATAATATTCATTTCAGTATGTTACATTTAACTGTGTTACTTAGGATCATATTTCAATAACGAAAAAGTGAATGAATAAATGAATTAATGTTATTGAAATATGATTTGTTTTAATTATTTACTATATTTTACCATTAATAAGGAAGAGTATCATAAACCTCGAATTCGGTTCATAACATCCCTCCCCTCTTGGGAAAAGAAAATTCATATTGTGTATACTATGAATTTTCGACGTTAATACTTACGTTAATACAGTCAGAATTTATTACAAAAATTATTTATTTAAAATTATTTGGAATTCGTTTATTTACTTTATGTTTAAAAATATATAATATTTACTTTATGTTTTTTTTTTTTGTTATTATAGGTTATTTAAAACAAAAATTAGAGTTCAATTATTCTTAAAATTATGTTTACAAAAACTTTTTTTTTTTTTTTTTTTTTTTAATACTTTAATAGTTTAATACCTTATTAAGTTGAATGACTTATAATGAAAAAAAATTGATATTTGAAAATAAATTTACATAAAAATAAACTTATTAAATGCTTAGTATGTAAAAAAAATTTGATATTATGTTAAAAAATTGACATTGTAAATAAGCTTACATAATAAAAATGTTAAAAAAAATATTTGACTAAAATTACATAATATTAAAATTTTAATTACATTTCATAATATATAAATTTCATAAAAATATTATTTTTTTTTTTTTCTTTTACACAAAAAGAACAAAATTTTGATTTTATGTTATTCTACTTGTGTTGCATCTTGAGCATTAATATTATTGGTAGTTTTAGTACATTTGGCCTTTATGTATTTTTTATATAGAATTGTCATTACAATAATAATAAAAAATGAGGAAAATATTGAGATAAAAGATGTATGCAAATGTGTTATAACAGGTTTTAACTTATTAGTATTTTTTATTAATTTCAATTCTGTTCTAAATTGATTTAACTTAAAATCCTTCATATTATTAATATTATGTGGGAGCGTAGCTATATTTTGTGAGAATTCTAATGATTCTTCTGTTAGAATAAATTCATATGAAAATATATGAGTATGGGTTATTGTTTTTGTTACCTGAGACTGTAACATGACATTATTGGTAAAAGCTTTGCAATTTGGTTCTAGTGTAAAAATTCCACTGTCGGATAATTTTTCTATGCTTATCTTGTTTTCACAAGAGATTTTTATATTAGTGGGTTTAGGTAATGCATACAACCAAGTATTGGGTGTACCTAAATTAAACCATAATTCATGATCTGATTTAAAAATTCTGATTTCACAGTTTTCTGGTTTTGTATAACCTTCCATTAACTTCATTACACAATTTTGCATATGATTATTATAATAAACAAGATTTTGTTTACATATGAAATTGTTCTCGTGGTATTTCATACATTGATCTATTTCTGCATTACTAAGAAAAATATACCGATGTAATTCGTCGTTTATAGCTATATAATCTGTTTTTTGATTTAGGTAGTAAAATGTGTTGTTTTTTGATTTTACTGGTAAACTAGTAAGCTTATGTAAATCGTAAATTTCTGCGACCAGAGGTATAGTTACTTGTATCATAAGATGATGTTTAATTTGTACTGGTTTAACAGAAACGATTTTATTTAGAAATGCTAAATTTAGTCTGTTTAAGCGAAAAGGTAAATTTAGATGGTCATTATTCTCTAATTGAATATCCTTTATTGCTTCCAAAAAAAATTCTGAATTGAAGATTTATGATGCAATTGACCTAACTGTGATTCTTCCAAAGTATCTAGGAATTCTTCCTGTTGTGTGATAAGCATGTTGGCAGAGATAGATAAAATATTAGCAGTTTCGTCAAACAAGTGTAATGTATTTTCAAAACCTTTGTAGAAATTTAGATTTTCAGAGATTTCGTTTAATTTATCATTAATTTCAGCGAAATTTTTATTTAGCTTTACTTGAGTTTCGTTGAAAGTTTTAATTAAACTACTTATAACAGATGTGTGCATCTCAGAAATGTGGTATAAATTTTTCGAGTTACTTTCAATATTCTGTAGAGCTAAATCAATACGCTCAGCATCTTCAGAATCCATAACGCCAAATAAAATTTTTTGAATTTTCCCCAACCCGTCAAATTATGCTCTTTTTTTTCTTGTACCATGAAGTTGTTTGATTATTTCGTTATTTCGTTTTATTTCGTTAAATGTTTTTAGAGTCAAACTTAAAGTGATTCTACAACAATCTAACGGAAATAGTGTTAATGTTTTGTTGCAAAGACTTTTTAGTGTGTTAATATTAAATTCTATAGTTGATGTATCTCGTTCAAAAGATGTGTGATTTAATAGAAATAGAAATTTCCAACTAGTCAGAGAATTTTGTAATTTCCCAATTTTTTCAGAATAAACTCCTGGTTGAGAAATTGTTGTATGTTCGCTGGTACATATCGATGGGACTAATAGTAAAATTATTATGATCATAATTATTTATCCAAAATATGTTCTGGAAGGAAAAGAAATATAGATAGATAAAATTTAATAATAATTAATGTGTTATTTGATATAGGGTTTTAGAAGATTGTTGTGGACAAGCTTCTCCTTTCGTCCAATCTTTCTAATAGAATTTACTGGCGATTTAACTTTGATTATTTCGTAAGGGCCTTTATAAGGCTGCGTAAGTTTTTTATTAGTTCTATTTCTAATTTCTAATAAAACTTTATCACCTATACTGAATTTGACCTCTTTTGCCTTTTGGTCATAGTGCAATTTTGAATTTTCCTTAGCCTCTATATGGCTTTGGTTAACTTTCCCATAACCATCTTGGAGACGAGTTTTTAACTCACTTACATAATTATCATAATTATATATAGGTTCTGCGACTCGACTTAGAGATGAGGGAATTTCTGCTTGGAAACCAAACAATACTTCATAAGGTGAAAAACCCGTTGCAGTATGAGGCGTCGTATTATAACAAAATGTATAGTATTCCAATAAAGTGTCCCAACCAGGGGTACCGTTTACGTGAGTTTTGTCAGTAACATAACTACGAAGGTAGTCACCTAAACTTCTATGTGTTCGTTCAAGTGCCCCATTGGACTCTGGATGGTAGGGACTAGTTTCATTTTCTTTATTTTCAAAAGTTTACAAGTATTCTTAAATAAGTTTGAACCTTGATCAGTTAGCAAAATTTTTCTTTATTTTCAAAAGTTTACAAGTATTCTTAATTAATTCGCTTAAGAAGTTTGAACCTTGATCAGTTAGCAAAATTTTTGGTATCCCAAATACACAAACGATTTTTCGTACATATGCATCAGCTATAGTAGATGCTTCGGTATTTGGAATAGGTATGGCTTGAATAAAACGCGTTAAATCATCCTGAAAAGTTAAAATGTACGAATTTCCATAATATGAGTTGTGTAAAGGTCCGACTATATCTAGTGCCACTCGTTCAAAAGGTTTTTTAGAAGTTGTTGTGATTATCATGGGCATTTTTGTTTTTGAATAAGTTTTGTTCTTTTGGCAGGTGTCACAGGAAGAAATATAGTCTCTTATATCTCTAAACATTCCTTTCCACGTATATTTCGTTTTTAACCTATGAATGGTCCTGGTTGCACCTTGATGACCCCCTAACGGTGCATCATGGTATTCATAAAGAAGCCTTTTAATGTCTTCCGGTGCAGAAAGTTCAATTAAATTTTTGTTTACAAAATTTTGTGAAGATTTTTATAATTCCTATTGGCATTAATATTATTGTTAACATTATCTTGGATTTTGACATTATCGGATGTGGAATGTTTGTTTAAAGTAGAATTTGTTTGCTTCGTGTTACAATTTGTACGTGATTAGTTTCAACTTGACTGGTTTCTAGTCGAGACAGAGCGTCTGCGTTTGTATTTAAATGATCCGATTTATGCTTAACAGTGAAAGTGTATTCTTCTAAATTTATGCGCCAGCGCATAATTCTAGAAGTAGGATCCTTCAAGTTAAACACCCATACTAATGGATTGTGGTCAGTTATTACTGTGAATTTTCGACCATATAGGTAGGGTCGAAAGTGGGAAACAGCCCAAACTATTGCTAGAGCTTCCTTTTCAATTGTTGAATAATTGTTTTCACTTTTATTTAAAGTCCTACTTGCATATGCTACTGGTAAATCTTGCTTATGAGGATTACATTGTTGCGAAAGTACCGCTCCAACGGCTTCGTTACTGGCGTCAGTAGTTAAAAAGAAATGTTCTGCAAAATTAGAATATTGTAGAATAGGTGGTTCGACAATAGATTTCTTTAATTGGCTAAAAGATTCGGCAGTAAATGCATCCCATATAAATGCTGTGTCCTTTTTTAATAACTTATTTAAAGGTTGAGCGATTTTTGAAAAATTTTTGATAAATTTCCGATAATAACCAGCCAAGCCTAGAAATGACATGATCTGTTTTTGTGTTGTAGGAGGTAATTTTGATTGTATGGCTTGGATTTTGCCAGGATCTGGTTTTACTTCTTGGTCAGAGATAACATGCCCTAAATACATTACTTCTTTGTGTAAAAATTTGCATTTTTCAGGCTGTAATTTTAAATTATATTTATCTAGAGCATTTAGAACTTCTATAATTTTACATTATGATCGTTCAGATTTTTCCCGTATATTATAATGTCGTCCAGGTACACCAGAGAGCGTATACCTTGTAAACCGGATAAGACTTTGTTCATTAATCTTTGAAATGTTGGCGGTGCATTACGTAATCCAAATGGCATGCGATTAAACTCAAAATGTCCCTGAGCTGTACTAAAAGCTGTTTTGGGTTTGTCGGATTCTTTCACCTCAATTTGGTGGAATCCGTTTGCCAAATCTAGCGTTGTAAAGTACTTCGAATCACCCAGTTGTCCTAAAATATCCTCGATGTTTGGTAAAGAAAAAGCGTCTGGTATAGTGATTTCGTTCAGTTTTCGAAAATCTACAACTACCCGCCATTTCTTTTTTCCATCACGACCTGGTTTTTTAGGTACAACTAGTAAGGGTGAGCTCCATGGACTAGAGCTTGGTCGAACTATACCGTTGTCTAACATTTCATCGACTTGATTTTTTATTTCACTTTTGTGAATTTCAGCTAAACGGTAGGGTCTCGAGTTAATAAGTGCTTTACACGGTTCAGTGTTAATGTTATGACTAATTATGGGAGTCACTGTCAATTTGTCACCTTTAAGGTAAAATAAACGATTAAATTCTCTACACAAATTTATTATTGATTGTTTTTCCTCCATATTTAAATGATCTAATTGGAGTTGTTTTTCAAGAGCAGATAACCTATTTTCAATTACGTCACTAGAATGTTTTTTGTTTAGATTATATACATTATAGTTGTTTAAAGATTCTATTTCAATTGCAAGATTTTTCCCAATTTCTATGGGTAGCGTACTAGTATTTAATACGCTAAGATAAATAAAACCGTCTTTAGGTGTTACGATGCTATTTGAAATGTAGATACCATCTTTTACTAATTCTTCTGAATTGGAGTAAACTAAAGCTTCATTATTTATTTTAATCGGACCATATTTAATTAATTTTTCTGTCCATGGTGGTATGGATATTTTCTCGTCTAATATATCAAAATTATATGAGATTTTATTATTATTTAATTGAAAAATAGCTTTGTTATTTCCATAGTCAATTATAGAATTTGTAGCTTTTAGAAAATCCTCTCCAATAATGCCTTCTTGTAATATTGGAAAATGGATATTGGAAAATTGGAAGGGACTACATGAAATTTAATAGGATAAATAATTTTAGACGTTTTTAAATTAAGTATCGTAGTACCCAATGTTTTTATTGGTATGTCAGAAATTCCCGTAATTTCGACACTATTTAACTCGACTATTGTGTCGTCGTGTAATGCTTTAGCCTTTATTAAAGAGATGTTTGCACCTGAATCTAACAAAAATTTACATAATGGATTTTCAGTACCTTGTACTTCAAGAGTTAATGTACTAGAAAAAGTTTTATTTCCTATTTTATTTGTATATATTTTATCGTTACTAAAATGTTGTTTTGGAATTTCAACCTTATTAGAATTTTGTTTTGGAATTTCAACCTTATTAGAATTTTGTTTTGGAATTTCAACCTTATTAGAATTTTGTTTTGGAATCTCAACCTTATTAGAATTTTGTTTTCGAATTTCAACCTTATTAGAATTTTGTTTTGGAATTTCAACCTTATTAAAATTTTGTTTTGGAATTAAATTATTTGGGCGCTCTATTTTAGAGTGCTTGCCTGTGTCCTGAGGCCCGACGGAACAGGCTGGTTGTAGTTTTCCGAGTAATCTTGTGATGTTTGAAGAATAGTTTTATTATTATTACTTTTTTTATTTTCCATAAAAGCGCGTTTCCTGCACTTTTCTATGGTATGACCAGGTTTCTTGCAGTAGCGGCAAATTTTCTTTTCAGTTATGGCAGCAATTTGCGGAGTAGAACTTGTATTAGGTCTTTGAAAATTATTTTGATTAAACCTTGGTTTGAAATTAGGTTGCTGGGCTGTCCTTCGACAATCCCTAGTATGATGGGTTTGTGTTTTGCAAAAACTGCAATATGGTCTATTGTTATTATAATTAATATTTTTGTTATTATTAGTATAATGACTATTCCCTCTAAAATTGGTTGCTTTACTTAACTTTTCCTCCTCTATAGCTAAATCTATAGCTTCATCTAAAGTCTCTTTTCGAGCTGTACGAACGATTAGCCTTATTGGGTCTAATAGTCCTTTTATAAAATTTTTCATCACTGTTTTTTCATTTAATTTTCTAAATGCTGACCTGCCACCTTCGGAGGTAGCATCTTTTATGGCTGCTAAGTTTAATTCGTCTTTTTTTTGATAATTGAACTTTCATCGCGATCGGACGTGTTTTTGACTCGCGGTTGATAAATAAATTAAAAAGAAATTTTATATTTTAGTTCTCAAATAGTTAGTCATACAACTAAACGGTATGGCTGACTGTTATAAATGCCGGACGAAAATAAGAGGTGAAACCGGAATTCGGTGCGTCGGAGTGTGTGGAAAGATTTTCCACAGTGCCTCCAAGTGCGCGGGCTTGACCAGGCAGCAAGCAATATATTAAACTCAAATTTGAACATTCAATTTGTATGTGATGATTGTATTCAATACATACAAAATGTAGATATGGTTCTTCAAAACATTAATTGTGCGGTTAAAAAAAACAGTGATTATTTGTGTGAATATAAACAGGAATTTGATAATGCGATAAAAAAAATGAATTAGAAACAATGCAGCTTTTAAAAGCTATTGAAGAAAGATATACTGAACGGTTAGAAAGTATAAAAAAAGTTCAACAAAAAGAATTTGAAAAATTTTCGAAAATTACAGAATTATTTCAAACGGAAAGTGAAAAACTTAATACGACTATTCATAATACGGTATTAAGAAACGATGAACTTTGTGAACGTTTAAAAAACTTTAATGAAAATGAAAGCAAACGAAATGTAGGTCAGAATATTTTTTATTCAGATATTGTAAAACAAAATGCAAGTGTAAGCAAAAATATTTTTCCAGTAATTAAAAAAAAAGTACCTTTAGTTATTAAACCGTTAACTAAACAAAATGTAATATAACACGAATGGAATTAAATAAGAAGGTAGACCCTAAAAACTTTAAAATTAATAATATTGAAAATAGAAAAAATGGAATAATTATCGTGGAAGCGGAGAATGTACAGGAAAGAAATAAAATTAAATCTGCAATAGAAAGTAAATTAGAGGAGAATTATCAAGTCAAAATTCCTACTGAACTAAAACCAAGAATTGAAATAGTACATATGACCTCAAAGAATTGATAAATAAACTAAAAGATCAAAATCAACACTTAGAAGTGAGTGAACTTAAATTAATAAAAATGTACGAGGTAAATAAATATAATGATATAAAATATAATGCCATTATTGAAAATGATAAGGAGTTTTTTCCAAAAGCAATTGTAAATGAAAAAGTATCAATTGGTTGGGAACGCTGCAAAGTGTTTGATGCCTTAGAGTGCTTAGATGTTTTAAATGTAAAGGGTTCAACCATAAAGCGGCTGAGTGTAAAAATGATGAAGCTTGTTCAAATTGTCTTCAGAAACATACCAACAGTGAGTGCAAAGAGAAGAATGTAGTTAAATGTATTAATTGCATTGAAGCTAATAAGAGGCTGAAACTAAATTTAGATAATGACCACGACACTTTCAGTAAAAACTGCCCAGTTAACCTAAATAAATTAAGCATAATAAAAAAGAAAATTGGTTATTAGCAATTACAGTCAAATGCTGATGAATTAGTTAAAAATAATTCGATGAATTTAAGTGAAACTTCGCTAAATACTTCTCCTGAATATGCAGAAAACTGCAGTTGTACTAATTTGAATGAACAAACGGAAAAAGCATTAACCTCAAAATTAACTAATTCAACTAACCAAATAACAATAAATAAACCACCTGATAAAAATAAATATTCAAAAAATGTAACTGCTACATCAGCAAATTATAATAAAACAGTAATAACAAAAGAAACTGCTTCTAAAAAAAATTCTTTAAATAAAATGAATCACAATGTGTTTAACAAATATCTATCTACCACCAACTGTGTCAACTCTGGGATACCCGTATGACCGTTATATAAACATTATACCATTATTATTATAAACTTTAATTACTTTTGCTTTATTAGGTGTAGTTAAAAAAAAATGCTCATATCAAAGAAGGAGTTGTATGGCAGCTACTCGAACTAGCTGCAGTAGACCAAGCTAATTTGCAGTAACTTTGGCCAGTACACTAAACTATTTTTGCTAAAATTTCAGACCCACAGCTTTAATAAGTATTGAGTAATGCTCATATAAAAGAAAAAGTTGTATGGCAGCTACTCGAACACACTGCAGGAGATCAACCATCAACTTTGCACAAACTTTGACACCCAGACACCCAGATTTAATTGGTACTGAGTAATGCTCATATAAAAAAAAGTTGTATATATAAAAGTTGTAAATTTAGTTGGGCTGGTGCAGTGGGTTCAAGTATCCTGTCATACAACTTCTTTTTAGCACATTTTTAAAAAATTTTGTAAAAATGTGTCTATATAGTTTCACTCTGTCCGTCTGTCCGTCTGTTCGTATGTTTACAAAACCTTACATCGTTTGAAATAGAGAAAAGAAATTTTAAGCACGAGTAGGTATTACAAAAAAAATAATTTCGTAGAAGAATTTTTTCTGTAGCCCCACCCGTTACGGAGGTGCAGCCCTACAAAGTTGGAAAAAGCCCTATATTCAAATTGCTATAACAAGAGTTATATTAGGTGTATTTTCAATTTGAAAACGGCAAAAGATATCTGGTTTTATACACTTTATAAATTTTTAAAAGGCAAATGTTTAGGGTTGCTATACGGTACTAAAATTTACTATTATGCAAAACTCAATTTTTGTAAAATTTTCGGCTAGACATATCTTCTAAACGGGCCAAGCTAGGGTCTGGAAATTTTGGTAGTAGTTAGATCCTTAGAAATAAGTAGAAGTTGGTTAACAAATTTTTTTTGTGATGTTCCCTGTTTTGCAGCTATAATGGGCCGAAAATTGAAATTTTGCAATTTTTAAACACCTGTAACTTGAATAATTGTTCAAATTTTTTTTTTGTGATTTACAAAATTGAAAGCTCTTTAATTATATTTCAACATGTGTCAAAGGTTTTTCTTAATTTTGAAGGATGACGAAGCTATAGCCCCCGCAAATTCCAAAAAAGCCATATATTTAAATTGGTATAATAAGAGTTCTATTAGTTATATTTTCAATCTAAAAAAAGCAAAAAAGAGCTGGTTTCTTAGGCGTTCCAAAAATAATTTGAAGGTCCAACATTATATTTTAACATAGGTTAAAAGATTTTCTTAAATTTAAAACCTTCCCCATAGAGGGGCTAATAGGGCTTAAAAATTAAAAATTTACTGTTTCTATAAATATCAATCACTTGTTTTATGTAAGTATTACTCTGTACTTAATATACCTGGGTGTCTGAAATTTTGTCAAAAAAAAGTTTGGTTATGTGGCCAAAATATGTACAAAATTTAGTTGGGCTACTGCATTGAGTTTGAGTGGTCACAACTTTATTTTTTATATGAACATTACTTTCTACCAAAGACAATATACTATCCTATAATATAATGATAAGAACATAAGTTAGTTTTAATTTTACACATGCACATACACATACATTCATTCATTCATTCATCGTAAAAGCATAAAACCAACCAGGGACTATATAATAAAACATTCTTTCATTGCAAGCAAATAAAGAAAATACATATTTTTATTACCTTTTCTTTAATTTTTTTAAATAAAACATACAATATTCAAAGACAATATTAAGAATAATAAAACAAGTAAAGAAACAGTCAGTCGGTGCAACCGACTTAGAAATACCCTACACCTATTTGGTTCAAGTTTAATGACATATCCATAAGTCATTTTAACGCCATAAAAGCTGTTATTAATTTGATTGTAAGACATAGCTAACCAAATTAACTTTATAATACTAAAAACATTTTCTAAATACACTATCTCTTAAAAAATATTACAAATTTTTTCTAATTTATTTATTTAAAAATATTAAAAAACAAAAATTTATTCCAATTCAATTACAAAATGAAAAAATTCTAGTTATTAAATTTTGTGATAAAAAGCTAATCAAAGCATAATAATATATTTAATAATCCAAATTTTTTAAAATTGCAATTATTTTAAATGACTAGTTAATATACCTAATAGAAAAGCTTATACGCAAAATATGCAATAAATGTATTTCTAAAATACAATTACAAATTTACATCTTTTCATATAATTCATTTAAATATAAAAATAAATTTTACATAAATGCAGCAAGTACCTTTGAACATAGCTAAACCACTACAATTAAGTTTAAATTTCGGGGACACATAGGAAATAGGAAATATATTCTTTGGCTTCGAAATTAAACTCGACCACAACCAATTCCCATGGTACTTTCATTACTAGTAACCTAGAGTTTAAATTTCATCAAAATAGCGGCTATATTTTTTGAGTATTGGTGTTTTTAAGATATATGTTTGTTAGCCCTTGAACTTTGCAAAGGTTCCAGGACCCGAAACCATGGTACGATTTCGCCCATATGCAGTCCCCGTCATACTTTCAATACTAGTTAACCCTTGTACACAATTGGAACGTTCTATCTTAATTTTAAGTTACTAGTTTTATTAATTTCGATGATAAATTTTTACACATTGGGAGGTCTATGAAAGGTACAAAATTAGAGGGACACGCAGGAAATAATAAAGAACACCCATGTGCCAAATTTGAAGCTTCTACATTTGTTTCAAGTTACCATTTTTATTAATTTCGAAAATATGCTTTAAGGTCCTTGGAACTGAGTGGCTGGTCCACACCCACTACTCCAATTGGGCTCAAATTTCAAGGACACTAAGGAAATCGAAAGCGACACCCTAAAACCAAATTTGGAGGTTCTATCTTAATTGGTTTCGGAATTATGCTAGTTTGGCCTAAATTCGATCAAAAAGTTCTAAGTTGCGAAGCCATGGTCCAATCCTCACCGTACGCAATCGCCGCCGTTGTTTCATTACCAATAACCTACAGCACAAATTTCATGAAGATAGCGTCATTAGTTGTTGAGTTATCGTGAATATTTATATATGTTCGTTAGCCCTGAAACCGATTAAAAGGTCCAGAATCCGAACCCTTGGGCTGATTTCGCCTTTATGCAGTCCACGTTTACCTTTCAATACTAGTTAACCCTTGTACACAATTGGAACGTTCTATCTTAATTTTAAGTTACTATTTTTAATAATTTCGATTATAAGCTTTTAAAACTTAAGAGGTCTAAGAGGGATACTGAACCACCACTCCAATTGATCCCTAATTAGGGGGAAACGCAAGGGATAGTAAAGAACACCCTTGTGGCAAATTGGAAGCTTCTACATTTTTTTAAGTTGTTATCTTTATTAATTTTAAAGATATGCTTTAAGGTCTTCGGAAATGTATGGCTGGTCCCTGACCCACTACTACAATGGGGCCCAAATTTCAAAGATATTAAGGAAATAGGAAGGGACACCCTGATACCAAATTTGGAGGTTCTATCTTCATTGGTTTCGGAATTATGCTAGTTTGGCCTAAATTCGATCAAAAAGTTTTAGGTTCCGAACCCATGGTTCAATCCCAAACTTACGCAATCCCCGAAGTAATTTCATTACTAGTAACCTACAGCACAAATTTGATGAAGAAAACGTCATTAGTTGTTCAGTTATTGTCATTTATTTATATATGATCGTTAGCCCTTCGATCGATTAAAAGGTCCAGAATCCGAACCAACGGGCCGATTTCGCCCATATGCAATCCCCGCCGTACTTTCAGTCTTAGTAACCTACAGTTAAAATTTCATCAAAATAGCTCCATTAGTTTTTGAGTTATCGTGCCTGCGGCGGACGGACGGACGGACGGACATGGCTATATCGACTCAGGAAGTCACGCTGTTCACAAATATATATACTTTTCCATACCTAGCTCGCTCCCTTTAGGTGGTTACAAACACCATACCAAAGTTAATATACCCTTTTACTTATTCTATAGGTGTAGGGTATAATAAACTAATTTACAAAAATATTGAACATTTTATTATATAATAAATTTTAATGTTCATTCCTTTCAAAAATTTTATTCTACGGAAATTAAAATAACGAGCACAAATCTTGCAGAAAAATAAATTTTTGTACAAGACACTAATTCTAAATTTATAAAACATACCTACACAATTTACAAGTTTGTCTGACGACGCATATTATTATTATTTCATATAAAGATACCCAAAAATCAATCAACTTCTTTGAACCAAAAAATAGAATACATATAAACATTTTCCCTATCTCGTATTATTAGCACATTTTCAAAAATTTTGTAAAAATGTGCCTATATATCTTCAATCGTCCGTATGTTTGCAAAAACTACATGTTTGTATGTTTACTCCGTTTGAAATGGAGTAAAGAAATTTTAGTTGATCTCTTACTCAACTGGGGGAGCTACAGCCTCCAAATTCGGAAAAAGCCCTATATTTAAACTATTATAACAAGAGTTCTGTTATGTTTGTTTGCAAACGGCAAAAGATAGCTGGTTTTATAAATTTTTAAAGGCAATAATTTAGGGTTGCCATACAGTACTATAATTTACCATTATGCTAAACTCTATTTTTGCAAATTTTTTGCCACACATATCTGCTAAATGGTTCAAGCTAGGGTCTTGGGAGGAGTTAGATCCTGAGAGATTAGTAGTCGGTTAACAAAATTTTCGTCCTCTGTGGGCTATAAAAGCTCGAAAATTTAAATTTTTTTTTTTTTAAACACCTATAACTTGAATACCTGTTGCAATATTTTTTACAAATATACAAAATTTAAAACTGCAGCATTATAATTTTATATATATTAAAGGGTTTTCTTAAATTTAAAAGGAGTTCTTTAAATTGAAGAAATTGTCTAGTTATAGTTTTAATCATTTTTGCTTAGATAATAAAATTCTAGGTAAAATTCAAAATTTTCGTGGAGTTCGCAATTAATTTCCGAGAACAAAAAAAATGGTTTGGTGAAAACAGGAGTGACATGGGCAGATCTTCGAGAATCATCATTAGTTTGCTTAGCAAAAATTAGGGAACCTTCACCATTGAAGAGCTATTAGGACTTAAGAATTAAAACTTTAATGTTTTATTAAAACAGTAACTTTTTCACCAGTGAATGTTTTTCCAAAATTAAACGTTAACATTAAAGCTCCTACGTTATATTTTCCATTTTTTAACAGGTTTTCTTGGGTGCATTGGGATTTTTTTCTATGTATTGATTTCACTATTATTCCTAATTAATAAATTTATAAAATAACTAAATTATAATATTATCAAATTTTAGAAATTTTGCCAAAAGTAGTTTAGTGTTATGGCCAAAGTTAGTGCATAGCTGGGCTGGTGCAGTGGGTTCAAGTGCCTGCCATACAACTTAATTTTAGCACATTTCCAAAAAATTTTTTAAAAAAGTGCTTATATAGCTTAACTCTGTTCATCCGTCCGTTCGTTTGTATGTTTACAAAACTTTTACACCGTTTGAAATAGAGGAAAAAAATTTTAACCACGGGTAGACCACAATACGAAACCCTACATAATTTTGAAAATGTGCTTTTTAAAAACCCTTGGTTTTTTTTTATCATTTGTTCCCTATTAACTTTAAACATTTTGTATACATACGTAATCCAGAATATCAACTTCCATGTTACTCGCTAGATGTCGACGGGGACAAGAAGATCACAGGCATTTATTTATTTTCGTGACAAAAAATTTTGTATGGGATTAAATGTCTGTATAGCATATAGTCTTTACTATAATAGTGTTCTTTATACCCGTGCATAGATTTATAATATCGGGTATATTAAAATTGCGCCTCCGTTTGTAACGCATCCATTTAGACGAGGAAGATATAATGTTGGTACGTATCGGACCAGCATCGAAAAGTAAATCGATCTAGCTATGTGTGTGTGTCCGTCCGTCCTTCCGTGTGTCAGCACGATAACTCAAAAACCAAAAAGGCTAGAAATTATACAAAGTTATTTTCCGACACTTTCTAGGTTTCCTATTGTTTTTGGTTAAAATCAGACCAAGGCTTCGGAGAACTGAAACAACTTTTTTGCACCAATATAAATTTCTTCCAAACTAATAACGCTGGGAAGATGAAAATTACATACGGTTAGTTATAATTTATACAATAGAACAAGGACCTATATGAAGTTTAAAAATGATATGACTTTAATTTCGAGGAACTGCCATACAAAATCTCAGCATTCCCAATATGAATATCTTCGAAACCAATTATTAAAGAAGGATGGAAATTATACACAATTAGTTATATAATGGATTAAACACCTATATGAAGTTTCAAAATGTTACTGCCCCATTTTCGGGCAGCTGCCATACAAAGTTTTCAATTCAATAACTGTGAATCTAATGAAGCTACGAGTTTAAAATTAAAACTGGGCAGGTAAAGCAATAGGGCAAGTTACTTGACAAAGTTGGACATCACTCAGACCAACTTTTAGGGTAAACCAATATATATATTTTTTTAAGCAAAATTTATATTTTAAAATAATTCTTTTTAACTATTTTACTTTATTGTATTTTTTTTTTTTTGTAATTTATATAATAGCATAAGGTTTATTTTATTTTATACATCATAGTGGGTATGCACGGGTATCTAAAAGTTGACAAGGGGAACTATAATCTTACTCGTTATATCAGTATTACTATCAGTCAAAAGGGTACACTAAATTTGTCATTACGTTTGTGACGCAGAGAAGGAGGTGGCTATATATGTCTGTCCGTCCGTCCGCACGATAACTCAAAAAATACAGGAGCTAGAATTTTGCATTTTTCACAAAGTCGTTTTTATGCAATAGTCGCAATCGATATTTAAATCTATTTTGCTCCATGGGTTCGAGTATCTTCCATACAACTTCTTCTTTTATATGAGCATTACACTACGCCTAATAAAGCTGTATGTTTGAAATTTTGCCAAAAGTAATTAACCAGATGATATAATGTTTATGTTACGGTCATACTGGTATTCCAGAGTTGACACAGTCTACTCTAATACACTCTTCCTCGTTTTTACTTGTGTTTGAATACAAATAATCATTTTTCCTATCTCGCATTATTCCTGATTTACTTTTTGTATACAAACATAATCCTAGTATAACAAAATTATAATTATAAAAAAAATATTTATTATATAGCATTTTCCGATTAAATGAAACAATTTTACGATTAAATGAAACAATTTTGCAATAGAATGAAACTATTTCTCAATAGAATGAAACCTTTTTCCAATAGATTGAAACCTTTTTCAAAATAAATGAAACTTTTTTAAAAATAAATGAAACATTTTTCAAAGTAAATGAAACCTTTTTCAAAATCAATGAAACTTTTTTCAAACTAAATGAAACTAAAAAAATTTCAAATACATTTTATTGTTAAAAATTAAAAATTAATTCAAATATTATTATACATTATTAATGTAATGGTTGACCCTCCGCAGCTTGCGGAATCTTAAACACCATATCCATTACGTAATTGGAGCAATCCGTTGATGTTAATATACTTATACTTTCGTTAATTACATGAGAAAGATTATGTTCATTTTCAGTATCGCTTTACAGTGTTAATATAATGCATATAATTTTATTTTTGAAAATGCGTTCTCTATGGGGTTAAACATAGGAGAATATGGTGGTAAAAATTTTAAAATGGAGCCACTGTTCGTAATTATTTCTTGAACATTTCTTCCTTTATGAATTTTGGCATTATCCATAATCAAAAAGCTATTTTGTAGGTTTGTGGTATTACTAATTTTTTCCAGGAGCTCTCTTAAAAATATTTTAAACCGATCAGCATTAACACTTGCATTAGATATTATTTTATGGTGGACCATACCAGAAGTATTTATTGCCGCAATTAGTGAAATGTTTCGTCCCCTTATAGTAGGCACCACAATATGTGCTCTAGTACCGGCTCTAGAGCGGGCATGTGATCTGCGGAGATGGAGATTGAAACCGCATTCATCAATGAAAATTAATTTCTCTCTTTGTTGCGGTGCCCACTGGGTAAATTCTGTTGCATAAATTTTTCTTAATGCTATTGTTCGGTCACTATTCATCCTGTCTAATTCAATTGAAGCCATTTTTAACGTTATTTTTAATTCCCTTAAACTATTAAAAATCGTTGTCTGCGATATCACCACATTTTATTCTATTTTGTTTAAACATTTGAATGTTAATAAACATTTTATTTGAAATTTTTTTTGTTTAATTTTTGTAAATAATAATCTAAATTTTTGAATTAATTTTTAATTTTTAACAATAAAATGTATTTGAAATTTTTTTAGTTTCATTTAGTTTGAAAAAAGTTTCATTTATTTTGAAAAAGGTTTCATTTACTTTGAAAAATGTTTCATTTATTTTTCAAAAAGTTTCATTTATTTTGAAAAAGGTTTCAATCTAGTGGAAAAAGGTTTCATTCTATTGAGAAATAGTTTCATTCTATTGCAAAATTGTTTCATTTAATCGTAAAATTGTTTCATTTAATCGGAAAATGCTATAGTTTGAATATTTGATAAAATATAACAGAATATCAACTTTCATGTTACTCGCTAAATGTCGACGGGGAGAATAAGATCACAAGCATTATTTTATTTTCGCGACAAAAAATTTTGTATGGGATTGAATGTCTGTAGAGCATATTGTCTTTGGTTATATGTATATGATAAAATAATGAACAAGAAAGAGAACACAGCATATTTTTACCGAATAAAATATTAAATATAAATTAGGTAGGTATAATAAAAATTTAAAAAAATATTTTACTTATAAGTGATGTGACAAATCAGTTTTTACTTTTTTTACTAGGTTATATTAAGAATTTATTATATAATACAACATTTAATAGTCATATTATATAATGGAATATTATGTGCAATTTTGAAGATAATCATCGAAGAGGCCGGCTGAATGGAAGAGTGGGCTAAAATATCATTACGTTGGTAACACAACTGTATTAAGGTAATTCTTAACCTAAAAAATTAATTTGGCCAGTCATGACATTAAATGTTTGGCTTTTTTCAATATCATTCTCCGTAATTTCGTATAAATATAATAAAAATTTATTATATAATAAATAATAATCCATGCCAATAATTAGTAATAAAATCTTACTTTAATATGTAACATAATAAAGCAAATGAAGTTTTATTTCTTATAACACTTATGTATGTATAAGTAAAAATATTTTTTCCTAAATTTTCATACTTATATTATTTTTCTCAGTAGAAATCTCAATAAAATTTTTTGTAAAGTTTTCCTTCAATTTTTATCTAAATAGAAAATAAATAAATATACATAACACTAATATATATATAAAGTATATTATTAAAATTACACGCTTAACTTTGGAAAACAAAAATCTCAGATTCAAATCTCTGGTGGGAAAAGAATACTAAACGTTTTTTGTATTTCATATCGTCGGGGTACCGCCATAGTCACGAAACTGCTTTTTTCGCTTTTTTGACTTATTAATGCAAAAATATAGAAAATAACGAGATCTATATTATGCCAAAGACACGAATCTCTTAATCTTATTTATTGCTTTGTAATTCAATTTCCTTATTTTCATAAACTAACGAAAAATCATTTATTTCATATTTTCTTGGTGCCAAAGTCGCGAAAATTAAGTTCTACTATTTTTCAGTTTCGTGACTTTGGCGGTAACCCGACGATATTTAGCAGTAAAAAGCAACTACAATTTTCTTCTATAATAGATTATTAACTTCTTTAAATACATTTATTTTCTACAACATAACATTTTTTTTTATATCTACAGGGTAAAGATAAGTTGTCTACGTAGTTTTCATTCGTGACTTCTTTTTTTGAGACTTGCAAAATATTACTTAAAAATACGAATTTAAAATTAAATTTTATATTTATGTACATTTCAATTATTTTTAATAAAATTTCATATATAAAGAGAAAGAATATAGTTGCACTTGTCAACTTTAAGATACCCGTGTATACCCACTATTATGTATTCAATAAATAAAAAAGATGAATTAAAAACATGTAAAGAAACAGTGAGTTCAAATTTGGTGGGAAGTCCATAAGTCATTTTAAAACCATAAAAGCTTTTATTAGCTTTGTATCACAAAATTTAATAATAAAAATAAGATATAGCTAACAAAAAATAAGATATAGCTAACGAAATTAATTTTATAATACAAAAAAACATTTTTTAATTATTTTATCAATTGCAAAATATTAAAAATTCCTACTTATTTATCTATTTTAAAATATTAAACAACAAATAAAATTGAAATAAATGGATTCGTGAAATGCAAATACAAAATTACATATTTAAAAATTTTTATCCAATTCAATAAAATTTTACATACATGCAGCAATTACTTCTTTTCAGGATTTTTAGCTGTTTTGCATTTACTAATGATTTAGTACCCTTGATTAATTTTTTCAATTTTAAATAATTTTTAAGTTTATTCTCTTAATTTACATATTTTTTGATGTTTTACATAATTAAATTCAAAGTTATTCGAAAGAAATATTAATTTATATAACTTGATGGTTTTTAATGTTAATTAAAACCATTAATGCTTTTATTAGCTTTGTATCACAAAATTTAATAATAAAAATATGCTAATAATCAAAAAATGTATTTTTAAAATACAATGACAAATTTAGAAGTTTTCATATAATACATTTAAATATAAAAATAAATTTTACAGCTTAAGTATCGTACATAATTTCTTAATTATATTTTACCTATATTCAATAAAATATAGATACGAATATAATAAAAATTAAAAATAAGACAAAATTTCGTCTTTTATTAAAAACATATTTTGTTTTTAATTTAAAAAATATAATACATTAAATGTAATATATTAAAATTCTTAGCCTTTTAAAAATATAAAAGTGTTAAATAAGAACGGAAATAAGAAATAGTGTATCAAATTTGAAGTTTCTGTCTTTACTAATTTCGAATATACGCTTTAAGATCTTGCGAGAGATGGGGGTGGTACGTAAACCGCTATGCCAATTCATCAAACATTTCATGCACACAAATCAAATAAGACAAAACACCTGTGTCCCAAATATAAGGTTCTATCTTCTTTGGTTTCCAAATTATACTCGTTTGGCCTCAATTAGATCAAAACTTCTAGGATCCGAACTCATTGTCCGAAGTCGGCCGGAACCAATTCCCATGTTGGTTTCATTACTAGTAACCTAGAATTTAAACTTCATCTAAATCGCGTCATTAGTTTTTGAATTATGGTGTTTTTAAGATATATGTTTGTTGGCCCTTGCACATTTCAAAGCTTCCAGAACCTGAAACCATGGTACGATTTCGCCTATATGCAGTCCCGGTCATACTTTCAATACTAGTTAACCTTTGTACACAATTTGAACGTTTTATCTTAATTTTAAGTTACTATTTTTATTAATTTCGATGACAAGCCTTTAAACCTTGGAAGGTCTAAGAGATTTACCAGAACCACCACTCCAATTGATCATAAATTGAGCGAACACGTAGGAAATAGTAAAGAACAACCTTGCGCCAAATTTGAAGCTTCTACATTTGTTTGAAGTTACTATCTTTATTTTCTTCGAAGATATGCTTTAAGGCCTTCGAAACTGTGATTGTCCCCGACCCACTACTCTAATTGGTTCCAATTTTCGAAGACACTAAGGAACACCCTGATACCCAATTTGGATTCGGAATCATGTTCGTTTGTTTTCAATTCGATGAAAAAGGTCCAGAATCCCAACCCATGGTCCGATTTCGGCAATATATAATCCCCGCCGTACTTTAAGTCCTAGTAACCTATAGTTGAAATTTCATCAAGATAGCTCCATTAATTTTTAAGTTATCTTGTCTACGGACGGACATGGCTATACCGACAAAATAGTTCATGTTGATCACAAATATTTATACTTTTATATCTAGCTCGCTTCCTTAAGGTGGTTACAAACACCATACCAAAGTGAATATACCCTTTTCCATTTTCATCTGTGTAGGGTACAAGAGAGATGAATTTAAACAAGTAAAGAAACAGTCAGACGGTGCAACCGACTTAGAAATACCCTACACCTATTTGGTTCAAATTTAAGGACATATCCATAAGTCATTTTAACATTACAGTATCTATTAAAAAATATTTCAAATTCTTACTAATTTATCTATGTAAAAATATTAAAAAACAAAAAAACTTGAAATAAATGAAAATATATTTATTCCAATTCAATTACAAAATGAAAAAATTCTAATTATTAAATCTTATGAGAAAAAGATAATCAAAGCATAATATATTTCCGAATTTTTCAAAATTGCAATTATTTTAAACGGTTAGTTTATACACCTAATAGAAAAGCTTATAAACGCAAAATATGCAATAAATGTATTTCTAAAATACAATTACAAATTTAGACCTTTTCATATAATTCATTTAAATATAAAAATAAATTTTACATAAATGCAGCAAGTACCTTTGAACCTAGCTAAACCACTACAATTAAGTCTAAATTTCGGGGACACATAGGAAATAGGAAATATATTCTTTGGCTTCGAAATTAAACTCGACCACAACCAATTCCCATGGTACTTTCATTACTAGTAACCGAGAGTTTAAATTTCATCAAAATAGCGGCTATATTTTTTGAGTATTGGTGTTTTTAAGATATATGTTTGTTAGCCCTTGAACTTTGCAAAGGTTCCAGGACCCGAAACCATGGTACGATTTTGCCCATATGCAGTCCCCGTCATACTTTCAATACTAGTTAACCCTTGTACACAATTGGAACGATCTATCTTAATTTTAAGTTACTAGTTTTATTAATTTCTATGATAAGCTTTTACACATTGCGGGGTCTAAGAGAGGTAGTGAACCACCACTCCAATTGATCCAAAATTAAAGGGACACGCAGGAAATAGTAAAGAACACCCTTGTGCCAAATTTGAAGCTTTTACATTTGTTTCAAGTTACTATCTGTATTAATTTCGAAAATATGCTTTAAAGTCCTCGGAACTAAGTGGCTGGTCCCCACCCACTACTCCAACTGGGCTCAAATTTCAAGGAGACTAAGGAAATCGAAAGCGACACCCTGATACCAAATTTGGAGGTTCTATCTTCATTGGTTTCGGAATTATGCTAGTTTGGCCTAAATTCGATCAAAAAGTTCTAAGTTCCGAAGCCATTGTCCAATCCTCACCGTACGCAATCGCCGCCGTAGTTTCATTACCAATAATCTACAACACAATTTTCATGAAGATAGCGTCATTAGTTGTTGAGTTATCGTGATTTTTTATATATGTTCGTTAGCCCTGAAACCGATTAAAAGGTCTAGAATCCAAACACTTGGGCTGATTTCGCCCTTATATAGTCCGCGCTGTACTTATAGTACTAGTAAACCCTTGTACACAATTTGAACGTTCTATCTTAATTTTAAGTTACTAGTTTTATTAATTTCGATGATAAATTTTTACACATTGGGAGGTCTATGAAAGGTACAAAATTAGAGGGACACGCAGGAAATAATAAAGAACACCCATGTGCCAAATTTGAAGCTTCTACATTTGTTTCAAGTTACCATTTTTATTAATTTCGAAAATATGCTTTAAGGTCCTTGGAACTGAGTGGCTGGTCCACACCCACTACTCCAATTGGGCTCAAATTTCAAGGACACTAAGGAAATCGAAAGCGACACCCTAAAACCAAATTTGGAGGTTCTATCTTAATTGGTTTCGGAATTATGCTAGTTTGGCCTAAATTCGATCAAAAAGTTCTAAGTTGCGAAGCCATGGTCCAATCCTCACCGTACGCAATCGCCGCCGTTGTTTCATTACCAATAACCTACAGCACAAATTTCATGAAGATAGCGTCATTAGTTGTTGAGTTATCGTGAATATTTATATATGTTCGTTAGCCCTGAAACCGATTAAAAGGTCCAGAATCCGAACCCTTGGGCTGATTTCGCCTTTATGCAGTCCACGTTTAACTTTCAATACTAGTTAACCCTTGTACACAATTGGAACGTTCTATCTTAATTTTAAGTTACTATTTTTAATAATTTCGATTATAAGCTTTTAAAACTTAAGAGGTCTAAGAGGGATACTGAACCACCACTCCAATTGATCCCTAATTAGGGGGAAACGCAAGGGATAGTAAAGAACACCCTTGTGGCAAATTGGAAGCTTCTACATTTTTTTAAGTTGTTATCTTTATTAATTTTAAAGATATGCTTTAAGGTCTTCGGAAATGTCCCCGACCCACTGCTCCAATGGGGCCCAAATTTCCAAGACACTTAGGAAATAGGAAGGGACACCCTGATACCAAATTTGGTGGTTCGATCTTCTTTGGTTTCGGAATTATGCTCGTTTGGCCTAAATTCGAACAAAAAGTTCTAGGTTCCGAACCCATGGTCCAATCCCGAACTTACGCAATCCCCGAAATAGTTTCATTACTAGTAACCTACAAATTTGATGAAGATAGCGTCATTAGTTGTTGAGTTATGGTGATTTTTTATATATGTTCGTTAGCCCTTCGATCGATTAAAAGGTCCAGAATCCGAACCAATGGGCCGATGCCCATATGCAATCCCCGCCGTACTTTCAGTCCTAGTAACCTACAGTTAAAATTTCATCATGATAGCTTTATTATTTTTTGAGTTGTCGTGTTTACGGACGGACGGACATGGCTATTTCGACTCAGGAGGTCACGCTGATCACAAATATATATACTTTTCCATACCTAGCTCTCTTCCTCTAGGTGGGTACAAACACCATACCAAAGTTAATATACCCCTTTACCTATTCTATAGGTGTAGGGTTTAAAAACAAAATATGCTCTGAGCAACCAGACTTTTCAAAGGCCGACGTCCTAACCACTAAGCCATAGATTTTTTGTTTATCTTAATTTTTTTTTGAAAATTATTATTGTTGCTATGGTATCAATTGTATTGTTTTGAAAAACTGCTTTGTATTTTATTATAAAAAAATAAAAAAAAAATGAATAATTTTTAAAATAAATTAGAGTTTTCTGTCAAATAAGAATTTCTCATACAGAAAAAATACATATATTTAATTAAAAAGAGAACAGATAAAAAAAGATGCATTTAAAAAAAAAAAAGTTTTGCCCCAGTCTGGATTCGAACTGAGACGTTTTGACTACAAGTCGCATGTCCTAACCAGTACACCATGAAGCGATTAATAATTTAACCACATTTTGATTGTTTTTCTATTTAGTTTCTTAATTTAGTTATTTATTTTAAAAATATTTATATAATTTTAAAAAATTTGTGTGGCAGATACCCGAAGCTAATGTCCAATTTTAACCAAAAACAATAGGGAACCTACAAATTGACTAAAAATTACTTTGTGTAAGTTCCAAAACTCTAGCTGCTTAAGTTTTTGAGTTATCGTGCTGACGGACGGACACACATAAATAGATCGATTTACTTTTCGATACTGATGCTATACGTACCCTTGACACTATATCTAGATTGATGCGGTACAAACGGAGCAGTAATTTTAATATACTCGATACATATATGTATGCACGGGTATAAAATTAAGATGTCTTTACACAAATTTAAGAATTTCACTACTCTGACATTCCTAATTTTTTTTTTTGACAAATGACAAAATGGATACTTCAAAAATCAAAGGTTTAGAATTTCGAAACACAAGGTCAACATTTTGATTTAAAGCTGACTGAAATTTTGATTGTTGTATATAAATTACTAAAAGTTAAGTATAAAACTGCATTTAAAAAATCGTTGAGCTGGGCACTTTTAAGAATAAAACTCCAAATCAATTTATGATTTTTCTTAAATTTAAAATGACAAAAGAATATTTGATATTTTAGAATTTATGCAGTTATTAAAGGTTATATTTAACAAGCGATAAAAAAACCAAGGGTTTTTAAAAAAGCACTTTTTTGAAATTATATAGTTTTTAATACTCTATACTTTATTCGAATATAATGCTGGAGCTTCAATGTTAACGTTTAATTTAGGAAATATATACGTTTGTGACTATATTACTGTTTACTTAGAAAAACAGTAAATTTTTAAATCTTAATAGCTCTCAATGAGGAAGGTTGCCAAATTTTTCAAGGATTTAACTTCACTACCGCAAAAAATTAGCAAAAACAGAGTTTCGCACAATGATAAAATTTTAGTACCGTATGTAAACTCTATATATATATATATATATATATATATATATATATGTGACATTGTTTTGTAAGGCCTATAAAAGCAGCTCTCTTTAACCGTTTTTAGATTGAAAGTATACTCTATAAAACTCTAATTATAAGCATACGATGAGTATTACAAAAGAGATGATTTGCTCAAAAGTGATATTGACACCATTTCGTCAATTTGACCTTATGTCAGTTGCCCTAATCATTACGTTTGGCTATTCTTAAAGGTCTAGCTTACGAAGTGATAGTAATTTGGTTTCACTTCTAAATTTGTCTACGAAAAGGTATCACATCTAAATTTACCATTACGTTTGGGCAGAGAGAAGGGAGGGGGGAGGTTCGGGAAATAGTTTTGTTTTATGGCCAAAGTTTGTGTATAATTTGGTTGGTTAACGATAACTCAACAACTAAACGCTTTTTATTTTATTTTCAATTGGAGTGATGGTTCAGGAACCTCGCTTAGACCTCCCAAGGTTTAAAAACTTATAATCGAAATTAATAAAAATAGCATAACTTATATAACTTAAAATTAAGATATAACGTTCGAAGTGTGTACAAGGGTTAAGTAGTATTGAATGTTTCACGGGGACTGCATATGAAATCCATGGTTACGAGAACTTTTGAAAAGTTCAAGGGCTAACAAACATATATCTAAACATGTGATGAAAAAAACCAAGAGTTTTTAATAAGCACATTTTCAAAATTATAAAGGGTTTCTTACTGAGTATTTTATCATTTATTTTTGGAAAAACATATATAAAAATAAATGATAATATTATAACTTAGTTATTTCATCACTTTATTAATTATAACTAATAGTGAAATCAATACTTAGAATATAATCCCAATGCACTCAAGAAAACCTGCTAAGAAGTTAGTGCGAAATTAATGTTAGAGCTTCAATGTTAACGTTTAATTTTGGAAAAAAATACTCTGGTAAATAAGTTACTGTTTTATAAAAATATAAAAGTTTTAATTTTTAAGACCTAGTAGCCCTTCAATAGGGATGGTTCCAAAGTTTTTGCTTAGCAAACTTATGATGGATCTGCCCATCTCCATCCTGTCTCCACCCTTCCATTTTTTTAGGTTCTAGGATATCAATTGCGAACTCCACCAAAATTTGGAATGTTACCTAGAATTTTATTATCTAAGCAAAAATGGTTAAATCTAAGAGACAATTTCTTAAATTTAAAGAACTCCTTTCAAATTTACACATTACACATGGACGGACGAACGGACGGACTGACACACATAGCTAGATAGATTTACTTTTCGATGCTGATCCGATACGCACCCTTGACACTATATCTAGATCGTCTAGATCAATGCGTTACAAACGAAGGTACAGAATTTAAAAATATATAGGTACATAATTTACAAATGAATTATTGAAAAATATTTGTTAATTTCTAAATATTGAATAGTTACGTCAACACCTTATCATCATGAAAAGTTAGGTTCAATTTTGCGAAACCATGGGTATCAAATGATTACATAATGAGTTTAAAAGAACAAGACGTTGGGGATGAATATTAACCATACTTGTCAACTTTTAACTACCCGTGCATTCCCAAAACAATGTATAAAATAAAATAAACTGATATTTATTTCCCTTATGCTATTACATGTATTACAAAAAAAATATACAAAAGTAAAATAGTTAAAAAAAATTTAACTCATCCTACCCCATAATTTTAGCTTAAACAAAAAAATAAAAACAAAAAATTGACCCACTCTAAAAGTTGGTCCGAGTTATGTCCAACTTTGCCAAGTAACTTGCCCAATTCCTTTACCTGCCCAGTTTTAATTTTAATCTCGTAGCTTCATTTGATTCACAGTTATCAAATAGACAACTTTTTATGGCAACTGCCCGAAATGGGGTCATAACATTTTGAAACTTCTTATAGATGCTTGTTCTATTGTATAACTAACCGTGATTAATTTTAATCCTCGTAGTATAATTAGTTTTGAAAAAATTCACATTGATGCAAAGAAGTTGTATGGCATCCCCCCAAAATGAAACCGTAATATTTTGAAACTTCAAATAAGTGCTTGATTCATGAAATAACTAACCGTGTGTAATTTTCATCCTCTTAATATAATTAGTTTCGAAAAAATTCATATTGGCGTGCAAAAATGTTCCTCTTAGATAGCAAGGTTTAAAAGCTTACCATCGAAATTAATAAAAAAAATAACTTAATACAAAGTGTGGCGCAACAAAAGTTTAAAATGATAAAAGGAAACAAAAGTCTTTCTCTTTTATTGTTTAGCATATCTTTTTTCTTCTTTTTATAAAAGAGAGAGAAAGGCTAGTCATCGTAGTAGACTTTTTCGATCAAGTCGATAGATTTAACAAGCTTTAGTTTAGTAGCTTGATTAGTTATTTCAGTTTAATTAAATCTTTTTTTTTTTTTTTTTTTTTTTTTTTTTAAGCGCTAACTGTTCAACTGTTAGGCTAATAAGCCTGTCTATACCATAGGTACATGTTGGAACAGGGGGTCATATTATATTCGTGTTATTAGAATTGGTCTTATTGAATTCCACATACAATTTAAACATGAGATAGTACTAGGCCTTATAACATGTAGAAACGTCTTAGATTTTCAATATTTACAATTCTATTTTTTGTTTATATTGTAATATTTTATATTTTACTTATATGGTATTCTATATCTGCGAGTTATATTATTTAATTAAATTATTTGTTTATATTTTGCATTTGTTTATATTTTTATATTAAAGTATTTTTTTATTAAAGATTTATAATTATTAATTATTGATTATGCCATTAATTTGAACCCAATGGCGAATGGTAGCTGAGTCGAGTCGAAAACCAGAAAAGTTTTTTTCACTTTCACTAGAATTCGAACCCGGGCCCTTCTGCATGAAAGGTCGGCACTTAACCACTGTGCCACCCAGCTGTAATCTTCAAAGTGTGGTTAGTTATAAAAAAACAGAGATAGTGTGTTATATTTTCAGAAGTGGGATTAACCTCAAGTTAGTCCCCTACATAATAATAAGACATTATCTTTTTTTTAAATGGCGGAACGGAAAAGAATTACATATTTTATTTTTGCAATTATAAACAATATGCGCATCAGTTAATAGTTAATAAGTATATCTTTCCTTTTCTTTAGTGTGCATGTATGTGTGAATTTTGTTTCACTTATTTTTATTTTCTTTTATTTTGGTCTACCTGTCTTAAAATAGTGCTTGCACGTCAAATTTAATTCACCAAAGATGTTGTTAAAATTTTAATGAATTGAAATAAAATTGTACTAAATTCAGTGTTAAGTAGATACGACTTAACGTTTGTAATTTTTAGTGTATGTCTCACCATTGTAGCTGAATTTAATGAGAATTAAAGTTAATGATATACGCGATTATTTATAATGATATGTGTTTGGTTCTTTTGTACAAAAAAAAAAATAACAAAAATTTTAGGTACAGCTTCTTTTTACTATTGATTTTGTATTATGTTGAAAACTTTGAACGAGTAAAGACGTAAAAACAAAAAACGTTGAACATAAAAAAGAAAACAGTTCTAGAAATTAAAAATAATATATATATATAAAATGGAGTCTTTAAAAGATGTTAAGATGAGAGCTCCAAAACGTAAAGCAGAAATGAATAAGTGCGAGATGTTAAAAGAACAAATATTGGATTTAGAGAAACAGTTAGATAATCTCAGATCTCAAACTGCTTCAAATATTTCAGAACTGTCACAAAATGCTTCAACATATTAGATTGCGTTCCCATCATGTTCCAGTGATATCCGTGGGGAGGCTGGATCATTAATTCCAGTATTTGATCCAGAAAAGAAAAACATTACAGCGTCAGAATGGATAAAAACTCTGGAAAATTTGCAAAAGATATACAATTGGGATGATCTAGCGATACTGTTTTATGCGCGATCGCAGGTAAAAGGTTCTCCTGCCGAATGGTTTTCCACGGAAAAATCGGAAATAACATGTTGGGGTGAGTTAAAAAGAAATTTTATTAGCTTTCCCATCATTTCAAAATAAAGCGGAGTTGTCGTTTCAATTAATGTGCCGACAGAGACAGCCAAATGAAAATATTGAAACATATTTTTATGATGTAGTGTCATTGTCTAAGAAAATATGTTTGCCTGAAAGTGAAATAATAAATTACATAATTTCGGGTTTGGCAGACAGAGAGTTAAGTAATCGGCTTGAAGCTGCTAGTGATCTACAGGTTTCTAGAAATGTTGCATATAAAAAACAGTCACACTGCATGAATAACAGTTTTAATAATAGATATTCAAGTGATCAAAGTAGTAAGTTCTCAAACCATATAACAGACAAAATAATTTTTCGAGAATTGACAATAAAACTAGAAATAATAATATTCTAAGTAATAGTCAAAATAAATTTAAAAGAGTTGATTGTTCAAAACCGATTTCAAAATTATGCTTTCGTTGTTCAAAGCCTGGGAATTATGCAAATAATTGTCCTGAAAAGTTTAAAACTATAAAAGATAATAATATGCGTATTATTAATTTTTCGGAGCAAAATGAATGCTATAAGAAAATTAAATTATTTAGTTATTATTAAAAAATTATTAAAAAATGAGGTTGGTGTATTGATGATAGACAAATTGAATTAAAAGGGTTCGGAGGAGGTTCCCATAAAGTTTTAGGTAGGATTAATAAAAATGTAACAATCAATAATTTTAGTCTTTATTATTTGAATTATTAGTATTAAGTGATAAATTTCAAGACGTTTCAGTGTTAGTAGGGCGAAATTTTTTAAATAACCCTAAGGTTATAGTTATATAGCGTTTCGCATTATTAAATATTATTGAAGATAAAAAAATTAATGAGAATAATTTCATAAAAGAAAATGACGAAAATTGTATACGCCGTCAGTTAAGAATTCAAAAAAGAAATTTAAATATTGAAAAATAGTGATAAACTATCACTGTTGAAATTATTAAATGAATATAGGGATGTCATTGCATTAGACTTGAAAGAGTTAGGTATTTCTAAAAATTATAAACCTTAAATAAACAAGAAATCATCAGATATAAACCATATCGTGTTCCATATGTGCAAATCGATATCAATAATAAAAAAAAATTTACTAAAAGATTTACAGGACAATGATATAATTGAGGAATCATGCTCTGAGTTCGCGAGTCCAGTAATATTAGTTGCGAAGAAAGATGGAGGGTTTCGCATGTGTGTCGATTATCGATTGTTGAATAAAATCACAAAGCACGAATACTTTCCCACACCTAATATAGAAGAACAGCTTAATTCATTTGAAGGTGCAAAAATATTTAATACGATAGAATACGTTTATAATATATACGTATATCAAATAAGCTACTACTGGTTATTATCAAATATTATTTGATGAAGAATCCAGAAAATACACTTCTTTCGTTACACCTAGTGGACAATTTCAATTCAGACGTATTCCTTTCGGATTAACCAACGCTCTTCGACGGTCTGTATTTATGCGGATGATGTCTAATATTTATAAAAAGATGAAACCTGATAATTGTGTAATATACATCGACGGTGTAATGTTAACAGCTAGCACCATTAAAGAAAGCATTAATAAAATTAAATTATTTTTAAACTGTTGCAAGATGAGGGTTTAACAATTAAAGTATCGCCCTGTGCTCGAAATTCGAGCTATTTTTGTTAACATATAAAATTCGTTTTGTGTAAATTATATTAGACTATACATAATAAAAATTATGCCAACAGTGTTGTCAACAATTCTTGCGCTTGAAATTTGCTTAAAAAAATTTATAATTTTTCTTAATTATTAAAACGTTGTTAAGTACCGATTTTTGAGTTTTATTTCTATAGCTTAAGCCGCTTTAAAGAGAGGATAAATTGGTACAGTTAAATTAAATTAAAATTCTAAATACATATAAATATTATTCTAATAAATACATATTTCTAAACATATACATATATTTATTGAAGTCAAGAACCCAAAATTCGAGTTAATGCTGTCCTTCATTAGCAAACTGTAATTACTTTTTTCTAAACATTTTAGTACGATATGAACTATGTTGTACGTATTCTGTATCCTAATTAAAAAACTCTATGAATACATAATATGTACAACAAAATATAACATATCATAATTCATAAGTTTAGTAATTAGTATTATATTATATTGAAGCTGCCAGAAGTACAAATAATAGTCAAGTTGACCGAAGTCTTTTTTTAAATTTCAATCTTAAGATTTATAGCAAAAAAAAAGTTTTTCAATAAATCAAAGAATAAATTTTTCCTACCCTTTTTTCATTTTTAAATTTAATAGCTACATAGGTAAATTTTTACTACAAATGTATGCCTATTTAAAGTTCTGAAAACATGGGAAAAATGATTCTGAATTGCTTAGTTTACTTTATACCTTTTTGTCTAGTTTATTTATTTAATATTTCCTAAGTTTTTTATTCAAAAATATATTTCTATACATGGTCATGAGCCATAACTCATAAGTTTCTTAAAACAAATAAATATTATTGCTTTTATTCCTTTAAGGGGAGTAAACTCTTTTCTACTCTCAACTATTGCCAGCTACTTCAGCCCTTATAAAAGAGTATATATGACAGAGTAGATAAATAATTTCCGGCAGATGGCTTTAATTAAAATTCTCTTGAATAGGTTATGTTAAATCATATTTTTTATTTGATAACCAATAAGAACTTACCCCCTTCCATTTTAAAAAATATTCTTTATATTTATATCAGCAATAAACCTTAATTTTTTCACTTTATTAATATTTAAATACTATTAAATATAATTAACTTCTCAAATGACAGGTAGTTTTAAAATGTCAAATATATATATATGATGATAATCTGACAATTATGTACTCCTGAAACAAAAATATGCGTTCCATTTACAAACTACGCTTATCTAATCTTCATGTACACTTTTTGATATATAAAATTCGTTCGTTTTGTCAAAGTAAAACTAAAAATAGTTTTTTTAATTATAAAAAAACATTATTCGATGTTGAAAGTGTGAAATAAACTTTTCAATTATTAGAATGAAATCAAAACATACGACGTACAATTTTTATACGGCAGTACGTCAATACGTCTGTCTGCATATCCATTATCGGTAAATCGATACGCGCGTACAATATTTAATTTATCAAAAATATTTATTTGAATGTTTTAATTTAGTACCTACAAAAAATATTTTTAATTTCATATTATAGGTATTTTGAATATAAGATATTTTTTAATAAAAATTATTGTAAAAAAATATTATTTTTAAAACATAATATTAGAAATATAAGAAAAACCAATAAAAATATTTTTATACATTTTGTCAATATTTGTAAATTTTAAAAATCCGTGATACAGTACATTGCGTTTCGCGTATTTTTGCTGCTCTAATGTAAATTTATGTACCTATTTATTTCTCAATTTTTTGACAGAAATTATACGCTGCGCGCTTTTATTTAGGTTAGGACCTAAGGAACAAATAACTTTTTTTGAGAAAGATAATTTTTTTAGTTTTGCAAACATATTTACTGTAACTATTTTTAATTTAGTTGAATATTTGTATGTTTTAAACTAAATTATTTAAAAAAAAAATGTTATTTTAAAATATTTTATTTTTAAAATTTAATCGCAGCAGCATAACAAAAAACAATTACAATATGTATTTTTGTACACTTTGTCAATTTTTAAATTTTAAAATTTAAAACGTCGCGTATGCTTTCATGTAAATTTTTTTACATAACTAATTATTTCAAAATTTTTTGACAGAAACTGAATGCCGTACATGCTGATTTTGGCTGATCCATAAGAAACAAATCATTTTTCTTAGAAATATTATTTTTTTTTTAAGTTTCTGCATATTTCAGAATTCGGTTTTTAATTTTACAAAAAACTTAACAAAAAGCAACCGCAATTTACGATTTACAAAAATTTTTTTTTTTAGTACCTACTGTATTACAATAAATTGCAAACAGAAACAAAATACAATACTTTTCGGTTATAACGACCATTATGGGACTGAAAATATTCGTCGTAATAAACGAATGTCGTTTTAAAAGAATGCTGTGAATTTTGAAAAATTAGTATAAGACTTGAACATTGTAGAATGTGCTGATTCTAGAATGGACACTTTGAACTCATTTGCTAACATTTTATTTGATGTGTCTCAAATAAAATGTTAAGCCTATGTATAGTGCTTTTTCTTCTATTGAATTTTTATACCCGTGCATACATATATGACATCGGGTATATTAGATTTGCTCCTCCGTTTGTAACGCATCGATCTAGACGAGCTAGATATAGTGTCAAGGGTACGTATCGGCTCAGAATCGAAAAATTAGTCGATCTAGCTATGTGTGTCTGTCCGTCCGTCCGTCCGTCCGTCCGTCCGTGTGTCAGCACGATAACTCAAAAACTAAAAGGGCTAGAGTTTTGAAATTCACACAAAGTCATTTTTAGATAATTTCTAGGTTCCCTATTGTTTTTGGTTAAAATCGGACCAAGGCTTCGGGGAGCTGCCATACAACTTTTTTGCACCAATATGAATTTCTTCAAAACTAATTATACTACGGGGATAAAAATTACACACGGTTAGTTTTATAATGACTCCGGCACTTATATGAAGTTTCAAAATGTTAGGGCCCCATTTTCGGGGGGCTGCCATACAACTTCTTTGCACTAATATGAATTTCTTCAAAACTAATTATACTACGCGGATGAAAATTACACACGGATAGTTATATAATGAATCGAGCATTTATATGAAGGTTCAAAATGTTAGGGCCCCATTTTCGGGGGGCTGCCATACAACTTCTTTGCACCAATATGAATTTCTTCAAAACTATTTATACTACGAGGCTGAAAATTACACACGGTTAGTTATATAATGAATCGAGCACTTATATGAAGTTTCAAAATTTTAGGGCCCCATTTCCGGGGGGCTGCCATACAACTTATTTGCACCAATATGAATTTCTTCAAAACTAATTATACTACGACGATAAAAATTACACACGGTTATTTATATAATGAATCGAGCACTTATATGAAGTTTCAAAATGTTACGGCCCCATTTTGGGGGGCTGCCATACAAAGTTTTCGATTCAATAACTGCGAATCTAATGAAGCTACAAGGTTAAAATTAAAATTGGGCATGTAAAGTAAAAGGGCAAGTTAGTTGGCAAAGTTGGACATCACTCGGACCATCGGAATTTTAGGGTGGGCCATTTTTTTTTTTTTTGTTTTTTTTTTGTTTTTTTTTTTTGTTTTTTTTTTTTTTTTTAAGCTAAAGTTATGGGACAATGAATGAAAATTTTGTTTTTTTTTTTTGTGATTTTTTTTTTTTTTTTGTTAATTTTTTTGTTTTTTTGTAAATTTTTTTTTTTTTTTTTTTTTAAGCTAAAGTTATGGGACAATGAATGAAAATTTTGTTTTATGTTTTGTGATTTTTTTTTTTTTTTTTGTTAATTTTTTTTTTTTTTTTTTTTACGTCTAAATTATGGAGTAATGAGTTAAATGTATAAGGGAAGTATATTACGGTTTATTTAATACACCATAGTGGGTATGCACGGGTATCTAAAAGTTGACAAGGGCAACTATATTCTTCCTCGTTTTTTGTATTTTTGATGCGTTATTATGATTGTTTTTATATTCAAAACTAAATAAAAAACACTTAATTAATAGCCAAGCAACATTATTAGATATAATAAGTTTAAATAAAAGAAATATCAATGTAATAAAAAACTTACATTTTTAGGTAAAATTTAATTCTTTATCAAAAAGTGTAAAGTTTATTATAATTAAAATTGAACCGAGTTCGTTATAAATGAAAACTACTGTATAAACCAAATGTATTGCTTTCATTTCGAACAGCTCTCATGTAAATTCATGTACCTACCTATTTATTTGTAAATTTTTTGACAGAAATTATACGTCAACTTTTATTTCAGTTGAAGATTATTTTTTAGTTTTTTTTGCGAACATATTATAGGTATTTTCAATTATTTGGAATGTATGTTTTTTTAAAAAAAAATATTATTTTAAAATATTTTATTTTGAAAACTTAATCGTAGCAACATCAGAAAAAAAAATTACAATATTTTTATACGCTTTGTCAAATTTTAAAATTTTAAATTCCGAAGTACAGTACATAAACATAACATACCTACTTATTTCAAAATTTTTTGACTGAAACTGCACGCCGTATGCATTTATTCTGGTTGATTCCTAATGAACACATAATTTTTCCTAAGAAATGTAATTTTTTTGTTTCTGCAAACATATAGCAAAAAAAAAAAAATACAGTAAAGCTCGCTTATAACGACCATGAAGAGACAGAAAATATTCGTCGTAATAAATAAATGTCGTTTTAAAAGAATGCTGTGAATTTTGAAAAATTAGTATAAGAATTGAACATTGTAGATTGTGCTAATTCAAGAATGGGCACTTTGAAATCATTTGCTAGATTTTTATTTGATGTGTCAGCCTCACCTCTATGTTTATAGATGTATATATGCTTTTTCTTGTAATGAAATTTTTTTTGTATTTTTGATGCGTTATTATGATTTTTTTTTATATTCAAAAATATATATAAAAATACTAAAATAATCACCAAGCAACATTATTAGATATAATAAGTTTAAATAAAAGAAATATAAATGTAATAAACAACTTACATTTTTAGGTAAAATTTAATTCATTGGCAAAAAGTGTTACGTTTATTATAATTAAAATTGAACCGAGTTCGTTATAAATGAAAATTACTGTATATTGCTTTCATTTCGAAAAGAACTAATTTTTTTCGTTCACTTTTTAAGATAAAGAAAAAACAAAAAAAAATTTTAAAAAAATTTAAATCTCCTTGTTCATTGAATATTTGAATTGAACTAAACAAAAAAAAGAAAGATATACATAAGTCGGCGCCTATAATCTTTTGATTTAAATTTAGCTGCGAGTTAAAACCGAAAATGAATTACATTTACACAGAAAGTCGGCGCATAATATTAGAGTCATAAGCCACAACTTTTAAAAGCGTGACCGTTAAATTCAAATTTACGTTAAATTAAAGACGGATTTTCACCTAAAAAAACGCAATATTCTAAAAAAAAATATCATTGTCCTATGAAAACAAAAAAAATCTTTCTTTTGGTTGTTGTTTCATTAAAATTGGTCAAATAGTTTGTTCTAAAAAAGGATGTTTATATTTGTATGGGAAAAAATAAGCCGATTAAATATTATGATGTAAAAAAATATACCTTCTTTGCTCATAAAATTTCATAATTAGGCCAAGAAATTGATTCGAATGGAATGAGACCGGGCTATAAAAATAAATCGGCTGTTAAAGACTTTCCAAAACCGCCAACGCGTCATGAAGTCAGAAGATTCCTTGGACTAACAACTTATTTAGAAAAATTTGTCTCAATTATGCAATCATAGCTAAACCACTTAATTCACTGTTATGTAAAGATGTTGAATTCATTTGGAATGATGACATCAAGTTCTTTTGAAGAATATAAAAATAAATTATGTGATGATCCTATTCTTGTTTTATATAATTCCAAACTTGAACATGAATTGCATACCGATGCTTGCACTATAGGACTTTCTTTTCCAAATATAATCTGTTAAGAAGAAAAGAGTAGTAGCTTATTTTAGTAGATCGACAACAAAAACTGAAGCTCAATATCACAGCTATGAACTTGAAGCTTTGGCTGTGGTAAATAGTTTAGAAATATTGAAATATTATTTATTAAATAAAAAGTTTACTGTTTATCTTTGTTTGTAATCTTTAAAATTAACTCATGATAAAAGTACATTGATTGGACGAATGGGTAGATGGTGGTTAAAAATTCAAGAATTCAGTTTCGAAATGATTCATCGATCTGGAAAACAGATGGTTTAAGTCGAAGTCCAATTTCTGAAAGTATTGACACGAATCCCGTTTCCTTTAACCAAATGAGTGTAACTGTATCTATACTCGACTGGATATCCACTTTACAACGTCAAGATTTAAAACTAAGAGAAATAATCCATATATTAGAAGAAGGAACACCAACCAAAATCTTCAATACCCTAAAAAAAGAATACGTTCTTGAAAACAAAAAAATTGAAAATGAGTTGAAATTTGTAGTTCCTAAGGGATTAAGATGGAAAATAATTCAATCTTGTCATGATGAATTAGGTCACTTTTCACTAGCGAATACTGTAGCTTTAATTAAGAAAAATAATTTTTTTTTTTTTTATAAAATTTCTATACCTTATTTAGCTTTCTTATTGTCTATTACAAATGCTTTTTTTTTATAGTTTTACTTTTATATAACATATAATACTTTTTTCTTTTTTTTTAACTATGTATATATAAATTATGTAAATATACTTATTAAAGTTATATAATATTAATTAAATTATTATTACTAGTATCGCCCTGTGCTCGAAATTCGAGCTATTTTTGCTTTAAAATTCGTTTTGTGATAAAATTATATTAGACTATACATAATAAAAATTATGCCAACAGTGTTGTCAACAATTCTTGCGCTTGAAATTTGCTTAAAAAAAATATATAATTTTTCTTAATTATTAAAACGTTGTTAAGTACCGATTTTTGAGTTTTATTTCTATAGCTAAGCCGCTTTAAAGAGAGGATAAATTGGTACAGTTAAATTAAATTAAAATTCTAAATACATATAAATATTATTCTAATAAATACATATTTCTAAACAGATACATATACTTATTGAAGTCAAGAACCCAAAATTCGAGTTAATGCTGTCCCTCATATAGCAAACTGTACTTTTTTCTAAACAATTTAGTACGATATGAACTATGTTGTACGTATTCTGTATCCTAATTAAAAAACTCTATGAATACATAATATGTACAACAAAATTTAACATATCGTAATTCATAAGTTTAGTATTTAGTATTATATTATATTGAAGCTGCCAGAAGTACAAATAATAGTCAAGTTGACCGAAGTTTTTTTTTAAATCTCAAACTTAAGATTTATAGCAAAAAAAAAAGTTTTTCAATAAATCAAAGAATAAATTTTTCCTACCCTTTTTTCATTTTTAAACCTAATAGCTACACAGGTAAATTTTTACTACAAATGTATGCCTATTTAAAGTTCTGAAAACATGCGAAAATTGATTCTGAATTCCTTAGTTTACTTTATACCTTTTTGTATAGTTTACTAGCTAATACCCGGTGCGCGTTGCTGCGCCTCTCAATGGAGGTTTAATTGAAGTTGATGTTACTGCAAAAAGTTAACACAAAAATTACACTCGGTTTACACATGTAAATTTTAAAGTGAATGAAAGCAATCTTTTTAAAACCATTTTTCTAGGATTGTTCTAGTAATTTTTGAAACTTTCTGTAATTCAAAGCAGTACAAACTACTTTCCAAATTTTGACGTAATTTACTTCCAAAAAATTTTTTTTGAAAAATCGTAGGACCGACTGTTAGCAGACTCAACTCTATTTTCAAGTTGTTTCACACATATAAAATTTGAGGAAAACCGGTCAATTCGTTTCTAATTTAGAGTTAAGTAACGCAAAAATCTATTAAAAGCCACTGTGCCCCACTGGGTTAACGGAACTACATTTTCTCTTTGGGCAAAGCAGTATTACGCAAAAATGGACGTAATTTGCTTCCAAATCACTCAACAACATTTTTTTAGGCTTTCTTTTTCGTCAAAGCAGTACTTCGCAAATTTTGACAATATTATCTTCCAAAATTATTTTGACCACCCGTCGGCCCGGCATGGGTTAATAAATTCCAAAACTGTTAATAGTGTCTACTCAATTCTCAAGGAGCATCACGTATATAAAATTTGAAATCAATTGGTCAAACCGTTTCGAATTTAGAGTACAGTATTGAAAAAACCTATAAAAAGCTGTTGGGCCGCAATGGGTTAATGGAACTTAACAAAATTTTTTTTGGGGCTTTCTTTAAAGCCAAAGCAGAATTCCGTAAAACCGGACAAAATTTGGACCCAAAATTTTTTTTGACCACCCGTCGGCCCGACATGGGTTAACAAATTCCAAAACTGTTAATAGCGTCTACTCAATTCTCAAAGAGCATCACGTATACAAAATTTGAAGTCAATCGGTCAAACCGTTTCGAATTTAGAGTAAAGTATTGAAAAAACCTATAAAAAGCTGTTGGGCCGCAATGGGTTAATGGAACTCACCAAAATTTTTTTTGGGGTTTGCTTTTAAGCCAAAGCTGAATTTCATAAAATCGGACAAAATTTGGACCCAAAATTTTTTTTGACCACCCGTCGGCCCGACATGGGTTAACAAATTCCAAAACTGTTAATAGCGTCTACTCAATTCTCAAAGAGCATCACGTATACAAAATTTGAAGTCAATCGGTCAAACCGTTTTCATTTTAGAACAAAGAAGTTTAAATACTTGCACCACAGCCCCAACTTGGCGGTCCGTTAGAGCAAAATTTTTGGGCCACGATTTCCTTCCGTACCCAAAAACCCCTATATAAAAATTTTCATGAAAATCGGCTGGGCAGTTTAGGAGTCTATTCGCTACAAACAAACAAACATACAAACAAACAAACAAACAAACAAACAAATAAACAAACTTTCATTTTTATATATATAGATTTATTTAATATTTCCAAAGTTTTTTATTGACAAAAATATATTTCTATACATGGTCCTGAGCCATGACTCATAAGTTTCTTAAAACAAATAAATATTATTGCTTTTATTCCTTTATGAGGAGTAAACTCTTTTCTACTCTCAACTATTTCCAGCTACTTCAGCCCTCGTAAAAGAGTATATGTCAGAGTAGATAAATAATTTCCGGCAGATGGCTTTAATTAAAATTCTCTTGAATAGGTTATGTTAAATCATATGTTTTATTTGATAACCAATAACCAATAACTTACCCCCTTCCATTTTAAAAAATATTCTTTATATTTATATCAGCAATAAACCTTAATTTTTTCACTTTATTAATATTTAAATACTATTAAATATAATTAACTTCTCAAATGACAGGTAGTTTTAAAATGTCAAATATATATATGACGATTAATCTGACAATTATGTACTCCTGAAACAATTAGCGTTCCATTTACAAACTACGTCTATCTAATCTTCATGTACACTTTTTGATATATAAAATTCGTTCGTTTTGTCAAAGTAAAACTAAAAATAATTTTTATACCCGTATGACTATATAGTCCAAGGGTATAACAAATTTGCCATTACGTTTGTAACGCAGAGAAGGAGCGGGGTTAGATATAGACTCAAGTGTATGGATCAGATCAGAATCGAAAAATAAATCGATTTAGCTATGTATATCCGTCCGTCCGTCCGTCCGTCATCACGATAACTCAAAAAGTAAAGGAGCTAGGATTATGAAATTTTCACAAATTCGTTTTTATACAAAAAACGGAATCGAGTTTTAAATTCAGCCATTTTGCCATACCTGCCATACAACTTCTAATTTTATATGAGCCTTTCTCTATACCTATGGAAGCTGCGTGTCTGAAATTTTGCCAAAAGTAGTTTAGTATAATGGCCAAAATGCCTGCAAAATTTGGTTGGTCTACTGCAGAGGGTTCGAATAGCTGCTATACAACTCCTTCTTTTATATGAGGGTTACACTACACCTAATAAAGCTGAATGTTTGAAATTTTCGCCAAAAGTAATTAACCGGATGATATAATGTATATTATGTTACGGTCATACGGGTATCCCAGAGTTGACACAGTTTACTCTACTACACCCTTCCTCGTTTTATTATAAAAAAACATTATTCGATGTTGAAATTGTGAAATAAACTTTTCAATTATTAGAATGAAATCAAAACATACGACGTACAATTTTTATACGGCAGTACGTTAATACGTATATCTACATATCCATTATCGGTAAATCGATACACGCGTATAATATTTAATTTATCAAAAATATTTATTTGATTGTTTTAATTTAGTACCTACAAAAAATATTTTTAATTTCATATTATAGGTATTTTGAATATAAGATATTTTTTAATAAAAATTATTGTAAAAAAATATTATTTTTTAAAACATAATATTAGAAATATAAGAAAAACCAATAATAATATTTTTATACATTTTGTCAATATTTTTAAATTTTAAAAATCCGAGATACAGTACATTGCGTTACGCGTATTTTCGCTGCTCTAATGTAAATTTATGTACCTATTTATTTCTCAATTTTTTGACAGAAATTATACGCTGTACGCTTTTTTTTAGGTTAGGACCTAAGGAACAAATAACTTTTTTTGAGAAAGATAATTTTTTTAGTTTTGCAAACATATTGTACTGTAGGTATTTTCAATTTATTTGAATATTTGTATGTTTTAAACTGAATTATTTAAAAAAAAATGTTATTTTAAAATATTTTATTTTTAAAATTTAATCGCAGCATCATAAGAAAAAACAATTACCATATGTATTTTTATACACTTTGTCAATTTTTAAATTTTAAAACTCTGAGGTACAGCACCTCGCGTATGCTTTCATGTAAATTTTTTTACATAACAAATTATTTCAAAATTCTTTGACAGAAACTGAATGCCGTACATGCTGATTTTGGCTGATCCATAAGAAACAAATCATTTTTCTTGGCTGATCCATAAGAAACAAATCATTTTTCTTAAGAAATATTATTTTTTTTTTTAAGTTTCTGCATATATCAGAAGTCGGTTTTTAATTTTACGAAAAACTTAACAAAAAGCAATAATAATTTACGATTTACAAAAAATTTTTTTTTAGTACCTACAGTATTATAATAAATTACAAACAATATACAGTACTTTTCGGTTATAACGACCATGATGGGACGGAAAATATTCGTCGTAATAAACGAATGTCGTTTTAAAAGAATGCTGTGAATTTTGAAAAATTAGTATAAGACTTGCTGATTCTAGAATGGACACTTCGAACTCATTTGCTAAAATTTTATTTGATGTGTCAGCCTCAAGCCTTTATATAGTGCTTTTTCTTCTATTGAATTTTTTTTTGTATTTTTGATGCGTTATTATGATTTTTTTTTATATTCAAAACTAAATAAAAAACACTTAATTAATCGCCAAGCAACATTATTAGATATAATAAGTTTAAATAAAAGAAATATCAATGTAATAAAAAACTTACATTTTTAGGTACAATTTAATTCTTTATCAAAAAGTGTAAAGTTTATTATAATTAAAATTGAACAGAGTTCGTTATAAATGAAAACTACTGTATAAACCAAATGTATTGCTTTCTTTTCGAACAGAACTCATTTTTTTTTCACTGGAATTTTAGAGAGATAAAGAATAAAAAAAAACAAAAACAAAAAAAAAAATTTTAAAAATTTCAATCTCCTTGTTTATTGTACATTTGAACTAAACAAAAAAAAGAAGGACATAAGTCGGCGCATATAATAGTTTGATTGAGCTGCGAGTTACAACCGAAAATAAATTACTTTTAAAGTCGGCACATAATATTAGAGTCATAAGCCTTAACTTTTAACAGCGCGACCGTTAAATTCAAATTTACGTTAAATTAACGACGGGTTTTCACCGGAAAAAACGCAATATTCTAAAAAAAAAATATCATTGTTCTATGAAAAAAACCTTTCTTTTGGTTGTTGTTTCATTAAAATTGGATTTACAGTTCACCCGGAAAAAGGATGTTTATATTTGTATGGGAAAAAATAAGCCGATTAAATATTATGATATGTTAATACAATTATTCATTCTGCATAACGTTATCAAGCAATATGGTATTCCGCTTTAGTATGTACTTCAGAATTTTAACAAATACTTTAATGTTAGACGTCTTTTTAAGATCATTTGGTAGCTTATTATAGATTCTTATAGCTGAGGATAATTCGCTGCTGTGAAATAACTCCGTTCTAGATTTTGTATGATTTAAATAGTTCAGGCTTCTGGTGTTATAGTTATGTACACTATTTCTTTTCGTAACATTAATATTCTTTCTGTAAATTCCTTTTTCCAGTTTAAAAATTTATTTGGCTTTTTCCATAATAATAATTTCCGGAAGCATCAAATATCCCGTTTTTTTATAAATTTCAACTGTTGGTGTCACTCAGCTAAACTTGTATAAACTACATATATTATATCTAATATGTGACATGATATGAGCATGATATATATTATTGGCTGCTTTCCTGTTTAGTTTAACTCGACTTCTTTTAAGGCACCAAACATTAGCCCAATTTTAGATGCTATTTTATTGATATCATTTTCCCATCTCAGTTTTTCATCAATTATTACACAAAGGTATTTATATGTATCAACTCTTTCAATTAGGACATTGTTTATCAATATTTTTAGATTTATATCATTTTTTATTTCTTCTTCAGCTTTATTTCTCATTTTATATGTGATAAATTCAGATTTATCAGCATTTATACTTAATTTGTTGCCTTTAAGCCAATTAACATATTTGTACAAATCCTCATTTATTATTCTTTCTAATTCATCTCTGGTTTTAGCACTATAAATGAACAATGTGTCATCCGCAAATATCTTGTAATCGGCTTGTAAATTAGCACATGGGATGTTATGGATATAAAGCAGATACAAAGTAGGCCCGAGTACTGATCCTTGCGGAACACCTACATTTATATTACACTGGTTACTCAATACATCATTAACTCTTGTATCTATTTTCCTATTTTGTAAATAAGATCTAAGAAGATCCAGAGCTGTTCCTCTTATACCGATTTCATAGAGTCTATTTAATAGGATTTTATGATAAACTGTATCGAATACTTTTTTTAAATCAACGAATACTGAACATACATAGTTCCCTGTATGTCATTTGCTTACTATAGAGTTTGTTGATGCTAAGACTGCAGAATCGGTTCCAATATCTTTTTGAAATCCAAATAGATTATCATCAAAACCTACTACCTTTTGAATAAAATTCTGTATTCTATTATTTATTATTTTTTCAAATATTTTTCCCAAGCAACTTGTTAAAGTAATAGGCCTGTAATTTGATACATCATTGGATGCTCCTGATTTGTATATTGGCACAACCATACTTGATTTTAGACATTCAGGATAAATACCAGTTGTTAAACAATTATTTATTAAGTAAGCGAGCTTGGGTGCTATAATTGTTGCCACATGCCTTAGATTTGATGCTGTTGTACCATCAACTCCTGGTGAACTATTTTTTAGCAGCTTAATGATTTCTAATACTTCTATTTCATTTGTTTTTCTTAGAAAAATAGATCGTTCAGTAATAGTGTTTTTTACTGTGTATTTTTCTGCATCAATAATATTATCCGCCAACTTGTTCCAATTTCACTAAAATACTTTTAAAAAGTATTAGCAGTACAGAAATTATCACATATTTAAATGCCATTGTTATTTATTTCATTGATAACTTTACTGCAATTAGACGACATTTTCAGTATACAGAGGTTTAGCACTTTCCACATTTTTCTATGATCCGACCCAACTAAGTAGATTTTATTATTAAAATAATTTTGCTTTTCTCTCTTTATTTCCTACGTGACACTATTTTTCAATTTTTTAAATTTGGCTTGAATTTCTGGGGGGATACGGTTTTTCTTTAAGTTTTTTAATAATTTATTCCTTTTTTGGATGAGGTTTGTTATTTCTTTAGTCATCCAGTCATTATTTTTTCTTGTTCTTATTACTTTTTTTTCAGTGGAGTTCTCTTTGGCCAATTGTAATATTTTCATGAGATCAACTACACTATCACAATTATTTGTTTAAAGTAGAATGCTAACTTGAGTTTTGTATTTTTTGATATCTGTAACGATTATTTCCTTATTGAAAATGGGCTAACGTTTTTTTATAACTTTATTTATCCTTATTTGAATGGCCATATGTTGTTAACTTAGACCATAAGTTAACAACATTTTCAGTAGAAATTTTAAAATCATACTTTTTATTTTTTAAATTTGATAGAACATGATCAATTGTGCAAGTGTTTTCCGTAACTCTAGTAGCATTTTCCTTCCTTAAATTGTTCTTTAACTCCTCGCTCAAACGGTCAAATTGAAAAAGTATTTCTAACACTCAATTCTGCAGTTTCCAGTATGAAAAAAAGGCTTTTCAGGAAAAGATTGGGATGAATATGTGTCTGCAATTCTATATGGTTTAAATAATATTACACATGAGATCACTGGATGTAGTGCACAAAAATTAATTTTAACTTACGAACCGGCAAATATGATTTTCAATATATTAACACTGTCATTGCACAATAATGAAAATGTTCAAACTGACTGTACTGAAATGGAAAATTTTAGAAGGTTAATTGAATCAAGAATTAAAGAAAAGCAAATTCAAATTCTATTCGGCAATAGGAACTTCACAAAAAAATTGTTACCTCGCTATAAAGGTCCTTATACCGTAAATAAAATTTTACAAAATGACAGGTATGAGGTTGTTGATCCTCCAACGATGTAAGTCAAAACAACACCATTCAAGTCTATATTTCGTCGCATTAGTTTTATTTTATGCCATACGCCATTCACATAGTTTCGAGAAAATCGAATTTAAAAGTTTGTTTAAATTTATCTTGAAAACTAGCTGAAAAACTCCTTCAAAAAATGTTTTGGTAATATTAGAAAATTTATTTTAAGTAATTTTTTTCCGGTTTAGAGCAAGTACAATAATTTTTAAGAAAGTTGTGATAATTTTTGCAAAAGCGTTCCCAATGTTGATTTTATTCCACGTCATACATTTAAAAACAAAAATCTTCGAAATGTATGACATGGACTAAATTTTTTGTGGATATGTCATAAAATAAAATTGTTTAAATTAAATAGAATAATGCATGTAAAATAAATGACATGGAATAAAATTTATTATTTATACAAGTAAGACAAACTAAATTTCATTTCAAAATTCTTAATTTATTTATTTCACGGAGTTTTTCACAGTTTTTCAATTCACAGCTTGATTTGTTACAATTATATTGATTTATAAAAATATAACAAAATCTTATTCTAATTTACAAAGTTTTTAACTTTAGTAACATAAAAAAAATTAGACTTTGAAATTCTTATAAGTAATAACGGTAAATTTAGCTTTTTTAATTCACAGCTTGGTTTTAAAAAAAAAATATAACAAAAAATCTTATTCTAATTTGCAAAATTCTTGAATTTAAAAAATAAAAACAAAATTATATTTAAATTCATAGACTTTTAAATTCTTATAAGAAATAACGGTAAATTTAGCTTTTTTAATTCACAGCTTGGTTTTAATAAAAAATATAACAAAAAATCTTATTCTAATTTGCAAAATTCTTAAATTTAAAAAATAAAAACAAAATTATTTTTAAATTTAAATTCATAGTCTTTTAAACTGTTATAAGTAATAAGGGTAAATTAAGTTGTTTTAATTCAAAGCTTGGTTTAATAAAATATATTATAACAAAAAATCTTATTCTAATTTGCAAAATTCTTAACTTTTATCGTTTTAGTAAAATCGGTAAATTTAATAGAAAACGAGGAAGAGTGTAGTAGAGTAGACTGTGTCAACTCTGGGATACCCGTATGACCGTAACATATACATTATATCATCCGGTTAATTACTTTTGGCAAAATTTCAGACACCCAGCTTCATTTGGTGTAGTGTAATCCTCATATAAAAAAAGGAGTTGTATAGCAGCTACTCGAACCCTCAACAATAGACCAACTAAATTTTGGAGTAACTTTGGCCATTACACTAAACTATTTTTTGCAAAATTTCAGACACCCAGCTTCATCAGGTGTAGTGTAAAGCTCATATAAAAGAAGGAGTTGTATGGCAGCTACTCGAACCCTCTGCAGTAGACCAACCAAATTTTGCAGTAACTTTGGCCATTATACTAAACTACTTTTGGCAAAATTTCAGACACGCAGCTTCCATAGGTATAGAGTAATGTTCATATAAAATTAGAAGTTGTATGGCAGGTACTCGAACCCGTGGACCAAAATGGCTGAATTTAAAACTCGATTCCGTTTTTTGCATAAAAACGAATTTGTGAAAATTTCATAATCCTAGCTCCTTTACTTTTTGAGTTATCGTGATGACGGACGGACGGACGGACGGACAGACGGACGGACGGACGGCCGGACGGACATACATAGCTAAATCGATTTATTTTTCGATTCTGATCCGATCCATACACTTGAGTCTATATCTACCCGCCCCCCTTCTCTGCGTCACAAACGTAATGGCAAATTTATTATACCCTTGGACTATATAGTCATACGGGCATAAAACCGTTAAACATTTCGATATGCTGATATCATTTTCTTCTTTAACATAAAAAATTCAGTATAACAATCTTATAATCTTATAATATTGTATTATTAATATCAGTCATAGTTTTTAATGGAATTTATTTCGTAAAATAGCCTCAAAATATTTCTGGTCAATTATAGGGATAAAAGTTAAAAGATCCTTTATATCTTGTATTTTTGAAGGCGAAATTGTGTTGCTTCTATTTAAAATTGTCACCTTATTGAAGATGTCTTTCGGAGTTGGTAAAGTTTTTTTAGTAGCTTTCTTATTCAAACTTACACTATTGAAGTTTACATTTTGAAATGATGTTTTATATTTAATTGTGAAAGGATTATTTTGTTCATACATTATTATTTTTATTTTTGAGAATGGAACGATCTGATAGTTTAGTTTATCTGCAAGAGTAGAAAAGTTTTAAAATCGCCTGGCATCCTTTGGAGTATCTTAAGTTTAATTTTTTCGGACGACATTCCAACTAACAGTTTTACTAAATGTAAAGGACTGTGTATTTCCATATTTTTTAAATGTTTGTCGATAACAGAATGCACACAATCCACTTCTTGGATGAGCGAATGTCCAGGAACCGAATATTTATGTAAAATTAAGGAAATATCAGGATTTGCTTTCAAAAATATTTTAATGGCAGTACTGTTAACTCTATTTTTGTTCTGCGGAACACATGAGTCGCTCCATAATGTGATTTGTTTTATATTAGGAAAATCTTTTACTAGTTCGATTAAAATTTTTACCAGAGAGCTACTTATGTCATTACCGGACCTTCCACTGTGTATTTCTGTCCATACCGCACAATATGTAATTTTTTTTTTTTGTCTGGAAAAATGGCAGTTGCAGTTAAATTAAATGTATTAAGTTTCCGCTTGTAATAAAATGATGAAGCGCTTCCTCTTGGTAAAGAAAACAAACTTTGCATATCATAACACAGGATACAATGGTTTTTATCGATAATGGTACGATCAACATCTCTGTCAGCTTTGGCCATGTTTTTTTCTCTTTTATGGGACTCATATTTTAATACTTCTTCTCTTTTGGGATTTTTTACATTTTTGAATAACACGCACTTATCACAATGATCTTTTTTTGGATTAAAAAAAGAATAATTGTACTCAGTGTTAAAAATATTTCTGTATATGTTTATTTTTAATGGATTCAGACATTTTTGCTTGTATAAAGTGTACAATTTGGAAACATTCAAACCATTCTCTAGATATTTCCGCTGGGTGTTTGATCGACAATAATGAGAGTCAACTACCGGGAAGCTGGAAATATGTTCTCGAATTTCAATTAGCTTTTCTGGTGGCGTGCTTCGTTTTATATGTTTACCTCTTTTCATAGGAAGTGGTACTCCAGAAGCTTTATCAATTAAATTTTCGAAGTAATAGTAAACTCTCATTTTTGATACGCATATTGTATTCAGAAAAAAAGTGCGACATACTTGATGAATTCTCTCTCCAACTTGCAAATAAAATTTATATGAGAAGTTTTTTATGCTTGAAGATTTTTCACGACGCCTTTTGATTGCTTCTTTCTTAACGAATTTCAAATAGAATTTGATTTTATCATTATCTGATAAATTCCAAAAATTCTTAAAGATCTCTTGTCGATCATTTTCCAAAAAATTGTTAGTGCAAGAAAAAAAACAAGTTTGTTTACATGGAGGCTTCATTTTTTTCGCAGGAACTTCCCTTTTTTTGGAATTAATATAACACTTTCCACTTTGTCTTAATCTTTTATTTTGGTTGAGTTTCCACATATCTGGATGTCTTTTCTTTTTTCTAGTTGGAGTAGGTACTCCAGCTGTAAAAATATGAAAGTAAATAAAATGTAAGTAAAAACACTTTCGAATAGTTTTACATGAAGGGCTATAATCTGAAGTTAAAGTTCTTAACAGAGACACAGAGTTCATTTCTTTCAAACTTTTTGGAATTTCAATTGTATTTTCTTCATCATATAAAATATTTTTTCTTGATTTAACAATTTCTACTTCATAGTTCGGATCTTTAACAATATCATCAGCTTTAAAAAAAATAAAACTTTAATAATTTACAATTAAAAATTCATAAATTTTTCAAGTACCTGAAAAATCAGACTCTTCTGATACCGGTATGTTTATACTAGTTTTTTAATCCTAAAATCATTTAATTCAAAGCCACTTTCAGTATGTTCTGTATTTCTAAAAATTTCATCGGTCATACTAACCCAAAAACAAATATACAAAAAATTAAGTCAGATTCAAACAAGATTTGTTTTTAACTCACTTATTTATTTCCTCCGGCAAACTTGGTGGCGGAGATGACATCTTTCTTCTTTGAGCTCACAAACAACACTAAACTATTATTCAGTTTATTCAGACTGTTTGAAAATTTTGTATGAACATGGCTTAAAATAATACGTAATTTTAATATTTTTATTTTATGCCACGATGAAATTTCATCACCTGGATGAAATCTCGCAACTCGATTTGAGTGATGCATCAGATGATGAACAAGAATAAATATTTCTTTTATAATAATAGGACAGAAAAAAAAAATATTTTCCTAATACACATAAATATTAAATTATTTTTGAATGTTATTGCAATGAAAAAAAAAATTTGTTTAATTTTGTTGTACCTAGGTGTCTATGTTTTTTAAAAAAAGAAAAGAAGAGTTGATTATTTTGATTTATGCTTGTTAGAATTTAATATTCTGGAATAAAATTTATTAAAATTGTGTGTTTTGTTGCAAATGAACATATAATTATTTTTCTTTAAAAAAAAAAAAAAAATTCAATATATATTTTATTAAAAGAATTTAGATTGCTGAGAAGTAGTACATCAAATAAAGAAAATGATATATGTAAATAATGATACTAATTCTGATTATGGAATTAAAGTTGGAAAAATGAATTCTATTATGACCAGGAATTATTAGACTAAAAGCAAATGGATTATTACAACGCTGCATTCTTTCTTCAAGGATATACTCATAATTAGATTAGTTAAAGTTATGCTTTATCTGATTAATATTATTTGAATTATGTTCAAGTTAATACAGAGTATATCTTTTGACAGAAAATTTTAAATTTATGAATTTTGAAACATGAGAATTTGGTAATTGAATAATGAAAATTATGTTCAATTGGCATAATTATGCTTAAGTTATAGATGTAAATGAGAAATAATAACATTTGGCTAAATGTTGATAATGTTGTACATATACATGAACCAAATTATTAGTAAGCACCTAATTAGAATGTTTTTTGGTAGTATACGTAGCAAAGTTAAAAAATAATAATATAAGTATGCATGCTTGATTAGCTAATTAAGGTTTGCGTTGTGTAAATTTAGTATGAGTAATTCGAATTAATTCTGACAAAACGAAGTCAAGACGGTGGCGATTAGTAAGGGTAAAGTAGAATAAAATTAATAAATTAGATGACTACCTTTAGTATTTAGGTCATCGAGACTATGTGTAGAGTCGGATGGCCGAATGTGACACAATAAAAGTTTAAAATGATAAAAAGAGACAAAAGCCCTTTTCTGTTATTGCTGAGAGTATCTTCTTTCTTCTTTTTATAAAAGAAAGCGAAAGGCTAGTCATCGTAGTTGAGTTTTTCGATCAAGTCAATAGATTTAACAAGCGGGTGCGATGATTAGTTATTTCAGTTTAATTAAATCTTCAAAGCGCGGTTATTTATAAAAAAACGGAGATAGTGTGTTACAAAAGGTTAACTAGTATTAATGGTATGGGTGGACTACATATGGATGAAATCGGAGAATGATTTCGGATTCTGAAATCTTTGAAAATTTGAAGTGCTAACAAACGTATATACAAACAAGTGAGAAAAAAAACCAACGGTTTTTAAAAAGCTTATTTTCAAAATTATATAGGGTTTATTACTGAATATTTTACCATTTATTTTTATAAAGTTAATAACCGGTGCGCGTTGCTGCGCCTCTCAATGGAGGTTTAATTTAAGTTGATGTTACCGGAAAAGGTTAACATAAAAATTACACATGGTATAAATGTTAATTTTAAAATGTATTAAAGTAATTATTTTTAAACGAATTTTCTAGGATTGTTCTAGTAATTTTTTAAAGCTCCTGATATAATTCACAGAAGTACTAACTATTTTCCAAAATTGAACGTAATTTACTTCCAAAAATTTCTTTTTGATCAATTATAGGACCGACATGAATTACCAAACACTAAGCCTGCTAACAGACTCAACTCCATTTTTAAGGAGCAAGGTGATTTTTTAAAGTAAAGTAACGAAAAAATCTAAAAAATTAAGCTGTGCCGCAATGGATTAACGGAGCTCAACAAAATTTTTTTTGAGATTTGCTTTGGCCAAAGCAGTATTTCTCGAAATGGGACAGTATCGTCGCCTGAATCTCTTTTGCTCCATACGCCACTTTTTGACTTTTTGACTTAGGAGTAGTTCTATAGGTTTTAAAACAATATCTTTCTAATGCTGTTATCAGAATTTTCCTATCTGCTTTAGTTTCCGAGATATACAGTGTGCATTTTGCTCCATAAGACACATTATTTTGATTTTGTAGTGCTTATTCGCTCCTTAAGCAGATTTTTGGTTTATGGAGCAACTTTTGTATGAAAAAAAAGGTATTAACATTGTTAATTCTCATTTGCTCTATACACATTACCTCCATAGGTATTTAAAATTATCATTATTACTATTATATTTTCAATACTTATGAAGCAAACATGGAAAACAAATTTTTAAAGCTTGTTTCCCCTATTTGTGTACAGTTACACATAATATTCACATACACATTGTGATTTGTGAATATTAATTTTATTATTTAAAAACAGAAAAATGTTAACTGTTCCAAAAAAATTTTAAATTTAACGAATAAATTAGTTTTTTCTTTTTGCATTTATACCTCATAATGTGTTCCAGTGAAACGCCACAGAACATCATCCCAAACCAAAAAGTTTACATATCACTTTTATTTTAATTTGAAAGAAGAAATTCGTAGAGTCGAACTTTCTTTGTAAACACTTTAACAATAAGCCAAAAATGAGTTTATTATAGTTTCAACAACTTATGCTTACCACATTCTAAAATGCATCTTCCTCGTAAATAGGGAAACATAAGAAAACATTTACACCTGAAGAAAAATTGGATGAAATTCGCAACCACATAAAAGCTTTCCCTATAATAGACTCTCACTATTGTCGTGCTACAAGTGAAAGAAAACATCTCGAACCAGGTTTATCGATTGCCAAAATGTACAATTATTATGTAGAAGAAACATAAAATAAATTCAAACCCTACGACTGATGAGATTCATTCTAATGATTTACATAAGGCCGAAAGAGATTTGGATCGTACAAATATGGATCATCACTGTATCATTTGTTTCGATTTGCAAAATGTTATTACTGTTCCAAAAGGTAATTCTTCCATATTTTTCTACAAGCGCAAACTAAATGTGCATAATTTAACTGCAACGACAATTATTCCTGAAAAAGAAAAAAATACGTACTGTGCTATATGGACGGACGCACAAACAGGAAGGAGAGGAAAGGATCTCGCTAACGCTATAATAAAACTTTTAAATAAAATTTGTCTCGATAACTCAAATTTGAGAAAAATTACTTTTTGGAGTGATAGTTGTATACCACAAAATCGGTCCAAAAATTTTCTGAGCCGCACCACTCACTGTTGCAAGAAATTGACTGTGTGCATTCAATGATTGAAAAACATTTAAAAAATCTCGATATACATAGTCCAGTTCATTTACTAAGATTATTATTAAATTTAAATTATCCTTAAATTAAACTAGATATTTTGCAAATACAACAAAATAATTGTGTATCCATACACTGTACCTGCAGCGAAATTAAGTTTTATTAAATTTCCGTTTTTAAAAACAAAGATTATTCGATATCAAAAATCAGAACCTTTCTAATGGAATACAAGGATTCTTTTTCAAATTTGGACTTTAAAAAAGTTGATATCAAAAAACTAGCAAATAAAAAGGTTTTAGCTACGCCTTTAAATTTGTTTCTTTGTAAACCTTCAGTTTTGCAGGAGCGACCAATTTTGCGACCAGATCAAAACTATTTTAAAGCAATTTTAAACATTACAAATTAATTGAAATATTTTTGGATCAGTTTAAAAATATGTGTATACTATAAAGTTAAATTGTGATACAATAATTATTATGTATATTATGTGTTTAGTACAAAACCTATGATATTTGAATAAAAAAATTATTTCTTAAATTTCTTAAAATAAGTTTAATTTTCAAAAATATTAAAAAGTTGTGAAATTACTATTATGTTTGTTTTTTAGTTTTGATTGAAATATTTATATTAAAATTAATAATATTATTTAATTTCGTTTATAAAAATCCTGTGAAATGGCTGTTATTTTCATATTGTTATAATTGAAGTATATAATTACATGATTGATTAAAAAATAATATTAAATAAAAATTAACATAAAAAACTAAGTTAAATTTGATTATTTTAATTTTTTACAGTTTCTACTACAAATTTAAAAATTTAGGTTTTTTATTTATATTTCTCGTATTAGTCGTAACCGATTTTTAATCTTATTTGCTCCATCTCCATGACTTTATATAAATTTTTGTTTAACACCCTTCTTAATTCTTATTTGCACCATTATAATAAAAGATTAATGCGTGTTTGCTCCATACGCACAGAGAAAACTATTTTGTAATCGATGTGTATTGCGATGTGTATTATAGCATATGATTAGTTAAAAAATCAACAAACTCTACGTTAAAATTTCGACTATAGTTTATCGGATCAATTTTAGCCTTTTAACTCCCAAACTTTCTTTTTGGATTTACTCGGAATATACCTTGAGGCATATGAAGCAAAAGAGAATTCAGGCGAAGATATTTGCTTTTAAAATTTTTTTTGACAATCTTCGGGCCGGCATCGGTTAACAAATTCTAAGTCGGTTTATACAGTAAATTCCATTCTCAAAACCGAACACGAATACAAAATTTGAAAAATAAAAAACGGTCAAACCGTTTCTATTTTAGAGTAAAGTAACAAAAAAAATTATAAAAACCTGTTGGGCCGCAATGAATTAATGGGACCCAAAAAAATTTTTTTTTACACTTTCTTTTTAGCCAAAGCAGTATTTTGCAAAATTGGACAAAATCTGAACCCAAAATTTTTTTTGACCAACCGTCGGAGCGACATGGGTTACAACAACCCAAACCATAAAGCATTTTAAAACCATAAAGGCGTAAGACATAGCTAACCAAATTAACTTTATAATACCAAAAACATTTTCTAAGTACTTTATCTATTCAAAAAAATATTACAAATTCTTATTAATGTATCTATTTAAAAATATTAAAAATCAAAAAAAACTTGAAAAAATTGAAAATGAAAGTGAAAAAATTTGAATTATTAAATTTTGTGATAAAAAGCTAATCAAAGCATAATATATTTAATAATTCAAATTTTTCAAAATTGCAATTATTTCAAATTGTTAGTTTATGTACCTATTAGAAAAGCTTATAAACGCAAAATATGCAATAAATGTATTCCTAAAATACAATTACAAATTTAGAACTTTTCATATAATTCATTTAAATATAAAAATAATTTTTACATAAATGCAGCAAGAACCTTTGAATGTAGTTTAAGTATTGTACACAATGTCTTAATTATATATCACCTTTGGTAATAATTCAATAATATATAAGTTAACAACCGTTAACCTTCCATATATTGCGAAATTGTTTTCCAATTTTTTTCCTAGATAAATTATTCACACGGGAACGATTTATTTTCATCAAATTTCAATTAACGTTTTTTTTTATAAAATTTAAATATCAAATTTCAATAATTTTAAAATAATAATTTTTTTATAATTTCGTAACTTTCGGACATTCACACAAAAAATATATTAAATGCTTAGGATGCATTTCTTAATAAAAAAATATCCACGCGGTATCTTTGTGCAGGCCGAATGAAAAATTAAAATACTAATTCAACTCACTTCTTAATTAGCTTCAATAAAGAAAAGTAATAGTTTTGTATAAAATCATTTATTTAAAAAATAAATAAAAATCTGTAAAATAAATAATAAAAAATCTTTTTTTGTAAAATAAAAACTTTTATTAAAAAATTTAATAATTTTTAATTTTTTTGGCTTGCATGAGCAAGAAAAACTAACTGGCGCCCGAGCAGGGACCCGTTTAGTGGTAATTAAATTAGTAAGACTTAAAACCATAATTAAAAAAATCTAACGCAAAATTACCAGAAAATTTTAATAATAAAATATAAAAAAAAAATTATAAAAAAAAAAGGCCTAAAAAGAAAATAAATAAGTACTTAAAGAATTAAAATAAATAAATTAAAGACTCAATTAAAATAAAAAACTAAAAGTAAATAAAAAAATAAAATAAAATAAATAAAAACGAAAAACTTGGTACCAAGAAAATAAAAAAATATAAAAGAAAATTATTTTGTTTGGGTGATTAAAATTGGATTAATTAAATTGGTAATAGTGAAAGTAAAAAAATAATTAAAACGAAAATTAATTAAACGATTAAGAGAAATTTTTTTTTTTCATATAATTAGTGTACCAAATTAGTGTTTTTTTTTATATAAAAAATAAGAGATAACTTTTATTTTTAACTTTTTGAAAATATTAAATTTTAATGCTTTTCCTTTGTCTAAAATAGCCATCTATTTTACAAAAAATTTTTAATAAAATAATAAAAAAAAAAATAAATTAAAAATAAATTAACAAATAAATAAAAACAAAAAAAAAAGGTATATTATAAAAAAAATTCTTAACAAATTACAATATCGTGATCAAGCCTTCTCGTCGACACTTGAGGTGAGGCTGCCTCAAGCACGATATTGTATAAAAAATTTTTTTATTTCATAAGATATAGGAAAAGATTATACGCATTTTTTGAAAGAAAATTTTTTTTATTTTTATTTTGACAAAATTAAAATAACAACAAGCAAAGAAACAGTCAGTCGGTGCAACCGACTTAGAAATACCCTACACCTATTTGGTTAAAATTTAATGAGATATCCATAAGTCATTTTAACGCCATAAAAGCTGTTATTAATTTGATAGTAAGACATAGCTAACCAAATTAACTTTATAATACTAAAAACATTTTCTAATTACACTATCTCTTAAAAAATATTACAAATTCTTCCTAATTTATTTATTTAAAAATATTAAAAAACAAAAAAACTTGTTATAAATGAAAATATATTTATTCCAATTCAATTACAAAATGAAAAATTCTAGTTATTAAATTTTGTGATAAAAAGCTAATCAAAGCATTATATATTTAATAACCCAAATTTTTCAAAATTGCAATTATTTTAAATGGCTAGTTAATATACCGAATAGAAAAGCTTATACGCAAAATATGCAATAAATGTATTTCTAAAATACAATTACAAATTTATACCTTTTCATATAATTCATTTAAATATAAAAATAAATGTTACATAAATGCAGCAAGTTCCTTTGAACATAGCTGAACCACTACAATTAAGTCTAAATTTCGGGGACACATAGGAAATAGGAAATATATTCTTTGACTTCGAAATTATACTCGTTCGGCCTCAAATCGATCAAAAGCTTCTAGAATCCGAACTAATTGACCAAACTCGACCAGAACCAATTTCAATGGTACTTTCATTACTAGTAACCTAGAGTCAAATTTCAAGGACACTAAGGAAATCGAAAGCGACACCCTGAAACCAAATTTGGAGGTTCTATCTTCATTGTTTTCGTAATTATGCTAGTTTGGCCTAAATTCGATCAAAAAGTTCTAAGTTCCGAACCCATTGTCCAATCCTCACCGTACGCAATCGCCGCCGTAGTTTCATTGCCAATAACCTTCAGCACAAATTTCATGAAGATAGCGTCATTAGTTGTTGAGTAATCGTGATTATTTATATATGTTCGTTAGCCCTGAAATCGATTAAAAAGTCCAGAATCCGAACCCTTGGACTGATTTCGCCCTTATGCAGTCCACGCTTAACTTTAAGCACTAGTTAACTCTTGTACACAATTTGAACGTTCTATATTAATTTTAAGTTACTATTTTTAATAATTTCGATTATAAACTTTTAAAACTTAAGAGGGTCCAAGAGGGATATTGAACCACCACTCCAATTGATCCCAAATTAGGGCGACACGCAAGGGATAGTAAAGAACACCCTTGTGCCAAATTTGAAGCTTCTACATTTTTTCAAGTTGTTATCTTTATTAATTTTAAAGATATGCTTTAAGGTCTTCGGAAATGTATGGCTGGTTCCCGACCCACTACTCCAATGGGGCCCAAATTTCAAAGGCATTAAGGAGATAGGAAGGGACACATTGATACAAAATTTGGAGGTTCTATCACAAATATATATAATTTTCCATATCTAGCTCGCTTCCTTTAGGTGGTTACAAATACCATACCAAAGTTTATCTACCCTTTAACCTATTCTATAGGTGTAGGTTATAAAAAAAACCACCAATTTTTTTTATTCCATGCAATAAAAATAAAATTAAATTGAATATTTGAAATTGAAATAAAATTAAATTAAATATTTTTCTTACTATAAATGAAATAAATAAAGTTAATAATTAATTAATATTCAGTGAAATATTATTAAAAAATAAAATTAAATTTAATATCTAAAATTAAAATAAAATTAAATTAGATATTTTTTCTATTATAAATGAAATAAATAGAGTTAATAACTAATTTTAAGTAAAATTTTAATAAAATAAAAATTAAATCGAATATTTAAAATTAAAACAAAATTAAACTAAATACCTTTTTGCTAAATCATAAAATAAATATAATTAATATTATAAAGTAAATATTAAAATAAAAAGTTTAGAATATTTTGCTTAAATTTATAAATTAAAAAGAATTTTAAATTAAATTTTGAATCATAAATGTTGTTTTAGCTGACTAAATATTTTATAAATTTTAAAGTAAATCAATTTAACAAATACAATTTTCAAAAGGAAATCTTTTATTAATAACTCGACTACAATCAAGAATTTTTCAGAAATCAATAAATAAATTTGAAAATTATATTTAAATAAAAATTAATAAATAAATAAGAAATTTTTTTGAAAAGAAATTTTTATATTTTAGCCAAATTATAAAAAAAGGTATTTTAGGAAAGGGGTAAAAAATAAAATATAGAAAAATTTTTTTTAGAGAAATAGAAAGTAAGAAATAGATAAAATTTTAAAAAATTTTTAGGTATAATTAAAGAATTTTCTTATTTCAAAAGATAAAGTAAGGTACAACAAGATACAATAGGATAGAACAAGCAAGACAAAAATATAAAATTTTTTTTTATATATAAAAATTTTTTTAAGAACCTTTTTCAAATTTAAATTTAAAAATCAAATATAAAAGAAATTCCTCCTTCTTAAATAAATAAAAATACAAATCTATTGCCCCCACTTTTTACCCAGGAAATAAGGTCTTCGATATTATAGTTCCACTCATAAATAAATAAAAAATAAATAATTATAGTTTCAATCATAAATAAATAAAAAATAAATAAGAAATTTTCAAAAAAAATGGCGAGTCCAAGTAGACCAATGGCACATGGAAAATCACCACGCTTTATTTCAACTCCGGAGATACCCCAAATGGTGGAAGAAGAGGTTGCAATTGTAGAAGATCACCATGAAAACAGTGAAACAATAAGAGATACCATTAGGGAAATGGTGCAACATGAGACAAGAAGATTCCACGAATGTTTTGAAGAAGAATTCAGTGAGGAAGAATATGACGAAGAGGTGAATTTTGAAGAAGATGTAAACCTAATAGGAATGGATAGAGATCCGGACGTCGTTAAGAGTTTGCAAACATTTTCAGGAACCAGTATGGCGCATGGAAAAAAGGAGTTGAACGAATACTAAAAATTTATGATCATCTGAGAAGTACCCCGAAATACTTTGGAATTATTAACGCTATTAGAAACAAGATCGTAGGGGAAGCTAATACGGCCCTTTTATCATTCAACACGCCATATAAATGGACAAGAATTGTTAAATGCCTTGATATGCATTATGCCGATGATAGAGATATAGGAACTCTGGAATATCAAATGACAACGATGAATAAAAGAAATCTGACGGTTCACGAATATTATAAAGCAATTTACCAACACTTATCCCTCATTTTGGAAAAACTTATCTCTGTGAATTTAACAGAGGATTAATTTGCAACTATGACACGATATTATAGAGAAAAAGCTTTAGATGCATTCATAAATGGTCTTGATCAACGCCTATCCGATTTGATGATTATGAGAGAACCCAAAGATCTGCCACAGGCGCTTCGTTTCTGTCTCAAGCTTGACAATGCCAACAAAAGATCAACCCATGTGCAAAGAAACAAATCAGTAGCAGTAACTCAAAGAATTCAAACAACAATACCAGCAATAGTAAATCAAGGACTCATAAGAAATCCATCTCGACCCCAGGGAGTTTATAATACACCCAACAGATATTTTAGACACAACCCATTCAATAAATCATATTATAGAAATAATCAGAACCCCAATTATCAAGGACAACAAATGTTATATCCAAATAAACCTAAATCCGAAACCAGAAGCTTAATAAGGTGATTCCCAACATCTAATAATAATATTCAAAACTATAAACAAAACAATTATGGACAATCTTCAAGAATCCCAACATCTAATAATAATATTCAAAACTATGCACAAAACAATTATGGAAAATTTTACAGCCACTAATAATAATCAAACATTCAGGCAAAATGGTCAAGGGTATAATAAAAACATTCATGGATACTATCAAAATAGGCATGGCAGAATTACGGAAATAATCAGTCATCCAAGCAGAATAATTTTCAAAAGATAGATCATACAACAACAGCAACATATGACGGTCAAAATAAAAGAAGCTGTAATTGCGCAATTGCTAAGGAAACCCAACAATCAGCCACTAACAATTTTTTAGATTAAATGGCTCTTCACTCCCTTACTTAGAAATCAAAAAGGAGAATGGAGAGCAATACAAATTTTTAATTGATACAGGATCCAATAAAAATTACGTCCAACAGAAAAACATACAAAATCCCATACCTAATGAAAAACCATTTTATATTAACTCAATAGGAAACAATATTAAAATTACACATCATGCAAAAATTAAATTAAAATCAAATTTACCTAAATTAAAATTTTACATTTTACCCAATTTGCTTTCCTTCGACGGGATAATAGGCAACGATTCGTTGAGCAATAATAAACACAGAAGGAAGTTATATGACAATATATCCGAATGACAAAATAATATTAAAAAAACTATTAGCAGAAAGCATTAACATTCTATTCATTAATAATTCGATTCAACCATTTGGAGCCTTCACTGAAATTAAAATTGGAAAAATTATTAAAAGATATAGCAACCTCTTTGTCGATCCTGATCAAAAGTTAACTTTTACAACAAGAATAAGGGGAGAAATTCGCACCAATACGGACGAACCAGTGTATTGCAGAGCATATCCGTATCCTATGGCATTGAAAGATGAGGTTGAAAAACAAATAGAAGAATTATTACGAGATGGAATTATAAGACCTTCAAAATCCCCGTATAATTCGCCTGTATGGATCGTCCTCAAAAAACAAGACGCTTCAGGGAAGAAAAAATATCGTATAGTCATTGATTATCGCAAATTAAATGCTAAAATATTACCTGACAAATACCCTATCCCCGAAATAAATTAAGCTCTTTCAAATTTAGGGGATAGTAAATGTTTCTCAGTAATTGATCTTAAAAGCGGATTGCACCAAATTGCACTCAAGGAATCAAACATAGAAAAAACGTCGTTCTCCATAAATAATGGCAAGTTTGAATTCCTGCGTCTACCTTTTGGCCTAAAGAATGCACCGTCTATTTTTCAAAGGGCCTTAGTTGACATTCTAAGACCACATATTGGAAAAAGGTGCTATGTCTACATCGACGATATAATAATTTTTGGAAAAAACGAAGCAGAACACCTACAAAACTTAGAAAATATTTTTGATACTTTACAGAATGCCAACATGAAAATTCAACTAGATAAATGTGAATTCTTCCACAACGAAGTAGAATTTTTAGGATTTGTCGTAAGTTCAAAGGACATTAAAACCAACCCAAAGAAGGTCAAAGCCCTTCAGGTTTTACCACCACCTAAGACACTAAAGAAACTGAGGTCCTTTCTTGGGATGTCAGGCTACTACAGAAGGTTTATTTGTAATTAAGCAATGATCGCGAAACCCCTGACATCCTTTTTGAGGGGGGAAGGAGGACGAGTGTTCAAGACGCAGTCGAAAAACATCCCTATTTCTATGAACGAAAATGCTATTAAAGCATTCAAGCAACTGAAAGACGCTTTAATTTCAGAAGAAGTTTTACTAATCCATCCAGATTTCAACAAAGAATTCGAAAAAACTCGCATCAAAAATATTGAAGTTCTAAAGCAGAAACAAGAAAATGATCTCAAATTTCACAACAAAAAAAGAAAACCAATTATACAATATGCATAAACAAAATCGAAATTCAACTGTTTTAACAGATTCGGGTAGATCGTACACAAATCAAATATAAAATCATAGTTTGTATATCAATCTTTGCAAACTGCATTATTTTAAACATAAAAAAAAAAAAAAAAAAAAAAAAATAATAATAATAACAAAAATCCACTTCTCTTTTCTATTTTCTCAAATTTTCAAGTCCTCATATTTACTGGGCAAAAGTTTAGCTGAAGTACAAATATAGGATTACTCAAGATCATACCTCATCAACATCGAACTGGGAGAAGCAAAAATCCAACAAGGAAATTACAGACTCATACACATAACCGATCTCGGTGTAATTAAAAATTCTTTAAATTATTTGAAGTCAGTGATGGCAGACGAGAATGTAAAAGTTCATCTATTACATCAATATCTCTAGTACGAGGCACTACAAATCCAACAATATCTCGATGAATTCAAACCTCGGAGAGTAAAACAATCACTCAACTTTCTAGGAAGCGCATGGAAATGGATTGCAGGAACACCGGACCATGATGACTTTATTATGATTAAAAGGAACATGAATAATTTATTAGAAAACAATAATAAGCAGACAATAATCAATAAAATCCATAATGACAGAATTAATAATATTACCCGTATTGCAAATCAAATTTTAGATAATATCTAAATAGAAAGAAAATTAAGTAATCAAAACGCCATTATAATACAAAGTAAATTAAAAATAATTAAAGAAGAAATAATAAATATAAAGTATGCCATACATTGGGCAAAAACCGGTACTATAAACCCCATATTATTGTCTAAATCCGAAATAGAAACATTAACTAAAGTTCTAGATAAGGAAAACTTTCCTTGCAGTAGTTCGGAAGAAGCATTAGATCTCGCCAATATTAAAATTATAAAAAATGAAACTTGCTTATTCTATCTTGTAGAGATACCCCTAACAGATAAAAATATTTATAAAAACCTTTTGCTAAAATCTGTAAAAAAAAATAATAAAATATTAAAATTAGATTTTGAAAATGTATTAATAAATGAAAAAGAAATGTATGGAATAAAAGGAAATTGTAAAAAAATAAATAAAATATTTATATGTAAAAAACAAAACATTGAAATTGTGAATTCTACTTGCACAAAGAAACTCATAGAAGAAAGAAATTCGAAATGCAATTTAATAAAGTCATTATATCCCGTACATAGATGAAATAGCCAGTGACATGCTCCTACTAAACAACTTCAACGGAATAATTCGATTCAACCAAGAAAATAGAACACTCAACGGAACTTATGTAATAAGGTTCCATAATGCAACAATAGTGATAAATAATCAAACTTTCTCATCTATAGAGACTTCAACAACTAAGATCTTACCACCAATTCTGCAACCGAAATTTATGGAAGGAGAATTACCTTAACATTTATCATTGGAATTTTTAAACGAGATACACAACAACAATACAAGGGAAATTGAATTAATGAAGGACGAAAGGATAATAGAGCGCACCATTAGTATTAGGTTTCCTGTTATTATCATACTTGTTCTACTAACAATCGGAATAATTATCATTCAAAAGAAAGGGGTTAAATTTATAATCAACAGAACAACGAGGAGCATGACAACAAGGAAACAACTACAAATTTAGAACAAGAAAAAATCAGTTCAATCAAACCAATTAAAATGACAGAAGAACATACAAAACCAACTATAGTAAAGAGATGTTCCATTATCGAAAGCCAAATAGGGACATTTGGTGTTAAAGGGGGAACAGTTAACAACCGTTAACCTTCCATATATTGCGAAATTGTTTTCTAATTTTTTTTCTAAATAAATTGTTCACACGGGAACGATTTATTTTCATCAAATTTCAATTAACGTTTTTTTTATAAAATTTAAATATCAAATTTCAATAATTTTAAAATAATAATTTTTTTATAATTTCGTAACTTTCGGACATTCACACAAAAAATATATTAAATGCTTAGGATGCATTTCTTAATAAAAAAATATCCACGCGGCGTCTTTGTGCAGGCAGAATGAAAAATTGAAATACTAATTCAACTCACTTCTTAATTAGCTTCAATAAAGAAAAGTAATATTTTTGTATAAAATCATTTATTTAAAAAATAAATAATAAAAAATCTTTTTTTGTAAAATAAAAACTTTTATTAAAAAATTTAATAATTTTTTATTTTTTTGGCTTGCATGAGCAAGAAAAACTAACTTATATAATATAATAAAAATTAAAAAAAAGGAATTTAACCGTTTATTAAAAAAACATTTTGTTGTTTATTTATAAAATACTATACAAAATATGTTTTATGGTAAAATTTAAGCCTTTTAAAAATATAAAAGGGTTAAATAAAAAGGGAAATAAGAAAGAATCCTCGTGTATTAAATTTAAAGTTTCTATATTAATGAATTTCGAAGAAAATCTTTTTAGTTTTGGGATTTCTTAGGCACCTGAACCATCACTACAATTTTTTTTTTTTTTTTTAAATAAACTTTTATTTTGTAATAATTTTTACATATAAATATCTTAACCTACAAAACAAAATTAACAAACAAGGTATAACTCTTTTATTTTTAACATTTAAAAATATTTGAATTTTTTTATGTTAAATTTAATATATAATAAGTAAAATTATTTCTGTTTTAAAGTACAAAACTATTGTAGTATAATCTTATTCATACATCATTGAAAAATTTTAAAAAACCAATGTTTAATAATTTTTTTTTTTTATAAAACTTAACTAACCTAACCTAACTTAACCTAAACTTAAATTTAAATAAACTAACTTATTGACTAAAAATAGCACAAATGCTTTTAAAAATTATATTAAGATGTATTTAACCACCAATAATCTTTATTTATAATTTTATCTTTTTCTGGTATGGACATTTCGTATCTTAAATTATCTCCGTTAATATTGCCTGGGATATACTCGATTTTTTTGCATGTAGCCCGTCTACTATAATGAAATAGTATAGGGACATGATCTTGGTTTTGAGTGTATCTATATTTGTCTAAGAAGATGAAGTGCTCAGGAGCTATAAAACCCGTGAGCAAGGTCTTCTTAATGTACTCCTCATTGTGGTAAAATATATGTGATATTAGACCATTTTCTGGAGTTTTTAATGCTCTATCAAAATGACTTCTGATTAATTTTATCATAAAATTATCTATTCTCATGATTTTGGCTTCCTTGTACAAATATTTATTAGAATAAAAATGCTTGTATTCGGACTCAGGCTTTCTATGTTTATAAATACAAACTCTTATGCACTTTCTGTCGAATTTACGTATTTTTTCCATTAAGCTTGCACTAATGTTGTACCATATTGGTACCCCATAGACAAGATTTGGCCTAATTAATGTCTGGTAGCATATTATTTTAACTCTATTGCTAATATTTTTGTTGTAAAAGAGTTTTTTAGCTGCCATAAAGGATTTATTGCCTTTATCTATTGAGTATTTTACATGATCTATGAAGTTTAAGTTTCGATGTAACTGAACTCCAAGATATTTAACGAATTTTTTGTTTGCGAGAGTTGACATAGGCGATTTAATTTTAAATTGTTTCCAATTTTTTCTAATGTCTGAACTAGTTTTGTCAACCGTATTACGGAATAATATGGTTTCACATTTGTTGTAGTTCATTTTTAATATCCATATCTTGCAATAATCCTGCACAATATTAAACATTTTTTGTACATTATATTGAATGCTATTTACAGTGTCATTCGCAGAGTATATTATAATATCATCTGCGAATGCCAGGGCGTAGTTATTTCCTTTTACTCGTTCTAGCAAGAATAAAAGATCTGCTGTATATATAGTAAAAAGGATAGGTGCATTAACAATACCTTGCTGAAGACCGTTTTCAATTAGGAATGATTTGTCAGACTCGTTATTTTTGCTATATACTAAAAATTTGTTGTTATATAACATATTTTTAATCAGTATAATTAAGCGTGGCGGGAACTTATATTTTATTAGTTTATAGATTAATCCATCCAACCAAACTGAATTAAAAGCCTTTTCAAAGTCAATCAGACAGGCACCAATGCCGTATTTCTTGTTTATGAACCAGCAGATATCTGAGGTTAATTTGGTTATAGTATTAACAGTACCATGTTTGTGCCTAAACCCAAACTGATTTTCTGGAATAAGATTGATTGACTTTGCATAATTTGAAATTTTATCGTTTATTAAGGTTTCAAATACTTTACTAATGTTTGGCAGTAAACTTATCGGTCGATTATTGCTGGGATTGGTTGGATCTTTGCCAGGTTTTTTTAGCAATATCGTTTTCGATGTTTTCCAAATATGCGGAAAATACGAATTATTTATTGCATTATTGAATAGGATAACATATTTCGAAATAATTACACCACTTAAATTTTTTAAAACTATGTTTGGGATTTTATCGATACCAGAAGAAACTTTATTTTTTAAAGCTTTAAACTTTAAAGAAAGCTCTGACTGGTTCGTGAATTCGCTATTTTCACCACTTTGCTCAGATGATTTGTTTGTGTTGGAGAAATTACTCAGAGTTGAGTTGAAATTTAATGTTTGAGAGTGGTTCCCACACAAGGTGCAGTATAATTTATCTCTTGGATCTTCTGCAGTAATTGAGCATTGTTCCGGCCTGTGATTATTGCCACATTTTACACATCTCAACTGCATATAACAATTAGCAGCAGAATGCGAGAAGCGTTGACATTTTGTGCATTGTAAGTTGTGGGATTTTATTAGTTTTTCCCATTTTACTATTTGGTAGTCCAGCACATTAATTTTCATAATATCATTTGTCAAGCTATCAGCTGAAGCTTGAACGATATAATATGGAAGAGTTATTCCGTTGTTAATGGAATATTTGGTGGTTAATCGTGTAACCTTTTCAAATTTTATGTTTGTTATTTCTTGTTCTTTTAACAAATGAAGAACTTCCTCTGGTGAGTACATACTATTTAAACCTTTTAGGATTAAGGTTTTCTTTTTTTCCGTTTTAGGTGTGAATGTAAAATGGTCAATTTTATCTTTTTCTAGCAATGCACGAGCTTTTTTAAAGTCTTCCATATCGTATGTGTACAACAATGAATGCTTTTCATTGTGCTCTTTTATCACGAAATTTTTTATACCTAATTTATTCTTGATAAGACATTTTAGCCTGTCAACTCTGGTATCAAACATATTTATTGGTGGCATTTTTTCACCTTTTCCGCGCAGGAAATTAATAGTTGATGGTCGTTTTTCTTTTTCGCTTTTTTTTGTTGGTGTTTTTTTGAGGTTAAGGACGTCAAATGTATCCTCCTCGTCAATTTCAACAATTTTTGGCTCTGCTTGTTCGTTGTTATCTTCTTCTGTTTCGCTGTATTCATCGGTAAGATCCATTAATGAACTGTAATAGTTCGACTCGGCTCTTGGTGAACTAGATGATGTTGAAGGATCAAACTATTTTAAGGCTTTTCGTAACTCATTATTTTCTTTTATTAAATGTTCAACTAAATTTTCAATTCGGCTTGCACCGCTTTTAGCTTTTTGTTGGTCTTTATTTTCACTTTTGTCTAGGATTTCTTTAAATCTGACATTTATTGTCTCTTTTAATAAGTTTTTTTTTTTTTTCGATGGCATGATTGCTATCCTTGATAGGATGCAATCTGTAATTATACCACTTATTTATTTTAAAAAAATTATTTTTTTATTAAAGTTTTTTTTTTTTTTTTTTCGTTAAAATTTTTAATAAGATTTTTAATCTTAAATATTTTTGAATTTTTAATTTTTATAATAATTTTATTTTTAATTTTCACAAAGAATAATAAACTTGATCGCTTGACAGCTGAAATCCTCAATCCGAATTCCCATCACTACAATTAAGTCTAAATTTCGGGGACACATAAGAAATAGGAAATATATTCTTTCACTTCGAAATTATACTTGTTTGGTCTCATATGGATCAAAAGCTTCTAGAATACGAACTCATTGTCCCAACTCAACTAGAACCAATTCCCATTGTACTTTCATTACTAGTAACCTAGAGTTTAAATTTCATCAAAATAGCGGCATTATTTTTTGAGTTATGGTGTTTTTAAGATATATGTTTGTTAGCTCTTGAACTTTTCAAGGGTTCCAGAACCCGAAACCATGGTACGATTTTGCCCATATGCAGTTCCCGTCATACTTTCAATACTAGTTAACCCTTGTACACAATTGGAGCGTTCTATATTAATTTTAAGTTATTATTTTTAGTAATTTCGATTATAACTTTTAAACCTTGAGAGGTTTAAGAGGGGTACTGAATCACCACTCCAATTGATCCCAAATTAGGAGGACACGCAAGAAATAGTAAAGAACACCCTTGTGAATTTGAAGCTTCTGCATTTTTTCAAGTTTTTATCTTTATTAATTTTGGAGATATGCTTTAAGGTCTTCGGAAATGTGTGGCTAGTCCCCGACCCACTACTCCAATGGGGCCCAAATTTCAAGGACACTAAGGAAATTTGAAGGGACACCCTAATAACAAATTTCTAGGTTCTATCTTCATTGGTTTCGGAATTATGCTCGTTTGGTCTAAATTCGATCAAAAAGCTCTAGGTTCTGAACCGATGGTCCAATCTCGACCGCACGCAATCCCCGCTGTAGTATCATTACTAGTAATCCATAGCATAAATTTGATGAAGATAGCGTCATTAGTTGTTGAGTTATCGAGATTTTTTATATATGATCATTAGCCCTTGGTCCGAATAAAAGGTCCAGAATCCGAACCCATGGGCCGATTACGGCCATTTGCAATCCCCGCCGTACTTTCAGTCCTAGTAATCTACAGTTGAAATTTCATCAATATATAGTTACCGTGCCTACGGATGGACGGACATGGCTATCTCGACTCAGGAGATCACGCTGATCACAAATATATATAATTTTCCATATCTAGCTCGCTTCCTTTATGTGGTTACAAACACCATACCAAAGATAATATACCCCTTTACCTATTCTATAGGTGTAGAGTATAATAAACGATAATATTATAATTTAGTTATTTCATTAATTAATTAATTATATGACTAATAGTAAAAAATACTTAGAATACAACCACAATGCATTCAAGAAAACCTGTTAATAAATGTGAAATAAAATGTTGGAGCTTAAGTGTTAACGTTTAATTTTGGATAAACTTCACTGTTAAGTTACTATTTTATAAAAACATAAAAATTTTAATTTTTAGACCTAGTAGGCGTTCAATGGGGAAGGTTCCCATATTTTTGCTTTGCAAACTTATGGTGGATCTGCCCACCACCCATCCTGTCCTCACCGATCAATATTTTTTGGGTCTAGGAAAATAATTGTGAATTCCACCAAAATTTGGTACTTTACCTAGAATTTTATTATCTAAGCAAAAATGGTTAAAACTAAGAGACAATTTCACCAATTTAAAGAAACTTTTTCGAATTTAAAAAAAACATTTAATGGGTGCTGAAATATAATGACAAAGCTTCAAATTTTGTATATTTGTAAAAAAAAATTTGAACAGGTTTTCAAGTTACAGGTGTTTAGAAATAGCAAAATTTCAATTTTCAAGCACTTACAGTTTCTAAATTGGGGACTTGACGAAACAACTTTGTTAATCAACTCCCAAAATATCAAGACCTCTCCTAAATATCACATATCTTCTAAAGAGCTTGAACCCTTTAGAAGATATGTGAGTCCAAAAATTTTACAAAACTTGAGTTTTGCATAATTGAAAATTTTAGTACCGTATGGCAGCTTAAACATTTGTCTTTGAAAAACTTATAAAGTCTATAAGACCAGCTATCTTTTGTCGTTTTCAGAGCTACAGCCTCCAAACTTTGGGTATTGGAGTAGGTGGAGCTACAGAAAAAAATTCTTCTATGAAATTATTTGTTTTGTTATATCTACCCGTTGTTAAAAGTTCTTTACTCTATTTCAAACGGTGTAAAAGTTTTGTAAACATACGAACGGACGGCCAGACGGACGAACGGACAGTGTGAAGCTATATTTTTACAAATTTTTTTGAAAATGTGCTAAAAAGACCATAACTCAAAAACTAATGATGCTTTTTTGATGAAATTTAAACTTAAGGTTACGAGTAATGAAAATACCGCGGGGATTGCTTCTGGTCAAGATCGGACAATGTGTTTTGATTCTAAAAGCTTTTGATTGAATTGAGGCAAAACAAGTAATCTATATATATAAAAGGGAAAGTTTGTTTGTATGTTTGTTTGTTTGTTTGTTTGTTTGTTTGTTTGTATGTAGCGAATAGACTCCTAAACTGCCCAGCCGATTTTCATGAAAATTTGTATATAGGGGTTTTTGGGTACGGAAAGAAATCGTGGCCCAAAAATTTTGCTCTAACGGACCGACAAGTTGGGGCTGTGGTGCAAGTATTTAAACTTCTTTGTTCTAAAATGAAAACAGTTTGACCGATTGACTTCAAATTTTGTATACGTGATGCTCTTTGAGAATTGAGTAGACACTATTAACAGTTTTGGAATTTGTTAACCCATGTCGGGCCGACGGGTGGTCAAAAAAAATTTTGGGTCCAAATTTTGTCCGATTTTACGAAATTCTGCTTTGGCTTAAAAAAAAGCCCCAAAAAAAAATTTTGTTGAGTTCCATTAACCCATTGCGGCCCAACAGCTTTTTATAGGTTTTTTCAATATTTTACTCTAAATGCGAAACGGTTTGACCGAGTGACTTCAAATTTTATGTACGTGATTCTCCTTGAGAATTGAGTAGACACTATTAACATTTTTGGAATTTGTTAACCCATGTCGGGCCGACGGGGTGTAAAAAAAAATTTTGGGTCCGAATTTTGTCCGATTTTATGAAATTCAGCTTTGGCTTAAAAAAAAGCCCCAAAAAAAAATTTTGTTGAGTTCCATTAACCCATTGCGGCCCAACAGCTTTTTATAGGTTTTTTCAATATTTTACTCTAAATGCGAAACGGTTTGACCGAGTGACTTCAAATTTTGGGTCCAAATTTTGTCCGATTTTATGAAATTCTGCTTTAGCTTTAAAGAAATCCCCAAAAAAAATTTTGTTGAGTTCCATTAACCCATTGCGGCCCAAAAGCTTTTTATAGGTTTTTTCAATACTTTACTCTAAATTCGAAACGGTTTGACCAATTGACTTCAAATTTTGTATACGTGATGCTCCTTGAGAATTGAGTAGACACTCTTAACAGTTTTGGAATTTATTAACCCATGTTGGGCCGACGGGGTGTCAAAAAAAATTTTGGGTCCGAATTTTATCCGATTTTATGAAATTCTGCTTTGGCTAAAAAGAAAACCCACAAAAAAATTTTATTGACTTGCATTAACCCATTGGGGCCAACAGCTTTTTATAGGTTTTTTCAATACTTAACTCTAAATTAAAAACGGTTTGACCGATTTTCTTTAAATTTTGTATACGTGCTGCACTGTGAGAATTGAGTTGACACTATTAACAGATTTGGAATTTGTTAACCCATTATGGCTTTATGACTTATTCGAGTGTGATTTAAAGCCATATTAAAAAATTTCGCGATTATGGTTTTATGAGACACACAAAAGAGTCATAAAGCCATTAAGGCTTTATAACATATGGCGTTATATCACGGCACCGATATTTCCTGCATGTATGTAAAATTTTCGACTGACTGTTTGTTTACTTGTTTTAAAACGATTTTCTTAGGATTATTCTAACAATTTTTCAACAAATCAGATTTCACTTGGAACTTTTCATAATTATTAAATAATAATAAAAATTAAAATTTTAATTCAGTTAACATTATTCACCGGAAACCCACCATCCTCAACTTTATCGTCAAGGAGCACCAAATTGTCAAGAAGCACCACGTATAGAATAATAAGAGATAATCATTCAAGCTGTGGTGCAAACTATTTTTTAAAGCTTTTGTTTCGCAATTGGTTAAAAGAACTCGACAAAACATTTTTTTAAACATTCTCCTAATTCAAAGAAATATATATGTACGCATACAAAATTTAAAGTCAATTGGTCCAACCGTTTCTGTTTAAGAGTAACGAAACGAAAAAACCTATAAAAAGTTGGTGTGCCGCAATGAGTTAACGGAACGCAACAAACATTTTTTTGAGACTTTGACCAAGCAATAGTTCGCAAAATTGGACGTAATATCCTTCCAAAATTTCTTTTTGGCTAATTGTCGGGTCGGCACGGTTTAACAAATTCCAAATCTGTTAATAGAGTGGCTCCATTCTCAAGGAAGAACACATATACTAAATTTAAAGTCAATCGGTTAAACTATTTCTAATTTATGGCAAAGTAACGAAAAGCCTATAAAAAACTTTTTGGCCGCAATGGGTTAACGGAACTCCAAAAATATTTTTTTGAGGCTTTCTATTTAACAAAAGCAGTATTTCGAAAAATTGGTCGAAACTTGCTCTTTTACAATTTTCACGCTACCGAGCGACGGATAAATCTGCTAGTGTATACATAAAAGTAAGAAATAAGAAAAAATTAGATGTTTCTTAAATGGACCGTTTAAAATTGTTGCACAAAAAGAACCAAATAGCACAGTAATTATAAATAACAAGTAACTAGAATTAAATAATAACAATATAGTTAAATCTAGAAAAACAGCAAATATGCTAAATTACTACAAAAATAAATATTATAGTTAAATTTTTTTAATAAATAAAAATATATAATGAAACTAAATTACTTTTAATATGTATTTAAATTGATATTATAATAAAAAGTTGGTTTAAATTTTAAGAAATATAAACTAATATTTTTTTCTTTGGGGGAAGGATGTTGTATATCCTAAAATAATTGCTATAACAGTAAATGACCTAAAATACAAATTAATATCTATATTTATTTGTTTGTTTGTTTGTAGCGAATAGACTCTTAAACTGAACAGCCGATTTTCATGAAAATTTGTATATAGGGGTTTTTGGGTACGGAAAGAAATTGTGGCCCAAAAATTTTGCTCTAACGGACCGCCAAGTTGGGGTTGTGGTGCAAGTATTTAAACTTCTTTGTTCTAAAATGAAAACGGTTTGGCCGATTGACTTCAAATTTTGTATACGTGATGCTCTTTGAGAATTGAGTAGACACTATTAACAGTTTTGGAATTTGTTAACCCACGTCGGGCGACGGGTGGTCAAAAAAAATTTTGGGTCCAAATTTTGTCCGATTTTTCGAAATTCTGCTTTGGCTTAAAAGAAAGCCCCAAAAAAAATTTTGTTGAGTTCAATTAACCCATTGCGGCCCAACAACTTTTTAAAAGTTTTTTCAATACTATAATCTAAATTCGAAACGGTTTGACCGATTGACTTCAAATTTTGTATACGAGATGCTCTTGGAGAACTGAGTAGACACTATTGACAGTTTTGGAATTTGTTAACCCATGTCGGGCCGAAGGGTGGTCAAAAAAAATTTTGGGTACAAATTTTGTCCGATTTTACGAAATTCTGCATTGGGTTAAAAGAAAGCCCCAAAAAAAATTTGTTGAGTTCAATTAACCCATTGCGACCCAAAGGCTTTTTATAGGTTTTTTCAATACTTTTAACTCTAAACTAAAAACGGTTTGACCGATTTTCTTAAAATTTTGTATACGTGTTCCCCTGTGAGAATTGAATTGACACTATTAACAGATTTGGAATTTGTTAACCCATGTCGGTCCGACGGTTGGTCAAAATAATTTTGGAAGCTGATATTGTCAAAATTTGCGAAGTACTGCTTTGGCTAAAAAGAAAGCCTCAAAAAACTTTTGTTGAGTGATTTGAAAAGCAAATTACGTCCAATTTTGCGCAATACTGCTTTGCCCAAAGAGAAAGTGTAGTTCCGTTAACCCAGTGGGCACAGTGGCTTTTAATAGATTTTTGCGTTACTTAACTCTAAATTAGAAACGATTTGACCGGTTGACCTCAAATTTTATATGTGTGAAGCAACTTGAAAATGGAGTTGAGTCTGTTAACAGTCGGTCCTACGATTTTTGAAAAAAAATTTTTTTAAAGTAAATTACGTCAAAATTTTGAAAGTAGTTTGTGCTGCTTTGAATTACAGAAAGTTTCAAAAATTACTAGAATAATCCTAGAAAAATCGTTTTAAAAAGATTGCTTTCATACATTTTAAAATTTACATGTGTAAACCGTGTGCAATTTTTGTGTTAACTTTTTCCAGTAACATCAACTTCAATTAAACCTCCATTGAGAGGCGCAGCAACGCGCACCGGGTATTAGCTAGTTTAATATAAATTTTAAATAACCTAGGTAATTTAATAATGAACTAGGTCAGTAAATGTTGTAATACATTCTTTTGACCCAAGTAAAATTCTTTGTGACTTAGCAATCAATTTTAATAATTTACTGCTCTAGATTAAATTTGTATGGATTTGAATAAATCAAAATTAGTATATAAGGATCGATATTTTTAAATAAAAATCAGAATTAATCAAACTTCAAAAATATAAACATATCTTTTTATTTAATATATTTTATTCCTGCAGTCTATTTGCATGGATTAAAATAATAATTTATAATTAATATTTTAATATTTAATAATACTTATTGGAACAACCATCCTAGATACATTTGCATGGTTGTCTTCTATAATATAACATTAAATTTGAACTAAATAGGTGTTGGGTATTTCTAAGTCGGTTCCACTGACTGTTTCTTTGCTTTTTTAAAATTTATGTTAAAAAAAAAATGGAAAAACTAAAAATTAATTTAAATGCATGTCTTTTATGAAAAAGATTAAAGATATATTTCGAACATGCAGGTTGTTATATCTGTAAAAATATTTTAGTTAAGGTACCTGAAAATTTTCATATTTTAAAAAAAAATTGTACTCAGCTTTTTTTTTTTTTTGTTTTTATTAGACAATAAAAACTGGTATAAAAATCTCTTATCAACTAACTTACAACTAATCTAATATTTAAAATTGTAATAAATATTAATAAAAATTTAATACACAGTTAGAAATTTTAGATACATTTAATTTTTTTTTTTCTTTTATGTTTTTTTTTATTTTAATATTTATTTTTTCATTTTCTTATCTATTTTTCAATAATTTAGTTGGGGTAGTACAGCTTTCAATCAATTGTTGAATAACCTTATGTTTGAAGCATATTTTATATTCGCTGGAAGAATATAAAAGACTTTTAGCCATTAAACATAATATCTCTTTTACCCCTTTACGTTCTTGGTGTTTTTAATCGATAATGGTCCGGACTTCTTGTGAAGTAGCTATGAATTGAAGCATTTGTTTGTATTTTTAAATTGCTTTTGATTAAGTTATTTGATAGTTTGTAAATCAACTGGCAGTTTTCCAAAAATATTGTTTGTTCAACGGTAGGTATATTTCGATCCGAATACAATGATGACTGAAAGTGGGCGTGGAAAACCAATTTAGCTACATCTTCACTTAGTTTAGGATATCTTCCAATTGCACCATTTAATGACATTATGGCTTTCTTTAAATTATCTATATGTATTTTCCAAGAGAGATCTTCATCAATAAGTAAAATTAAAGTAAAAATAAGTCTTTGGATTTGTAGATTATTAAATATTATTTGATATTTTCTTCTAGTTGTTTCTTGTTTTTACCTTTGTACAAAATGATTGTATCATCTGCAAACATTGAATAATGTCTACTTAGACCAATTTTGTTGAAGCTATTCACACAAGCTAAATAAAGAATAGGGCCAAGAATTGTGCCTTGTGGAACTCCAATTTGCAGACTTGCTCCTTCATTAATATGATCATTTATTCTTGTTTTGATTTTACGAGAATTCAAATAAGATTTAAATGGATTTGCTGCAACTCCTCTTATACTCATATTAAAAAGTTAAACTATTAATTTATATATCATTATTTACGGTGTCAAAGGCTTTTTTAAATCTAAAAGAATAGCGACTGCATAATTATTTTTATCTAACACCATATTTATGAAATAAACAACTTCAAGCACCGCTACTTCTGTGCTGCTTTTAAAAAACCAAATTGGTGGTCATCAATTAGATTTGAATTAGTAAAAAATGCAATTAAAAGACGTTTAATGACCTTTTCAATCATCTTGGATAGATAATTTTTTTGTTCTCTTTTTTTTTTGTTTCTGTTTTTTTTTCCTGATTCAAAAATTGGAGTGATAGTACATTCTTTGGCCCTATTAGGAAAAAACCCAGTCGATAAAATTTCATTTATTATTTCAATAAGCTTGTTTGATATTATGTACCTAATTGATTTGACATGTTTTATTGTAATGCCTTCTAGTCCTGGAGATGAATTAGTTTTAAACGAGTTTATAATTTGTGTTGTTTCATTACTATCTGTTGGAGTAAAATAAATTGAGTTCTGGTTTATGTGATCCTGTGTACTTATTACATTGTTTGTTTGGTTGATGAAATTTTTGTCTAACTTGCTTCCGACGGTAATGAAATGATAATTTAGAATATTAGCTGCTTCTAAATCTTATATTTATAGAGTATAATTATACTTATAGAGTGATTTCACCTGTGTTCTTCATTGCGTGTATTGTCGAATCATCTTTAGAAATGTTTAAATTTAAATGCTTATTAATAACTTTTCATAGCTGTTGAGGGTTGCAACTTTCACTAATTTAGTTCATAAAGTAGTTATCCATTGCCTCTTTTATTAATTTTTGAATAAAATTTTTAATTTTTTATACCTATTTTGCAGATCACAGTTGTTTTTATTTTTATTAAGTATAAAAGGATTAATCCAGTAGTTTTGTTTCCGTCTTCTAACTATTCTTATTGAAGAAGCTAATTCTTTACTTACATTTATACATTCCATGATTTCATCATAAGAGTTACACATTTGAATTTTTTGCGCAGCGAAGTTTTGAAATGCACTCCAGTTAGTTTTTTAATAGTTACTCGTGTCATTTGTTCAAGTGTGATATTGCATTTTTAATATTTATGTCCAAAACTTTGTGGTCACTAATAGGATTATCCGGCAATTTGATCGTTGTGGTAAATGTTTTAAAATTTGCGTAATCAAGGATGCTCCCGTGATTACAATCAAATTGGCAACAGAGATTTACGGCTTGACGAATAATTCCGTTCATAGTTGTATCATTGAATATGTTAAAGTTGTATGTTTCAATTATATTAACTTATGTAATAGTATTTTCATTATTTGATATCAAATCTACGTTGGTATCAACAACTATGATACAGTTTCTAATAAAACGCCTTGAGGAGAATACCCACTGAATCGATTTAATCGTTTTTATCATTATCAGGTTATTATACATTGTAATAATTTTAACGTTAGGCTTACAATTTAGTAGTTGTATTCCGATAGGAATAAATTTCTCATTTATAGAGTTTAGCAAGAGGAGAGAAGTAAATCAAATATTGGTTTCTTATATAAATTGCTGTTCCACATCCCCTATTATTTTCTCCACAGGGATGGTTGGATGAAAATTCACGAATCTGCATAAATGGAATTTGAAATGAATAAATCCATGTTTCATTTAATATACTAATATCCGGGTAAAGTGATTTAATTAATAAAGTTAAATAATCAATTTTATGTTTAGGTACCTACCTGAAAACTTTCATATGCTTTAAAAAAATGAATTTCATAAACTTTAATTTCAGTAACTTGTAATATAGGTTAAAACAAACAAGTAAAGAAACAGCCAGTCGAACCTATTTGGTCCAAATTTAATGAGATATCCATAAGTCATTTTAAAACCATAAAAACTGTTATTAGTTTGATCGTAAGACATAGCTTACCAAATTAACTTTATAATACTAAAAATATTTTCTAATTACTTTATCTATTCAAAAATATTACAAATTCTTACTAATTTATCTATTTAAAAATATCAAAAATCAAAACAACTTGAAATAAATAAAAATATATTTATTTCAATTCAATTGAATTTAGTGATAAAAAGCTAATCAAAGCATAATATATTTAATAATTAAAACTTTTCAAAATTGCAATTATTTTAAATTGTTAGTTTATGTACCTATTAAAAAAGCTTACAAACGCAAAATATGCAATAAATGTATTTCTTAAATACAATTACAAATTTAGAATATTTTACATAAATGCAGTAAGTACCGTTGAATATAGCTTATTTATCGTACATAATGTTTTAATTATATATCACCTATGGTAATAATTATAAAATATTATACAAAATATTTTTTATAATAAAATTCTTAGCTTTTTAAAAATATAAGAGGTTTAAACAAAAAAGGAAATAGGAAAGAACCCTCGTGTATCAAATTTAAAGTTTCTATCTTCATGAGTTTCGGAGATAAGCTTTTTAATTTTGGGATTTCTTAGGAGGCACCTGAATCATCTCTACAATTAAGTTTAAATTTCGGGGGCACATAAGAAATAAGAAATATATTCTTTGGCTTCGAAATTATACTCGTTTGACCTCAAATCGATCAAAAGCTTCTAAACCGAACTCATTGTCCGAACTCGACCAAAACCAATTCCCAAGGTACTTTCATTACTAGTAACCTAAAGTTTAAATTTCATCAAAATAGCGGCATTATTTTTTGAGTTATGAAATTACACTCGTTTGACCTCAAATCGATCAAAAGCTTCTAGACCGCACTCATTGTCCGAACCTAACCAAAAGCAATTCCCATCGTACTTTCATTACTAGTAACCTAGAGTTTAAATTTCATCAAAATAGCGGCATTATTTTTTGAGTTATGCTCTTTTTAAGATAAATGTTTGTCAGCCCTTGAACTTTTCAAAGGTTCGAGAACCCGAAACCGTGGTACGTCCATATGCAGTACCCGTCACACTTTCAATAATAGTTAACCCGTGTACACAATTGGAATGTTCTATCTTAGAGGGGTACTGAACCACCACTCCGATTGATCCAAAATTAGGAGGAAACGACGGAAATATCAAAGAACACTAATATGCCAAATTTGAAGCTTCTACGTTTGTTTGAAGTTACTATCTTAATTAATTTCGAAAATATGCTTTAAGGTCTTTGGAACTGTATGGGTGGTCCCCGACCCACTACTCCAATTGGTCCCAAATTTCACGGACACTAAGGAAATAGAAAGAGACACCCTGATACCAAATTTGGAGGTTATATCTTAATTTTTTTCGGAATTATGCTCGTTTGGTCTAAGTTCGATCAAAAAGATTCAAGTTCCGAACCCATTGTCCAAACGTCACCGTACGCAATTGCCGCCGTAGTTTCATTACCAATACCCTGCAGCACAAATTTCATGATAATGGCGTTATTAGTTGTTGAATTATCGTGATTTTTTATATATGTTCGTTAGCCCTAAGACCAAATAAACGGTCCAGAATCCGAACCATCGGCTGATTTCGCCCGTATGTAGTCCGCGCTGTACTTTAAGTACTAGTTAACCCTTGTACACAATTGGAACGTTCTTTATTCATTTTAAGTTACTATTTTTAGTAATTTTGATTATAAGCTTTTATACATTGGGAGGCCTAAGAGGTAAAATTTATTTATTTTAAAGATATGCTTTAAGGTCTTCAGAAATGTGTGGCTGGTCCTCGACTAACTACTCCAATGAGGCCTAAGTTTAAAGGACACTTAGGAAATTGGAAGAGATACGCTGAAATCAAATTTAAATATTCTATCTTCATTGGTTTCGGAACTATGCTCGTTTGGCTTAAATTCGATCAAAAAGTTCTAGGTTCCGAACCCATGGTCCAATCTCGACGGTAGGCAATCCCCGCTATAGTTTCATTGCTTGTACTCTACAGCACTAATTTGATGATGATAACGTCATTAGTTGTTGAGTTATCGTTATTTTTTATATATGTATGTTCGTTAGCCCTTGGACCGATTAAAAGGTCCAGAATCCGAACCCATGGGTCAATTTCGTCCATTTGCAATCCCCACCGTATTTTGAGTCCTAGTAACCTACAGTTAAAATTTCATCAAGATAGCCCCATTAGTTTTTGAGTTCTCGTGCCTATGGACGGACGGACATGGCTATATCGTCTCAGAAGGTCACGCGAATCACAAATATATATACTTTTCCATATCTAGCTCGCTTGCTTTAGGTGGTTACAAGCACTATACCAAAGCTAATATACCCCTTTACCTATTCTATAGGTGTAGGGTATAAAAATAGGTTGATTAATCTTATTAATCTGAAAAATGACAGGTAATCACATATATAATTTTTGCTAATATGGTATAGGTAGCTAGAAAAGACTTGCATTATTTCTTATACTTCTCCTAAAATTCTGTATTAATTTTTTTTTCATACTCAGAAGCATCATACAAATAAAGAACCTTATACATATTTATTTTTATAACTTTTGACAACAACAAAAGCTCAAAATTAATAACAGGATAATTGTAATTTTTACCAACTTAAAAAAATGACATCACCTCAAGAAAAAAGTCTTCAAGAATAGCCAGACGTGATAATTTTTTTAGAGGTGCTGCGCTGAGTAGCGCATCGTATGAAGTGCCTTCAAGAATATTGATGAATATAATTCTTCTTAATCTATCGTTAGTACAGTAAAGACATACTCGCTTTGTTGTTTTTTAATTTTTATTAAATTGTTTAGTGAATACTACAATTTAATTATAATAACATTTAAACTTTAATATTACAATTTTGTTGACTCTTGCGTTAAATATATTTTTTTTTGTTTCGTAACCTTTAAAACAATAAAATAAAAAAAAATAAAAATAATATAAAATAAAATAAAAAAATTAACAACAATAATAATTTTGCAAACTTTTTGAATTTTTAACCTCTAAATCTTTTTTGTCAAACAATGTCAAACAAAATTAATAATAATTCTTCCGCAATCAAATGTGCTCATGTCACGTGCGGTAATCATGACGCTAAATTGGATTTGCTGAAATGTAAAGGCTTCTGCGGTAAAAAATTACATGGAACTTGCGTAGGTCTAGAAAGAAATTGGCATTTTTCTAGACTTTGCAACAATTTCGTTTGTGATGAATGCCTTAATATTCATGATCTGTTAGCTAACATGAATAATAAAAACATAACAAGCTTACTAGATATTAAGGATGATCAAATGCAAGTGTTAAACAAAGCGATCAAGGTAATAGACAACACTAACAATGTCTTGTTGGATTTGTGTCAACGTTTTGACGATACAAACCCACCAGGCCTTTCAACTTCAACTAACGAGGCGGCTGCAGACACAAAGTACGAAGTTGCCCATAACCTGGCAGTAATTAAATCTATTATCGATAAATTGGAAAATATAAATAAAACGGACAGGCTAGAAGAGGAAATATCTTTTCTTAAAACGGATATTAGAAAGCTTTGTATCATTGGGTCGAAAGCTTCCAATTCGTCTATAAACAATGTAGACAAACTAAAAAACGAGATCTGTTCATTAAAAACAGACATAAGGGAGATTCTGAAAAAGTCGAAGCCGGCAGTAATGTAAACAAATCTTTTCAAACAAATAAAAAAAAGACCGTTAAAGAAGCTGGGTCGCAAACGGACCAGTTTGTCAGCTTTATTTCTTCTCTCGATACTACTACTCTGGGGCCTGAGTACTTCAAACCGACAACAACTTTATCAGCTGTCAAAACAACGTCGAGTTCATCGAGTATATGATTTCTAGGGCAAACAAAATGCTCGGCTTTATATAAAGAAGAGCTAAAGAATTTAGAAGCATTGCTGTAACTAAAGCTCTTTATTGTTCTTTAGTACGTTCTATTCTTGAATATGGTAATATTGTGTGGGATCCTGCATTTCAAATACATTCTGATAGAATAGAATCTGTTCAAAAGCAATTTCTTCTTTTCGCTTTAAGAAATCAATATAATCCTAGAGATTATTCAATTCTGCCTAGTTATCTCGTAAGACTTAATTCATTGAATATGTTAAGGTTATCCTCACGCAGGCAAATTCTTTCTTCCTGCTTTACTTTTGACGTCTTAAGAAAAAACATTGACGTTCGGTATTTATTGGATAACTTTAAAATAAACAATGGTGCGAGAAATACGAGAAGCACTAAACACTTAGTTGAAAATGCTCATAGAACTGAATATGGAAAAAATGAACCAATAAATAGATGTTGCATTACATTCAATAAACACAGTCATCTTTATTCTACACAAATTTCTCGATACACTTTTAAACATAAATTAAACTTAAAATTCATTCATGACCTAAGACAATAATTTTAACCTTCATTATATCATATTACACTTCAAGTTCATATTATTTTTTAATTTAGTTACTTTATACAGTTAGTTAATACAGTTAGTATTCATAAATTTAATTTCAACTGTGTTTTTGCTTTGTATGCATTTTCTACAAATAAACAAATAATTATACTTTTGGTTCTTAATGTATTTAAAATTTTTTTGGCTATGTAATCAAATTTCATGTTAATTATGTTTTAGTTTTAAGAATTATTTTGTAAAAACCTTGTTTTGGTTCAAATAAATAAATAAATAAATAAATAATTTAGCCTAAAAAATATTTGACACAAAAACAATTACCGTCCAACAAAACTGCAAATTTCGCTATCTGAACAAACTGCACCATTAGAAAATAAATGAAGAATTGAAGATGATGCTTTTTGTTGTACCGCATTATCAGGAATATTTTGTTTATTTGCTGAGAGTTTGTTTACAATTTTGACGTCATAATCTAAAATACAAAATATTAAACATATATTCTATATTAAAAAAATATTATTTGCTTATAACCATTATTCCTTTTAACTGGTTCATAAGATGTCAATCGAAAATAAAAAATTAGATATCCAATTAAAAATAACAAAATACAAATAATGACTAATATGAAAATGTTTTTAATTATTTTACAACATCGCTGAAGCTCTCTGAAAAAAAAAGTTCTGTTAATAAATTAATATATTATTATTAAAGCATTAAATTAATTTTTGTGTGAACAATGGCCTCAAACTTACAATAAAAAAATTTTAAATAACTATTGTTTCTAAATCTTGTTGTATTAAAGAATTCTTTGGATTCTTGGATTGTCTTCATACGGTTGCCGTTGCATTTAAAATATATTGGGTATATAGAGGTTGGTAGAAGCATAAATAATATACATATATCCTTTTATTACGGCATACTTAAAACAACAAAACGAGGCTAGTTTTTAGCACATTTTCAAAAAATTTTGCAAAAATGTGCCTTAATAGCTTCACTCTGCCCGTCCGTATGTTTACAAAACTTTTACACCGTTTGAAATAGAGTTAAGAAATTTTAAACACGGGGAGATATTAGAAAAAAAATAATTTTGTACAAGAATTTTTTTCTGTAGCCCCTCACCCCCCGTTACGGAGCTACAGCCTCCCAAACTTGGAAAAGCCCTATTTTTAAATTGTTATAACAAGAGTTTTGTTAGGTGTATTTTCAATCTGGAAACGGCAAAAAATAGCTGGTTTTATACACTTTATAAATTTTTAAAAGGCAAATGTTAAGGCTTGCCATACGGTACTAAAATTTACAATTATGCAAAACTCAATTTTTGCAAAATTTTTGGCCACACATATCTTCTAAATGGTACAATCTAGGGTTTTGAAATTTTGGGAGAAGTTAGGTCCTCCAAAATCAGTAGGATTTGTTATTTTTCCCCATGGAAAAGCTATTAGAACTCTAAAATACAAAAATTTACTGTTAGCAGTAACATTTATAAGTAAGCAGTAACTTAGTCACCAGTGTATATATTTCCAAAATTAAACTCAGTATGGTAAGATTTTTTTGAAAATGTGCTTTTTTAAAACCCTTGGTTTTTTTCATCACTTGCTCTTTTATAATTTTGACCTTTTTACTCAATTTAATTTTCGGCTACATTTTGATAAAATCTCTTTATGATCTTAAGAAAGAAATCATTTAACCCAAGGAAAAAGTTGGGGGAGTGTCAGGATCTAGAATATCTTTGGTTCTCAGGAAACGTGTCCGGAAACCCTCAAAAATTAAAAGTTTTTTATCATTACTTGTCTGCATAAGGATTTTTACGAACTTTTTAAATTTTTTTCCCCAAAGAATAAATTTTATTTTTTTTCATACAAAAATCGGCATTTTAGTTATGAAAATAATGGCGACTGACATTGTGACAGGTTACATTAAAAGTACAGCCATTGTAAAATTTTATTTTGTCATTTTAAATAACGTTTAAATTGTGAACTGCTCCATAGCATATTGTGTCAAATTTATTTTGACAAACCTAAAAACATTCTCAATTTTAGCATTATCCAGCTACAGTTTTGATAATTATGGCAATGTAGATTGCATTTTATTTGATGTTTCAAAAAAACGTTAATATTTTAAACATAAACAAGTGATGAAAAAAAACCAAGGGTTTTTAAAAGGTACATTTTCAAAATTATATAGGGTTTGGTACGAAGTATTTTATCATTTATTTTTAGAAAAATATATATGATAATATCATAATTTAATTATTTCATCAATTTATTAATTACAAATTAATGTTAAGTAAAAAATGTTAACATGTGCGAAATATAATGTTGGAATTTCAATATTAACATTTATTTAGTTTTGGAAAAACATGCACTGCAAAATTATAATGATTCGCCCAATCCCCCTCTTGTCGCCTCCCTTCCTTTTTTATAAGTTCTATGATATCAGTTGTGAACTCCACCAAGCAAAACTGATTAAAACTAAATCTACTAAAAAAAAAATAAAAATAAAACTGATCAAATCTAAGCAAAACTGGTTAAAACTAAGAGACAATTTCTTCAATTTAAAGAACCCATTTTAAATTAAAGAAAAACCTTTAACATATGTTGAAATATAATGCTGCAGCATTAAATTTTGTATATTTGTAACAACAAATATTCCAGTTACAGGTGTTTAAAAATAGCAACATTTCAATTTTCGAGCCTAAAAAAGAAAAAAATTTTGTTAACCGACTTCAACAAATTTATGAGGACCTTACTTCTCCCGAAATTTCAAGATCCTAGCTTGAACCGTTTAGAAGATATGTGTAGTCAAAAATTTTACAAAAATTGAGTTTTGCATAATTGTAAAATTTAGTACCTATGGCAACCTTAAACATTTGTCTTTTAAAAACTAATAAAGTTTATAAAACCAGCTATCTTTTGCCATTTTCGGATTGAGAATACACCTAACACAACACTTGTTTTAACAATATAAATATAGTGCTGTTTCCAACTTTGTGGGGCTGCAGCTCCATAACGGGTGGGGTTACAGGAAAAAGCTTTGTACGAAATTATTTTTTTTGCAATACGTGGCGTGGAATTTTTTTGCTCTATGTAAAGCGGTGTAAAAGTTTTTATAAACATACGAACGGATGAACTGACGGACAGAGTGAAGCTATATAGGCACATCTTTACATAATTTTATGAAAATGTGCTAAAAAGTCGTTTGTAGAATTCATATTAGACTAATATTACACGAAAAATTATTTTTTTTTCTATATACGTAATAAAATTTGCAACATTGTTCTCAACCGTGATCGGATTATTGCCCACACGAAAAATGCCCACACGAAAATTGCCCACAGAAAATTGCCCACAGATAGCATTGCGCACACGATTAATGCCCACACAGAATAATGTCCACACAGAATAATGCCCACAAGGAATAATGCCCACATAGACAAATGCCCACATAGAAAAATGCCCACACGAAAAATTATTTATAAACGAGGAAGATTATAGTTGCCCTTGTCAACTTTTAGATACCCGTGCATACCCACTATGGTGTATAAAATAAACCGTAATATACTTCCCTTATAAATTTAACTCATTACTCCATAATTTGACGTAAAACAAAAAAAAAAAAAACTCACAAAACATAAAACAAAATTTTCATTCATTGTCCCATAACTTTAGCTTAAAAAAAAAAAAAAAAAAAAAATTAACAAAAAAAAAAAAAATTAACAAAAAAAAAAAATCACAAAAAAAAAAACAAAATTTTCATTCATTGTCCCATAACTTTAGCTTAAAAAAAAAAAAAAAAAAAAACAAAAAAAAAAAAAATGGCCCACCCTAAAATTCCGATGGTTCGAGTGATGTCCGACTTTGCCAACTAACTTGCCCTATTACTTTACCTGCCCAATTTTAATTATAACCTTGTAGCTTCATTAGATTCGCAGTTATTGAATCGAAAGCTTTGTATGGCAGCCCCCCCAAAATGGGGCCGTAACATTTTGAAACTTCATATAAGTGCTCGATTCATTATATAAATAACCGTGTGTAATTTTTATCGTCGTACTATAATTAGTTTTGAAGAAATTCATATTGGTGCAAATAAGTTGTATGGCAGCCCCCCGAAAATCGGGCCCTAACATTTTGAAATTTCATATAAGTGCTCGATTCATTATATAACTAACCGTGTGTAATTTTCAGCCTCGTAGTATAATTAGTTTTGCAGAAATTCATATTGGTGCAAAGAATTTGTATGGCAGCCCCCCGAAAAAGGGGCCCTAAGATTTTGAAACTTCATATAAGTGCTCGATTCATTATATAACTAACCATGTGTAATTTTCATCCGCGTAGTATAATTAGTTTTGAAGAAATTCATATTAGTGCAAAGAAGTTGTATGGCAGCCCCCCGAAAATGGGGCCCTAACATTTTGAAACTTCATATAAGTGCCGGAGTCATTATAAAACTAACCGTGTGTAATTTTTATCCCCGTAGTATAATTAGTTTTGAAGAAATTCATATTGGTGCAAAAAAGTTGTATGGCAGCTCCCCGAAGCCTTGATCCGATTTTAACCAAAAACAATAGGGAACCTAGAAATTGTCTAAAAATGACTTTGTGCGAATTTCAAGACTCTAGCCCTTTTAGTTTTTGAGTTATCGTGCTGGCACACGGACGGACGGACAGACACACATAGCTAGATCGACTAATTTTTCGATTCTGAGCCGATACGTACCCTTGACACTATATCTAGCTCGTCTAGATCGATGCGTTACAAACGGAGGAGCAAATCCAATATACCCGATGTCATATATGTATGCACGGGTATAAACAGAATTGCCGCTTTTTCCAGAATATTTAATATTTTATTTTAAATCACTAATAGATTATCTCCTAGATAGAATATAATTTTTGATTTTTTCTCTATTTATTTTAATTTAATTTTTATATTTAAAATAATTTTTCGTGTGGGCATTTTTCTATGTGGGCATTTGTCTATGTGGGCATTATTCCTTGTGGGCATTATTCTGTGTGGGCATTATTCTGTGTGGGCATTAATCGTGTGCGCAATACTATCTGTGGGCAATTTTCTGTGGGCAATTTTCGTGTGGGCATTTTTCGTGTGCGCAATAATCATCGAATCGTTCTCAACAATTCTTCCGCTTGAAATTTTCTTAAAAACAAAATTATATTTTTTTAAATAAAAAAAAAGTTGTTAAGTATTTTTGAATTATATTACAATAGCTTAAGCCGCTTTAAAGAGAGTATAATTTGGTGCAGTTATTAAACAAAACAAGTAAAGAAACAGTCCGCCGTTGCAACCGACTTAGAAATACCCTGCACCTATTTGGTTTAAATTTAATGGGAAGTCCATAAGTCATTTTACAACCATAAAAACTTTTATCAGTTTGATCGTAAGATATGGCTAACAAAATTAACTTTATAATACTAAAAACATTTTCTAATTACACTATCTCTTAAAAAATATTACAAATTCTTACCAATTTATCTATTTAAAAATATTGAAAAACAAAAAAACTTGAAATAAATGAAAATATATTTATTCCAATTCAATTACAAAATGAAAAAATTCTAATTATTAAATTTTGTATTAAAAAGCTAATCAAAGCATAATATATTTAATAATCCAAATTGTTCAAAATTGCAATTATTTTAAATGGTTATATACCTAATAAAAAAGCTTATAAACGTAAAATATGCAATAAATGTATTTCTAAAATACAATTACAAATTTAGACCTTTTCATATAATTCATTTAAATATAAAAATAAATTTTACATAAATGCAGCAAGTACCTTTTAACATAGCTGAACCACTACAGTTAAGTCTAAATTTCGGGGCCACATAGGAAATAGGAAATATATTCTTTGGCTTCGAAATTATACTCGTTCAGCCTCAAATCGATCAAAAGCTTCTAGAATCCGAATTCATTGACCAAACTCGACCAGAACCAATTTACATGGTACTTTCATTACTAGTAACCTAGAGTTTAAATTTCATCAAAATAGCGGCATTATTTTTTGAGTTATGGTGTTTTTAAAATATATCTTTGTTAGCTCTTGAACTTTTCAAGGGTTTCAGAACCCGAAACCATGGTACGATTTTGCCCATATGCAGTGCCCGTCATATTTTCAATACTAATTAACCCTTGTACACAAGTGGAACGTTCTATATTAATTTTAATTTACTAGTTTTATTAATTTCGATGATAAACTTTTACACATTGCGGGGTCTCAGAGAGGTACTGAACCACCACTACAATTGATCCAAAATTAGAGGGACACGCAGGAAATAGTAAAGAACACCCATTGCCAAATTTGAAACTTCTACATTTGTTTCAAGTTACTATCTTTATTTATTTCGAAAATATGCTATAAGGTCTTAACTGAGTGGCTGGTCCCCGACCCACTACTCCAATTGGGCCAAAATTTCAAGGACACTAAGGAAATTGAAAGTGACACTCTGATACCAAACTTGGAGGTTCTATCTTCATTGGTTTCGGAATTATGCTAGTTTGGCCTAAATTCGATCAAAAAGTTCTAAGTTCCGAACCTATTGTCCGATCCTCACCGCACGCAATCGTCCTGAAGAAAGCGTCATTAGTTGTTGAGTTATCGTGATTTTTTATATATGTTCGTTAGCGCTGAAACCGATTAAAAGGTCCAGAATCCTAACCCTTGGGCTGATTTCGCCCTTATGCAGTCCGCGCTGTACTTTAAGTACTAGTTAACCCTTGTACACAATTCGAACGTTCTATCTTAATTTTAAGTTACTATTTATAGTAATTTCGCTTATAAACTGAATACTGAACCATTTGGGATACTGAACCACCACTCCAATTGATCCCAAATTAGGGGGACACGCAAGAGATAGTAAAGAATACCCTTGTGCCAAATTTGAAGCTTCTACATTTTTTCAATTTGCTATCTTTATTTATTTTAAAGATATATGTGCGTTAGCCCTTCGATCGATTAAAAGGTCCAGAATCCGAACGCATGTGCCGATTTCGCCCATATGCAATCCCCGCCGTACTTTTAGTCCTAGTAACCTACAGTTAAAATTTCATCAAGATAGCTCCATTATTTTTTGAGTTATCGTACCTACAGACGGACGGACGGACATGTCTAACTTTTTTGTTCTACGCGAGTACTCTATGATAATGTATTCCTTATTAAAGATACAGAATACATAAAACATAGTTCAAATTATACAAAAGTGTTTAGAAAAAAAAGTACAGTTTTATATATGACGGACAGCATTAACTCGAATTTTGGCTACATAAATTCTGTAAATATATGTATAAATATGTTTAGAAATATAATAAAATTTTCAGAACATTATATACATCTTAGAACAATATTTATTTTTAGAATTTAAGTTGCTATCTTATTATCTATCAACAACTAATGACGCTATCTTCATGAAATTTGTGCTGTAGGTTATTGGTAATGAAACTACGGCGGTGATTGCGTCGGTGAGGATTGGACAATGGGTTCGGAACTTAGAACTTTTTGATCGAATTTAGGCCAAACTAGCATTATTCCGAAACCAATGAAGATAGAACCTCTAAATTTGGTATAACGGTGTCGCTTTCGATTTCCTTAGTGTCCTTGAAATTTGAGCCCAATTGAAGCAGTAGGTGGGGACCAGACACTCAGTTCCGAGGACCTTAAAGCATATTTTCGTAATTAATAAAGATAGTAACTTGAAACAAATGTAGAAGTTTCAAATTTGGCACATGGGTGTTCTTTACAATTTCCTGCTTGTTCCTGTAAATTTGGATCAATTAGAGTGGTGGTTCAGTACCTCTCTTAGACCCCCCAATGTGTAAAAGCTTATCATTGAAATTAATAAAACAAGTAACTTGAAATTAAGATAGAACGTTCCAATTGTGTAAAAGGTTAACTAGTATTGAAAGTACGACGAGGACTGCATTTAGGTGAAATCGTACCATGGTTTCGGGTTCTGGAGCCTTTGAAAAATTCAAGGGCTAACAAACATATATCTTAAAAACACCATAACTGAAAAAATGAATATACTTCCTATTTCCTATGTGTCCCCGAAATTTAGACTTAATTGTAGTGTTTCATCTATGCTCAAAGGTACTTGCTGCATTTATGTAAAATTTATTTGTATATTTAAATGAATTATATGAAAAGGTCTAAATTTGTAATTGTATTTTAGAAATTCATTTATTGCATATTTTGCGTTTATAAGCTTTTCTATTAGGTATATAAACTAACCATTTAAAATAATAGCAATTTTTAAAAATTTGGATTATTAAATATATTATGCTTTAATTAGCTTTTTATCACAAAATTTAATAATTAGAATTTTTTCATTTTGTAATTGAATTGGAATAAATATATTTTCATTTATTTCAAGTTTTTTTGTTTTTCAATATTTTTAAATAGATAATTAGTAAGAATTTGTAATATTTTTTAAGAGATAGTGTAATTAGAAAATGTTTTTAGTATTATAAAGTTAATTTGGTTAGCTACGTCTTACGACCAAATTAATAACAGCTTTTATGGTGCTAAAATGACTTATAGATATGTCATTAAATTTGAACCAAATAGTTATAGGGTATTTCTAAGTCGGTTGCACAGACTGACTGTTTCTTTACTTTTTTAAATAAAAATCTGCATTCCTCTAAAATTTTAAATAATGCCTGCAAAAACTACTTTTTTCGGCTGACGAGACAGGTTGAAATTTTTTAAAAGGTACATTAAAATTTCTTACATTTTTGATAGAATAGCATTTAGTGCTTGAATAATTATTATTTTTTTTCAAAGGTTATCTGTTTTCTAAAAAAGAGTTTTTTTTTTTTTTAATTGAACTTTTATTTTGTTATTTTCTTACATACTTATAATAACTTAACCTAAAAAAATAGTTAACAAGAAAGGTTTTCTTATTTTAAAAATTAACATTTTAAAAAATGAAGTGTTTTTTTTATGTTAAATAGTTTTTCTTAATAATTATTATGAACGCTTACTAATATTTTAATCATACTTTTAAGTATGTATTAATTTCAAAATTTTAATTAATTGAAAAAAAAATTTAAAAATGCAATTTTTACTTTTTTTTTTTTTTTTAATAAAACCCTAACCTAACTTACCCTATTCTGACAACTAATTAAAAAAACTTATAAACTAGCATGTATTACTTTGATATTAAAATAACACTAGTCTAATAATTCTTTTATACTTATTTTTTTTTATGAACTGCTTAACCAATCCGGAGCCGGATTTAATCCTTTTCATTATTTTTAATCAACACAATTTCTATTTCAACTATCTACAAAACACATATATTACAAAACCTAATTTTCTCACCAATTCGTTCTCTTATTTTAAACACTTTTTCATATTTATTAATATTATCACTCATGTTATAAACTTTACTAAAAAAATTAAATTTAAACTTTCTTACCTTGAGATAAATGCTGGTTATATTTCTCATCAATTGATTATATATAAAAACTTACACCTTGTAGTAGTAAACAAATATCATCTAATTTTAACAACACATGTTTTAAAATTATATGTTTTTGTTGTTGTTCTTTTCTCGTTTTTATTTTTTCTTTGTATATCTGTCAAAAAAAAACTTAGATTCCACAAACTAATTACGTTCTTACATTTATTAAACTTATATTGTTGAGTAAATAACAATAAAACCATTAATTTTCAACAATAAATTTCAACCACATAAATTATCAGTTTTTATTCGGCTTATTATGATCATTATAATAATTGTTCCCAGTCTCAACTGTTATATTTTGGTTTGTGTACTTACTAATCTCGAACACCCAATTTTTATAAAATTTAATAATGGTCCATGATATAGCTAATATACAAAATCTATTAAATATAGATTATTTCACACATATTGATCCGAATAAACAAAATTCAACTTTCAAAAATAATTTCAATATGGTGTATTTAAATATTCAAAGTTTAAGGAAAAAATTATACAATGTCGTGGCCTTGATAAATAACCATTTTAAAAACAAGATTCATGTAATTGTTCTTACGGAAATATGGTTACATAGTTCAGAAAACAAATTTTATAATATTGAAGGGTATAATGCTTACTTTGCCAATAGAGATAAGTCATACGGCGGGGTTGCGATTTACATTAAAAATGATATAAATAGTTACCAAATATACTGCGAAGAGTTTCAAAGAAGTAATATTTTGGGGGTTAAGCTTACAAAACAAAACTTAAATATATTTGGTGTATATAGAGCACACGAAACCTCTATAGACGACTTTATTGACAAAATAGATTATATAACATTGCAATACAAACAAAGCTACATTCTAGGTGACTTTAATTTAAATCTACTAAATACAGATAGAGCAGTAATTAATGCATACTCAAACGCGCTATTAAGTAATGGATTCCTAATTTGCAACAAGGTTGAACTAAACTTTGCTACGAGAATTGGTAGAAATACAAAAACAATGATTGATCATTTCGTAACCGATATTTTTCAGAATAAATTCTGGTTTCATATTTTAGATTCCTGTCTGTCTGATCATCAAATGTTCTTTATAACCACCAGTCTGAATCCAATAACTGAGGGGAAAACCTATTATAAAACTGTTCTAAACTATGAAAGGATAATTTCAAATACCTCCTGGAATGTCCTACAGTCCTACACAAGCTTTGATGAATTAGTTGTGAAATTGAAAAGTATCATAAATACGAACACCCAAACAGTACCCGTAAAGCAAAATAAGAAGAGGAAAATCTGGATTACTCAAGAAATAGTAGACAAAATGAAAATAAGAGATTCGCTATTTAAATTCAAAAAAAAGTACCCAAATGATATCCATACTGAAACTCTATACAATAAATACAAACTTATAGTGAGAACTTTAATAATCAAAGCAAAAAAAAATTATTTTTCTAACTTAGTGATTGATAACTCTAAAAATTGTAAAAAGCTATGGGATTGTTACAAACATATTATGTTCAATTCTAGTATGGTAAATTCAAACCAATCTATTAAGGTAATACATCATAACTCAAAAGTAATTGAACATGAAAACGAAATTGCTTCTGCTTTTAACGAGTATTTCGCTAATATTACAAAAGAAATAAATATCCCTATTAATAACATTGTCCTTGATTACATTGACAAATTTAGAAGAAATATTTATAGTAATTTTGACCTCTCTCCAACTAATGTAGATGAAGTATCCAAAATCATTCAAACTCTCAATTCAGCTGCTGCTACGGGGTACGATAATATTTCAACTAAACTAATAAAAAAATTTTCAGATCATCTAGCTCCTGCCTTAGTCAGGCATATTAATAATGCATTCACATCGAACACATACCCAAGTTCGCTAAAAACAGCCATTATAACACCAATATATAAAGGTGGAACTGCAACAGATTGCTCTAATTATCGTCCCATATCTGTTTTATCTAGTTTCTCAAAAATCTTCGAAAAAGTCATTCAAAATAGGCTTAATAATTTTATTAAAATAAATCCTATACTAAGTGAGAAACAATTTGGTTTCGAAGAAAAATCTAATACAACAGCTGCCTGTCTCTTTTTAAATGACTTCATCTCCAAAAATATTGATAACGGTAAATTCGTTAGCTGTGTATTTCTTGACATAAAAAAGGCCTTCGATTGCGTCGACCATGACATTCTTCTATTAAAATTTAAGAAATTAAATTTCACATTAGGTCAGTTAAAATTCTTCCAGTCATATCTACAAGGTCGCAAACAAAAGGTTCGTATAAACAATAACTTTAGCGATGAAAAAATAATATCAAAAGGGGTTCCGCAAGGTTCCATTTTGGGCCCACTTCTTTTTAAATTATATATCGACGACATCTCTCATTTAAAATTAAAGGGCTGTATTCAGTTATTCGCAGATGATGCGGTAATAAAATATGCAGATGATTCTGAGGGAAATATTCATCTATCTATACAACACGATTTACTGCTAATTGAGGAGTGGCTAACCAAGCACCGACTTCTATTAAACTTAAATAAAACCAAAATTTTATTCTTTGAAAACAAGATTCTTAACTTCTCTAATTCCGTTCAATATAATAATGTAAATGTAGAAATAGTCAATAACTTCAATTATTTAGGTCTGTTACTTGACAGTAAATCAAGTTGGAATAAACATATTGAAAAAGTAATCAAAAATATAACTCCATACATATTCCTGATGAGAAGATTACGTAAGTTCCTCTCGGATCAATCGATATACACATTATATTCCTCGTATATAAAATCACATATTACTTATCTTTTACCTATTTGGAGTAGAGCTCCATAAATTCATCTAAATAAACTAGACAAAATGCATAAAAAATGTGTTAAGCTTGCACAAGGCTTGCCCTTGTTACACCCAACAGATTCTATATACACTATAAAATATCTAAGCTTAAGAAACATAATATTAATGGAACTCTATAAAACTGCGTACAAAATCATTAATAATCAATTAAAACATAACTTCATTCTAAATAGGAGTTTTGACATACACAACCATAATACTAGGAACAAATCGAACTTCTACCTTTCCCTTTTTAGAACATCACACAAAAGAATAACTGCTTATATAATTGCCTTAAGGTTTATAATGAACTTCCAGAACAAATAAAATTAATTAATAACCTTAATCTATTTACACAAAAGATTAAATCCACTATAATTAGTACATAATATTTTAATAAAACTAGAAATACTAACAAACTAATAATTAAATCCTACATTAACTAACTAACATTCATAAATAAATCAAATAAGTTAAAATTTTTTTTTTTTATTTTCTTTGTTGTGCTGTTTTAAAAATATAAAAAAAATTAATAAATTAAAATATGAAGAATTATACAAAAAAAAGAGTAAATTTTTATGATGAAATCCTATGAAAAATTTGTAAATGAATATCATTAAATTTCTTTTTTTTTTTGCTTTGTTTTACTTTTTCTTATTCTATTGTTAAATAATTCTTACAAAAAATTATATGACCGCACTGCCTTAGGCATAGGTCTCAATCTATTTACTATGTACTCAAAAGCTAAATTATGTATGTATATTTAAATTTATATTATAAATAAAGAAAAAAGAAAAAAAAAAACCACCAAAAATTATTTCATATTAATTTGTCTTTATCTGGTATGAACATGTCGTATTTCATATTATCTGCATTGATGTTACCTGGATCATATTCAATTTTTTTACATGTAGCCCGTCTACTATAATGAAAAAGTATAGGGACATGATTTTGATTTTGTATATAACCATACTTGTCTAAGAAGATGAAGTGCTCAGGGGCTATGAAGCCCGTAAGGAAAGTCTTCTTGATGTACTCCTCATTGTGGTAAAATATATGCGATATTAAACCATTTTCTGGAGTATTTAATGCTCTATCATAGTGATTTCGAATTAATTTTATAATAAATTTATCAATTCTTATGATTTTTGATTCCTTGTACAAAAATTTATTGGAGTAAAAATGTTTGGACTCGGACTCCGGTTTTCTATATTTATTGATGCAAACTCTTATGCACTTTCTTTCGAACATGCGGATTTTTTCCATTAGGCTTGCACTGATGTTGTACCATATAGGTACACCATATACAAGCGTAGGCCTTATTAATGTTTGGTAGCATATTATTTTGACTCTGTTACTAATATTTTTATTGCAAAAGAGATTTTTTGCTGCCATAAAAGATTTATTACCTTTTATTATCTTTTGTATATTTTATATGATCTATGCAGTTCAGATTTCTATGAAGGTGAACCCCAAGATATTTAACGACTTTTTTATTTACAAGAGGTGAAATAGGCGATTTAATGGTAAAATTTTTCCAATTTTTCCTAATGTCTGAACTTGTTTTGTCTACCGTGTTACGGAATAATAGGGTTTCACATTTACTAAAGTTCACTTTTAATTTCCATATTTTGCAATAATCTTGTACAATGTTAAAAAATTTTTGAACATTATACTGAATGCTGTTTACAGTGTCATTCGCAGAGTATATTATTATGTCGGCTGCGAACGCTAGGGCATAAATATTACCCTTAACTCGGTCTAACCAAAGCAAAAGATCTGCTATGTAGATCGAGAAAAGAATTGGCACGTTAACAATACCTTGTTGGAGACCATTTTCAATTAAAAATGTTTTGTTAGACATACTATTTTGGCTATGTACTAAAAATTTGTTATTGTATAACATATTTTTAATAAGTACTATTAAGCGTATTGGAAATTTGTATTTTATTAATTTGTATATTAAACCGTCCAACCAAACCGTGTTGAAAGCCTTCTCTAAATCAATGAGACAGGCACCAACCCCGTAGTTTTTATTTATAAACCAGCAAATATCAGAAGTTAATTTATTTATAGTGTTAATTGTACCATGTTTGTGTCTGAACCCAAACTGGTTATCAGATATGAGGTTTTTTGAGTGTGCAATGCTCGAAATTTTATCATTTAATAAAGTTTCAAATATTTTACTAATGTTTGGCATTAAGCTTATTGGTCTATAGTTGCTGGGGTTGGTTGGATCTTTACCAGGTTTCTTTAGCAGAAAGCTCTACGTGATTTGTAAACTCACCACTCTGTTCAGATGATTTATTTGAGTTAGAGAAATTGGAAAGAGAAATATTTTCATCTCTCACATGTTTGATATAATTATTGAATCGTTCTACTCCATTACATTACATTATATATTTGTCATTGTATTAAAAATTGGTTTGTTGTTGTTTTTTTTCAAAGTATTCGCATTTATATTATTTTGGGAAAGTAAGTGTATATCATTTTGTTCAACATGTAATTTTAAAATTTGGTTCTATGATTTTTTGCGGAATATTTTATTAATCTCGGGAAACATATTTGAGCCATTTTTTTTTGGAGAAGGAATTGCCAATATTTATTAATTTCTATTTTTATTTGTTGTTTAATTAAGTTATTTACGTTATTTAGAACGCTTTTTAGAAGTTGTTTGGTTTGGATTGAAATATTTAATCTTTCTTTATTAATTTTATGTATGTCTTTCATTAGGCTATGTATTTTATTTAAAAGAATTTTTAATTTTACAGAGTAGAATTTTTATTAAATTACTATGATTTTTGGGCTTGGGGATAACGTTATCCATAGTTTTAATAATGATTTCATTTAGTTGTAAGAGATAAAAATCTAAATTTTGGTTGGAAATATTACAATTATCCAAAATTTTGTTACTACTGTTTAAATAATGAGAAGAATAATTTTGATTTAATTTAATCTGAAATTTAGCCCAATTTACTTTTGAGAATAAAAATTTATTCTTATAATCTGGCAACTGCAGTGATAAGAGCTCTTCATTTGTTATTGTAATAGGTATGCAGATCTTGCAACCATTTGTTTAGTTGTACTCCTCTGGTATTGTTAATGGTATTAAGCCATGTTGTATGTTTGGAGTTGAGGTCGCCAGTTAATATGTAAAAGTTATTAATATTCGCTAAATTCAAAATTTCGAATATTTTTTCTAATTCTGTTATAAAATTATGTGAATTTCTATTCGTTGCATAAATAGAAATTATGAATAATTTTTTTCTCTTCTTTAATTGTATTGATATAATGCATGTTTCGATACATAAAAAATTATCGAAAATGCTATTATTTACAATTTCAAATTGAAAACAATTTTAAATGCCTATGGCAACACCTCCGCCTTCTAAATCAAAATTTCTATCTTTTCTAATTTTTTTATAATTGTCAACCACCATTAATGAATTGACATTGACAGAAATAATTTTAAAATTAATGTGGTTAGTCATCAATTGTTATTTTTATTGTTAAGTGAATTAAGTGATTCGTAAATAAAATTAATTTTATTTTTATTTTCTGTAATTTCTAAATGTAATTTTTTTTCTAAATTTGTTATTAAATTTTTTATTTCTAATAAAATATTATTATTTAAATCTGAAGCATTTGTGTTATTTATTAAATTAGTGTTATTTGGTGTTTTGTTAGTAGTATTTGAATTATTTTTTACAATTTCAGAGAAAGAAATGTTTTTATTTACAAAATTATTATTAGAAATGTGCTTACTTAAGATTTTTTGTTTAAGTGCTTCCTTCAGTTGTTCCATTTTTTCAATTTTTTTTTATGCTCTTATTTACTAAAAGAAGCTGGGTGTCCATGCTTCTTGCATAAAGTGCAGAACAATTTTTCCCTGGGGTCTTCAGGTTTTATGGTGCAGTTTTCAGGTTGGTAGTTTTCGCCGCATTTAACACAGCGGAACTCCATTTTGCAATTTGCTGACGAGTGACCAAATCGCTGACATCTGGTATATAGCAGGATGTTTGGTTTGGGGATTTTTTCCCGGTATATGATTTGGTAATCCAGTGCGGAAATATTTCTTATTTCGTTAATTGATCTTCCGGGTGCAGCTTGAACGATGAAATATGGCAAAACGATATTCATTTTAATTGCTTTGTAGTTAGTCTGATAACCTTTTCAAACTTGGTTACAGTTGATTCATGCGCTTTCAATAATTGGAGCACTTCCCCAGATGGGTACGCATTATTAAGACCCTTTAGAACTAATGATACTTTTTTTTCTTCTTTTGGAGTGTATGAGTAGTGCTTAATGCTAGCTTCACTTAAAAAATCGCGAGATTTTTTATAATCTTCAATATCCTTTGTGTATAAGATTGAATGATTATCATTCAATTCTTTAATTAGGAAATTGTGAACTCCTAATTTTGTTATCATTAGGCTTTTAAAGTTGTTTACCTTTGTATCAAAAAAATTGATAGGCGACATTTTGTTGGTTTTTAGTATATTGTTTCCAGTAAGTTTTTCATTTGTTTTTTTTTTGTTTTTTTGATTTTTTCCTCTATCAAATTTCCTTCTGTACTTATATTTGCATTGCATTCTTCAGCAATAATTGCTGATTCATTATCAGAAATATCTTCAATTAGGTCTATATCATCTAGACTTGCATAATAGTTATTATTTTTTAATTTTTCACTGGATGACGGCTGATATTTTTTTAGTTCACTTTTGAGTTCTTCATTTTCTTTTAAAATTTTTTCATTTATTTTGGTTATTTTTTCTACTAAATTTTTTAACTCACTTATTTCACGAGCGTTTTTTGAGTCAATTATTTCACCTTTATCAACTAAATCGCACAATTATTAATAGAGCTTTTTAGTCTATTTTTGTTTTTATCAATGTTTTTGGCCGGCATGATTACAGCCCTTTATTTAAAGGAACCCAATCACTTTCGCACCTTTTTTTTTCTGTTAAAAGATTTATATAAAAAAAAATAAATATTTTCTCTTAATTTAAGGCTAATTATTCAATCACAATTTTTTTGATGTTTAAAACAATATATATACGCATATATATTTTGTATTTTTATTTCAAATAAAGAGAAATCGTCCAAATTGTATAAAAAAATACATACATACATATTACATACATCGATTAACATGCAAAAAAAAAAAAACAATAAAAATATTAAATAACATTTTTTAAAAAGAAATCGTCCAACTTGATAAGTAAATATAAACAATTGTACATACATCGATTGACATACAAACATAATAAAAAGAAAAATAAAAATAAAGCAAAGAAATATGTATACCAAAAATAAGGTCATCTTTTTACGAAATAAAAATTTTTTTTTAAATTTTTAACTCCTGATATATTCTTTTAATGTTATTTTATTTTATTTAATTTCTTACCTAATTGAATTATTTTCGGTTTTTTTTTTAAATTTTTCTTTTTATTGGAATTGTATTTTTTGAAATTTTTGAATTTAAGACATTTATCTAATAATTTAATAATATTAGATACAACTATCATCATGACAACTAAACTTAATATGCTAAAATCATAATACCAAACAGCAAAAGCTAGGGTCTATAAAATATTATATTAAAAAAAAAAAATATATATATATATATATATATAGATATCAATTTGTTATTGTAATATTTTTGTATACACATATATTATATTTTTGTATTATATTGAATAAATAAAGAAAAAAAAAAAAAAACCAAATACGATATTGAGGTGATTTCAAATCTACAAAATTGACTAACACTTTTTGTTCTAGATGAGTTCTCTATGTATTTGATTTCTTTATGGTTCTATCAATACATAAAATGTACAACAAAATTTAACATATCATAATTCATAAAATGAGTATTTAGTATCTAATATATAAAGAAGAAAATTTGTTTGTTTGTTCGTTTGTTTATTTGTTTGTTTGTCCAGGATTCACGTGATAACCACTGCTAAGATTGTAACAAAATTTTAAAGAAATAATTCTGAGCGGGCTTCTAAAAAATTTTGGGTTTCCGATTTTTGTCCAGTTTTACAGGGTGGTTTCGCAGTCGAAAAGAGAGGTTAACACAAATTTTTGTTGAGTTCGGTTAACCCGTTTGGGCACGTGGGTGCAATGAAGCTTTTCAATGTTTTTGATGTCGAATCAAAATGGTTTGACCGATTGACTTGAAATTTTCCACAAATGTTCCTCTTAGCACCCTGAATTAGTTGTATAAATTTGGTTGAAATAAATTAACCCATTTCGGCCTGGCATGAGCCAAAAGCATGGTATGAGTCAAAACGCTTTGACCGATTGACTTGAAATTTTGCACAAATTTTCCTCTTAGCACCCGGAATTAGTTGTATAAATTTGGTTGGAATAAATTAACCCATTTCGGCACGTGCGGGTGCAAAAGATTTTAGTAAAGTTCGATTAACCCGCTTTCTACGACGACGACGTTTTCTATAAATTTTAATTGCTTAAACGATTAAAAGAATTTGATTGAAAATTTTGTACCAGAATTTTAATTATAAAAACCCAGAGGGTTAATTTGGTTTTGACCTGTTTACGCGTTTTGCACAAAGATTCAATGAAATTTTTAAAATTTTGGTATGAACGCAAGTTAACCTTTATTTCAAAAGCTCACTTATTTAATAAGACTAATTTTTTTGCTCTCCTAAAATGGTCTCAAATAGTGAAAAAGCTAAATGAGATAAGATTGATAAAAATAAAAATAAATCTAATAAAGAATCCGAATATAAATATCTTTAAATTTAAATAACATGACATTTTCCTTCTCTAAATTTTTTCGTAAGTCTTTTTTTTTATCTGCTTTGCAGTTGTTGTTTTTTAAAAACCGATTTCAGTGTAAAATTGCAGTTCTTCAAATAAAATCTAAAAATCAAAAAATTCAATTTCGTATATATTAAATACATAGTATTTTAAAATAGTTTTTCCAAAAAAGAAGCCTACATTACTTTTATAAAATCATAAAAAAACGAGGAAGAGCGTAGTAGAACTTTCAGGTAAGTGCAAAACACAATATAAGTTTAAAAGCAGATTTTTAAACCTTTTCTAAACCATCGACCATATTTTATTTAAACGTTGGCAATTCAAGAAAAGTACTATTGACATAGTATAACGACATAATGGCAAATTTAGTATACCCTTTTGACCTATAGCAAAACGGGTATAATAATACTTATATATGTTAACTAACTCCACTCGCCACTAAATGGAGTTTTAACTAAAGTTGATGTTATTAAAAAAAGTGAAAACAAAAATTACAGATGGTGTACATGTAATTTTAAAATCTAATAAAAAAAATTTTTTTAAAAGGCTTTTTTAGAATTATTCTTGGAAGTTTTTAACAAATTTATCAAATTTCACTTAAAATTTTTCATAATTATCAAATAGTAATAAAAATAAAAATTTTAATTCATTTAACATTATTCACCGAAAGCCCACCATCTTCAACTATATCGTCAAGGAGCACCAATTTGTCAAGAAGCACCACAAATGGAAAAATTAAAGATAATCGTTCAAACTGTTTTGCAAACTTTTTTTTAATGTTTCTGTTTCGCAATCGGTCAAAGGAACACGACAAAATTTTTTGTTAAACATTCGCCTAATTCGAAGAAGTCCTACCTACTTTCAAAAATAGGACGTAATTTACTTGTAAAATTTTTTCTTTTCACCAATCATAGGAATGACAAGTATATAAAAGTACGTATACAAAATTTAAAGTCAATTTGTCAAACTGTTTCTGCTCAAGAGTAAAGTAACGTAAAAACATGTAAAAAGCTGCTGTGCCGCAATGGGTTAAAGAAACTCAACAAACCTGTTTTTGAGAATTTGACCAAGTAATATTTCGCAAAATTGGAAGTAATATTCTTCCAAAATTTTTTTTTGGAAAATGTTCGGGCGGCAAGGGTTAACAAATTCCACGTTATTATGCACACAAAACAACGCATATCTTTTAGTGGGTGGAAGTAATACAAATGAAATTACAAGTAATTCGAGAATAGCTCTACATACATTTATACACGGTATACCAGAGCCGGTCAAAAGTGTTCTCATTAAACGAAACACATAAAATAATTAAAGAAAATAGTTACTTCAATTATACTCATAATAAATCTAATAAAAATACTAATTTTAAAAATAACAGTAGGTCTCTTAATACCCTACACCTATAGAATAGGTAAAGAGGTATATTAACTTTGGTATGGTGTTTGTAACCAACGAAAGGAAGCGAGCTTGATATGGAAAAGTATATATATTTGTGATCAGAGTGACCTCTTGAGTCGATATAGCCTTGTCCGTCCGTCCGTCCGAAGGCACGATAACTAAAAGAAAAATGGAGCTATCTTGATGAAATTTTAACTGCAGATTTTAACTAGGACTGAAAGTACGGTGGGGATTCGAAAGCAGCCCATGGGTTCGGATTCTGGACTTTTTAATCGGTCCAGGGGCTAACGAACATATATGAAAAATCATGATAACTCAACAACTAATTACGCTATCTTCACCAAATTTGTGCTGTAGGTTATTAGTAATGTGACTATGGCGGGGATTTCGTACGATGACATTGGACCATGGGTTCGGAACCTAGAACTTTTTGATCGAATTTTGGGTATCCCTTCCAATTTCCTTAGTGTCCTTGAAATTTGGGCCTCATCAGATTTGTGAGTCGGGAACCAGCCACACATTACTGAAGACCTTAAAGCATATCTTTAAAATTAATAAAGATAGCAACTTGAAAAAATGTAGAAGCTTCAAATTTGGCACAAGGATGTTCTTTACTATTTCTTGTATGTCCCCATAATTTGAGATCTATTGGAGTGGTGGTTTAGTACCCCTCTTCGATCTCCCGAGGTTAAAAAGCTTAAAATCGAAATTACTATAAATAATAACTTTAAATTAAGATAGAATGTTCCATTTGTGTACAAGGGTTAACTAGTATTTAAAGAACAGCGCGGACTGTATATGGGCGAAATCAGCCCAAGGGTTCGGATCCTGGACTTTTAAATAGGTCTAAGGGCTATCGAACATATATAAAAAATCACGATAACTCAACAACTAATGACGCTATCTTCATAAAATTTGTGTTGTAGGTTACTAGTAATGAAATAACAGCGGTGATTGCGTACGGTGGAAAATGGATAATGGGTTCAGAACCTAGAACTTTTTGATCGAATTTTGGGTATCCCTTCCAATTTCCTTAGTGTCCTTGAAATTTGGGCCTCATCAGATTTGTGAGTCGGGAACCAGCCACACATTACTGAAGACCTTAAAGCATATCTTTAAAATTAATAAAGATAGCAACTTGAAAAAATGTAGAAGCTTCAAATTTGGCACAAGGATGTTCTTTACTATTTCTTGTATGTCCCCATAATTTGAGATCTATTGGAGTGGTGGTTTAGTACCCCTCTTCGATCTCCCGAGGTTAAAAAGCTTAAAATCGAAATTACTATAAATAATAACTTTAAATTAAGATAGAATGTTCCATTTGTGTACAAGGGTTAACTAGTATTTAAAGAACAGCGCGGACTGTATATGGGCGAAATCAGCCCAAGGGTTCGGATCCTGGACTTTTAAATAGGTCTAAGGGCTATCGAACATATATAAAAAATCACGATAACTCAACAACTAATGACGCTATCTTCATAAAATTTGTGTTGTAGGTTACTAGTAATGAAATAACAGCGGTGATTGCGTACGGTGGAAAATGGATAATGGGTTCAGAACCTAGAACTTTTTGATCGAATTTAGGCCAAACGAGCATAATTCCGAAACCAATGAAGATAGAACTTCCAAATTAAGTATCAGGGTGTCTCTTTCTATTTTCTTAGTGTCCTTGAAATTTAGGACCAATTGCAGTAGTTGGTTGAGGACCAGCCACTCAGTTTCAAAGATTTTAAAGCATATTTTCGAAATTAATAAAGGTAGTAACTTGAAACAAATGTAGAAGTTTCAAATTTAGCGCATGTTCTGTACTTTTTCCCGCCCGTTCCCTTAATTCTGGATCAAGGACATATGAACTTAAATTTATTATAGATTCTGGTGCTGAATTCAGCACAATAAATCCTAACATTTGTAACCCAAAATGAAAAATAACTTGTCCTTCTAAAACGCTTAAGTTACTAAACGAGAACGTTCAAACAAATACTCAATACAATGTCCCATTACTTAAACAATTTAACGAACAAAACCATTATTACAACCTTTTGGAATATAACTTTCACAATGAATACGATGGTATATTAGGAAATAACTTTTTGATAAAATTGAATGCTATTATTAACTCCGCCGTAGCCGGTCCCAAGCCCGGTTGAGAAAGGAGGAGGGAAGAATAGTTGCAACCTGAATGGTCACATACATCGGCGTCTCAGGAAGTAGGAAAATGTTATATAATGCAGTTGAACTCGTAACATAGTTATGAGAACTTTAACGCACTATATAGCAAATTCTGAAGCAGCTTTTCAAACCCAACGGCCCTCCAAAGATGGGGGTTAGGCATTGGGCTAACATTTCAATCCTGTAAAAAAAGAAAAATGTTCGACAACCAACAACTCAGCCTCGGATAACTAATATGAACTTACGGCAACGACAACGGCAACGAAGAAGGAATAATGATTTAATATTTGCAACATGGAATGTTCGCACTATGCTACAGCCGGGAAAAATGATGGAGGTAGCAAGAGAAACACTAAAACACAAAATAGATCTTGTAGCATTGCAAGAAATAAGATTTAAAGGCAGTGGAATAATAGCAAAAAAAGGTTTCTCCTTACTCTTTAGCGGCCCGGATGAAAAAACTGGACAACTAGGTACTGGTTTTATAATAAATAACAAAATAAAGAAGAGCCTATTAGCTTTTGAGCCTGTTAACGATAGAATGTGTAAAATAAGAATAAAAGGAAAATTTCAAAATATTACAGTCATATCTGCTTACGCTCCAACGGAAGAAAAAAATGATGCAGAAAAGGAGCTATTCTATGATCAACTAGAAAGGATGTACGATAGAATACCTAAATACGATATTATAGAGCTCTGTGGAGACTTTAATGCCAAAATAGGAAAGGAAAATTTTGTAAAACAAATCTGCGGACAACATACTCTCCACGACGAAACCAGTGAAAATGGAATAAGATTGTGCAATTTTACTTCAGCTAATAATTTAGTTATTAAAAGCACTTGCTTCAACCACAAAAAAATCCATCTGGGCACCTGGACATCACCAGGAGGAAATACGTTAAATCAAATAGACCACATATTGACCACAAAAAAATATGCAACGTCAATAATTGATGTAAGAGCGTGCAGAGGCCCAAACTGCGACTCAGATCATTTTCTGGTTAAATCAGTGATAAGACAACGAATTTCAAATATTGCGAAAGATCATGAAAAAAGAAAAACAAAGTGGAACGTGGATAAGTTAAAAAATGAAGAAACAAAATATCAGTTTAGTACAAAAATATCAGCAATTTTAAATGAGACTGAAGGGAGCAGTGACATAAATATAAAATGGAAACAAATAAAAAAAACAATAAAACAAGCCGCGCAGTACACGATTGGCATAAAAAAACATGAAAGAAACATAGAATGGTATGATAATGAATGCGCAGAGGTAATTAAGAGGAAAAATAACGCCAGAAATGTAATGCTACAAAGAGAAACTAGGGCAAACGTAAAAAAGTATCAAGAGCTAAGAACGGAAGCAAATAAATTATGCAAAAGTAAAAAGAAGGCAGCAATGAACAAGAAAATTAAGGAAATAGAGGAGCACAACATAAAAAACGAAAGCAAAAACTTTTCAGAAAAATTAAAACCCAAAATACAGAATATAAACCAAAACTAAATGCTTGTAAAAATAAGAACGGAGAAATTATTAGTGAAGAGATTAAAATGATTGAAAGATGGGCAGAATACTTCAAAGAACTCCTAAATGAAGAACAAGAAACGTAAGCAGATACATATGTAAGATATGTAACAGCACAACCATTTACCGAAGTATCTTCGTTAGAAGAAGTTAAAATAACAATAGACAAAATGCATAATGGAAAAGCCCCAGGAGAGGACTCAATAACATCTGAACTATTCAAAAATGGAGGCCCAACTCTATACAAAGAAATGCATGAACTAATTACCATGGTATGGGAGCAAGAACTTATGCCAGAATCGTGGAATATCGGAGTTATTAGCCCTATCTTCAAAAAAGGCGATAAACTCGCATGTAACAACTACAGAGGTATAACGTTACTTAACGTAGCTTATAAAATATTTTCAAATGCTTTACATTCCCGACTCAGCGTTTATATAGAAGAAAGACTAGGAGAATATCAAGCAGGCTTTAGGTCAAACCGTTCAACATGCAATCAAATTTTTGCAATAAGACAGGCAATGGAAAAGGCCTATGAATTCCAAACTGATTGTCGACTTTATGCAAGCATTTGATAAACTAAACCGTACTGCTATTTACATAACCCTGGAAAAAAATGGAGTACCACACAAGCTAATCAGACTCGTAAAACATAGTTTAGAAAATTCAAAAGCCAAAGTCTGTCTCAACAATAAAATGTCTGAGCTATTCCAAATAAACTCCGGGGTCAGACAGGGGGACGCACTGTCCACATTGCTTTTTAATATCACCTTAGAGGCAGCATTGGATTCTGACAAAATCCATACAAACGTGTGCTTATGCGGATGACATAGCACTTATTGCCAAAAGAGAGGACGTACTAAGAGAAAACTTCATCACATTGGAAAAATCAGCAAAAAAAATCGGACTGACGATCAATGAAAACAAAACTAAATATATGACAATGTCTAGAAGAGCAAATAGAAGAAATTGACAAAACTACCCAATAGGAGATTACAATTTTGAAGGAGTTAAGGAATTTACCTATCTGGATACGCAGCTAAATAATACCAACCTAATTAGCACTTGTATTCAAGAAAGAATACAAGCAACGAGCAGATGTTACTATGCCAATGCAAAAATGTTGAAATCTAAGATCTTGTCCAGAAAGTCTAAAATGAAAATATATAAATCAATAATAGGACCTGTTATGGGATATGGGGCAGAATGCTGGTCCATGACAACCCAAGATGATAGCCCTAAGAATATTCGAACGAAAGGTTATCAGAAACATCTATGGGCCTATCAAAATAAACGAAAACAGCTGGAGAATAAGAACAAATGCTGAAATAAATGAATTGATTGGAAACGCGGATATTGTCAGATTCATTAAATCTCAAAGAATACGTTGGGCAGGCCATGCACAAAGAATGGCAGAAACAAGCATACCGAAAAAACTCTTGAACGGGAAGATGAATGGCACAAGAAATACAGGGAGACCAAGAAAAAGATGGTCAAATGACCTTTATCAAGATCTGCAAATTATGGGAGTTAGAAATTGGAAGAATGTTGTGCAAGACAGAGATATCTGGAGAGGCATTGTAAAGGAAGCAAAGGCCCACACCGGGTTGTAGCGCTACTGATGATGATGAATGCTATTATTAACTATAAGAATAGATTATTAATTACAAATAAAGCTAGTATTCCAATATTTCTAAATAGAAACGAGGAGGATTATGCGAATCAATTTAAATCTTTAAAAATTTTTTAGTAATGAAATAAATCGACAACAAAATGTCGGAAAAATTTTTTGAGTCATTTAAACGGTGATGACATGGCCAAATTAAAATGTCTTTTATATTCGTCTAAGGAAATATTTCACAAAGATGGTGATCATTTATAATTTACGAATATAATTAAACATAGAATAATAACCAAGAATGACATTAATATTTATAATAAATTGTATAGATACCCCGAAATCTTCCACGATGTAGTGGAAAAACAGATCGAGGAAATGCTGGAACAAAAAATAATTGTTCCAAGCAACAGTCCATATAATTCTTCTATATGAGTAGTGCCAAAGAAAACAGATAACAGTGAACAGCAAAAATGGCGTATAGTTGTCGACTTTCGAAGACTAAATCATCAAACGGTAGACGACAAAAACCGAATTCCAAATATGGACGACTTATTCGACAATTTGGGAAAATCTAACTACTTCACCACGTTGGATTTAGCAAAAGGCTTCCATCGGATCGAAGTTGATCCACGTGATAGAATGCCGTTCGGACTTAAGAACTCTCCGGCGACTTTTCAGAGATTAATTAATTATGTCCTTAAAGAATACATGTATAAGACTTGTGTTGTGTATTTAAACGACATTCTTAAATTTTCCACAAGTTTTAGTGAACATTTAATATCAATTCGTCAAATTTTTCAAAAATTAAAAGAATTTAATCTAAAAATACAAGCTGACAAATGCCACTTTGCTAATGAATCCACAAAATTTTTGGGGCACATAGTAACTAACAATTGCAATAAGCCTGATGAAAGTAAAATAGAAACTATTAAACTAATGAAATTACCAAGGAATACAAAATAGATAAAACAATTCTTGGGGATCACAGGGTATTACAGAAAATTCATCAAGGATTATTCTAGAGTAGGCTATCCCCTTATCAGGTATTTGAAAGAAGAATGTAAAAATAAATGTTCAGGATAAAGAGTATATTAGTTCGTTTGATAAATTAAAGCTATTATTAATGAACGTCACGCACCTTAAACAACCTTGAAATCAGGTACTCAACAATTGAGAAAGAACTATTGGCAATCGTATGGTCAGTAAAATACTTTAGATCTTATCTTTACGGAAGAAAATCCATTGTACGAACTGACCATAGACCACTTGTATGGTTAAATAGCATAATAGAGCCAAACATGAAACTTCAAAGACGGAAGTAAATGTTAAATTAGTACGATTTTGAAATAAGCTACTTAAAAGGTAAAGAAAATAATGTGGCGGTTGGACTAAGTCGATACATAAACAAAGACGAACAAAAATCGGATGAACATAAGACAACTCCGTTAAATATTAAATAACGAATTAGATAATCATAATGACATTTGCAGCTTGGACGTTGAAGTCATGTCTATAGCTGATAAATGGTAATGAAATTATGTCGACTTCAGGGACATTTCACAGTGCCGGTCGTAACCAAAATTTTACTAAATATAATATATTACAGTTCATGAGAGTTCGAATTTGTTAGAAATAATGAAGAGTGTCTTAATCGATAAAGGATTAATGTGTCTCCATTGTGAAAACAACGAATTATTTATAAAATTCCAAAATCTTTACATAAAACATTTTAGCAAAAATAAAAATTCGGTACTGTATAAATCAAATTAGCTAATATAATAGATTATAAGAAAATGATCACAATAATTAAACAAGAAAATTTAAAACACAACCATAGGGGTATAAACGTAGTATTTTCTGAATTAAAAAAAAAGTATTACCTTCCAAAAATGTTTAAATTAATAACGGAATTTATTAACTCCTGTGAAATTTGTCAGTTAGCTAAATTTATTAGTCAACCAGTCGAAATTCCTCTTAAAATTACTGAAACCGCTAATAATTTTAACGACATTGTTCACATGAACATATGGTTTCCATGTCGCAATATAATGTATCTGTCAACTATTGATAGATTTACAAAATATGCAACACTACACAAATTAAGACAGAAAATGGTTTTCGATTTTAACCGCTTTGAAAGACAGAATCATATTTTTAGGCAAAATGAAAAAGCTGGTATACGACAATGAAAGATGTATGCTTCATAGTGCAGTGGAGCTATTTTTACAAGAAAACGAAGTAAATAGGCATACAACAACCGCCCATAACAAAACTGGTAACTCATACATAGAGATATTACACGGTAAATCTAAACGAGCACCTGCGGTTACTAGAAGCGGACTTAATAAATACAGGCGAGAACTTAAATTGTAGAGTACAGAAAATAATAATAACGTTCAATAATACAATTCAATCAACAACTGGACTACGTCCACTTGATTTTTTAATGAAGAACTATGAAAAGATTGACATCAAAACACTAGCGGGCAAATATAGAATAAAATTAATAAATTAAACAAGTAAAGAAACAGTCAGTTAGAAATACCCTACACCTATTTGGTTCAAATTTAATGAGAAGTCCACAAGTCTTTTTAAAACCATAAAAGCTTTTATTAGTTTGATCGTAAGACATGGCTAACCAAATTTACTTTATAATACTAAAAACACTTTCTAATTATTTTATCAATTCAAAAATATTAGCAATTCTTACTAAATTATCTATTTAAAAATATTAAACAACAAATAAAGTTGAGATAAATGGATTCGTAAAATGCAATTACAAAACTACTTTATTAAAACTTTTATCCAATTCAATAAAATTTTACACACATGCAGCAATTAAATATTTTCAGGATTTGTAGCTGTAGTGCATTTGCTGTTGAATGATTTATTGGCCTTGATTATTTATTTAAATTTTAAATCATTTTTAAATTTATTCTATTAATTTACATATTTTTTAATGTTCTATATAATTAAACCCAAAGTTATTCGAAAGAAATATTGTTTTGTAATAATATAAATATAAAAGTTTATATAATCTCATTGTTTTTAATGAAGTTAAAACCATTAATGCTTTCATTACCTTTTTATCACAAAATTTAATAATCAAAATATGCAATAAAAGTATTTCTAAAATTTAATAATAAATTTTGAACTATCCATTAAACTAATTTTAATATAAAAATAAATTTTCAAACTGAAGTATCGTACACAATTTCTTAATTATATATTACCTATGGTAATAGTTCAATAAAATGTAGATATGATATAATAAAAATTAAAAACAAAAAAAATTTCGACGTTTATTAAAAAAATATTTAGTTTTAATTTATAAAATATAATTTTTTTTTTTTTTGACTTGGGGTAAGGATGGTGGAAATCATCGAAAGATACTGATACAGTTATGTGTGACTTTAACACACTAAAAACACCCGCCCTGTTTTAAAATATTAAAACTAGTCTTAGAGACTAACCATTAATTTTGCGCTAACTTTTTATGATCTACTGGAATTACAAACCTCCGTTAAGGTGATCTGAATTTATCGCTAGTTGGAGGGGCCTAGTTCTTTTAAGCCTTCTATTGACATTTGAAGATAGTAGAAGTTTTGACGCTTCTATGTTTATGTGACCTAAGCGGGTCTTATGTTTGATGGCATATTTTTTTATTTCATCGCTAACAATAGGAATTCCTAGATCCCTATGTAAGTCGGAATTTCGTACATACCAGGGAGCACTCACCATGTTACGTAGCACTTTGCTTAGAAATGTTTGAATTCTCTGAATATGTGTTCGTTTGGCATAGCCCCAAAGTTGTACGCCGCACAACCAGATAGGCTTAATTATTTGGTTATATAACAAAATTTTGTACTCTATTGGCAATTTAGATTTTCGACCTAGGAGCCAATACATTTCTCTATATTTTTGTTCTAATTCTATTCTTTTCTTTTTGACATGTTCTTTCCATTTTAGCTTGACATCTAATGACATTTGTTTTCATGAGGAATATCTACCCCATTTAATTGTACGGCTGGGGGGATTTTGAATAAGTTTATTTGTAAAATTTACTTGCACTGATTTCAGTTCATTTAGTTTAATTTTCCATCTTTTGGTCCAAAGATATAATTTATCACTTGCTTTTTGTAGTTTATTTGTAGCCTCGCCGACATTTGATCCTACTGCCATTATTGCAGTATCGTCAGCGTCGTCAAAGTCGCTACAGTTATCTCTTGAAATTGGGGCAAATCACTAGTATACAGCAAGTATAATATTGGACCCAAGATACTTCCTTGAGGCACACCCGCTTTAATTTCTCTCAGTGTAGAGTACTCTTCATCCTGTTTAATTCTAAACAGTCTATCAGTTAAGTATGATGAGAGTATATCCACATATTTTTTAGGTAATAGTTGCCGCAACTTATAAATTAAGCCTTCGTGCCAAACTTTATCAAATGCTTGTGCTACGTCTAGAAATATTTTAGAGCATATTTGTTTTTCTTCTAGAGCTTTCTCAATTATATAAGTAATTCTATGTACTTGGTCAACAGTAGAGTGTTTTTCTCTAAAACCAAATTAATAGTTTGGAATTAGTTTTCTATTTTCTATTATAGGTTTCAACCTTTTTAATGACAGTTTCTCAAAGAGTTTTGACATAATTGGTAACAGAGAGATAGGTCTATAAGACTTTGTTTCGTTTGGAGGCTTTCCTGGTCTGACTCCATTTTATTGGGCCGAAAAATTTCTTCCAGGTGATCTGCGAATGTTTCGGCTTTTTCTTTATTATTTTTTGCTCATTTACCATCCATTTTCCGAATTGGTGGGACTGGCACTACAGGTTTTTTCAAACTCTTTGTTGCTTTCCACAAAGAGTAATTTCTCTCACTTTTTAGCTGATAAATTCTCAAAATATTTTTCATATGATTTGTTTTTTATTTCAAGAATTCTTCTTTTAAGATTCTGCGTTATTCTATTCAACACAGTTTTATCAGCTGGTTCACGTGTTTCATGCCTTCTTCGTCTAGCTCTTCTCTTTACTTTAATCGTATTTAATATATCTCTAGGTTAATTAGGTCCTGCTGTCATGTATTTACATTCTTTTGTATTATTCCATGCAGCATTTTGGACAATTTTATTAAGATTTTCAATTGCTAAATCTATTTCATCTTTAGTTGTTATTTTAACCCTTATATTTATATTATTTTCTATCTCTTGTTTAAAGTTGAACCAATTTGTTGATTTATTAACAAGTGTAGCCTTATTTTGTTTCTTAACAATTTTTTCATGCAGGTTTAGTACGATAGCCGAATGGTTTGAGTCTAAATCCTCATTATTTTCTAGGCTAATAAAATTTGTAGATATTTTTTTTGTTATGAAGAAATCCAGTAGATCAGGATTTTTATTTGTATCAGTAGGCCAATAAGTTGGTTCGCCTGTAGAATGAAAATAGCAACCCAACTCTAATAGCTTTCTTTTGCTCTCTTCCTCTTGTTGAGGTAAGTCTTGAACCCCAACAGATATGTTTGGCATTGTAGTCACCTCCTAGGATGAACCTATTCCCAAGTCGGTTCAAGAGGTCTTTAAGGATCATATTCTTTAAATTGTAATTAGGAGGGCAATATAAAGCCCCAATGTTTAAATCATGTTTAAGGGACTTAACACGTATTACTGAGAGTTGAAATTCGTCAGTTTCTATTTTACACTCTTCGTGATGTAGTAAAGAGTTTTTCACCAAAATTGCACTACCTCCTCGCGGTTAATTACTAGGGTGTGTCGCATTATAACATGTGAAACCTATTATTTTTAGTTTTGACTGTCTTGTCATATGAGTTTCTGATAGGAGACACACATCAATGTTTTTAGTTTTTAGAAATAGCTCTAATGCAAGTTTTTTATTTAGTACGCCGTTTGCGTTCCATGTAGCAATACTAATTTTATTTTGGGCCATTATTTAGAAATTTTCTCGGAGTACCACTATAGCTTTTGTTAGAATTGTTTTCTAAATTAGTTATTCTTTTAGAGATATCGTTCATTGAATTTAACAAATTTTGCATCATCTGCATTAAAATGTTAATATCAGCTTTAGTGTTATGTTTATGAATGCTATTTGTACTATGAGTTATATTCCTAACGTTAGTGCGTTTTATTATTTATTCAGCTGATTTTTCTAATGCTACATTGTTCTGTTTTGTTGCACTAATAGGTTCTTTTGCTCTATTTTGTGATACTTGGGCATACGATAAACCGTCGATGACCCTGCTAGGATTTAAACTTCTAGATTTAGGGTTAGGTGAATTCGACGCACCTTCTTTGGTATGTTTAGGATTACTTTTTTTTTTCTCTTTGGAATTCCTTTGCAACTACGCACCCCCTATAGTTTGTGGGGTGTGCCTCAAGGCAGTTAGCACACTTCGGCGTACCCTTTTTGTATTTGTCACAATTCGTTGATAAATGTGACCCTGCACATTTTACACATTTAGCTAGACGCTGGCAAAATTTTTGTGTGTGACCATATCTTTGACATTTTTTACACTGAGGAATCAGATTTGTTTTTTTCAGAGCTTCAATTTTCACTCTCATATGCTGAATAAAATCTATTTTATAAATTTTATCAATGTCCTCAGTATTTTCAAATGTTAAAATAAAAAGAGGTAGTTTAACTATAGTTTCTTCCTCTTTAATTTTTTTTCTTTTGTTTACTACTTCAATAATTTTAAAACCCTTACTTTTAAACTCTTGTTTTATATCTTCAGGATGGCATGAAGGATGCAAGTTCCTAGCCATAACTTTAATTGGCCTGGTCAACTTGTTTTCACCAATTCTGCTAACTGTAAGTGAAAACGCTATTGAAAAGCAGAGCATTCCGATTCTCGCCAATAAATACACTGACTGGGAAAGCTTTAAAGTATGTCTGGAAGAAAAAATACAACTAGCTGTACCGTTGCAATACAAAGAACAATTGGATGCGGAGGTGGAAAACTACATTAACGATATACAACTTACAGTGTGGGAAAATACTCCAGTAATTAAACAAAGAGTAAAAGAAAATAAATATCCAGCCGAAATCTTAGAACTAATTGCAATAAAACGCAGAGCAAGGAAAAAATGGCACCAAACTAGAGCTCCACAAGATAAAACTAGGCTGAATAATCTCACCCAACAACTAAGAAGAAGAATTAAGGAAGTGAAAAACAAATCGATAAATTTATATTTGGAAAAGCTAACAAATGATAAAAGTACTGATTACTCTCTTTGGAAGGCAGCTAAAAATCTGAAAAAACCTATTGCAGCTATTCCTCCAATTAGAAAACTGGACGGAAAGTGGGCGAGAGATAATAAAGAAAAAGCCAAATTATTTGCGGAACACCTAGAAAAGATATTTCAAGTAAACACTGGAGAAGAAGAGGAAGATCTAGATGTAGAACAAATTCAAGAGCAAGAGGAAATCGCATTAACAAATCCAGCTGAAGTGAAAAAAGAACTTAAAAACAACATTAAATCTAAAAAAGCTCCGGGATATGATTTAATAACCGGACAAATTCTGAAGCAGCTACCAGAGAAGGCAATAGTTAAAATAACAAATCTTATAAATGCTGCATTCAGGCTGAAATATGTGCCGAAATTGTGGAAAGTGGCCGAGGTCATTATGATACCCAAAGCAGGAAAACCACCAAATGAGATAACGTCTTATAGACCAATCTCATTGCTACCTATAATGTCAAAACTATTTGAAAAAATTTATTTGAGAAGACTAAAACCGATTATTGAAAGGAAGAATCTAATTCCAGACCACCAATTCGGCTTTAGAGAAAAACATGCAACAATAGACCAGGTACACAGAATAACAAACACTATTGAAAAAGCTTTAGAGGAGAAGAAAGTCTGTTCAGCAATCTTTTTGGATGTGACTCAGGCATTCGATAAGGTGTGGCACAAGGGATTGAATTGTAAACTGAGAACAATCCTTCCAAAAGAGCATTCGGAAATGATAGAAAGCTATCTATCAGACAGATACTTCTACATAAAACAAGAAGGAGAATATTCCGATCTTAAAGAAATCGGTGCTGGAGTTCCTCAAGGAAGTGTACTCGGTCCAATACTGTATCTGTTGTATACTTGTGATTTCCCTGCACTTGAAAATAATATAATTGCGACGTTTGCTGATGATACAGCGGTTTTGGCTGTCGGAGAAAATAATGAAGAATCTACAGAAAAACTGCAGAGAGCTATGACAAAAATCCAAAATTATACAAAAAGGTGGAGGCTAAAATTAAATGAAGGTAAGTCAATTCATGTGGATTTCACAAATAAAAAAATTGACCATAAACCAGTATATATAAATGGTCAAGAAATACCTTATTCAAATACTGCCAAATATCTTGGTATGACATTAGATGCGAAGCTTCGCTGGAAAGCCCACATCAAAAACAAGAAAGAAGAGTTACAAATCCGTTATAGAAAAATGTACTGGCTCATAGGTAAGCATTCTACCTTGACAATACAAAACAAACTTCTGCTCTATAAACAAATATTGAAACCAGTATGGTCATATGGCATCCAGCTATGGGGATGCAGCAAAAAGAGTAATAGAGATGTTATTCAGAGGTTCCAGAATAAAGTTCTAAGAAATATTGTGAACGCGCCCTGGTTCATCAGAAACTATGACCTACATAGAGATATGCAAATAGAATTTGTAGATAAAGAAATCCAAAATTTTGCAAGAAGTCACGAAAAAAGACTCCAAAACCATGTAAATGTCGAGGTAGTCCAGCTTCTGGATAATACAAATATAGCCAGACGACTCAAAAGAGTAAAGCCTTTTGAGTTAGTGTAGCTATAATAAGAGAAAGAAACAGTTAGATAGACATCGCTGGATGGAATCTACATTTAAAACTAAAATAAAGCCAGAAGAAAAATTGCTCATTAGCCCTATCGGACTAGATCGCAATAGAGGAAAGGTGTGGTTTAGTGGGTAAGAATCCCACACGCAATGTCAAGCTACGGGGCTCATTGTGTCTTTTGAAGATTCCATTCCAACCTACGTAAAAATAAAAAAAATAAAAAAAAAAAACTTGTTTTCATAAGTATGCCATTCTAAATTAGCTTCATTTATAATCTTTGTTAGTTCTCTGTATTCCCCTTCTTTTTCAACATTAATCTTCAGTTGATGGTTATTCATCATATTTACTTTATAGTTAATTTGTACATCTTCCAGTATTTTATTAACTTTGGGGTATTCTACAACATTACTTAAGATAACCGGAGGAGGTTTGTTTTTTCATGTAATGATGGGTTTATCAATTGCAATTTTTGGTTTAATCACCTCTAATTTTTCTACACTATTTTCTTTGTGTATTTCTGGTGAGTGCTCCGCTTTTTTTTTTCCCTGTACGTTTTACAATCCACTCGGTTTCCCGAGTTAGTTCTTCTTCATCTGTACAGTATTCTACTACACTTTTAGTTATTTGCTTTTTCTTTAGCATTTTATTTTCTTCGGTTAGAGTGTGAATCTGACTCATTAAGTCGCTACACATCTTCTCTTGTTCACTTATTCTTAAATGAAACTGTTTCTCTACTGTAATACCCACGTCTAGGGATTTATTCTGACCGTCATCGTTACACATAATTTTATTAATTTCGAACCAGTAATATTTCTGGTGACATTAGCCTGGATTCACGCTTTGTCACTGGTTTTATTTTCAACTACTGGTGGTGATCTTCGCACTAAACCGCCCTTTTTAAAAGGGTCGGTTGTGTTGAACGTAGATACATTTTTAACCACTGGCGACTTAACTAATCCCTTTGTGGAATTAGCCAAGCCCTCGCCGGCAGCCGTGGTCTCTGCCGACATTTTGGTAGATTTCCCTACCATATTTTTGTCTTTATTTGTATTCATTTTATATTATTATATTTTGTATTTTATACCTACTACCAGGGATTTTAGCTGCCACCCCTTTGGGGAACCGACGCAGACCAGAGAGCCGTCCATTCTGGATCAGTTGCTTCTGGACTTTCGTTGGATTTTAGAAGACTCGTACCCCAAGCATTCCTTACTGCGGAGGATTCTAAGCCCCAATCCGCCGGGGAGATAAAATATAATACATAACATGTTTTATAGCCTTTTAAAAATATAAAAATGTTAAATAAGAACTAGATAATAAGAAATAGTGTATCAAATTTGATAAGGTCTTGGAAGTAGTGGGGTTGGTACGCAAACCGCTATTCCAATTCATACAAAATTTCACGTACACAAAACAAATAAGAAGAAACACCTGTGCTTCAAATATTATTTTCTATGTTCTTTGGTTTCGAATTCATAGTAGTTTGACCTCAATTCGATCAAACACTTCTAGAATCCGAAACCGACAAGGACCAATTTCCATGGTACTTTCCTTACTAGTAATCTAGAATATAAATTTTATAAAAATAGCTTAATTAGTTTCTGAGTTATGGTGTTTTTAAGATATACATTTGTTAGCTTTTGACCTTTTCGAAGGTTCCAGAACCCGAAACCATGGTACGATTCGCCCATATGCAGTACCAGTCATACTTTCAATACTAATTAGCCCTTGTACACAATTGGAACATTCTATATTAATTTCAAGTTACTATTTTTATTAATTTAGATGATAAGCCTTTCAACCTTTTGAGGTCTAAGAGAGTTACCTGAACCATCACTCCAATTGATCATACATTAAGGGAACAAGTAGGAAATAGTAAAGAACACCCTTGCGCCAAATTTAAAGCTTCTACATTTTTTTGAAGTTACTATCTCTATTATTTTCGTAAATTTAATTTAAGTTCTTCGAAACAATGTGGATGGTCGCCGACCCACGATATTAATTGGTTCCAATTTTTGGAGGACACTAACGGAATAGAAAGGGACACCCTGATACCGAATTTGGAGGTTCTAACTTCTTTGAATTCGGAATCTTGCTCGTTTGGTCTTAATTCAATGAAAAAGTTCCAGGATCCAAACGCATGGTCGGATTTCGGGCAGTCCACGTCATCCTTTCAATACTAGTGAACCATTTTACACAATTAAAACGTTCTATCTTAATTTTAAGCTATTTTTTTAAATAATTTCAATGACATGTTTTAAGATCTTCAGAACTGTGTGGAAGTTCCCCGACCCACTACCCCAATTGGTCCTAAATGCGAAAGACTCTAAGGCACGCTGATACCACATTTGTAGGTTTTATCTTCATTGGTTTCGGAATTATGTTTGTTTGGCCAAAATTCGATCAAAAACTTCTAGGATCCGAACCCATTCTCCGATGTCGATCGGACGCAGTCCTCGCCATAGTCGCATTACTAGTAACCTACACCACAAAATACATGATTGTAGCTCCATCCTAGTAACCAACAGTTAAAATTTCATCAAGATAGCTCCATTTGTTTTCGAGTTAATGTGCCTACGAACGAACGTATGGTCATTGCTATATCGACTCAGGAGGTCACGCTGATCTCCAACATATATACTTTTCTATATCTAGCTCGCTTCCTTTACGTGATTACAAAAGCCATACCAAAATTAATATACCCTTTTTCTGTTTGATATATGTAGGGTATAAAAATCGTTATAATAAGTAAAGAAACAGTTAGTCGGTGCAACCGACTTAGAAATACCCTACCCCTATTCGGTTCAAATTTAATGAGATATCCATAAGTCATTTTAACACAATAAAAGCTGTTATTAATTTGATCGTAAGACACAGCTAACCAAATTAACTTTATAATACTAAAAACATTTTCTAATTACACTATCTATTAAAAAATATTACAAATTCTTATTAATGTATCTATTTAAAAATATTAAAAATAAAAAAAACTTGAAATAAATGAAAGTATATTTATTTCAATTCAATTACAAAAGTGAAAAAATTTGAATTATTAAATTTTGTGATAAAAAGCTAATCAAAGCATAATATATTTAATAATTCAAATTTTTCAAAATTGCAATTATTTTTAATTGTTAGTTTATGTACCTATTAGAAAAGCTTATAAACGCAAAATATGCAATACATGTATTCTTAAAATACAATTACAAATTTAGAACTTTTCATATAAATCATTTAAATAAAAAAATAAATTTTACATAAACGCAGCAAGTACCTTTGAACATAGCTTAAGTATCGTACACAATGTCTTAGTTATATTTAACCTATGGTAATAATTCAATAAAATATATGATATAATAAAAATTAAAAAATAGGCAGGTAATCGTTTACTAAAAAAATATTTTTTTTTTTAATTCATAAAATATTATACATAATATGTTTTATTGTAAAATTCTTAGCCTTTTAAAAATATAAAAGTGTTAAATAAAAACGGAAATAGGAAAGAACCCTCGTGTATCAAATTTAAAGTTTCTATCTTTATTAATTTTGAAGATATGTTTTTAATTTTGGGATTTCTTAGGAGGCACCTGAACCACGACTACAATTAGGTCCAAATTTTGGGGACATACAAGAAATAGGAAGTATATACTTTCGCTTCGAAATTATACTCGTTTGACCTCAAATCGATCAAAAGCTTCTAGAATCCGAACTCATTGTTCAAACTCGACCACAACTAATGCCCATGGTACTTTCATTACTAGTAACCTAGAGTTTAAATTTGAGATATGTTGTTTTTAAGTTATGTGTTTGTTAGCCCTTGAACTTTTGAAAGATTCCAGAACCCGAAGCCATGGTACAATTTCGCCCATGTGCAGTAACCGTCACACTTTCAATACAACTTAACCCTTGTACACAATTCTATCTTAATTTTAAGTTACTATTTTTATTAATTTCGATGATAAGCTTTTAAACCTTGGGGGGTCTAAGAGAATTACTGAACCACCACTCCACTTGATTCAATATTAGGGGGACATGCAGGAAATAGTAAAAAGCACCCATGTGCCAAATTCGAAGCTTCTACATGTGCTTGATGTTACTATCTTTATTAATTTCGAAAATATGCTTTAATATGTCTTCGGAGCTGGGTGGCTGGTCCCCGATCCACTACTCCAATTGAGCCCAAATTTCAAGGACACTAAGGAAACCGAAAACGACAACCTGATACCAAATTTGGAGGTTCTATCTTCATTGGTTTGGGAATTATGCTAATTTGGCCTTAATTCAATCAAAAATTTCTAAGTTCTGAACGCATTGTTCAATCCTCACCGTACGCAATCGCCGCCGTAGTTTCATTACCAAAAACCTACAGCACAAATTTCATGAAGATAGCGTCATTAGTTGTTGGGTTATCATGATATTTTATGTCGGTAGCCCTGCGATCAATTAAAAAATCCATAATCCGAACCCATGGGCCGATTTCGGCCATATGCAATCCCCGACGTTCTTTCAGTCCTAGTAACCTACAGTTAAAATTTCATTAAAATAGCTCCATTATTTTTTGAGTTATCGTGCATACGGACGGACCGACATGGCTATATCGACTCAGGAGGTCACGCTGATCACAAATATATATACATTTCCATATCTAGCTCGCTTCCTTTAAGTGGTTACAAACACCATACCGAAGTTAATATGCCCTTTTAGATATTCTATAGGTGTAGGGTATAATAAAGATAAAAACGATAATTATCGGTTAACACCAAATTTAGTTAACAATAGGAAAATCAAAATAATTAAACCAAAATTTTAAAAATTTAATAAATTTAGAATAGGTAATAACATTGATTAAGATTTAAATATAGATAAATATTTTCATGTTAAAAATTTCTATGAAATTTTATTCGCAGATTTTTTCAAATTCTCTATAAACGTTTTATACCCTACACCTATAGAATAGGTAAAACGGTATATTAACTTTGGTATGTTGTTTGTAACCACCTAAAGGAAGCGAGCTAGATATGGAAAAGTATATATATTTGTGATCAGGTTGACCTCCTGAGTCGATATAGCCATGTCCGTCCGTCCGTCCGTAGGCACGATAACTCAAAAAATAATGAAGCTATCTTGATGAAATTTTAACTATAGGTTACTAGGACTGAAAGTACGGCGGGGATTGCATATGGGCGAAATCGGCCCATTGGTTCGGATTCTGGACCTTTTAATCGATCGAAGGACTAACGATCATATATAAAAAATCACGATAATTCAACAACTAATGACGCTATCTTCATCAAATTTGTGCTGTAGGTTACTAGTAACGAAACTACTTCGGGGATTGCGTAAGTTTGGGATTGGACCATGGGTTCGGAACTTTTTAGTTTTCGATCGAATTTAGGCCAAACTAGCATAATTCCGAAGCCAATGAATATAGAACCTCCAAATTTGGTATAAGGGTGTCGCTTTCGATTTCCCTAGTCTCCCTGAAATTTGGGCCCAATTGGAGTCGTGGGTGGGGACCAGAAACTCAGTTTCGAGAACCTTAAAGCATATTTTCGAAATTAATAAAGATAGTAACTTGAAACAAATGTAGAAGCTTCAAATTTGGCACATGGGCGTTCTTTACTATTTCCTGCGTGTCCCTCTAATTTTGGATCAATTGGAGTGGTGGTTCAATACCTCTCTTAGACCCCCGAATGTGTAAAGGCTCATCATCGAAATTAATAAAACTAGTAACTTAAAATTAAGATAGAATGTACCAATTGTGTACAAGGGTTAACTAGTACTGAAATTATGACGGGAACTGCATATAGGCGAAATCGTACCATGGTTTCGGGTTCTGGAACCTTTGAAAAGTTCAAGGGCTAACAAACATATATCTAAAAAACACCATAACTCAAAAATTAATGCCGCTATTTGGATGAAATTTAAACTCTAGGTTACTAGTAATGAAAATACCATGGGAATTGGTTCAGATCGAGTTTGGTCAGAGTGAGTTCGGATTCTAGAAGCTTTTGGTCGATTTGAGGCCGAACGAGTATAATTTCGAAGCCAAAGAATATTTTTCCTATTTCTATGTGTCCCCGAAATTTAGACTTAATTGTAGTGGTTCAGCTATGTTCAAAGGCACTTGCTGCAAATGAATTATATGAAAAGGTCGAGATTTGTAATTGTATTTTAGAAATACATTTATTGCATACTTTGCGTTTATAAGCTTTTCTATAGGTATATAAACTAACCATTTAAAATAATTTCAATTTTAAAAAATTTGAATTATTAAATATATTATGCTTTGATTATAGTTTTATCACAAAATTTAATAATTAAAATTTTTTCATTTTGTAATTGAATTGGAGTAAATATATTTTCATTTATAACAAGTTGTTTTGTTTTTTAATATTTTTAAATAGATAAATTAGTAAGAATTTGTAATATTTTTTAATAGATAGTGTAATTAGAAAATGTTTTTAGTATTATAAAGTTAATTTGGTTAGCCATGTCTTACGATCAAATTAATAACAACTTTTATGGTTTTAAAATGGCCTATGGATATCTCATTAAATTTGAACAAAATAGGTGTAGGGTATTTCTAAGTCGGTTGCACCGACTGACTGTTTCTTTAATTGTTTTTATTCTCTCAATTTAAACCAATTAAATTTTTAGACCATTTTTCACTCTACATATTAACATGATTCATGAATACGATGCCAAAGAAAAGAAAACAATCATAAGAAAGAAAAAACTATTTTCAAACTTTTTTGGTATCAATGCCACAATAAATAAAATTTTTTATCATAGTATTTAAATTTTAATAGGAATTCTCAGTTAGAACAAAATTATAATTTATCTCAATTCAAAAAAAAGCCTGTGCAAGAAACTTAACGTTTCTTAAACTTAAACTTAACGTTCTTGCACACGACATTCTTACCGAAAAAGAAATAGGAAAGTGCAACATAACGGTGAATATACAGCCATACATTCAAAGTAGCTTAATCATCGTTATTAGTTTGCCTCAATTTCCAACAGAAAAATATTAAAAGGCACTAGTAATTCCGTCCCCCAACAGAAAGTTTGAGCAGTTAGACTCGGATAACATTCAAATTATTATAGAAGGTAATAACTTAATTAATAATATAATTTTTTTATATTGATTATAATTTTTAAGCATACCGAAGGTATCTTGGTCAAGAAAAAATTACAACGTTATGGCAATTATTTCATTAAAAATTTATTTAACAAAAATAACGTTTGTTCAATTAAATACAATAATGTAACCTCAATTGAGGTTGATAATTTAATTATATCAAAAAATCTAGCTTTAACTGTTGAATATACAAGTTTATCAACACATTTTTGGATAATAATTTGCTCATGTCTATTAAATAACAGATGTATTTAAATATTGTTTTTGTTTAATGCACTTTATAATAATCTTTTCTTCTTTTTCAATAAACTTTCAAGTAGATAAGACGTGTTTTTTTATAATTTTCACAGGTTATGGGACAAGTAAAAAAAAAAGTTTTTTAATTTTTTTTACGGATAAAATTAGCAAGAAAGAACTTTTTTGGAAAAGCGGGAGCTGTTTTGTAAAGAAAAATTAGAAATATTGATTAATTTGCAGTATAAATAGAAAACCGAAGGTCATAATGGACAAAGATTTGAGGTTAGAAAAATGCGGATGATTGGCCCACGTGGAAATTTCAAACAAGAATAATTTTGAACGCTGAGGACTATTGAGATATAATTAATGGCACGACTCGTCGGCCAGGGGAAGTAGAGCAGCAAATTGAATGAACAGGGAAAGATTCCAAAGCTCAAATAATTATTGCCACAAATGTATGTCAGGAATCTTTAATTCATTTAAGAACTTGTTCCACCGCTTTTGAAATGTGGCAAAAATTAGAAAACATATATGAACAGAAATCAACCACAAGTATTCATTTGCTACAGCAAAGATTCTACAGTTTTAAAAAACTGCCCGAAGACAACGTCTCCATCCACTTTTCAAAACATCTAAAAAAAGTCCAACAAAGTTGAAAGATTTAGGAGAACCCGTGTCGGAGTCAATGGTTATAACAAAAATTTTAATAACATTACCATCGAGTTACAATCATTTTTATACCGCATGGGAATCTACATCAACAGAGAACCAAACTCTTTCTAACCTAACATCTAGATTGATTATGGAGGAATCACGCATGGGTGCACAAAATGATAACATGAACGAAGCCTTAATAAGTAATCGAAAAAATTTTAATAAAGTTAACAATAATAAAAAAATAGGAAAATTTTGTATTTGTAAATAAACTGGACACTGGAAAATAAATTGCCCGCGGAGAAAAACAAATCATAATTCACAAAAAGGTAGTTCATCACTTGTAAGTCAAGTATATATTTCAAATAATGTAAGCAACAAAAGTGATTGGTATTTAGACTCAGCAGCAAGTGATAATATGACAAATAGGTAGAATTATTTTAAAAATTATAAGACTTATAAAAATCCAGTTAAAGTGCGTGTTGGTTATGGTGATATAATTTATGCTTATGGTCGTGGGGACACAAATATTTTAGCATTTAACAACAAAACATGGGTAGAAAAATATTTATCATATGCTCTTTTCGTACCTGAAATAAAAATGAATTTGTTTTCATCCAACTGTGCCTTAGATAAAGGAACGATTTTGTTTTCAAATAATAATAAATGTGAACTAATCAAAAATAAAGAAATTGTTGCAGTAGGTGTGCGTGAACAAAAATTGTTTAAAATGTTATTTAAAATAAATAATGTTAACGATGATATAGTAGCAAAAGTGTCATTAAAAATTAAACATATCAAATCATTTGAAACGACTTTGTTTGCGGACCCATGCAAGAAAATTCCTATGGTGGAGCAAGGTATTTTGTTTTATTTAAAGATGATTTTTCACATTTTAGGATGATTTATTTTACCAAAGAAAACACTGAAGTTGCAAATTTAATTGAACGTTTTTTTAACGAAGTTTAAATAGATACGGACAATAATGTCAAAATTTTAAGATCAGATAATGGATCTGAATACGTTATTGGACATGTAACTCGTATTCTAGAAAAATATGGTGTTCGACATCACACTACAGTGCCGTATTGCCCTGAACCAAATGGTAGAGCTGAACGCGAAATGAGAACACTTATGGAGGCGTCAGAACTATGATACACGCAAAGAATCTTGATTTAAAACTCTGGGCAGAAGCAGTTAACATAGCTGTATACGTTTTAAATCGCACTGGCCCAAGTTCAGTGGAAGAAAAAACACCATTTGAACTATAGTATAACAAACAGGCTGCTACTCAAAACTTTAAAATATTTGGGTGAAAAGTTTATATTCATATTCCAAAAGAAAAAAGGAATATAAAAAAGCTGCATAAAAAAGCACTTAAAGATAGTTGGATATGAAAATAATTCAAAAGATTATCGCGTTTGGATAATTCAAGTTAAATTTTTGACATACATAACGAATCATTAAAATCAAATAAAAATTCTACTGAGAATATAAAAAATGATAATATTATAATACAAAATAAAAATAAAATACATTGTGTTGAGATAAATAAAACTAATAATGATAATTTAATAGAAGGTGTTAATTGTGAAAATAAAACTGAAAAAGATAATGACGAAAACTCAATGAATGAAAGCTCGGAACAATATGAAAACGAATATGATACAAATCTAGAGGAAGATTTTTGTGACGATGATATTAAAATGGCTGATCCAAATGATCATATAATAGATGAAAAAATGGTAGAACTAGATAATTCTATAACGTTCCCTAAGAGAAGAAAATACAATTCCATTTCTAATTTAAGTATTGTATCAGAAAGTCTTGCTTTTTTAGCTGATTGTGTTGAACCAAACACCTTCGATGAAGTTTGTGTATTGTGAGTGGAAAAAAGCAATGGATGAAAAAATATCATAATTACACAAAAATAAAACGTGGACATTGGTCACACCCCCTAAAGATCGTAAGGTTATTTATAATAGATGGATATATAAAATCAAATTTTTAGCTGATGGAAAAATAGAAAGTTTCAAAGCACGGTTGATTGTAAGGGGGCTCACACAAGAATTCGGTGAAACCTTTAGTCCCTTACTAAAATACAGTGAAATCTTTAGCCCCTTAGTAAAATTCCCACCAATTCGAACAATTTTAGCAATTGCAGCTAATAAAAAATATAAAATTATGCAGTTTGATGTAAAAACCTTTTTATATGGTGAACTAGACGAAGATATTTTTATGAAGTAACCAGTAGGATATGATGATAGATCTGATAAAGTTTATCACTTTAAAAGAAGTCTTTAAAGTTTAAAGCAAGCTTCAAGAAGTTGGAATAAAAGATTTTAAGAAAGATTCGTGTGTTTTTACGGGGGTTCAAAAAGGTAATACTATTTTGTTGGCAATATATATTGATGATGGACTCGTAGCAGTAACCAAAGGTTCCGGTATTAATTTATTAAAAGAGTATTTGCAAGAGTACGAATTTGAAATAAAAGTTTCTGTTGCAAATTATTTTCTTGGATTAGAAATATCATACATCAACGATGGTTCAATTCATGTACATCAAAACTGTTATACAAATAAAATCTTGAGAAAATTTAATATGTCTAATGCGAATCCTGTTGCAACACCTGCTGATTCATCATTGTCACTTTACAATAAGTCATCAAAAAGAGAAAATTATCCACATCGGGAAGCTGTTGGCTGCCTTATGTTTTTGGCAGTAGAAACAAGACCTGATATTGCTTTCGCAGTAAGGATTGTTAGTAGATTTTTGGAAAAACAAAATGCTGTGCATGTAAATGCTGTTAAAAGAATTTTCAAATACTTAAAACGATCCACAAACAAAGGTTTATATTATAAAAGTAGAAATACATTGCATCTCAATTGTTACAGTAACGCTGGTTTGGTTGCTGATACTGATTCTCGTAAAATCCACAAGTGGTTACATTTGTCTATTGGGAAATGGTGCTATTTCCTGGCGATCGCAAAAACAAAAATATGTCACGTTATCAACGACTGAATCGGAATACATAGCGGCATCAGAAGCTGTAAAAGAATTAATTTGGTTGAAACTTTTAATTAAAGAACTACTACTGAATTATGAAGTACCTGCAACTTTTATGATGGACAATCAAAGTGCTATGAAGTTAGTAAAAAATCCTGAATTTCATAAGAGGACAAAACACATTGATGTTAGATACGGTGACATGTCACAGCTCACTTTGTCATAAGTCCCTTAGGGAGTTATGACACTTTTGATGTGTCATAAGTCCCTTAGGGACTTATAACCTTTTGTAAAATAACACAAAATGACATAAGTCCCTTAAAAAAATAAAACATTCAAAAGTGTCATATCTCCTTTTATGATTTATGCCTTATAATTTCACAAATCGAAACTTTTATTATATATTTCTACATTGGGCGGGTCGCTGGTCGGTTTCAAAATCAAAGTTGTTTCTTTTACCAGAGTGTTGTCTATATGCATATCCAGGTGCCTAACTGTGTAAGAAATTCGAATCGCAAATATTTGCGAATTTCATTTGCGATTCGAAAGTCAATTCGTACTGTGTATCAAATTCTCATCAAATTCTCATTTAAAAATAGAGCTGCCGGTGTATAAATTTTTAAATTTAAGCTTTTGACATTTCATTGACGTTTTGACATTTTATTTCATTGTGAAATTTTGTTTTGTTTTCAAACAATTTTTTCCAAAGAAAATAAAAATAAAAAGTAAACGTTTTAAAATTATAATAAAATGGATTATGCAGCTATTTATTTTAGTGATAGCGAAGAAGAAGAGAATAGAGTGCATGCACTTCAAAGAAGAATACTGAGGAATAGATCTAATGTTCTGGAAATGCCAAACAAGAGGTACGTTAATTATATGATTTAAGGTAGTTTTGTCTTCATGATATTCTTTTTTAGATTTATAAAAAGTTTCAGGCTATCAAAAGAAGCCTTTATGTATGTAATGGAGGAAATTAAAAACGATTTAAAAACACCATTAAGAAGTACTTCTATACCCCCTTTTATCAAGTTGGCCGCAACTTTAAGATTTTTAGCAGAAGGAGGGTATCAGCATGAAGCAGGAGCAGACATGAATATTGCATTAGTACAACAAACCATGTCTGAAGTAATATCAGAAGTCTAGTGCTATAGAAAAAAATGTATGTGCCAAAAAAATTTCAATGAAAATGTCTGATGAAGAGGTAAAAGAAGCAAAATTGCATTTTTACCAGAAAGGGAAATTTCCTGGAGTGATTGGTGACATTGATGGGACTCATATTCAAATAATAAGACCTAGTATAGACGAGCATTTATATTTCAACAGAAAAATGAAGCATATCATAAATGCCATGGTGGTAAGTGTTTTATTTATTTTTAATATCCGGACACTATTATCTTGTATTTACAAAATTCTGTTTTAGATTTGTGATCATAAAATGAAAATAAGGTCGGTAGATGCTCGTTTTGGTGGGAGTTCTCACGATGCGCATGTTTGGTCTCTCAGTAAAGAAAAAAAATTTTTCCAGGCAAGATATAACAACGGCGATAAGTCTTCTTGGATTTTAGGTAATATTAAATAATTGTAAATACTTAAAAGTTGAACGAATATTATAATAAATGTTTTTATAAATATTATAGGAGATTCTGCTTATCCCTTAGAGCCTTGGTTATTAAGGCCACACCGAACAGCACCAGATGGAAGTCTTGAAGCACGTTTTAATGAAATACACTCTAAATTAAGTCTTGTATTTTGTTTTGACCTAAAATATTTAACTTTATTTTTATTCATATACCAAAACAAAATAAAACTAAATTTAATAATCTAATATATAAAGAAGAAAATTTGTTTGTTTGTTTATTTGTTTGTTTGTTTGTTTTTTTGTTTGTTTGTTTGTCCAGGATTCACGTGAAAACCACTGGTCCGATTGTCACAAAATTTTAAAGGAATAATTCTGGGAGCCCGAGGGGTGACATAGGCTATGTCGCATTTTTATAAGTCAACAGGTTGCGGCTCCAGAGCCGTTTTAAGCTTTTTCGTTTTTTTGATGTCGAGTCGAAACCGTTTGACCGATTAACTTGAAATTTTGCACGAATGTTCTTCTTATTAAACGGAATTAATGGTATAAAGTTGGTTCGAATAAATTAACCCCTTTCGGCACGGCGGGCTTCCAAAAAATTTTGTGTTTCCGATTTGTGTCCAATTTTACAGGGTGGTTTTGCAGTCAAAAAGAGAGGCTGGCACAAATTTTTGTTGGGTTCGGTTAACCCGTTTGGGCACGAGGGCGCAATGAAGCTTTTTCAATGTTTTTGATGTCGTGCCGAAACAGTTTGACCGATTGACTTGAAATTTTGCACAAATCTTCCTCTTAGCAAACGAAATTAGTTGTATAAAGATGGTTCGAAAATATTAACCCATTTCGGCCCGGCGGGCTTCCAAAAAATTATTTGTTTCCGATTTGCGTCCAATTTTACAGGGTGGTTTTGCAGTCGAAAAGAAAGGCTGGCACAAATTTTTATTGGGTTCGGTTAACCCGTTTGGGCACGAGGGCCCAATGAAGCTTTTTCAATGTTTTTGATGTCGAGTCAAAACGGTTTGACCGATTGACTTGAAATTTTGCACAAATGTTCCTCTTAGCAACCGCAATTAGTTGTATAAATTCGGTTGGAATAATTTAACCCATTTCGACGTGGCGGCCTTCCAAAAAATTTTGTATTTCCGATTTGTGTCCAATTTTACAAGGTGGTTTCGCAGTCGACAATAGAGTCTGGCACAAATTTCTGTTGAGTTCGGTTAACCCGTTTGGGCACGAGGGCGCAAAGAAGCTTTTTCAATGTTTTTGATTTCGAGTCAAAACCGTTTGACAAATTGACTTGAAATTTTGCACAAATGTTCCTCTTAGCAACCGCAATTAGCTGTATAAATTTGGTTGGAATAATTTAACCCATTTCGGCCTGGCGGACTTTCAAAAAATTTTGTGTTTTCGATTTGTGTCCAATTTTACAGGTTGATTTTGCAGTCTAAAGAGAGGCTGCAAAAAGTTTTAGTTAATTCGATTAACCCGTTTTCCACGACGACGCCATAAAGTTTTCTATAAATTTTATTTTCTTACACGATTAAAAGTATTTTATTGAAAATTTTGTACCAACATTTTAATTAAAACCCACATGGTTAATTTCGTTTTGGCCTGTTTGTGCGTTTTGAACAAAGATTCAATGAAATTTTCAGTTTTCTTCAAATGAAATCTAAAAATCAAAAAATTCAATTTCTTATATATAATGCTTAAAAACATAGTATTTTAAAACAGTTTTTCCAAAAAATAAGCCTACATTTCTCTCATCAAATCATAAAAAAACGAGGAAGAGCGTATTACAACTTTCAGGTGAGTACTAAACAAAATATAAGTTGAAAAGCAAATTTTTAAATCTTTTCTAAACCATCGACTATATTTTATTCAAACGTTGGCAATTCAAGATAACTACTATTGACATAGTATAATGACATAATGGCAAACTTAGTATCCCCATTTGACCAATAGTCATTTTAATTCAGTTAACATTATTCGCCGGGAACCTAACATCCTCAACTCTATCGTCAAGGAGCACCAAATTCTCAAGAAGCACCATGTATAGAAAAATTAGAGATAATCGTTCAAACTGTTTTTTAAAGTTTTTGTTTCGCAATCGGTTAAAAGAACTCGACAAAACATTTTTTTAAGCATTCCCCTAATTCAAAGAAGTTGTACCTTCTTTCAGAAATAGGACGTAATTTACTTACAAATTTTTTTTTGAACAATCGTCGGGTCGACAGGGGTTAACAACTTCCAAGTCTGTTAGTAAATTGAACTTCATTTTCAGAGAAGAACACATATACAAAATTTGAATTTAATGGGTTAAATCACTTCTAATATATATAACAAAGCAACGAAAAAACCTATAAAAAGCTGTTGGGCCACGATGGGTTAACGGAACTCCACAAATTTTTTTTTGTGGCTTCATTTATAAGCAAAGTAGTATTTCAAAAAATTGGCTGAAGCTTGCGTTTTTACAATTTGCAAGCTTCCGGGCAACGCCGGGTAAATCTGCTAGTCTAATATATAAAGAAGAAAATTTGTTTGTTTGTTTATTTGTTTGTTTGTTTGTTTGTTTGTCCAGGATTCACGTGAAAACCACTGGTCCGATTGACACCAAATTTTAGAGGAATAATTTTGGGAGTCCGGGGGGTGACATAGACTATGTCGCATTTTTATAAGTCAACAGGTTGCGGCTCCAGAGCCGTTTTAAGCTTTTTCGTTTTTTTGATGTCGAGTCGAAACGGTTTGATCGATTCACTTGAAATTTTGCACGAATGTTCTTCTTATTATACGGAATTAATGGTATAAAACTGGTTGGAATAAATTAACCCCTTTCGGCCCGGCGGGCTTCCAAAAAATTTTGTGTTTCCGATTTGTGTTCAATTTTACAGAGTGGTTTTGCAGTCAAAAAGAGAGGCTGGCACAAATTTTTGTTGGGTTCGGTTAGCCCGTTTGGGCACGAGGGCCAATGAAGCTTTTTCAATGTTTTTGATGTCGAGCCGAAACAGTTTGACCGATTGACTTGAAATTTTGCACAAATGTTCCTCTTAGCAACCGCAATTAGTTGCATAAATTTGGTTGGAATAATTTAACCCATTTCGGCCTGGTGGGCTTCCAAAAAATTTTGTGTTTCCGATTTGTGTCCAATTTTACAAGGTGGTTTCGCAGTCGAAAATAAAGTCTGGCACAAATTTTTGTTGAGTTCGGTTAACCCGTTTGGGCACGAGGGTGCAAAGAAGCTTTTTCAATGTTTTTGATGTCGAGTCAAAACTGTTTGACCGATTGACTTGAAATTTTGCACAAATGTTCCACTTAGCAACCGCATTTAGTTGTATAAATTTGGTTGGAATAAATTAACCCATTTCGGTCTGGCGGACTTTCAAAAAATTTTGTGTTTTCGGTTTGTGTCCAATTTTTCAGGTTGATTTTGTAGTCTAAAAGAGAGGCTGCAAAAAGTTTAAGTTAAGTTCGATTAATCCATTTTCCACGACGACGCTATGAAATTTTCTATATATTTTATTTTCTTATATGATTAAAAGTATTTTATTGAAAATTTTGTACCAGGATTTTAATTAAAACCCTCAGTGTTAATTTGGTTTTGACCTGTTTGTGCGTTTTGAACAAAGATTCAATGAAATTTTCAGTTTTCTTCAAATGAAATCTAAAAATCAAAAAATTCAATTTGTTATATATAATGCTTAAATACATAGTATTTTAAAACAGTTATTCCAAAAAATAAGCCTACATTTCTCTCATAAAATCATAAAAAAACGAGGAAGAGCGTATTACAACTTTCAGGACTAAACAAAATATAAGTTGAAAAGCGAATTTTTAAACCTTTTCTAAACCATCGACTATATTTTATTCAAGCGTTGGCAATTCAAGAAAATCCCCTTTTGACCTATAGTCATTTTAATTCAGTTAACATTGTTCACCGGAAACCTACCATCCTCAACTATATCGTCTAGGAGCACCAAATTGTCAAGAAGCAGCATGTATAGAAAAATTAGAGATAATCGTTCAAATTGTTTTGCAAACTGTTTTTTAAAGTTTTTGTTTCGCAATCGATTAAAAGAACTCGACAAACCTTTTTTTTAAGTATTCCCCTAATTCAAAGAAGTTGTACCTACTTTCAAAAATTGGACGTAATTTACTTACAAATTGTTTTTTGAACAATCGTCGGGTCGGGAGGGGTTAACAACTTTCAAGTCTGTTAGTAAATTGAACTTCATTTTCAAAGAAGAACACATATACGAAATTTGAAGTTAATCTGTTAAATCATTTCTAATATATAACAAAGCAACGAAAAAACCTATAAAAAGCTGTTGGGCCACGATGGGTTAACGGAACTCCACAAATATTTTTATGTGGCATTTATAGGCAAAGTAGTATCTCAAAAAATTGGCTGAAACTTGCTTTTTTACAATTTGCAAGCTTCCGGGCAACGCCGGGTAAATCTGCTAGTAGTAATATATTAAATACATACTTTATATATTTTTAACATAAAATATTTATATTTTTACTTACATTCGTTATTAAATTTTTTTTCCTTTTTAATAAACCGATCACAACACATCCGAAAGTAAAATGGCTATCGAATGAAAAATGTCAAGAAATACTCGAAAGTAGCATTATACAGTATCAACATTTTAAATTCGCGTTCGCAAGGTTGCCATTTTCGAATTTCACAGTGTCAAATATACGAATGCGATTTTCGTTTAGTGAAAATAGCAATACACAGTAAGGGCCCAGGGTGCTAGATTCTATATTAGAAAGTAAGTTAAGTTAGTTAAAAAATCAAAGTTGATTCTTTTTCCAAAATATTTATGAATTTCATTTGTGCGAAACTTTGGTTATAAAACCAGAATTGACTCTTTTTCAAAATCTTCATAGACATATTTTTATTTCAATTTCTAAAATTATTTAATATCAATAAATTAGGGCAATAACCTGTTTTTGTTATCGTTTTTATCAAACACACGTGTAAATAAATTTATATTATTTTATATTTATTCAAAATTATTAGTGGCGTTGCATTTTATAAGTTAAAGGTAAATGTAATGTAGGAGTAATATTTTTTACAATTAAACTTTTTTTATTTTTGTTAAAGATGAACTGCAATATCAAAAATATTATTACAAGGAATAAATTATGCGCTATGAAAAAGTTTCTAAATAAAATGGATATAATTGAATTCAAAAGTACCGGACCATATTGTAGAAGCTTTTTTCGGAACGGCTAGCTTGAAATCAAGAATGCTTGTTACGGTGTTTGCTTTTGTTAGTTGTTTAAGCTTAAACCAATTGTTTTAATTTTTAAAAAAAAAATTATTAATAAAAAAGGACAAAGCAAAAATTATTTATTTATTTAACGCTTTGAAAAATCCTTTATTTTCTTATAAATATTACAGTTATAAGTTAATAAAAGATTAAGTAATATTTTGTAATGGTGACATTCGCCGATATGGCGAAAGTTTTGAAAAATGACCTTTTAAAATAAAATTCATAAATGTTAAATTATTGGTTTTGTTTTTAATTTTCGAAAAAGGGAATACTCTGGTTTCGATTCTAATTCCGAAATACGTGCTAATTATTTTTAAATAAATAAAAACATTTTAAAATGTACGAAATTATATTATATACCATTAACTTGTAACACCACTAATAGTTGTTGACTTTGAGTGCAGCAACTTATTTAAAATATATAGCTGCACTTTAATTGTAATTGTAATTTATTAATTGTAATATATTATTAAATAAAAAAAAATAAAACAAAACACTATGGATAGTTTGGATTACGGCTTTAGCAGAAATACGGAAGTAATAGGTGACATCCGTTTGGTCAAACTCCTGGAAAAGATTGCATATCGTCATGCATCAATATAACAAATTTTTTCGTCATAATACTCTTAAAGGGACTTATGGCACTTAATAAAATATTTAAGTGTGTCAAAAGTCCCTCAGAAAAAAAGTGTCATAAGTCCCTTAGGGAGTAAGTCCCCTGTGACATGCCACTGTTAGATACCACTTTATACGTGAAAAATTCGAGGACAACTTATTTAGTTTTCAATACGTACAATCATCTGATCAAGTTGCAGACATTTTACCTAAACCCTTAGCAAAAGAAAAGTTCAACAAATTGATTAATATGATGAAAATTAATTATGTAATTAATTTCTCAAAAAAAAAAGTATAAATTTTTCAAATAATTTCTTGTTAGTTTATAAGTTGAAATATTTTGAATATATGGTAGCTCTAAAATAATTAAAAATGCTAAACAGCTGATTTATAGATAATGTGCTTATATACCATATTATATAATATTTAAATTTATTTAAAAACGAGGAAGATTATAGATGCCCTTGTCAACTTTTAGATACCCGTGCGTACACTATTATGTAATAAATAAATAAGAAATTCATATATTGCATTTGAACTTTTTGACAGAAAATTCAAAATATTTGTTTTTTTAAAAATTTTTTTTGAAAAATTAATTGTAGTTGCTATGGTATCAATTTTTTGTTAATAATAAATGTTTTGAATTTTTTTATAAAATATTAAAAACAAGTGATGATAAAAAACCCAGGGTTTTTGAAAAAAGACATTTTCAATAAATATAGTGTTTCATACTAAGTATTTTATCGGAATATAATATTCAAGCTTCAATATTAACGTTTAATCATAAAGTAACATATAATATAGATTATTCACGTAGAGTAAAATTTTTTTACCAATTTTTTTAAAAAATATTTTTCGTTTTTACTCAGTACTCAAAAATTATTCTCATAACAATTATTTTTACTTAAAAATTGAGAATAATTTTTTTTTAAACTCATAAATAAAAAAAAATTCTTCTCAATTTCTTGTTTTGAGTATTTATTAATATACCTTTAAAAAACTATATGAAGGGTATATACATACATACGTACATATTTATTTTTATATACATTATTCTTCTTATTCCATATAAAAGTATGAAAAGCTAAATCTATACTGCATGCATAGTGTATAGGTATATTAACACATATAAAATATTTAAGGTCTTTTTACTTTTTTTTCGTTACTTTGATTTGAAATTAAAAAAACTAAATAGAGATTTTACATCTTTTATTGATGTATGTGTGTATATGAAATTAAAACAGCTATGTGTATTTTTCGTTCTTCTTGTAAATCAAAATAGAAAAATTTATTTTCATATTTATTATTTGTAACTTTTGATATTAATGTTGAATGAATGTGCGACAGACAAGCTTATTATTAAAAGTTGTATGGCTTGTAAAATCATAAATAATCTTATCATTTTAATAAGTATGTATAAGAATTTTACGTTTGGGAAGAATTTAGTTCGTTATTTTGATTGACTCAAATTTTTTATTTAAATGAACATGAAAAGTAAAAATATAAAATTTAATAAAATTTCAATATTTTTTAAAATAATTCTGTTTTATTATTAATTCTTAAGTTAGTTATAAGGGAATAAGCCAAATGGAATAAGTATTGCATTACATTATTGAAAAATATATAAAAAAAGCTTTAATATTTTATATTCCATTCGGCATAAAAAACCCTTATAGCAAAAAAAAAAATATAATATAAAATATGTACATAGGTATAAACAAAACAAAACAATTCATTGATTAAAAAAAATTATCGAAAACAAACAAAAATATTCATTAACTTGAATTTAGTTATTTACATTCCATATTTACAAAATTATATTATGATTAGGTACTTCAATCGTGTTCATCCAATTTTTTCGTTCATGAAAAGAAAATAATATAGGTATCAAGTAAATTATTCAAAAAATAAAAATTATTTTAATAAATTAGTATTACAAATTACATACAAAAATTTATTTGCTAAAACTTTAATGAGAAAAAATTTTTAAACACAGACAAATAGACAGACAGACGTACAAACATATGCAGACAGACGGACGGAAATAAACAGACAAATAGACAGACAGACGGATATTATGAAATATATTAAAAATAAGTTATGCATTTAATATTTTAATTTTACTATGATTACTCTCAGATTTTTTTTCGTCATTTTTTAAAAGCTTTTCCCTTAAACATTTTGCTTGCTTTTTTAGCAAAAGATTAATTAGTAACTCTAAAAACTTTATTTTATGCGTGTAGCATTCATCATTTTCCCTAAACCATGTAGGATATTTATCAGATTTGTTTGTGGCTTCTAAACAACATAAAAATATATTTTTCCTTAAATTTTGTTCATGATAATTTTCATAAAAATAGTGATCAAATATGCTCATATGAAATTGTGTAATTTCGAAAATTTTTTCGGTTGGAGCTTCCAAGTTCAGGATTTCTGATTCATTTTTATAATTTTTTTGATAAATAAATTGCTCCGAATCAAGCAATAATATATCATTAGAATTTTTTAAAAATGAAGAAGTACATTAATCACAAGAAATTTTTTTTATCAATTTAAAGATAACGTAGCCACAAATGTATCTTTGGCGTTATTTGAAACAATATTTAACTCTTCAGTTTGATTAGCCTCTAAAATTTTAGATTGAAATCTCTCTAAATAATTATTAACTAAATTAGTTAAATTTTCATCAATTTGATCATTTGAATCCAAATCATCTTGTTCTAATTGATAATCCTTTAAATCGTCTATATTTAAAAATTCAGCGTCATCTTCTTCACAGTTAGAGCTTTAAAATTTATAATTAACTAGCAGATTTACCCGGCGTTGCCCGGAAGCTTGCAAATTGTAAAAAAGCAAGTTTCAGCCAATTTTTTGAGATACTACTTTGCCTATAAATGCCACATAAAAATATTTGTGGAGTTCCGTTAACCCATCGTGGCCCAACAGCTTTTTATAGGTTTTTTCGTTGCTTTGCTATATATTAGAAATGATTTAACAGATTAACTTCAAATTTCGTATATGTGTTCTTCTTTGAAAATGAAGTTCAATTTACTAACAGACTTGAAAGTTGTTAACGCCTCCCGACCCGACGATTGTTCAAAAAACAATTTGTAAGTAAATTACGTCCAATTTTTGAAAGTAGGTACAACTTCTTTGAATTAGGGGAATACTTAAAAAAAAAGGTTTGTCGAGTTCTTTTAATCGATTGCGAAACAAAAACTTTAAAAAACAGTTTGCAAAACAATTTGAACGATTATCTCTAATTTTTCTATACATGCTGCTTCTTGACAATTTGGTGCTCCTTGACGATATAGTTGAGGATGGTAGGTTTCCGGTGAACAATGTTAACTGAATTAAAATGACTATAGGTCAAAAGGGGATTTTCTTGAATTGCCAACGCTTGAATAAAATATAGTCGATGGTTTAGAAAAGGTTTAAAAATTCGCTTTTCAACTTATATTTTGTTTAGTCCTGAAAGTTGTAATACGCTCTTCCTCGTTTTTTTATGATTTTATGAGAGAAATGTAGGCTTATTTTTTAGAATAACTGTTATAAAATACTATGTATTTCAGCATTATATATAACAAATTGAATTTTTTGATTTTTAGATTTCATTTGAAGAAAACTGAAAATTTCATTGAATCTTTGTTCAAAACGCACAAACAGGTCAAAACCAAATTAACACTGTGGGTTTTAATTAAAATCCTGGTACAAAATTTTCAATAAAATACTTTTAATCATATAAGAAAATAAAATATATAGAAAATTTCATAGCGTCGTCGTGGAAAATGGGTTAATCGAACTTAACTTAAACTTTTTGCAGCCTCTTTTTAGACTACAAAATCAACCTGAAAAATTGGACACAAACCGAAAACACAAAATTTTTTGAAAGTCCGCCAGACCGAAATGGGTTAATTTATTCCAACCAAATTTATACAACTAAATGCGGTTGCTAAGTGGAACATTTGTGCAAAATTTCAAGTCAATCGGTCAAACAGTTTTGACTCGACATCAAAAACATTGAAAAAGCTTCTTTGCACCCTCGTGCCCAAACGGGTTAACCGAACTCAACAAAAATTTGTGCCAGACTTTATTTTCGACTGCGAAACCACCTTGTAAAATTGGACACAAATCGGAAACACAAAATTTTTTGGAAGCCCACCAGGCCGAAATGGGTTAAATTATTCCAACCAAATTTATGCAACTAATTGCGGTTGCTAAGAGGAACATTTGTGCAAAATTTCAAGTCAATCGGTCAAACTGTTTCGGCTCGACATCAAAAACATTGAAAAAGCTTCATTGGCCCTCGTGCCCAAACGGGTTAACCGAACCCAACAAAAATTTGTGCCAGCCTCTCTTTTTGACTGCAAAACCACTCTGTAAAATTGAACACAAATCGGAAACACAAAATTTTTTGGAAGCCCGCCGGGCCGAAAGGGGTTAATTTATTCCAACCAGTTTTATACCATTAATTCCGTGTAATAAGAAGAACATTCGTGCAAAATTTCAAGTGAATCGGTCAAACCGTTTCGACTCGACATCAAAAAAACGAAAAAGCTTAAAACAGCTCAGGAGCCGCAACCTGCTGACTTATAAAAATGCGACATAGTCTATGTCACCCCCCGGACTCCCAAAATTATTCCTCTAAAATTTGGTGTCAATCGGACCAGTGGTTTTCACGTGAATCCTGGACAAACAAACAAACAAACAAACAAACAAACAAACAAATAAACAAACAAACAAATTTTCTTCTTTATATATTAGATTAACTTAACCGACATTAATTTTGTTAAAATATTACTAAATTCATGGACGGAAGGATTATTGTTACATCCATTTCTATACCGAATAAAAGAAAATAAATTTTCTAAAACATCCTGATTTAAATGAGCTAACAGTAAATAATAACATTCGTGTTTATTATAAGTTGAAAATATTTCGGAACTTAGTTCCGTAATGCCTGTTAAAGTTTGTATCATACCGTCGAAACAATAAACTTTTTTAGATTGGCCTTATTAATTGAAAATATTTTTTCATTTCTAAAAGATATTTGGATATATGATTATCTTGTTGCAATGCACGAAATGGATTTTTTTCATATAATTTTCAACTATTGAGACAATCAAATAAGTTATTAATTTTTGAAACAAATTTTGCTGTTGATACAGCACAAGAAATCCTATCAGTAAATTTTTTTGTTGAAACTAGAGTTTTAATTGCAGCAGCAACAGAATTACTGAAAATTTGAGTAGCCAATCTCACATTCATTTTTTCAAATGAATTAGGAAAGATATGTTTTTTTGAAAGTTTGGGACACATTTTTCTATTATTATTTTGTTCATGGAAATAGAGGCAACGAATAATTTTAAAAGAAACCTCACCATCATCTGTATTAAGGTCATATTTAAGAAGGGTGTTGCGAAGCGATTTGATTAAATGCACTGGATCGTAAAGAGCAAAAATTTTTTTTTCTACTTGATTGAAGTTAAAATAAAAAAGGGTTTTGTTTTTGAAACGCCTAACATATTAAAACACTTCCTATTATTAGCACCCTGATCACATATGACGGCCCTAACAATAATACCTAAATTAAAAGCTGCACCTAAATTAATATTTAAAATGTTTTTAAGATCTTCGCCACTAATGCCCTTCTCTGTGGCATAAAAACTAAGAACATACTTCCAATTATGTACTAATCCCCGTAGGAGAAAAACACAAACGTATTTTGCAACGCTTTTCGTTCTTTTAAAGCTATAATCCGAAAAACCACTAATTTGATCCAATGCACTATTATAGTTAAGATCCCTTCTAATACTAATTTCATCGAAAACTAATACTGCTTCCTTTTCAAGAGAATTTTTATTTGAAAATATAATCCCTAATTCATTAATATTCTTTTCATTAAGACCTATATTTAAATATTTAATAGGGATCCACCTATTAAGGGAACTAAAATGGGGTAAATTTAACTTCGCATTCTTTAAAAATAAATAACCTTTTGGAGAACTAAAATGTATATTTAAAGCTACCTTTTTTTCATCTTTTGACCATATCTTTCCATTTTTGAAATTCATTTTTAAAAAAGTTTTGGCATCGTTTGCTAAATGAGACTGCCTATCAATTGTATTAGATAAAGAATCCTGCTTTTCCTTTTTTACTTTTAATTTCCTATTCTGAATTTTTAAAGACATAATTTTTTTTTTTAAATAAACATTTTTTTTTTTTATATGACCTAATGTTTTACGACATGTGGAAAATTTTTTAAAATAAAAATTTCTTTTTTTTTGAAATTTCAAAAAATGCCTACAAAAATTAATCGACAATTCATTTGGAGACACCGTTCGAATGTTTTCTAAGGGTACATTTAACTTTTCTACATTTTTTTGACTATAAACTTTTGAGTTATTATTAAATGTTTTAGAAAAAATATTTTCTTTATTAAAATTTGAAAACTCTTTTGACTGAAAGTTTAAATTAGATAGTGGAGTTATAGGATTGATTTCAATATTATTATGTGGCAAACACAAACTTGGAAAAGCTCCCTTTTTTAGTTTTCTCCCTAAAAATTTTTTCTCGAAATGGTCTTCGCAAATAAATAATTTTTTTGTTTTTAAATTTTCTATACTTACACTACATGCCGATACCCAAATTTCGAATAAATTTTTCTCTTTTGGAAATTCATACAACCTACCGTCAAAATTACGTCTACTTCTATTGCACACTATGCAAGGGGTACCATTCTTACGGTAATCTACTTTTACATCCTTAAACATTCTTCATTTAAAACATGCATAAAGAAAATGAAGGAATGACAAAAGGAATAAGCAGAGAAAATAGATATTTCTGACAATGCGGAATATATCTATCAGGCCGAAACGCTAATTTGATTTTCAGAATTTAACCAAATTTAAGTATATTTATAAAAAAAAGTTTATTATTTTATAATAATACATCAAATACATAATAATCATAAGATTATTACATAAAAGACATAAAATATTATAATATTTTTCAGAAAATTAATACACAAAATTTTTACATGGCTTTATAAAAATATACGGCATTGTTTCAGATGAAGAAAATTAGAACGTATAAAAATGCAAGGTGTTTCATGAGTAAAGTATTTTTTATTCCTAAATACATGCAGCAATTAAGTTTATCTTTTAAAATTCATAATCCAAATTTTTTTTTACATGTATGTAGGTACATATATATTATTATGATTACTATTTCTAATGTAACATCTTGCATGATAAGTTATAAGAAAAATGCAATGAAATTTAGATAAAAGCTATAGTAAAAGCAATAAGCTATGATGTGACAAGTTATACCTCGTAATTACACGAAATTTTAGGGGATATGAAAAAAATTTTTTAACTGGAAATTCAAATTTTGTAAAAAAAATATTTTCGTAAAAATATGTAATTACTTTAATAGTCATAACTTGTCATGTAGCGAATGTTATTTTTCTTTTTGAATTGCTTTTGTCTAAAATGTAATACTTATTCTAATAGAAAATTTATAAATTAATACTTTCATGTAAATTTTGTTCCTCAATTTTTTTAATTTAAATTTTAATAGTCAATAATATGTTCATACTGTAACAACCACTTGTAACAAAATAAACACTTGACACTTTTAAAAATGCGCGCCTTTATTAAATTGATTATAATTCTTAATATCAAAATAAGAATACATAAAAAATACATCATTAAGTAAGTTAAAAAAAAAACAAGTGATGGAAAAAAACCAAGGGTTTTTAAAAAAGCACATTTTCAAAATTATATTGTATTACATACTGAGTTTAACTTTGGAAATATTTACTTGGAAATAGTTACTACTGACTATAAAATTTACTGCAAACAGTAAATTTGTTATGTAAAAGTTGTTATAGCCCTTCAATGGGGAAGGTTGCCAAATTTCTCAAGAATCTAACTTCAACTGCCCCCCCCCCCCCTCATCCTCTAATTTTTTAGGTTCTAGGAATTAAATTGTGAATTACACAAACATTTGGAATTTTAGATAGAATTTTATTATCTAAGCAAAAATGGGTAAAACTGAGAGACACTTTCTTCAATTTAAGGAACCCCTTTTAAATTTAAGAAAAACCTTTAACATATGTTAAAATATAATGTTGGATCTTTAAATTTTGTATATTAATAAAAAAAAAATTGGACAGGTATTCAAGTTACAGGTGCTTAAAAATAGTATAATTTCAATTTTCGGACCCTTATAGCTCCTAAACAGGGGGCTTGACAAACAAATTTTGTTAACAGACTCCTATTATTTTTTTAGGATCTAACTTCTTCCAAAATTTCAAGACCCTAGCTTGAACCGTTCAGAAGATATGTATATAGGGCTTTTTCCAACTTTGGGGGGCTGTAGCCCCGTAACGGGTGGGGCTATAGAAATAAATTCTTCTACGAAATTATTTTTTTTGCAAAAACTACCCATGGTTAAAATTTGTTTTCTCTATTTCAAACGGTGTAAAAGTTTTTGTAAACATACGGACGGACAGAGTGAAGCTATTTTTTGAAAATGTGCTAAAAATAGAGAAAAATATCATATAAAAAAAGTTACATTTACAAAAAAATATGTACACACATACATTTTTCTTAACATTCATAAAAATATGCATAAAAATGTAAATATGTGAATATGTACATACATAATATAATATACTCTTCATATAATATCATAATATTCAAATTATGAAGAATTTTTTTTTTTTCTAGAGCTGAAAAAAATTCTTCTCAATTTTTAAGTAAAAATAATTGAGTTTTAAAATGAATTTTGAGTGTTGAGTAAAATGGGGCGGTATTTTTAAAAAGAAATGACTAACGAATTTTGTTCTACGTGAATACTCTATATATATGTTAATTTATGGTTTAATTAAGCAAATATATACGTTGGTGACTAAGTTACTGCTTACTTATAAAAACAGTAAATTTTTTATTTTAAAGTTCTAATAGCTCTTCAATGCTCCCTCTCCGTTTTTGTAGGTTCTAGGAATTGAATCAAAATTTGGAATTTTACTTAGAATTTTATTATCTAAGCAAAAATGGGTAAAACTGAGAGACACTTTCTTCAATTTAAGGAACTGCTTTTAAATTTAAGAATAACCTTTAACATATGTTAAAATATAATGTTGGACCTTCAAATTTTGTATATTAATAAAAAAAAAATTGGACAGGTATTCATGTTACAGGCGCTTAAAAATAGCAAAATTTAAATTTTCGAGCCGTTATAGCTTCTAAACAGGGGGCTGGACAAAAAAAATTTTGTTAACCGAATCCTACTAACTCCTACTAACTAAAGAACATAGATAACAAAAAATGAATTTAAAAAAAAAAAATTTTGTCCCGGCCCGGTTTCGAACCGAGACTTTCTCACTACTAGTCGTATATCCCAACCGCTACACCATGAACCGATAAATACTTTTGCTACACAAAGAGTTTTTATTCATATTAATTTTTTTTTTTGAAAATAATTATAGTTGCTATGGTATCAATTGTTTGTTTTTAATAACTGTTTTGAATTTTTTTATAAAAATATTTAAAACGAGGAAGAGTGTGGTAGAGTAGAATGTGTCAACTCTGGGATATCCGTATGACCGTTATATAAACATTATATCATTTATAAACATTAATTACTTTGGCAAAATTTCAAACTTAAAGCTTTATTAAGTGTAGTGTAATGCTGATATAAAAGAAGGAGTTGTATGGCAGCTACTCGAACCCTCTGAAGTAGACCAACCAAATTTTGCAGTAACTTTGGCTATTATACTAAATTATTTCTGCCAAAATTTCAGACACCCAGCTTCATTAGGTGCAGTGTAATGCTCATATAAAAGAAAGAGTTGTATGGCAGCTATTCGAACCCTCTGCAGTAGACCAACCAAATTTTGCAGAAACTTTGGCCATTACACTAAACTATTTTTAAGCAAAATTTCAAACACCCAGACTTAATAGGTATAGAGTAATGCTCATATAAAATAAGAAGTTGTATGGCAGCTACTCGAACCCGTGGACCAAAATGGCTGGATTTAAATAGCGATGACGGCTATTGCAAAAAAACGAATTTGCAAAAATTTCAAGATTCTAGCTCCTTTAGTTTTTGAGTTATCGTGCAGACGGATGGACGGACGGACATACATAGCTAAATCGATTTATTTTTCGATTCTGATCCGATCCATACACTTGAGTCTATATCTACCCCCCTCCTTCTCTGCGTTACAAACGTAATGGCAAATTTATTATACCCTTTGACTATATAGTCATACGGATATAAAAAGTGATAGCAAAAAATGAATTTAAAAAAAAAATTTTTGCCCCAACCTGGTTTCGAAGCGAGACGTTTTGACTACATGTCGCATGTCCTAACCACTACACCATGAAGCGACTAATAATTTATTTACATTTTGTCTAATAACGTAATAAAATTTAAAAATTGTGAAATTAATATTGGTAATTATTTTTTTAGTAACAAAATAGAAAAATTTATACATACAAAGCAACATAATTCCAATAAATTACTTTTATCAAACTATAACGTATACAACTTTAGTTATAAATACTGTAATTATTTTTGCTACCATAATAATTTTAGTTTAGTTGTTAAGAAAAAAAAAAGAAACTTATTATCACTAATATAAACGATAAATCAAAATTGCAATTAAATGAAATTAAGATTGCAAACTGTTAAAGGATGGAGGTAGAACATAAGAAAACAAGTGATGAAAAAAACCAATGGTTTTTTAAAAGCACATTTTCAAAATTATATTGTATGGCATACTGAGTTTAATTTTGGAAATATATACAGTGGTGACTAAGTTACTGCTTACTTATAAAACAGACTGCTAACAGTAAATTTTTAATAATTAAAGTTCTAATAGCTCTTCAATAAGGAAAGTTGCCAAATTTTTAAGGATCTAACTTCATCTAACCCCCACTCCCTCTCCATTTTTTTAGGTTCTAGGAATTAAATAAAATTGAAAGAGCTTTTTTAAAATATAATTAAAGAGCTTTCAATTTTGTACATAAAAAAAAAAAAATTGAACAGGTGTTAAAAAATAGTAAAATTTCAATTTTTAAGCCCTTATAGCTCCTAAACCTGGGGCTTGACAAAAAAATTTTGTTAACCCACCTCTACTTATTTCATAGCATATAACTATTCCCAAAATTTCAAGACCCTTACTTGAACCGTTTAGAAGATATGTGTGGCCAAAAATTTTGAAAAAATTGAAATTTTGCGTAATGTTAAATTTTAGTACCGTATGGCAACCCCAAACATTTGCCTTGTAAAAATTTATTAAGTTTATGAAACCAGCTATCATTTCCCGTTTTCAGATTGAAATATTTCTAACAGAACTCTTGTTATAACAATTTAAATATAGGGAATTTTCCAACTTTGGGGGGCTGTAGCCCCGTAACAGGTGGGGCTACAGAAAAAAATTCTTCTTCTACGAAAAAAACTTCTACGAAATTATTTTTCTTGCAAAAACTACCCATAGTTAAAATTTCTTTACTCTATTTCAAACGGTGTAAAAGATTTTGTAAAAATACGAACGGACGGACGGACGGGCGGACAGACGCACGGACAGAGTGAAGCTATATAGGCACATTTTTAAAAAAATTTTTGAAAATGTGCTAAAAATTCTTCTACGAAATTATTTTTTTTTTGTAATACCTACTTTCTCTATTTCAAACGGTGTAAAAGTTTTGGTAAACATACGGACGGACGGACAGAGTGAAGCTTTATAGGCACATTTTTACAAATTTTTTTTGAAAATGTGCTAAAAACTGTCTGGCTGACAAAAAGGGCATACACAACAGTTTTATTACCTGAATTGATCGTTTAGGTACGGTATTAAAGGTAAGATGTATAAAATGCATTAGAAATAAGAACATTAATATAATCATTCTATAGTTTGTCTTCTAAGTGATATGTACTCTTAGTACAAATAATAAAATAAATAAAATGAGTAAAAATAAAAGATCATGCATTTAATTTAATAACTTAACTATATAGAATAAAAGTTTTTCAATAAATCTAAGAATAAGGTTCTATGTATTGATAAATTTTTTCTTCCCTTATTCCATTTTCAAATTTAATAGCTTTATATAATATTTCAATAATAAAATCTGAAATTTTTACTACAATTGTTTGCCTATCTAACGTTCTGAAAAACATTCAAAAAATTTATCTGAATTCTTAAGTTTACTATATACCTGTTTTGTTTGTCTAGTTTATTTATTTAATTTTTCTTAAGTTTTTAATTGACAATTCTATGTATGGTCACGAGTCATATTTCATAAGTTTCTTAAAACAAACAAATGTTATTACTAAACCAAACAACTCTTTTCTACTCCCAACTACTGCCGACTACTCCAGCTTTTCTAAGAGAGTAGATGAGAAGATGAGATAATTAAAAAATTTCAGGCAGGCGGCTTTAATTAAAATTTTTCCAAAATAGATTGATTTTCACTTCAAAAGGTTATGTTAAATCATATTTTCTATTTGATAACCAATAACCAACCTCTTCCATTTTAAAAAATATTTTTTATATACACATATCTGCAATAAACCTTCATTTTTATACCCGTACAACTATATAGTCAAAGGGTATATTGTCATTACGTTTGTGACGCAGAGAAGAAGGGGGGGGGGGAGTAGATATAGACTCTAGTGGATCGGATCAGAATCGAAAAATAAATCGATTTAGCTATGTATGTCCGCCCGTCCGTCTGTCCGCACGATAACTCAAAAACTAAAGGAACTAGGATCTTGAAATTTTCGCAAATTCGTTTTTTGCAATAGCCGTCATCGTTTAAATCCAGCTATTTTGGTCCATGTGTAGCTGCCATACAACTTTTTTTTTATATGAGCATTACTCTGTTCCTATTAAAGATGCGTGTCTGAAATTTTGCCAGAAGTAGTTTAGTCTTATGGTCAAAGTTTCTGCAAAATTTGGTTGGTCTACTGCAGTGGGTTCGGGTAGCTGCCACACAACTTCTTATTTTATATGAGCATTACTCTTCACCTAATAAAGCTGGGTGTCTGAAATTTTAGTTGGTCTCCTGTAGAGGGTTCGAGTAGCTGCCATACAACTCCTTCTTTTACATGAGCATTACCCTACACCTAATTAAGCTGGGTGTCTGAAATTTTGCCGCAAATAGTTTAGTGTAATGGCCAAAGTTACAGCAAAATTTGGTTGGACTACTGCAGTGGGTTCGAATAGCTGCAATACAACTCCTTCTTTTATATGAGTATTCCACTACACTTAATAAAGCTATATGTTTGAAATTTTGCCAAAAGTAATTAACCGAATGATATAATAAATCTGTAACGGTCATACGGGTATGCCAGAGTTGACACAGTCTACTCTACTACACTCTTCCTCGTTTTACTTTATTTTCAATATCTAAATATATTAAATATAATTAACTTTTCTAATGACAGGTAGTTATAATATAACTACAAATATATTAATATATGTATTAACTATAATATACAAATATATGTATGACAATAAATCTGACAGTTATATACTTCTGAAACAAAAATTAGCGTTTCATATTGTAAGTATTTTGAATTATTGTGAATATAGGATATTTTTTAATAAAAATTATTTTAAACAAGTGATGAAAAAAAACCAATGGTTTTTAAAAAAGCATATTTTCAAAATTATATAATACAATCTAACTCCCCCCCCCCCTCCCTTCCTCTATTTTTTTAGGTTCTAGAAATTTAATTGTGAATTTCATTTTATATTTTTTTGTGAATTATACTATCTAAGCAAAAATGGGTAAAACTGAGAGACACTTTCTTCAATTTAAGGAACCGCTTTTAAAATTAAAAAAAACCTTTAACATATGTTAAAATATAATGTTGGACCTTTAAATTTTGTATATTAATAAAAAAAAAATAGGACAGGTATTCCAGTTACAGGTGCCTAAAAATAGCATAATTTAAATTTTCGGGCCCTTATAGCTCCTAAACAGGGGGCTTGACAAAAAAATTTTGTTAATGACTCCTACTATTTTTTTATGATCTAACTTCCGCCAAAATTTCAAGATCCTAGCTTGAACCGTTTAGAAGATATGTGGGGCCAAAAATTTTGCAAAAATTGATTTTTGCGTAATCTTAAATTTTAGTACCGTATGGCAACCCTAAACATTTGCCTTGTAAAAATTTATTAAGTTTATGAAACCAGCTATCATTTCCCGTTTTCAGATTGAAAATATATCTAACAGAACTCTTGTTATAACAATTTAAATATAGGGCTTTTTCCAATTTTGGGGGCTGTAGCCCCGTAACAGGTGGGGCTACAGAAAAAAATTCTTCTACGAAATTATTTTTTTTGCAAAAACCTACCCATGGTTAAAATTTTTTTACTCTATTTCAAAAGGTGTAAAAGTTTTTGTAAACATACGGACGGACGAACGGACGGACAGAGTGAAGCTATAGAGGCACATTTTTACAAAATTTTTTGAAAATGTGCTAAAAACTTTTATATTTTAAAACAAAATCTTATAAATATAAGAAAAACCAATAACAATATTTTTATACATTTTGTCAATTTTTAAAAAACCGGAGGTACAGTACATTTTCTAAATTTTTTAACAGAAGTTATACGCCGTACGCTTTTATTTAGGTTGGGTTCTGAGGAACAAAAAATTTTTTTTAAATAAACATAAATTTTTCTTCTTGTAAACATATTATAGGTATTTTCAATTTTTTGAATATAATGTATTTTTAAAAAAAAATTATTTAAAAAAGTATTATTTTAAAATATATTATTTTTAAAACTTAATCGTTGCAACATAAGAAAGAACAATTACATTATTTTTATACGCTTTGTCAATTTTTAAATATTAAAAGTCTGAAGTACAGTACATCGCGTTTGCTTTCATGTCAATTTATTTACATAACTACCTATTTCAAAATTTTTGACAGAAATTGTACGCCGTACGCGATGATTTTTGTTGATACCTTAGGAACATGTAATTTTTCATAAGAAATATTATTTTTTTTTGTGTTTTTGCTAATTTTTTAATAAACAAATATTTTACAAAAATATTATGTCATATTTTCTATTTTTATTTTTCGCTTTATCAATTTTTAAACCCTAGGTACCAGTATGTCGTGTATTTCGGTTGCTCACATGTAAATTCATTTCTACTACTACTTATTTCAAAATTTTTGCTAGAAATTATACACCGTACGTGTTGATTTTGGTTGAAACCTAAGAAACAAATAATTTTTTTTAAGAAATATGTTTTTTTTAAATGTTTCTGCAAACATATTTTATAATACACAAATGTTTGACAAAAATATTATTTTAAATTTTTTTGTTTTATTTCTCGTATTGGCAATTTTTAAATCCGAGGTATTTCGCTGGCTCAGTGCTAAATTCATGTATCTAACTAATTCTTTAAAAATTTTTCCTAGAAATTATGCACCGAGTAGTATATATAGGGGGGTTCTGGCGCTGTCAGATGACGTAGTAAAATATTTGACAGTTGTGAATAATGAAATAATGAGACGTATTAGGGAATAGAATTTCAGTTGTGAATAATGAAATAATGAGACGTATTAGGGAATAGAATTTTTATAGTGGTATTATGAGAATGTGATGAGGTATTGTGTTTGGTAGGGGGTAAGGAAGGAGAGGTGTAGCAGCAGGGTAATAACTGCGGCGGTTGGTTTGACAAACTCCTAATCTCTATATTATATAATATAGAACTTGGCAATTCTAAATTCGTACTTCTAGAAGTACTTCATTTGGACCTTATCCTCAAGTTGCGGCGGTTAATAAAAGCGGCGGTTGGTATGAGAAACTCCTAATCTTTATATTATTTAATATAGAACTTGCCAATTCTAAATTCGTAGTTCTAGAATTCTAGATTCGAAGATAGCTGTTGCTGTTGAGATTACGAATTTTTTTTATAGTTTTGAGAATATCCTATAGTTATATGAATAAATTTCAGTTTAGAGATAAGAAAAATTTAAGAAATATTTATTTTTTTTTGCGGTTTTGTTGAATGAATGAATGTATGTTTTATATAAAAGATAAGAAATTTTATTAAAAATTTTATGTTGTTTTGCAGTAGAATGAAAGAATTGAAAGTTGAATTTTTTTGTTTTTTTTTTTGATAATAAAGTTTTTAAGTATAAAGAGCAAAAAAAGTTCTTATTTTATGTATCACTTAATAATTAAAATTATTTTAAATTGTAAAATAAAAATCTGAAATGACGTCCGGGGATTCCTATTGTTAATTTAAAAAGAAAAAAACAAAATATAGTAGTATTACAAAGTTTTTTTATTTCTTTTTAATGTTTTCCGATATTTATAATAATTTTCTTTTAATTTTTTTACGATTTTAGCTAATCGTAATAAAGATATTTTAAAAAATTTTGTTGAACTGTGTGTAACTAAATCCGTCCATTTATCATCTTGATCTTCTTTGAGTGAATTAAATTGAATTAGTGTTGAATCAGCATAATTCCGCAGAAACTTAATTAGGTTCTTAATTTCCTTTTTGTATTTCTTTCTAAACTTTATTTTATTTTCATTGTTTGGCTAAAACTAATTAAACAGCTAATTTATCTAAATAAAATATGAAAATAGCAAGTGTTAACTAAATCTTCTGTGGGTAGGAGTGCTAGGGTGCAGATAAAATCTATTAGGTAAGTTTATTAGCATTAGGTTCAATTCCAATTCTATGCTCTTGACCAGAGAAAATTTTTTAATTTTTTTTCTAAAGAATTTAGTTAATCAAAGACATTCATGGATTCATCATCGTCATACAACACAAACCAAGGATGTATTGGTTCCACTGTATTTGTACGACAAGCATTTAAAACATCATTTGGACCTTATCCTCAAGTTGCAATATTTTTCAATTGTGGTGAAAGAAACGTAACGAGAGTTGAATATGAAAATGCTAACAAAACTCATATTGCAGCTCTACTAATGTGTTTGATAGGATTATGGTGTTGTTGCTGCATTCCATATTGTACTGATAACATGAAAAATGTGAATCATTATTGTTCGAAATGTAACAATTATTTAGGTGTTTATAATAAATAAATCATTTAAAGAAAAAAATGCTATTGTATAAAAAGCTAATCTTAATATTGAAAAGCGTCATAACACGATAAGCTTAGTAAATAACACGATCATAATGTTTTGGGCTGAGAATATTTTACATGGGTTGTAGTGCATTCACTAATTCTAACACTACAATTATTACAATACCTATATAACTTCACCGTACACATACATTTAATTTATACTAATACAATACCTAGTTAACTTCAACGTATTTTTACATTCTTTCTCTCGAACACAATACCTAATTAAAAAGTACGCTAATATACTTTTATAAAAATTTAATAAAGATATCTAATTTCATATATACCTTAAGTATATACGAACACATTAATCACATTAATTCTTTAGCAAAAATGCTGATTCTAAACATTTAAATTTAAAACAACAATTAACACCCGTACCATATAATATTATATATTTTTACTGTTTTTTTACATTTATAAAAAAAAGTCATTATGAATAGAAATTGCACATTCAGGGAATTTCCTTAAAAAGGTTGAAGAACTGAATGTAGCACATATGTTTAACACACAATTTAATATTTGTCAATTTAAATTATATTTTTAAGAAAATAGCCCATATGGCACTTTTTATTGTGAAATAATAAATTTAATAATGTTAATGTAATTACCTCTACTAAAAAAAAGTAGTGGGGATAAATTTTAAATATTGTATAAATACCATTGTAAATTTCAAAAAAGATAACAATTAAAAGTTTAAGCTCTTAGATAGCTTAACTAAGAAAACAAAAAAAAGGCTTTTAATTTGACCAAGACAGAATCTCTAAATTGGGTTCAGCCCATAGAGAAATAACCATCACAGTGTGACATAGGGCTTATGGCCCTAGCACTTTGGTTAAGACAAGTACCGCAAAACTACCAGGATAGACATAATAAAGTATCACCAAAATTAAGGATCTATCTTATTACCATAATAGGATAAATTTATTACATGGCGACCCGTGCCTAAATAGACGAATCAGAAGGAAGACCATGGCCAAAAGGACGTGATGATGAAACAGATATCAAAGTTATGGAAGAACATGTTAGATCCATTGTTATGGATGGTTTATTATGGGGTGCTTCAAAATTAGTTCCAGTTGGTTATGGTATCAAAAAATTACAAATTATGTGCGTTATTGAAGATGATAAGGTTTCTATTGATTTGTTAACTGAAAAAATTCAAGAGTTCGAAGACTTTGTACAATCTGTGGATATGGCTGCATTCAACAAAATTTAATTGCAAAAAATATGAATTTTTTTTAAAATAAATATTTCTTTTTTTTTTAAGAATGTATTTAAATGCGTACTCAAATTTTTCAAAAAAAATATATATAATAAATTAAAATTTTTTTTTTTTGTTTTTCAAAAATATATACTAAATTTTCATGTTAAGATACGACGATAAAGTTGCTATAAAATTATATATAGACAAAATAAAACTATTACACGACTTAATAGAGAAAACGAAACCGACTGAAAATTTAACAATTGAAAAAAAATACACCAATTTAAAATAAAATTTTTAGAAAGATTAGAAATCGCGGACTTTACTGAAACAGAAAACAGAAAATGAATATTCAAAAACAATATTCTTAGATTACTATAAACAAATTAAAGAGAAACTATACTATATAAGACAAGAACTTACAAAAATGGGCTTTGACATTGACAAAACTTTAAAAATAATACCCTTGTTCGAAGGAGATAAAGGTAAATTATCAAATTTTGTAAACTTAACAAAATATCTTTATGAAGCCACTAAGGCAACCGAACAGGAAAAACTTATACAATTTATCTACAACACCAGGTTGACAGAAAAACCAAAAAATAAATTAAACATAAACGCTCCAAAAAATTTGGATGAAATAACCACAGCTTTAGAAAAAGCATATCAATTAGCACGCCCGTTGGAAATAGTTCAAGCAGAACTAGTTTCCACAATACAGGCCCAAAGGCCTCTACATAAATATGAAGAAAGAATAGAAAAATTAATTGCAGAAATCAATGCAATACAAATTAGTCAAAAAGGAGAAGAACATAGACAGATTATAACATCGCTTAACGACCAATATGCAATCGGAATCTTTAAAACTGGTCTCAATGAAAATATATCACAAACTATCCATGCAGCAAGACCTGAATCTCTAGCCACCGCAATTCAAATTGCTACAGAATATGATGCTAGTAATAACAAAACAAAACAAATTTTATTTATGCAAAATAGGAACAATAATTTTAACTGCAGAAACAACAACAACAATAATAATAAAAATTTCAATAACAGAAACTTCAACAGAAATTTCAACAACAACAATTTCAATAGAAATTTTAACAATTCCAATAACAACAGAAATCTCAGTAGACATTTTAATAACAAAAACAATACTAGAAATTTTAACAATTATAATGGCAACAATTACAACAATTACAACAACAAAAATAATCACAACAGAAGAAACTAAAGAAGACTTTATCAACAACAGAAAAATAAATTACATATTCTTAAAAACAAGCTTAACTCAAAAACCTTTAGCATTTTTACTGGATACAGGAGCAGAAATTTCAATAATAAAAAATAATTGTATAGATAATCATGCACTAATTAACTCAGAAAATAAATGCAAAATAACCGGTGTAAATGAACATGTCGTATTATCATTAGGTAACATACAAACAACAATAAAAATAGAAAATTTTAACTCAAATCAAAATTTTCAAGTAGTAGACTCAGATTTTCCAATACCAACTAATGGTATATTAGGTACAGACTTCATACATAGATATTACAGCTTAATTGATTTTGATACCTTTACAATAACATTAAAAGTAAACAATACAGAAATAACCTTATCAATTGAAACCTACATCCCGAATTATGATAACATTGAAATAACACCTAGAACAGAAATGATCCATCCAATCAATATTAAAGTAAAAGAAGACAGCATAGTACTAAACAAACAAATAGGTAATCACGTATTCATCGCAAACACCATTATACCAGCAAAAGGTATAGCACATGTAAAATTCATGAATACATCAGATCAAAAAATAACCATTTCGAACTTTAAACCTGAAATTAAACCACTTAAAAATTACATGATTATGAGTCTAAAACAAGATAAAACAAAAAGAGAAACAAAATTATTACAAGAACTTAAAATAAAAAATTTAGATGAAAAAGCTACAGATTCAATAATAAATATATGCAAAAATTTTTCGGATATTTTCCATCTACAGGATGACAAACTTTCATACAATAATTTTTACCAACAACATATAAGCCTTCAAGATAAAACTCCAGTTTACATTAAAAATTACAGACTCCCTCAAACACAGATTAAAGAAATTAATAACAAAGTCAATGATTTAATTAGAGAAAAACAAATAGAACCATCAAACAGTCCATATAATTCACCATTACTAATAGTACCAAAAAAATCTTCAGATGACACAAAAAAATGGAGATTAGTCGTGGATTATAGACAACTAAATAAGAAGATAACAGATGACAAGTTTCCACTCACTCGTTTAGACGATATTCTAGACAGTATCGGAAGAGCAAAATATTTCTCAACATTAGATCTTAGTAACTCCTTTCATCAAATCAAATTAGACAACGAGTCAAAACCATTAACAGCTTTTTCAAATAATAAAGGTCACTATCAATTTACCAGACTACCTTTTGGTTTAAAAATATCTTCAAACAGTTTTAAGAGGATATTAACCATAGCACTATCAGGCTTAAATGCAGGCGCATTTATCTATGTTGACGACATAATAATTTTTGGATGTAGTTTACAACACCATAATAAAAATTTAATTGACGTATTTACAAGACTTAGAAAATCTAATTTAAAATTAAATCCAGCTAAATGCACATTTCTACAAACCGAAGTAACATATCTCGGACATTTAATTACACAAAATGGTATAAAACCTGACCCTGCTAAATATAATACAATACAAAATTATCCAACTCCTACAAATGCTGACGACACCAGAAGATTCGTAGCATTCTGCAACTACTATCGCAGATTTATAAAAAACTTTGCCGAAATAGTGAAACCACTTAACAACTTATCTAAAAAGAATACAACTTTTGTTTGGACTTCAGAATGTGAAGAAGCATTTAAAACACTAAAAGAAAAGCTAATAAAACCACCAGTCTTAAAATTCCCGAACTTTGATGAAGAATTCATAATAACAACTGACGCATCCAACTTTGCTTTAGGCGCTGTTTTGTCACAAGGAGAAATAGGTAGCGACCGGCCAATCGCTTACGCTAGTCGATCTTTGAACAAACATGAACTAAACAAACGAATAATCGAGAAAGAATTATTAGGCATACATTGGGCAATAACATATTTTAGACCCTATGTATATGGCACAACGTTCACGATTGTTACGGATCACAGTCCGTTAGTCAGTTTATTTAAACACAAAAATCCTTCATCTAAAATGACAAGAATAAGACTAGAATTAGCCGATTATGATTTTAAGATAATATATAAACAAGGTAAAATAAATACAAACGCAGACGCACTATCTCGTATAAAAATCGATTCAGAAATATTAAAACAAATGATTCCAGAAAATAGAGTAAATATCATCACGAGAAATAAGAGTAAAACATTACAAAAAACAGATAATAATAATAGTACTAGTACATCAACACAGAAGCCTCATGAACTTCATACGTGGCAATGTACATCCATATCTAAAACAAAAAATATGCATAAAATAAAATTTATTAACGTTAACGATTTAAAAAATATGAAAAATAAAATAAATGAAATAATTATAAATGAAAAAGGGGATTTTATGGTACCAATAAGCATAAGTGATAATCCATATCAGGACTTAGGTCGGATCTTGGAGAAACTTATCTTATCTATGAAAAATAAAAAAATAATGAAACTAGCGCTTAGTGATAATGATTCAATATTTAGAAAAATTGACATAAGAGAATTTAAAACATTGTACAATGATATTATGAATAAATTAAAAATGAATGAATTAAAAATTTTAATATATACCCCGCCTAAGAAAATTGAAGATAATGAATCAAAAAATAAAATAATAAAAGAATACCATGACTCTCAACAAGGAGGTCATACAGGAATCAAAAGAACCATCAACAAAATAAAACAACGCTATATATGGAAAAATTTAAACAAGATGGTCAAAGAATACATAAACAACTGTAAGATATGTGCAAAGAATAAAATTACAACACCTAATAAAGAAAAATTTATTATAACTAATACCCCATCATCTGCTTTCGAATCTATAAGCATAGACACCGTAGGACCTTTGAGAATATGTAATAACTACAGATATATATTAACAGTTCAATGCGAATTAACAAAGTACATAGAAGCAATACCAATAGAAACAAAAGAAGCTAAAACTATAGCAAAAACATTAATCACAAATATCATTTTAAGATATGGTAATTTTAAAACAATAAAAACAGACCTAGGTACTGATTTTATAAATGAAATTTTTACGAATATATGCAAAACTTTCAATATAGAACATTTAAAATCAACTCCATATCACCATGAGACCCTAGGCTCAATTGAACGAAACCATAGAGTATTAAACCAATATCTCTTATCGTTCACTCAAGACTATCAATGGGACGAATGGATACCTTACTTTGCATATTGTTATAACACAACACCACACACAGATACAAATTATTCACCATTTGAATTACTTTACGGAAAAATATCAAGTATACCAACAAACTTTAATACTAATACACACATACCTATACAAGACATGAACGACTATGTACTTGAACTAAAAACTAGACTCAAATTTGCAGCCGAACAAGCAAAGAATATGTTAAATATTGCAAAAATAAACAGAAAATATGTAAATGATATCAATGTAAAACCTATAAAATTTAAAATAAATGATTTAGTTCTAATAAAAACTGAAAGAAAAAATAAACTAGATAGTCCGTATGATGGACCATATAAAATAATAAAAACAAACAATGTAAATTCTATAATAAAAATAAAAAACAAACAAAAAGAAATCCACAATAATAGGTTAAAACTTTTTAAAACTAGCTAAAATCAAATATTTTATAAAATAAATTTTTTTTTACTTATTACTTTATAAAATTTTATTATTAAGAAAAATTTACTATTATATAAAAAAAAAAACATTGTAATAAACAAAACAAATTTTTTTTTACCTAATAAGCATAAACCCAAAAAAAAAAAACATGTATATATATTTTAATATAACAAAAAAAAAAGGAGTTTTCTTCTTTTTGTACAAAATTCTTTTTTTCTTTTACGGTAAGGGTGTAGTGCATTCACTAATTCTAACACTACAATTATTACAATACCTATATAACTTCACCGTACACATACATTTTATTTATACTAGTACAATACCTAGTTAACTTCAACGTATTTTTACATTCTTTCTCACGAACACAATACCTAATTAAAAAGTACGCTAATATACTTTTATAAAAATTTAATAAAGATATCTAATTTCATATATACCTTAAGTATATACGAACACATTAATCACATTAATTCTTTAGCAAAAATGCTGATTCTAAACATTTAAATTTAAAACAACAATTAACACCCGTACCATATAATATTATATATTTTTACTGTTTTTTTACATTTATAAAAAAAAGTCATTATGAATAGAAATTGCACATTCAGGGAATTTCCTTAAAAAGGTTGAAGAACTGAATGTAGCATAGCACATATGTTTAACACACAATTTAATATTTGTCAATTTAAATTATATTTTTAAGAAAATAGCCCATATGGCACTTTTTATTGTGAAATAATAAATTTAATAATGTTAATGTAATTACCTCTACTAAAAAAAAGTAGTGGGGATAAATTTTAAATATTGTATAAATACCATTGTAAATTTCAAAAAAGATAACAATTAAAAGTTTAAGCTCTTAGATAGCTTAACTAAGAAAACAAAAAAAAGGCTTTTAATTTGACCAAGACAGAATCTCTAAATTGGGTTCAGCCCATAGAGAAATAACCATCACAGTGTGACATAGGGCTTATGGCCCTCAGCACTTTGGTTAAGACAAGTACCACAAAACTACCAGGATAGACATAATAAAGTATCACCAAAATTAAGGATCTATCTTATTACCATAATAGGATAAATTTATTACAGGGTATAAATATTGTATTTGTGGTCGGAAATGGGCTTCAATTAAAATAATTAATTGGAGAATATTTCACGATTTTTTGGAGGTATATATAACTCCAGAAGGCGGTGAAAAAATTTGTTTATTTAAAATTAGAAATGGTGAATCATTTACTAATCAATTCGATTTATCTCCTTTGGATTGGCAACATCTGAAAATAGAAGTATATGGTGGTGATATATCTATTATTGGTTAAATAAGAGGTTTAACAAATAAAAAAAAGCCAGCACCTGATCATTTTGATGCTGATTGTCCATTTTCTGAAGAAGATGATTGGGAGATGATTGAAAAGAATATTTCAAATGTTCTGCCAGCTGGTAAGAATAAAGGAATTACTGAACATATTGATTTATTGCCACTGACAAGAAATGAATATGAAGAAAATCAGAATGAATTGAAAAAGTCGATGATAAGGAAACGAATCGATGAAGGAATTATATTTATATATTCAATAGAAAATAAATATAATGAAAAAAATAAAAAATCAAAAATTGGTGACATGTTAACTAGTTTTAGAAAATTACTTGAAAATTTAAAAGAGGAATATTTAGATTATATGGAAGCTTATTCAGATGGAAGAGATGGATTTTTATCACTCTTTATATATGTATGTTCTATTATAAGCCAAGTAAAGTTTGTACATAATAAAGAACTTTCTAGAAAATAAAAAACCACAAAATAATGCTATAAAAATTCGAAAATTGTGACTTCCTTCAAAAATCATATAAATAAGATGAACATGTTTATATTTTAAATCATTTCAATTTGAACAATTGTGCTGTATATAAAAACAAAATGGATTTTTTAACAAATATATAATAACAAACGGTTCAATTTTGACAACTGTAAAACCATCAAAATATCTGAAATGATATTAAATAAGGTTTATCATATAATTGCGATGGAGAAATTAAACACAAAGTTTGGAGAAAGGATAATTCTCCAAACAACAAATTTCAAGGTATTTTTACCAATCAGGTTCTCGAAATTAGCAGAGAAGGAGCTGAAGAAACTCTCATCTCGCGAATATGGAGTTAAAAATGAAGAAGAGATGGGAAGATCCGCCAAAGTTACATTTGCAAAATACGATAACAACAATGATGATGATGATAATGATGATGATGATGATGTTGACGATGAAATAGAAGATGATGTCTTCAATAATGATGAAGTAGTAGACATTACAAATAATTAAAAATAAAAAAATTATTAAAAGAAATTAAAAACACTTTTTTTTTATTTTTCAAATTATTATTTATTTTTTTTCAGATTTTTATTCTAGGTTTTTTTTAGGTTTATTATTTTCCTTTTTTCCAGTTTGATATTTATTTAAGATTGATTTGTATTCAAGTTTTTGATTTAATCCATATCAATTAAAATTAACAAATCGGAAAATGGATAATGTTTCTGACCATTTGTTTTCTTCTTAAGTACCTTCGAATTAGCTAAATCAGCAATTTTAATATGTAAACATTTCCAAAGCACACATACCAATATGGTTAAAAGAACATCTTTTAGAATAATGAATTTGTTGATTCTGCAAAATTTTTAAACTTGTAGAATCATGGTCATCCATATTAATTATATTGCAAATTTTAAAGTTTCTTTCCAACAATTTTTTTTTTCCCCTACCTTTTACATAAATTTTGTTATAATTATTTACAAATATTTTTAAAAAATTGATGACATCAGAAAAATTTGCTTTACCGTCGAACCATTGAAACCCATTATGATTTTTTGTTAACCAATTATTTATTTGCCTTGTTTTTGCATTTAGATAATGATAACTGAATGGTGGCTTAATGATAAAATGTTGAATCTCATTTTCTGATGAAAGAACTCCTATTTCCTTTAAGATGAATTTATTGTCATTATCTCGAAATCCTTGAACATCAATGATTATATAATTCATTTTTATATATTTGAAGAATTGTCAGAAGATTCTGATAAAAATCTTTTAAATTTAAGGTTTCATAAATTTTGTAAAATAAATATGATATACAATGTAGAACTATGATGAAACACCAATAAATGGGGGAATTTCCAAGACACAGTTAGATTCTAAGTTTCTTGAAGCGTCATTTTTTATTATTTAGAAAGTTAGATTATTTTGTTAACTTCTCCTGTTAACGGTTTAAATTCGACGAAACGGTCATGCAAAATAAGACAATAAGCTGTAGTATTGTCTGGAATTTTTTTTAAAGTCTTAAATTAAATTTTGACATCAACTGGACCCATTTTAAGATTATCATTTTGATAACGATAACGAGAATCAGTATTAAAGTGGTCGCATGAAACTAAAGGCTCTGATATTGAGTTATTATAATAAAAGCTTCTAAAATTCGAATATGCTTCATATGCTAAAGCATAACGATTTTTTGCAAAATCTAAATTCATATCTTCATATGGATATGATTCTGAATTTAAATATACTTTTATATTTTCAATATCACAATAATCAAAAGATGAAGGATCTCCATCCAGTTTATTTTGTTTGCCAGTTTGTAAAGCAAAAATAATAAAACGAGGTTTTTCAAGTTGTGAGGCTGTTTTAACATTCCAAATATGATGTATAGTTCCAGCGGGTAACGTAAGATATTCATGTAATTCCCAATTTCTAAAAGGAATTTTCATAACTGACCCATTTTCAATACTTTTGTATAAATTTAATTTAAGATTATCAGCTAAGTAAATATGTTGAACCTTCCAATATATTTTTGTAATAGTAATTTTTGGTTTTTCACTTGCATTAGCGCTGCTACATAATAATGAATTGTCATTAGTTCGAGAGCGAGTTAATATTAACTCATGTTTTGCATTTGGAATAATGTTTTTGTAGTCTTCAGCAAACCCTATTAATCTTTTTAAGGGTATACAAAAATTAAAATATAAATTATTTATTTTAATTGATGCATCAGGTAACCAACTTCCATTGTATAAAGCTGTACTTTCATTTTGGTTTAGTGAAATATATTTTTTTAATGTTGAAGTAATTCCAACATTACGATTATGATCAATTTCCTTACCATTAAGTTCATAACGAATTTCATCAAATAGAAATGGTATAGCATTATTAACTAGTTTAGTGTGAGTGACAGTTGTTCCATCATGTTTTGATACATAACCTTCAATGTAGATTAGACTTGTTGAGGGTAATATATTTAAGTTTTGATTTTGTATTTGTATTCGTATAATATCACTTAATCCGAATGTGTTTAAGAATGGTGAATATGAATGCCAATGTTATAGTTTCATCAAAAATAGGATCATTAAAGAGTTCCATTTTAATTTACTTTTAGTAAATATCCAAGATATTTTAAATATTCTTTATTTTCCAATGATAATAGTTTTTTGTATTTTAAATGTTGACTTCCATCTCCTCCTTCGACTTCCTTTAAAGAATTAAGGTGATGTTTATCATTCTGCGAATGTATATTGGATTGATAATTTTGATTAAATACGATCATTCTGAAGCTTTAAGTGTAATCTTATTGTTATTGTTTCTCCACGAAAATTTATTATATTACCTTCTGATCAAGGAATTTTACAGTAATAAAACTTATCTGATTAATAGTTACCGGTAAATAAATTACATTCTTAGGAACTTCAATTATTTTATAGCCAGGACTGACGTTAATAGAGAATTCATGTAAAGTGTGAGCCTCTTTGTCATTAATATAAGCTCCAGAAACAATATTGCATTCTACTCTTATTATATTTATTTTATTAATATCAACAAAAAGATCTAAAGTATGCCATTTCTTGGCTAATAATTTCTTCTTACTGAAACCTAATAATCCGCCAATTGTATCTTCTCTTTCAAAATCAATATCCTTATCAGCAAAAATTTCACACTTTAATGTATTATTTTCTCTTATAATTAATTTTTCCTTATCTGTTTTACCTACATTCAACGTTTTCCTAGAAATAGTTCAATATCACCAATTTCATATGAACCTGTTGGAATTGTAATAGGTTTATCATCAATAATAAATGTATTATTATCCTCATCTATATTAGGTATTGAGTTATACGTTTGGAAATCAACTAAACCGCAGGTGTATTCTCCCCCCTTTAGATCTATAGGGGGGAAATAATTAGTTGTCAATGTGGAAGAGTTTCCGTTTAAAGTTAATGTTATTGACATGTCTTTAATCGATATAATGAGATATTTCAGTTGTGTATTCTGTTTTTATAGGTTTTAAGGCTAATCCAAAATTCAATGATTTAGATTTAAGGCTAATACCCATTAATAGTATAATAGATATACATACAAAAATCTTTCGTTTAAATTTCTTTTGTTATAACTAAATTCTAATTATTCTTTATCAGTTAGTTTTTTATTTCATTTATGTTCAAATATAGAGAAATAACCTTGAACTTCAACAAAATTATTAATGTAGGTTAGTTTAAAAAAACTAAACTAAAAATACAAAATTTTTTTATTTTTTATTATGTTTTATTTACTGATAATATTTTTTATACCCTACACCTATGGAATAGGTAAAGGGGTATATTAACTTTGGTATGATGTTTGTAACCACCTAAAGGAAGCGAGCTAGATATGGAAAAGTATATATATTTGTGATCAGCGTGACCGCCTTAGTCGATATAGCCATGTCCGTCCGTCCGTCCGTCCGTAGGCACGATAACTCAAAAAATAATGGAGCTATCTTGATGAAATTTTAACTGTAGATTACTAGGACTGAAAGTACGGCGGGGATTGCATATGGGCGAAATCGGCCTATGGGTTCGGATTCTGGAATCGATCGACGGGCTAACGAACATATATAAAAAATCACGATAACTCAACAACTAAAGACGCTATCTTCATCAAATTTGTGCTGTAGGTTACTAGTAATGAAACTACTTCGGGGATTGCGTAAGGTCGGGATTGGACCATGGGTTCGGAACCTAGAACTTTTTGATCGAATTTAGGCCAAACGAGCATAATTCCGAAACCAATGAAGATAGAACCTCCAAATTTGGTATCAGGGTGTCCCTTCCTATTTCCTAAATGTCTTGGGAATTTGGGTCCCATTGGAGTACTGGGTCGGGGACCAGCCACACATATCCGAAGACCTTAAAGCATATCTTTAAAATTAATAAAGATAACAACTTGTAGAAGCTTCCAATTTGCCACAAGACTGTTCTTTACTATCTCTTGCGTGTTCGCTTAATTTGGGATCAATTGGAGAGGTGGTTCAGTACCCCTCTCAGACTTCCCAAGTTTTAAAAGCTTATAATCGAAATTACTAAAAATAGTTACTTAAAATTAAGATAGACCGTTCTAATTGTGTACAAGGGTTAACTAGTACTATAATAAAGCGCGGGCTAAATAAGGGCGAAATCAGCCAATGGGTTCGGATTCTGGACCTTTTAGTAGGTGTCAGGGATAACGAACATATATTAAAAATCACGATAACTCAACAACTAATGAGGCTATCTTCATGATATTTGTGCTGTAGGTTATTGGTAATGAAACTACGGCGGTGATTACGTACGGTGAGGATTGGACAATGGGTTCGGAACTGAGAACTTTTTGATCGAATTTAGGCCAAACTAGCATAATTCCGAAACCAATGAAGATATAACCTCCAAATTTGGTAGCAGGGTGTCCCTTCCTATTGAGTAAGTGTTTTTGAAATTTGGGCCCCATTGGACTAGTGGGTCGGGGACCAGCCACTCAGTTCTGAGGACCTTAAAGCATATTTTCGAAATTAATAAAAATAGTAACTTGAAACAAATGTAGAAGCTTCAAATTTGGCCCAGGGTGTTCTTTACTATTTCTTCCATGCCCCCCTAATTTGGGATCATTTGGACTGGTGGTTCAGGACCTCTCTTAGACCTCCCAAATGTGTAAAAGCTTATCATCGAAATTAACAAAACTAGTAATTTAAAATTAAGATAGAACGTTCCAATTGTATACAAGGGTTAACTAGTATAGAAAGTATGACGGGACTGCATATGGGCGAAATCGTACCATGGTTTCGGGTTCTGGAACCCTTGAAAAGTTCAAGGACTAAAAAACATATATCTTAAAAACACCTTGATTATCTTTTATCACAAAATTTAATAATTAGAATTTTTTTCATTTTGTAATTGAATTGGAATAAATATATGTTCATTTATTTCAAGTTTGTTTGTTTTTTAATATTTTTAAATAGATAAATTAGTAAGAATTTGTAATATTTTTTAATAGATAGTGTAATTAGAAAATGCTTTTAGTATTATAAAGTTAATTTGGTTAGCTATGTCTTACGATCAAATTAATAACAGCTCTTATGGTGTTAAAACTACTTACGGATATGTCCTTAAATTTGAACCAAATAGGTGTAGGGTATTTCTAAGTCGGTTGCACCGACTGTCTGTTTCTTTACTTGTTTTTTCTTAACAATATGAAATAAAAATTCTAAACATAAATGTCCATAATTGTAAGAATTAAAAATTTGATATTTATTATAATTATATGTAAGCTTATCTCCTAAATATTTTATTACTTCTAATGGTGGTCTTAAATTTCCAATACTATCAAAATAATGAGTTATTTCATCATTTTTAAAATAAGCTACCCAATGCGTTCCATCTCCAATAGAATTATCCAAATTTATTATACCACATTCATATTTCCAAGGTCTACATATTGGTAAATTATATCTCATAAAAACTCCTCGAAAATATTTTTAGTATTTTTTACCAAAGTTTTTTAAACCAATATTTGTAAGAGCTCTATTGGGTAGCTTAGTTAATGGTTTTTTGGATTCAAATAAAGACCTAATCCTGTTTTATATGTTTTTAAATGCAATCCATTACCTCCTTTTAATGCAATCGCTTCCATCATTTTATTATGACGTTGACTTTCTTTTAACTCTTTGTGAGCATTTTTAGCATCGTTAACAGCTTTAGTTATTCCTGCAGCGCCGCCTGAAAGTGCTCCAATAGCAGATAGAGCAGCAAATATAGGGATTAAAGGTAAAACTCCTCCAATTTTTGGTACAATTCGAGGAATGTTTAATGTTTTTTTTCTGTCCTTTAGAAAACTTTCTAGCAGCATGCAAAGCAGTTTTTATAATATTCTTATCCTTCGTCGGTTTTTTTATAGTTTTAACAGCTATTTTAGCTTCCTTTATAACATTTTTCAAGAGCTTTTTTCTCGAAGTTTTCTTTTTTCTTAAAAGTTTCTTTTTTTTCTTTTTTAAACCCATACCAAGCCTAACTTTAGCTTTCATTGAGTTTGTAACTAGGTATGAATTTAACCGTTCACCAAAACTTGAGTCTTTAGCTTTTATCCTTTGCCAAGCTTTCTCTGCCAATATTTTATCAGCTATATGTCGTTGATTTTGATCAGTATTTTGAGAATATGCTATATCATGCTCTCGACAAGCCTCATCAACAATTAATTCCTTTATCACCTCGTGCTAACCGTTTTGCTAGTTTTGTTCCAGGACCACAATAATTATAACCAGGTAAATGTTCTTCAAATGGCTGTTTATTAATTAGAGAATTAACTACACCTTTCCCATTAACGGTTTTTTGGTTACTGATTGAATATTTATTATAAAGTGGCATATAATTAAGTTGTTTAGTTTAAGAAAGTTACTCAAATACTAATCACCTTTAAAAAATGAAATTTATAAAACTAGATAATGCAGTTAAAGTTAAAAACTTTTATCAAAATCCAAAAAAAAAAAATAAAAAGACATGGTGAATGTTTTCCAGATAGTATAAGAGGATTAATAGTCGGACCTTCAAATTGCGGTAAAACTAATGCTATAATAAGTATGCTTTTAGATCCTAAAGGACTCAAATTTCAAAACATATATATCTACTCAAAATCATTGCATCAACCTAAATTTGAATATTTAAAAAAATAATAAAACCAATCAAAGGAATGGGATATAACGAATTTTCAAATAATGCTGATATAATTGAACCATCGGCATCACAACCAAACTCAATATTTATTTTTGATGATGTAGCTTGTGATAAACAAGATAATATAAGAACATATTTTTGTATGGGACGTCACCAAGAAGTAGATAGCTTTTATTTATATCAGTCATATACAAGAATTCCAAAGCATTTAGTTAGAGATAATGCTAATTTTTTAATTATATTTAAGCAAGATGATTTAAATTTAAAACATATATACAATGATCATGTAAATTCTGATATGTCATTTAATGAATTTAAAAAATTAAGTGCAAGCTGCTGGAATCATAATTATGGTTTTCTATTAATTGCCAAGAAATAATGGGCGATATAGAAAAAATTTTGATGCATTTGCTAAATTTTAGATAAACCAAGATCTGTTAGCGGTTGGCGGTTACTAACGTCAGCAGTTAGGAATTATCAGTGAGCAGTTAGCAAGAGAACAGTTCAGTCGATAATTTACAGTTAATAATTGAACTAATCCACATTAAAAAAAATGGAAGAACAACTTATGAAAGATTTAATGAAAACTCGTAAAAATTTAAAAAGGAAATTTCAATCTGTAAAAGTTCAGAAGCTATCAGAAGACCGTAATCGAGAAGAAACTTTCATTCCAATTACAAAACCATTGAAAGAATTAACAAATGTTGTCAAACAACAACAACAACAACAATTTTCAAATAATGTTATCAAACCGGAAATTAAATTGCCTGCTAGCGATGATAACACTTTAAAATTATCGAGACAATTTAAGTCGGAAGTTAAAACGCCTAGCAACAAAAGTAATACTCACAGTAAATTTATAACTTCAACACCAAATACTATAAAATTTGAGACGTCATCTATAACTGAAATTAAACTGCCTGCTAGCGATGATAACACTTTAAAATTATCGAGACAATTTAAGTCGGAAGTTAAAACGCCTAGCAACAAAAGTAATACTCACAGTAAATTTATAACTTCAACACCAAATACTATAAAATTTGAGACGTCATCTATAACTGATAATATTATTGATGAATCATCAATTTCACAATTTCCTGTTCTTAACAAGTCAGAACTTGATAAGACACATGGACCATATTTTGATGAGTCATTAAATTTTCGAAAACTTGGGAATGCTAATTTTCAAATAGATGAAATTACTAAAAATATTGTGATTGATACTGAAGTTTTTAAAGGAACTGATGGTCTATATGAATAGATATTGAAAAAAACCCCATAAACTATACTGAAAGTGATTTAAAAACATATTATCAAATACTTAACAAAACGAATGCACATAGAAGAAATTATAATCATTTAGAGCAAATAAAAGGAAACAAAGGTTTTAAATACAAAAATATATTAAGAAAATTATATGAACATGATTATAATACTAAACATAAAAAAACTGGTTCAGGTTGTTTGCAAAAAAATTTTATTAATTATTTTAATAAATCTTCTTCACCAGAAACCCATTTAAAATATACAAATCAATCAAATCAGTATGTTTATTGAGATGATCCTAATGAATTAGTTGACAGATTAAGACTTTAAATTGCATCAGAAACAGCTGGTAACAATAATCATCACCATGCAATTGTATCTATAATTGAAGAGTTGAGAGAAGCAAATATAATACTATAACTATTTACATTAACAATCAGTTAAAACCACAATGTCGCTCGATAAATTTGGACGTAGTATAGCCTCTTCTTCTAGAAAACTACATACTCAAGGTCCTCCAGGTATAGGTTTCAAATAAAATTCTGAAGGAAATTATGATTTAGATAACAAAATTTTATCAAATGTTCAAGAACCAATTGATGGACGTGATGCAGCAACACAAAATTTTGTAAATAATCATATTTTCTTTCAGAAAGATCTATTACAAAACAAGATGAGAAAAATGATTAATTAAAAACATAGAAAATAGAAAAATTAAAAACATTAGAAGAAAAAATACAAATTAATTTAGAGGAAATCCATATTAAATTCTCGCAATTGTTAAATGAAAAATTTTCACAAATGAATGATTTTATTGAATTGCAAATTAAAAAACCAATTATATTTATTAATGAGAGACTGCAAAAAGCTGAAGCTCAAGCTCAATCAGCATTGGATTTAATAAGTGGTTTAGAACTTATAAAAAAATAATTGGAATCAGTTGTCATTTAATATTCAAAATGGATATACATCAAATCGGATATACTTTAAATAACTTTTTAGATAAATATGAATATATTTTATTGGAGGAACATTATGAACAATTAAAAATTCATTTTCATTTTTTAAATTTATTTAAAAATTCTATACAAATTGAAACAAAAGAGCATGGATATCATTGGGATATATGTCCCTATACATCAGACAACAACACAACTGTTCCAGATACTTGTCCTTGTAATTCAGCAGAACATCATAGTTAAAATGTTCCAAACTAATGGATTTATATAAAAGAATAAAAAATAAATCATAATATAACTTTATATACATACATAAATAAAGAATATAAATTTTAAATACATTTTATTGTTTGCTTAATATTGCAATACATGTTTATTGTTTGTTATATATATATAAATTATATAGGCACATTTTATTTAAAAATGAGTAAAAGAGAGGTGGTTGAAGAGCTGCATAAGTCTGCACGAAGAAATTTTAAACGACGTAGAGTTATAATTAAAGGATTTGATGATCTTTGGCAAGCTGATTTAGTAGAAGTGGGTTCATATGCTAAAGAGAACAAAGGTTTTAAATTTTTATTAACAGTAATTGATACCTTTTCTAAGTTTGCATGGGCAATCGCTATAAAAGCAAAAACTTCAGAGAACGTCACAAAAGCAATGCAAAATATTTTTCTAATTTCTAAAAGACATCCACAAAATTTACAAACTGATGATGGAAAAGAATTCTTTAATAAAATATTCAAAAATTTAATGAATAAATATGAAATAAATCATTACTCAACATTTAGCATATTAAAAGCCTCTATTGTATAGCGTTTTAATAGAACTTTAAAAGAAAAGATGTGGAAAGAATTTAGTTTTAATGGAAATTATAAATGGATTAACCTAATTTCAGAATTAACCAAACAATATAACTACACTAAACATCGAACAATTCGCAAATGACCGTCTGATGTCAATAAAGATAATGCTGAAAATTTGCTTAAAACTGTATATAATCATATAAAAATTGCTTTACCTGCAAAGTATAAAGTTAATGATTCAGTTCGAATAAGCAAATTCAAACATATTTTTGAAAAGGGGTATACACCTAACTGGACAACTAAAATATTTAAAATCAGAAAAGTTCAAATTACCAACCCAGTAACATACTTATTAGAAGATTATCAAGGACAACAAATACAAGGCAGTTTCTATGACTATGAATTGTTAAAAACTAATAAAAAACAAGTTTTTTTGATTGAAAAAATTCTTAAAACTAGTGATAATAAAATTTTTGTTAAATGGTTAGGATTTACTTCTGATCACAATTCATGGATAAATAAAAAAGATTTATTATAAAAACAATATTTTATTTTATTATTATTTTACTATTATTACAATCTTTTATTTTACTTTTTATGTTTTTAATGAATTTCCATTTGATATGATGGATCGTGTTTGATTGTTCGCAAATCAATTACAGTGAAATCAGATTTATATTCTGTATCTACCATTATAATTTTTTCTACTTCTCCATCACCTGTAATTCTTTCAGCTAATATTTCTCGATATTCATGACCCTGAATTTTGAGATACTTTTTAATAAAAATGCTTTCATATTCACATCTCACAGTGAGTTTTTGATTGTCACCAAAATTCAATACAAAATGTCTATAAAATATATGCTCACAATTTATTATTCCACCAATATTCTGTTCTTTTAAAACTAATTCATTTGTAAAAGCTTTAATAGCATCATCTATAGATGCATATTGTGGTACTGAATCAACTTTATCTGATAAAAATTGATCAACTGCTTGCAAATTAGTTAATGGTTGTATTGTAGTTGTTATTGTAATTTCAATAGTATTTGTTTCTGAGGAAATTACATGTTTTATAAACTGAACTGATAAATTTACTTTAACAGTTTCATTATTTGGAAGTAATATATTAAAATATGTGCTCCCAAAAGCTGGTTCATCCAATCTAATATTAGAAGTTGGAGCTGAATTTGATTAAATAGTAAACAAGCAAAATATTAAAATTAAAAATGATTTCATTGTCACAAAAAAACTTTGATCTATCTTCATTCAAGGTTCACGCAGTAATATGTGATTGGAAATTATAAATGTATAAGTTATACTTTTTATTTTTTAGAAAGTTCTTTATTATGTACAAACTTTACTTGGTTTATAATATAACATACATATATAAAGAGTGATAAAAATCTATCTCTTCCATCTGAATAAGCTTCCATATAATCTAAATATTCCTCTTTTAAATTTTCAAGTAATTTTCAAAAATTAGTTAACATATCACCAATTTTTGATTTTTTATTTTTTTCATTATATTTATTTTCTATTGAATATATAAATATAATTCCTTCATCGATTCGTTTCCTTATCATCGACTTTTTCAATTCATTCAGATTTTCTTCATATTCATTGTTTGTCAGTGATAATGCATCAATATTTTCAGTAATTCCTTTATTCTTACCTGCTGATAGAACATTTGAAATATTCTTTTCAATCATCTCCCAATCATCTTCTTCAGAAAATTAACAATCAGCATTAAAATGATTAGGTGCTGGCTTTTTTTTATTTGTTAAACCTCTTGTAGTATATCTTGACCAAGTACATAAAATTATTTTGTACATAAAATTATTTCCACAAATGTAAATGATCAAAAATTATTATTAAACATTATGATAAAATATGCTGACATAGGTCAACAATTTCAAGTGGAACATCTGTTCACTAATATTTGTATGAATGCAAGTGCAATGCCTTGTATGATAAAAATATATTAATTTTATTTTTGTATGATCATATTTCATATTTTTATTTTTGTATAATGAATGATAATGATTCATATAATTATTATTCATATTTTTGATTATTGATCTTTACATAGATATGAATTAGGTCAAAAATATTATAATGCATTCTTCTAACCCAAATTTAAATTCTTTGTAACTAAGCAATAAATTACAATAATTTATTGCTCTAGATAAAATTTGTATGGATTTTAAAGAATCCAAAATTGTATATAAACCCTAGTTTATTCAAATAAAAATCAGAGTTTATCAGACTCGAAAAGAATAAATATATCTTTTATTTTATAGATATCCCTGCAGTATATTTGCATGGATAAATATTTAATATAAAGAATAATAATAATAAATATTTTCTTGGCACAAACATGCTTCATAGATATGCATGATTGTCCATATATATTTAATAATATAATATAAAACTATTTGGCACTAATTGCCTGCATTGATCAGCAATTTCTTCTTGCTGTAAAAAAAGAGAAGAAACATTTGCATCAGGCAATAAAACTTGCCTGATCAGAATGTGTTAGGGCAAGACCTAATATAAAAGAAATCATTGACGGACTAAACATATTACATGGCGACCCTGCACTAACCTGGAATAAAGTGCAGTGAACGACTTAACAGTAGTTCACAACAAATTAATTTAATGGAGTTCATCCTGCAGCAAACAAAAATATTGACAGAAGAAGAATTCCACAGACGCTTTAAACAGTTAGCAGCACAAATTGAGGAAATAAATGAGGAAATAAAAGTAAAACAAAAAGAAGAAAAATTATTAAGAACAAATAAAAAAACCATAACAATTGACAAATATAGACAAAATGTACAACCCAAAAAGAGAAAAAGAGGGGGCAAAAAGTGTCAACAGCGCAGAGAACTAAGTAGACTGTACATTAGTCTACCATTTACATCATCTGAAGACAATAAAAAAGAAATAAGAAGAAAAATTAAAGATATAAGAAGCAAAAAATAAAATGGGTTTTTTCTCCGCAGATTCAAACGCAACCGTAGTTCAACAAGCCAACTTCGCCACAAATGAAGTCTTAAAAGAAATAATCATTGCAGTCATCATCATTGTCATATACGAAACAATAAAATATTTCGTGAACAAAAAAGCAGCGAAACGACTTTAGCGTTTGTCAACAATATAAATTATTTTTTTAAAATATCTAAAATTATATCTTAAATATCTAAATATCTAAAATTGATAAATTTTTCTTTTTATATGTAAAACTATTTAAAATTAAAATAATGTTAATTTAAATTAATTAAAATAATTGTTATTATATAAGTAAAATTCTTTTTATTAAAAATAAAGTAAAACATAACAACAAATTTTTTTTTGAATGGACAGCAACGTAAACAGACTAATAGACTTATTAAAAACAGTCCAAATAGAACATACTCACAAACGTTCATAGATGATAAACAGCAAGAGATAAAACAAATTTGGGAGTTATATGAAAAAAATTATAAAGGTGATTTTCAACTGAACTTGAAATTAAAAGAAATAATAAGACAAATATCTACGTACCTCAAACCAAAAATTGAAACAAACAACACAAACATGGCAAATTTTGATTTAATGACAGCTATAAAAATCATACCACAATTTGAAGGAAACACAAAAAAAATTTCAAATTTCCTGGGTCTAATAGATTTTTATGCTGACACATTAAAAGATACAGATGAAAAAACAGAATTTGTAAAATTTATTTTAGCTACAAAACTTTCCGATAAAGTTAAAAATAGACTTGAATGAATGAAACATGTAAAGCCGTGATATTAGCAGCAAAACCTAAGAGTTTCAATGAAGCTATACAACTTGCATCTGAAATGGACAATGATATGCGATCCAATAATATCATGCATTTTAGAACCAACAATTATAAGGGTACAAATAATTATCACAATAAGAAACGTAACTATGGCAGAAATAACTATAAAAACAATTTTAATAACAATAGTAATTACAATAACAAAGGTTAAAACAATTATAATAACAACAACAAATATAGTAATAACAACAATTATAATAACAACAACAAATATAGTAATTATAATAACAACAAAAACAATAATAACCAGGGAAACTTCAGCGGCCCCGGCCGAAGAAACCCGGGGCATGCCAACAACATGCAAAGGAACAACCGAAACCAATTCAACAAAAGCACATAAGCTCAATTAGCAGTAACAACGACTGCACAAATATAATAAAAGTCAAAATAAATAATAAATATGAATATATAACATTATTAATAGATACAGGAGCAGATATATCTATAATTAAAGACAACGTCATAAAACAACAAGTATTAGAAAATGAAACCTGCCAAATAAATGGCATTACAGATAAAAATTTCATGACAATGGGTGTAACAAATTTAGAATTAAAATTTGAAGAATACACAATTAAACATAAATTTCATGTAATTGATGAAAAAATTAATATAACAGCTAACGGTATTTTAGGTAGAGATTTTCTATATGATAACAAATGCACAATTGATTATGAAACATGCACATTAATCATACCTAATCAAGAAGAGGACATAGTATTACCAATGAGTGTAAATACTAAAACTCTATCAAACATCATGTTACAACCTCGAACAGAAGCAATTATAAATATAGACATGAATATAAAAGAAGATAGTATAATCATAGGCAAAGAAATGGCAAAAAGAGTATTCATAGCAAATACAATTATCCCAGCAGAAGGATTAAAACATGTAAAAATATTAAATACAAGCGAAACACCAGTAAATCTAAATACAATTGAAGTTGAAATTCAAGCATTAAAACATTATCAAATATTATCTTTTAAAAATAACAATGTGTCAAAAACAAGATTTGAAAAATTAAAAAATGAAATAAATATAGATAACTTAGATACAAAAGCAAAAATAACAATATTGAATATTTGTGAAAAATTTCAAAATATTTTTCATTTGGAGAATGAGATGCTGACAATAAACAATTTTTATGAACAACGAATTTCTACAATAGATAAGTCACCAGTATATATCAAAAACTATAGAACACCAAATGTCCAGTTACAAGAAATTGATAAACAAGTTTCAAAATTAATGGAGGATGATATAATTGAAAATTCCACTAGTCCATACAACTCACCATTACTAATAGTTCCCAAGAAAAGTAAAGAAGGAGAACAAAAATGGAGATTAGTTATTGATTTTAGATCATTAAACAAAAAAATTGTGGATGACAAGTTTCCATTAACTAGATTAGAAGACGTATTGCATAAATTAGGAAAAGCTAAATATTTTTCAACACTGGATATGACAAGTTCTTTTCATCAAATTCCGTTGCATCCAAAATCAAGACAAATGACAGTATTTTCGACAAACAAAGGACACTACCAATTTAAAAGATTACCATTTGGACTTAAAATTTCAACAAATAGTTTTCAACGTATGTTATCTGTAGCATTAAGTGGTTTACAAGAAGCCCCATTTCTGTATGTAGATGACATAATAGTATTTGGTTCAAATCTAAAAGATCACAATACTAATTTAATAAAAGTATTAGAACGTTTACAAGAATACAATTTAAAACTCAACCCGTCAAAATGTAATTTTTTAAAACAGGAAGTTGTATATTTAGGACATCTAATAACTGCTGAAGGTATAAAAACAGATCCAGCTAAATTTAACACAATTAAAAATTACCCAACACCCAAAGATGCTGATGAAGTAAGAAGATTCGTGGCTTTCTGCAACTACTACAGAAGATTTATAAAAAATTTTGCAGAAATAGCTAGACCTTTGAATCAACTACTAAAGAAAAAACAAATATTTGGTTGGAGTGAAGAAAGTAATAATGCTTTTGAAAAATTAAAACAAAAATTAATAGAACCACCAATACTAAGTTATCCAAATTTTGTCGAACCATGCATACTAACAACAGATGCATCAAACTATGCGCTTGGAGCAGTTTTATCACAAGGAAAAATAGGAGATGATAAACCAATTGCTTATGCAAGTAAATCGCTAAACAAACATGAATTAAATAAACCTATAATTGAAAAAGAACTTTTGGCAATTCATTGGGGTATAAACTATTTCAGACCATATCTTTTTGGTAAAAAATTCATAGTATATACTGACCATAGACCATTAGTGAGTTTATTTACGCATAAGAACCCTTCATCAAAACTTACAAGAATACGTGTAGATTTGATGGATTATGATTTTGAAATAATATTTAAACAAGGAAAAATGAATACAAATGCCGATGCTCTGTCGAGAATACAAATTTATTCAAATAAGCTAAAAGAAATGATACCGAAAAATAATATAACTGTAATCACAAGAAATATGAAAAAACAAAAGGAGGAAGGAAGCAATAATATTATAAATAAAAATAATAAAAATAATAGAGCCACCAAAATCTTAGATGCAGATATGAAGACTGATCACCTTCACATTTGGAACGCAACATCAATATCAGATATAAGGTTTATAAATAAATTAAAATTTAATAAAATTGAAAAAACTGACGTCAGAAATAAAGATAAAAGAAATTATAATGAAAATGAATTGAAAATTATAGCAGCAAGAAAAGAAATAATTGCTGAATATAGCGAAAAATCATTACCAGAGATAAAATTGGTTCTGAGGAAGCTATTATTCAAAACAAGCAATTTAAAAATTAAAGAATTAGCCTTGGCAAATAATGACAAAATATTTGAATTTATGGATATCCAAACATTTCAAAATATATTTAATGAGCTGCAAAACAAGTCTGAAAATACAGATTGTTTAAAAATTGTATTATATGATCCTCCTATACGAGAATCATGATTCATTATATGGTGGACACTTTGGCATAAGTAAATGCATCAGTAAATTAAAACAAAAATATATATGGAAAAACATGAATAAAATGATAAAAAGTTATATAAACAATTGTAAAATATGTAATGAAGTTAAAATAACAAAATATACAAAAGAAAATTATGAGATTACAGACACACCCACAACATCATTTGAAACTATAACAATAGATACTGTAGGTCCATAAGGACCATCCAACAACTATAGATATATTCTGACTTTACAATGTGAGTTAACTAAATACATTGAAGCAAATCCAATAGAAGCCAAAGATGCTAAAACAGTTGCAAAGACAATTGTAGAGAAATTTATACTGAAATATGGATGTTTCAAAAAATTAAAAACAGATAAAGGTACAGAATTTACAAATGAATTATTGAAAAATATTTGTAAATTTCTAAATATTGAAAAAGTAACGTCAACACCTTACCATCATGAAACGTTAGGTTCTATTGAACGAAATCATAGGGTATTAAATGACTACTTAATGAGTTTAAAAGCACAAGACGTTTGGGACGAACATTTACCTTACTACACGTACTTCTACAACTCAACACCACACAGTACAACAGGTTACTCACCATTTGAATTGGTATATGGTAAAATAAGTACACTTTCATGTGAAATATTAAATAATAAACATAGTATTTACAATTTAGATGACTATTTAAATGAATTAAAAATTAAATTAAAATATGCTAATGAAAAAGCAAAAGATTATTTAATTAAAAATAAAGAAAATAATAAATTAAAACAAAATAATATTAATAAATCAAATTTTAAAATTAATGACTATGTAATGATAAAAGTAGGAAATAAGAAAAAACGAGGAAGAGTGTAGTAGAGTAGACTGTGTCAACTCTGGGATACCCGTATGACCGTTATATAAACATTATATCATTATTATTATAAATATTAATTACTTTTGGCAAAATTTCAAACACACCAGCTTTATTATGTGAAATATAATGCTCATATAAAAGAAGGAGTTGTATGGCAGCTACTCGAACCCTCTGCAGTAGACCAACCAAATTTTGCAGTAACTTTGGCCATTACACTAAACTATTTTTGGCAAAATTTCAGACACCCAGCTTTAATAGGTATAGAGTAATGCTCATATAAAATAAGGAGTTGTATGGCAGCTACTCGAACCCACTGCAGCAGATCAACAAAATTTTGCAGAAACTTTGGCCATAAAACTAAACTACTTTTGGCAAAATTTCAGACACGTAGCTGTAATAGGTACAGAGAAATACTCATATAAAAAAAGAAGTTGTATGGCAGCTACCCGAACCCATGGACCAAAATGGCTGGATTTAAATAGCGATGACGGCTATTGCAAAAAAAAGAAATTGCGAAAATTTCAAGATCCTAGCTCCTTTAGTTTTTGAGTTATCGTGCGGACGGACGGACGGACGGACGGACATACATAGCTAAATCGATTTTTTTTTCGATTCTGATCCGATCCATACACTTGAGTCTACATCTACCCCCCCTCCTTCTCTGCGTCACAAACGTAATGGCAAATTTATTATACCCTTTGACTATATAGTCATACGGGTATAATGACTATATAGTCATACGGGTATAATTAGATAATCCTTTTAAAGGATTTAAAATTGTAGCACAAAAAGGTCCAAATAGCACAGTAATTATAAATAATAACATAATAACAATATGATTAAATCTAGAAAAACAATAAATATTCTAAATTACTATAAAAATAAATATGAAATGTAAAAATATATAAATTTTTTTTTCTGATTTTAAGTATAATAAATTTTTTTTCTTATAATAAATAACTTATTTAAATTTAAACTAAATATAAATTATTTTTAAAAATTAATTTAAAATTAATATTAATATAAAAATTCGTTTAAATTTTAAGAAATGTAAACTAATTTTTTTTTTTTTGGGGGGAGGATGTAGTATATCTTGACCAAGTACATAAAATTATTTTGTACATAAAATTATTTCCACAAATGTAAATGATCAAAAATTATTATTAAACATTATGATAAAATATGCTGACATAGGTCAACAATTTCAAGTGGAACATCTGTTCACTAATATTTGTATGCAATGCCTTGTATGATAAAAATATATTAATTTTATTTTTGTATGATCATATTTCATATTTTTATTTTTGTATAATGAATGATAATGATTCATATAATTATTATTCATATTTTTGATTATTGATCTTTACATAGATATGAATTAGGTCAAAAATATTATAGTGCATTCTTCTAACCCAAATTTAAATTCTTTGTAACTAAGCAATAAATTACAATAATTTATTGCTCTAGATAAAATTTGTATGGATTTTAAAGAATCCAAAATTGTATATAAACCCTAGTTTATTCAAATAAAAATCAGAGTTTATCAGACTCGAAAAGAATAAATATATCTTTTATTTTATAGATATCCCTGCAGTATATTTGCATGGATAAATATTTAATATAAAGAATAATAATAATAAATATTTTCTTGGCACAAACATGCTTCATAGATATGCATGATTGTCCATATATATTTAATAATATAATATAAAACTATTTGGCACTAATTGCCTGCATTGATCAGCAATTTCTTCTTGCTGTAAAAAAAGAGAAGAAACATTTGCATCAGGCAATAAAACTTGCCTGATCAGAATGTGTTAGGGCAAGACCTAATATAAAAGAAATCATTGACGGACTAAACATATTACACTCTTATTTTACCAATAATAGATATATCACCACCATATACTTCTATTTTTAGATGTTGCCAATCCAAAGGTGATAAATCGAATTGATTAGTAAATGATTCACCATTTCTCATTTTAAATATATATAGTTATATATACCTCCAAAAAATCGTGAAATATTCTCCAATTAATTATTTTAATTAAAACCCAAAATAGAATATTTATACCCATGTAAAATATTCTCAGCCCAAAACATTATGACCGTGTTATTTACTAAGCTTATCGTGTTATGACGCTTTTCAATATTAAGATTAGCTTTTTATACAATAGCATAGACATAAAATTTTTTTCTTTAAATGATTTATTTATTATAAACACCCAAAAAATTGTTACATTTCAAACAATAATGATTAACATTTTTCATTTTATCAGTACAATATGGAATACAACAGCAACACCATAATCCTATCAAACACATTAATAGAGCTGCAATATGACTTTTGTTTGCATTTTCATATTCAACTCTCGTTACATTTCTTTTACCACAATTGAAACATATTATAACTTGGGGATAAGGTCCAAATGATGTTTTAAATGCTTGTCGTACAAATACAGTTGAACCAATATATCCTTGGTTTATGTTGTATGACGATGATGAATCCATGAATGTCTTTGATTAACTAAATTCTTTAGAAAAAAATTAAAAAATTTTCTCTGGGCAAGAGCATAGAATTGGATTCGAACCTTATACTAATAAACTTACCTAATAGATTTTATCTGCACCCTAGCACTCCTACCCACAGAAGATTTAGTTAACACTTGCTATTTTCATATTTTATTTAGATAAATTAGCTGTTTAATTAGTTTTAGCCAAACAATGGAATTCGCAAGAACAATTCATATGTTTAATAAATTTTATTTAGAAAATAAAATAAAGTTTAGAAAGAAATCCAAAAAGGAAATTAAGAACCATATTAAGTTTCTGCGGAATTATGCTGATTCAACACTAATTCAATTTAATTCACTCAAAGAAGATCAAGATGATAAATGGACGGATTTAGTTACACACAGTTCAACAAAATTTTTTAAAATATCTTTATTACGATTAGCTAAAATCGTAAAAAAATTAAAAGAAAATAATTATAAATATCGGAAAACATTAAAAAGAAATAAAAAAACTTTGTAATACTACTATATTTTGTTTTTTTTTTTTAAATTAACAATAGGAATCCCCTGACGTCATTTCAGATTTTTATTTTACAATTTAAAATAATTTTAATTATTAAGTGATACATAATATAAGAACTTTTTTTGCTCTTTATACTTAAAAGCTTTATTATCAAAAAAAAAAAACAAAAAAATTCAACTTTCAATTCTTTCATTCTACTGCAAAACAACATAAAATTTTTAATAAAATTTCTTATCTTTTATATAAAACATACATTCATTCATTCAACAAAACCGCAAAAAAAAATAAATATTTCTTAAATTTTTCTTATCTCTAAACTGAAATTTATTCATATAACTATAGGATATTCTCAAAACTATAAAAAAATTCGTAATCTCAACAGCAGCAGCTATCTTCGAATCTAGAATTCTAGAACTACGAATTTAGAATTGAAAAGTTCTATATTAAATAATATAAAGATTAGGAGTTTCTCATACCAACCGCCGCTTTTATTAACCGCCGCAGCCAATGCTCCGCCGCTATTATTAACCGCCGTAATTATTGCCCTGTTGCACCTCTCCTTATCCTACCAAACCCCTATCTAGAATTCCAAAAGTACGAATTTAGAATTGCCAAGTTCTATATATATTATATAATATAGAGATTAGGAGTTTGTCAAACCAACCGCCGCAGTTATTACCCTGCTGCTACACCTCTCCTTCCTTACCCCCTACCAAACACAATACCTCATCACATTCTCATAATACCACTATAAAAATTCTATTCCCTAATACGTCTCATTTTTTCATTATTCGCAACTGAAATTCTATTCCCAAATACGTCTCATTATTTCATTATTCACAACTGTCAAATATTTTACTACGTCATCTGACAGCGCCAGAACCCCCCTATATATACTACTGCACCGTACGCGTTGAATTTGATTGGGATGTAAGTAACATATCATTTAAATTACAAATTATTTTTTTAACAAAGATTATTTATTTTTTGTTTGCATAAAACACATTCTATCATTTTTTTTTCCCTTAAACGTAATGGCAACTACAGAATATATTTTAAAAGTCGGATTTTTAATTTACAAAAAACTTAAAAAAAGCAACAACAATATGCGCTGGTACAAAATATATTTCAAATGTAATAAACAACTTACATTTTTAGGTAAAATTAAATACTTTGCTAAAAAGTGTAAAGTTTATTTTAATTAAAATTGATATTATTGGTACATTGAATCATAATTTTATTTTATGTTGATCTAATAAATACATAACAAAACAAATGCTAAAAAACTAAAACCATTAGAATTGATTGAATACAATATACTATGTGTGTACCTATATAAATATATAAATGGGCATACATCTAAATATAATAAAAGACAAAGTTGCTGCTGCTGATTAGCGTGCCCTATGTTATGTCAAGTGTTATTTATACATGTAACATACTATTTCTTTCGATAATTTTTTAGTGCTTAAAAAAATAGGAAAAAAATTCAAATCAAAATGTTTAAAAATGTTTTCTAACATTAATGTTATTCTAATAAACACATAAACTTCAAAAAGAAAAAAAAAATATATAAAAAATTTTAACTTATAAGTATGTTAAGTTAGGACAAATTAGTTTTTCTTCTAATCTAATATATAATAAAAGGCTAGAAACTGCTGCTAATTCACGTTCCCTCTTTGTCAAAATTAACACTTAGCAAGTAAAGTATAAGTAACCAAGTGGTCGGATGATTAGAGCGAGAATTACGAAATCTAATAATTTTTAGGTTGTATAGGGCTTAATCAGATCAGTTTTTATTTAGATATTTGTTTTGTAAATGCGAATAAATTTATTAAACATTATTTTTTCGCTAAGGATTTTAATTTATTCTTATTGATTCAGTATTAAAAAAAATTATTTTTTCACTTACACCTGTTGTACGGCTGGCTTTCTCCCTTGTAATATTATATTTTGTATTTGGTCGGCATACCGAATAATTTAAATCGATTTTGTTTAAAAACATTTCGGTATAACCGAATTATTTCTATACCGGGAAGTTGTAATAAAGTGACGCAAATATAAAGAAATTATAAATATTTAATTAAATTAAAAAGATATTGTATATATTGACTTTTATTTAAAAAAAAAATTAAAAGTATTAATATCGAATCTTATTTAAAAAATTAATTAAAAATATTAAATTTTGTTTAAAAAGATAAAATAAATAATGAAATGAGCAGAAACATAAAAAACAACAAAAAAAAGTATAGAATAAATTAACTTAAAGATTTTATTTTGTTACATTTATTTAATAATTAATATCAATACTTTATTTATTTAATGAACAATGAATGGCAGAAAAAGACAAAATAGTGGTTTTGGTGGTAATGGTACTTCAACATGATTTTTAAATTTGGGTGAAAGAGATGAACAACAAATAAAAATAAATTTTAGTGATTTCGAACAAATTTTACGATTAATGATACGATGTGTGTAAAGAAATGGATGCTTGAGTTTGAACAGTATTCCAATACCTTTCATTTAAACGATCTACATAAGTTTATATTCTGCAAGCGGTCACTGAGTGGAGCTGCTAAAATTTTTATAGATTGCGAAGCCAAGTCGATGAATTTTTATGACCTGAAGAACTCGTTAATTGAAGAATTCAAACCTAGAGTAAATAGTGCGATGTACATGCTAAATTAAAAGAGAGAAAGAAAAAAAACGAAAAATAATTTCGTACGTATTTGTACCAAATGATCGAAATAGTTTCGCATGAACTTTTATACATATCATGGTCATCATTCGTTCTGCACAGTCGTGTTTTATTTCCTTAATCTAATATATTTATTTTTAAAATACCTATATATATATTTAAATTTTATAACATAAATTTGAAAAAGAAATCGTTAAAAATTATAAAATTGTAATATTATAAAAAATAAACTAAATTATCAAAACTATTATAATAATAAAAAGTGAATTGAAAATACGTTTCAAATCTAACACTAAATCACGTTTAACATTATTTAACTACAAACTGTTTCTAAAAACAAAAAATAAAAAATAAAACAACAATTAAAGTAAAATTAGGGTAAAAAGTTAAACAAAAATATCAAAATTCGAGTTTCTAATTAGTTAATTGAAAAAGTGCTTATCATTACCAATAGCAGATTTGTAGTAATGGCCACCATGATGAATTTGCACCGGCTGAATAAATGACAAATTCAACATAACACCAACTGAATTTTGGAATTTTATCATTTCATTACTTAATAAGGAACTTTATTAATTTACTTTTAATTAACTTTACTTTAACTTTTTAAAATAATTTAACTTTACTTTTAATTACATCTTTATCTTTAACTCATTTTAAATATTTAGCTAAAACACACATTGTTTATTTATTTGTACACAATTTCATATTGATTAGCTTTCATTTTCTTTTGCAAAGTTATTTTATTCCATAACTTTAATATTTAATTATTTTCTGAATTTATTTGTTTTATCTAATATATAAAGAAGAAAATTTGTTTGTTTATTTGTTTGTTTGTTTGTTTGTTTGTCCAGGATTCACGTGAAAACCACTGGTCCGATTGACACCAAATTTTAGAGGAATAATTTTGGGAGTCCGGGGGGTGACATAGGCTATGTCGCATTTTTATAAGTCAGCAGGTTGCGGATCCAGAGCCGTTTTAAGCTTTTTCGTTTTTTTGATGTCGAGTCGAAACGGTTTGACCGATTCACTTGAAATTTTGCACGAATGTTCCTCTTAGCAACCGCAATTAGTTGCATAAATTTGGTTGGAATAATTTAACCCATTTCGGCCTGGCGGGCTTCCAAATATTTTGTGTTTCCGATTTGTGTCCAATTTTCAAGGTGGTTTCGCAGTCGAAAATAAAGTCTGGGACAAATTTTTGTTGAGTTCGGTTAACCCGTTTGGGCACGAGAGTGCAAAGAAGCTTTTTCAATGTTTTTGATGTCGAGTCAAAACTGTTTGACCGATTGACTTGAAATTTTGCACAAATGTTCCTCTTAGCAACCGCATTTAGTTGTATAAATTTGGTTGGAATAAATTAACCCATTTCGGCCTGGCGGACTTTCAAAAAATTTTGTGTTTTCGATTTGTGTCCAATTTTACAGGTTGATTTTGTAGTCTAAAAGAGAGGCTGCAAAAAGTTTTAGTTAAGTTCGATTAACCCATTTTCCACAACGATGATATGAAGTTTTCTATATATTTTATTTTCTTATACGATTAAAAGTATTTTATTGAAAATTTTGTACCAGCATTTTAATTAAAACCCACAGGGTTAATTTGGTTTTGACCTGTTTGTGCGTTTTGAACAAAGATTCAATGAAATTTTCAGTTTTCTTCAAATGAAATCTAAAAATCAAAAAATTCAATTTGTTATATATAATGCTTAAATACATGGTATTTTAAAACAGTTTTTCCAAAAAATAAGCCTACATTTCTCTCATAAAATCATAAAAAAACGAGGAAGAGCGTATTACAATTTTCAGGTGAGTACTAAACGAAATATAAGTTGAAAAGCGAATTTTTAAACCTTTTCTAAACCATCGACTATATTTTATTCAAGCGTTGGCAATTCAAGAAAATGCCCTTTTGACCTACAGTCATTTTAATTCAGTTAACATTGTTCACCAGAAACCTACCATCCTCAACTATATCGTCAAGGAGCACCAAATTGTCAAGAAGCAGCATGTATAGAAAAATTAGAGATAATCGTTCAAATTGTTTTGCAAACTGTTTTTTAAAGTTTTTGTTTCGCAATCGATTAAAAGAACTCGACAAACCTTTTTTTTAAGTATTCCCCTAATTCAAAGAAGTTGTACCTACTTTCAAAAATTGGACGTAATTTACTTACAAATTTTTTTTTGAACAATCGTCGGGTCGGGAGGGGTTAACAACTTTCAAGTCTGTTAGTAAATTGAACTTCATTTTCAAAGAAGAACACATATACGAAATTCGAAGTTAATCTGTTAAATCATTTCTAATATATAGCAAAGCAACGAAAAAACCTATAAAAAGCTGTTGGGCCACGATGGGTTAACGGAACTCCACAAATATTTTTTTGTGGCATTTATAGGCAAAGTAGTATCTCAAAAAATTAGCTGAAACTTGCTTTTTTACAATTTTCAAGCTTCCGGGCAACGCCGGGTAAATCTGCTAGTATATCTAATATATAAAGAAGAAAATTTGTTTGTTTATTTGTTTGTTTGTTTGTTTGTTTGTTTGTCCAGGATTCACGTGAAAACCACTGGTTCGATTGACACCAAATTTTAGAGGAATAATTTTGGGAGCCCGGGGGGTGACATAGGCTATGTCGCATTTTTATAAGTCAACAGGTTGCGGCTCCAGAGCCGTTTTAAGCTTTTTCGTTTTTTTGATGTCGAGCCGAAACGGTTTGACCGATCAACTTGAAATTTTGCACGAATGTTCTTCTTATTAAACGGAATTAATGGTATAAAGTTGGTTGAAACAAATTAACCCCTTTCGGCCCGGCGGGCTTCCAAAAAATTTTGTGTTTCCGATTTGTGTCCAATTTTACAGGGTGGTTTTGCAGTCAAAAAGAGAGGCTGGCACAAATTTTTGTTGGGTTCGGTTAACCCGTTTGGGCACGAGGGCGCAATGAAGCTTTTTCAATGTTTTTGATGTCGAGCCGAAACAGTTTGACCGATTGACTTGAAATTTTACACAAATCTTCCTCTTAGCAAACGGAATTAGTTGAATAAAGATGGTTCGAAAATATTAACCCATTTCGGCCCGGCTGGCTTCCAAAAAATTATTTGTTTCCGATTTGTGTCCAATTTTACAGGGTGGTTTTGCAGTCGAAAAGAAAGGCTGGCACAAATTTTTGTTGGGTTCGGTTAACCCGTTTGGGCACGAGGGCGCAATGAAGCTTTTTCAATGTTTTTGATGTCGAGCCGAAACAGTTTGACCGATTGACTTGAAATTTTGCACAAATCTTCCTCTTAGCAAACGGAATTAGTTTTATACAGTTGCTTGGAATATATTAACCCATTTTTCAGCTAATCTTTATTAGCAAAGCTCACAGGGTTAATTTGATTTTTATCATTTAACCCCTTTTGTCACAAGGGTTCACTAAATTTGATCTCCTTAAAGAGTTCAATCTTTAATATAAATTTGTTCTTCTGTTGAAAAGGTTTAATCAATATGTTAAAAAAAAAACAATTGTTCGACTAACACAGTTTAAAGTTAACGCAAACATTGCATTATTTCACAAGCTCACCAAAAAACATGATTGCGCTCTATTAACCCGTTTGGACCTAATGTATTTTTTTTAAGTTTTTGTTGGCCTGCTTAACGGTCGAAAACAATATTTTTAAAACTTTTAACTCATGTCTATTTGTAATTTTCTAAAAGGTTTTGAATGCAAATTTCTAATCTAATATATAAAGAAGAAAATTTGTTTGTTTATTTGTTTGTTTGTGTGTTTGTTTGTTTGTTTGTTTGTTTGTCCAGGATTCACGTGAAAACCACTGGTCCGATTAACACCAAATTTTAGAGGAATAATTTTGGGAGTCCGGGGGTGACATAGGCTATGTCGCATTTTTATAAGTCAGCAGGTTGCGGCTCCAGAGCCGTTTTAAGCTTTTTCGTTTTTTAGATGTCGAGTCGAAACGGTTTGACCGATTCACTTGAAATTTTGCACGAATGTTCTTCTTATTATACGGAATTAATGGTATAAAACTGGTTGGAATAAATTAACCCCTTTCGGCCCGGCGGGCTTCCAAAAAATTTTCTGTTTCCGATTTGTGTCCAATTTTACAGGGTAGTTTTGCAGTCAAAAAGAGAGGCTGGCACAAATTTTTGTTGGGTTCGGTTAACCCGTTTGGGCACGAGGGCGCAGTGAAGCTTTTTCAATGTTTTTGATGTCGAGCCGAAACAGTTTGACCGATTGACTTGAAATTTTGCACGAATGTTCCTCTTAGCAACCGCAATTAGTTGCATAAATTTGGTTGGAATAATTTAACCCATTTCGGCCTGGCGGGCTTCAAAATAATTTTGTGTTTCCGATTTGTGTCCAATTTTACAAGGTGGTTTCGCAGTCGAAAATAAAGTCTGGGACAAATTTTTGTTCAGTTCGGTTAACCCGTTTGGGTACGAGAGTGCAAAGAAGCTTTTTCAATGTTTTTGATGTCGAGTCAAAACTGTTTGACCGATTGACTTGAAATTTGGCACAAATGTTCCTCTTAGCAACCGCATTTAGTTGTATAAATTTGGTTGGAATAAATTAACCCATTTCGGCCTAGCGGACTTTCAAAAAATTTTGTGTTTTCGATTTGTGTCCAATTTTACAGGTTGATTTTGTAGTCTAAAAGAGAGGCTGCAAAAAGGTTTAGTTAAGTTCGATTAACCCATTTTCCACGACGACGCTATGAAGTTTTTTATATATTTTATTTTCTTATACGATTCAAAGTATTTTATTGAAAATTTTGTACCAGCATTTTAATTAAAACCCACAGGGTTAATTTGGTTTTGACCTGTTTGTGCGTTTTGAACAAAGATTCAATGAAATTTTCAGTTTTCTTCAAATGAAATCTAAAAATCAAAAAATTCAATTTGTTATATATAATGCTTATACATAGTACATAGTATTTTAAAACAGTTTTTCCAAAAAATAAGCCTACATTTCTCTCATAAAATCATAAAAAAACGAGGAAGAGCGTATTACAACTTTCAGGACTAAACAAAATATAAGTTGAAAAGCGAATTTTTAAACCTTTTCTAAACCATCGACTATATTTTATTCAAGCGTTGGCAATTCAAGAAAATCCCCTTTTGACCTATAGTCATTTTAATTCAGTTAACATTGTTCACCGGAAACCTACCATCCTCAACTCTATCGTCAAGGAGCACCAAATTGTCAAGAAGCAGCATGTATAGAAAAATTAGAGATAATCGTTCAAATTGTTTTGCAAACTGTTTTTTAAAGTTTTTGTAATCGATTGCGAAGATTAAAAGAACTCGACAAACCTTTTTTTTAAGTATTCCCCTAATTCAAAGAAGTTGTACCTACTTTCAAAAATTGGACGTAATTTAGTTACAAATTTTTTTTTGAACAATCGTCGGCAGGGGTTAACAACTTTAAAGTCTGTTAGTAAATTGAACTTCATTTTCAAAGAAGAACACATATACGAAATTTGAAGTTAATCTGTTAAATCATTTCTAATATATAGCAAAGCAACGAAAAAACCTATAAAAAGCTGTTGGGCCACGATGGGTTAACGGAACTCCACAAATATTTTTTTGTGGCATTTATAGGCAAAGTAGTATCTCAAATAAGTGGCTGAAACTTGCTTTTTTACCATTTTCAAGCTTCCGGGCAACGCCGGGTAAATCTGCTAGTTATAATATAAAGAAGAAAATTTGTTTGTTTGTTTGTTTGTTTGTCCAGGATTCACGTGAAAACCACTGTTCCGATTGACACCAAATTTTAGAGGAATAATTTTGGGAGTCCGGGGGGTGACATAGGCTATGTCGCATTTTTATAAGTCAGCAGGTTGCGGCTCCAGAGCCGTTTTAAACTTTTTCGTTTTTTTGATGTCGAGTCGAAACGGTTTGACCGATTCACTTGAAATTTTGCACGAATGTTCTTCTTATTACACGGAATTAATGGTATAAAGCTGGTTGGAATAAATTAACCCCTTTCGGCCTGGCGGACTTTCAAAAAATTTTGTGTTTTCGATTTGTGTCCAATTTTACAGGTTGATTTTGTAGTCTAAAAGAGAGGCTGCAAAAAGTTTTAGTTAGGTTCGATTAACCCATTTTCCACGACGACGCTATGAAGTTTTCTATATATTTTATTTTCTTATACGATTAAAAGTATTTTATTGAAAATTTTGTACCAGCATTTTAATTAAAACCCACAGGGTTAATTTGGTTTTGACCTGTTTGTGCGTTTTGAACAAAGATTCAATGAAATTTTCAGTTTTCTTCAAATGAAATCTAAAAATCAAAAAATTCAATTTGTTATATATAATGCTTAAATACATGGTATTTTAAAACAGTTATTCCAAAAAATAAGCCTACATTTCTCTCATAAAATCATAAAAAAACGAGGAAGAGCGTATTACAACTTTCAGGACTAAACAAAATATAAATTGAAAAGAGAATTTTTAAACCTTTTCTAAACCATCGACTATATTTTATTCAAGCGTTGGCAATTCAAGAAAATCCCCTTTTGACCTATAGTCATTTTAATTCAGTTAACATTGTTCACCGGAAACCTACCATCCTCAACTATATCGTCAAGGAGCACCAAATTGTCAAGATGCACCATGTATAGAAAAATTAGGGATAATCGTTCAAATTGTTTTGCAAACTGTTTTTTAAAGTTTTTGTTTCGCAATCGATTAAAAGAACTCGACAAACCTTTTTTTTAAGTATTCCCCTAATTCAAAGAAGTTGTACCTACTTTCAAAAATTGGTCGTAATTTACTTACAAATTTTTTTTTGAACAATCGTCGGGTCGGGAGGGGTTAACCACTTTCAAGTCTGTTAGTAAATTGAACTTCATTTTCAAAGTAGAACATATATACGAAATTTGAAGTTAATCTGTTAAATCATTTCTAATATATAGCAAAGCAACGAAAAAACCTATAAAAAGCTGTTGGGCCACGATGGGTTAACGGAACTCCACAAATATTTTTTTGTGGCATTTATAGGCAAAGTAGTATCTCAAAAAATTGGCTGAAACTTGCTTTTTTACAATTTGCAAGCTTCCGGGCAACGCCGGGTAAATCTGCTAGTATATTATAATTTTAGCTTTTCCAGAAAACTATTTTGTACAATATTAGTTTTTTTTCATTATTTTAGATAAATAATTCTTTATTTTTTTTTCTTTAATATTCTAATTGTAAACAAATTTAATAGTTTAACAAATTATCAAAATAAAAAAAGACACACTAGTCAACCTTCCTTTTCCAACTAATACATCAAAAAAAGATTTTTTTTTCGTTTTTGCATTAATTAATATTGCAGCAGTAATCTTTTTTCAAAAAGATCATTTTCACAAAAATCATTTAAACTGCAAGTGGGAAAAAGAAACATAATATAACATTATGTTATATGAAGGTTCATGTCCGTGCTGAATACATGGTGAATATGTTGAACTCTCCTTGTGTACAATAAGGTACTAAGAACTGTTGTTCATTGGAATTCATATTCGCTATTTATTTAGTACCGACATTTTCTATTATTTTCTAATACTCGTATTTTCCAATATTTTTAAATATTTTTTGGAAAAATAATTGATGTACGTTCTGATTATTATTATTTGTTTTTCTTTTTTGGTTCTATTCAAACTGGCTTAATTTTTCTAGTCACAACTCCCCGGAAGGCAATCAAGTTTAATTACTTTCAAATTTATTCCAACTTTCTCAACTTGTAAAAAGTCAAACAGGAATTCCTGACCGTGACAATCAAAACGAGCATCTCTTGGACTTATTTCTGACCACAAATCCAGAAAAATATAACATTCAGTTAATTAGCCAATTCCGATCATTGCCTTATTAAATCTAGCTTCCATATAAGCTCATCATTCAGCCAGCCTGAGATTCCAGGGTGTAATCATACAGCGGTCTGAAAGTTTAAACATCCTAAGTATGCAGGTTAACCAAAAAATGTTTAGGAATGGACATATTTTTGATGTAGCTAATAACGCTGCCAAATATTTGGGTTTTCTTTCTCGCTGTAAAGTGTATTTTTCTCCCAGAGATCTGTCCAATATCTATTAATAGAGTGATCCATACTGAGTATTTTATCGGAATATAATGCTGAAGCTTCAATATTAACGTTTAATTTAAGAAATATATAAGTTGGTGACTAAGTTACTACTTACTTATAGAAACAGTAAATTTTTTAATTTTTAAGTCCTAATAGCCCCTCTATGAGGAAGGTTGCCCAATTTCTCAAGGATCAAATCCTCATTAGGTTCAACGAATTAAATTGTGAATTATACCAGAATTTGGAATTTTCCTTAGAATTTTACTATTTATGCAAAAATTGTTAAAACTGAGAGACACTTTCTTCAAATTAAAGAACCGCTTTTAAATTCAAGAAAATCTTTTAACATATGTTAAAGGATAATTTTGGACCTTCAAATTTTGTATATTAACGAAAAAAAATTTGATCAGGTATTCAAGTTACAGGTGTTTAAAAATAGCTAAATTTCAATTTTCGAGCCCTTATAGCTGCTAAACAGGGGACGTGACAAAAAAATTTTGTTAAGCGACTCCTACAAATTTCTAAGGATCTAACTTTTCCTAAAATTAAGACCCTAGCTTAAACCGTTTAGAAGACATGTGATGCCAAAAATTTTGCAAAAATTGAGTTTTGCATAATGGTAAATTTTAGTACCGTATCGTAACCCTGTACATTTTAGTGATGTATTTTTGGAAAGCCTAAGAAAACAGCTCTCTTTTGCTTTTTTTTAGATTGAAATATAATAAATATAGGGTTTTTTTGGAATTTTCGGGGTCTGTGGCTTCGTCGCCCTTTTAAATTAAGAAAAACCTTTGACACATGTTGAAATATAATTAAAGAGCTTTCAATTTTGTAAATCACAAAAAAAAAATTTGAACAGGTATTCACAGGTAATTACAGGTGTTTAAAAATTGCAAAATTTCAATTTTCGGGCCCTTATAGCTGCAAAACAGAGGACATGACGAAAAAAATTGTTAACCGGCTTTTACTTATTTCTGAGGATCTAACTACACTAAAATTTCAAGACCCTTGGCCCGTTTAGAAGATATGTCTAGCCAAAAATTTTGCAAAAATTGAGTTTAGCATAATGGTAAATTTTAGTAGCGTATGGCAACCCTAAACATTTGTCTTTCAATTTATAAAGTTTATAAAACCAGCTATCTTTTGCCGTTTTCCAATTGAAAATACACCTAATAGAACTCTTGTTATAACCATTTTAATATAGGGCTTTTTCCAACTTTTGGTGGCTGCAGCTCCGTAACGGGTGGGGTTTACAGAAACAAATTCTTCTACGAAATTATTTTTTTTGTAATACCTACTCGTGGTTAAAATTTCTTTTCTCAATTTCAAATGATTCAAAAGTTTTTGTTAACATACGGACAGACGGACAGACGGGCAGAGTGAAACTATAAAGGCACATTTTTACAAAATTTTTTGAAAATGTGCTAAAAATGACGATTTTGGTACAAGTACAAGTGGATTTGTTTTGGAATAATTGATAAGAACATTGTGTGATTTGCAAGTAATAATATTATACAGGGTGTTCCCGACTCGATGGTCTTCCTTCAAATGGGTGATCGGGCATATCGAGCATTTAATGCTAATTTTAATTAGTTTAGAAGTTATGGGGCCTTAACTATTTTTCAATCATAATTTAGTTTTATTTCGATAAAATTGGAACTAAATAAGATAAAATAAAAGTAAGTATAGCATTAAAATGCTTATTAATGCAGATTTCTAAATTACTATCAAGCATTACTCTAAAGTTTCTCAGTCTGAGGTTATAAGGGCTTAAAGTCCAATATTTTTAACAAAATATCAATTAAATCCCTTTTATCAAGAAAATAAAGGTGTTAACATAACAGTTTTTTTTACTTCAAAATATTACCCTTCTCTTTCCCTGCATTTTGAGTATACTAGCACTTTTATAGCTCAAAAACTTTGAAAGTTATAAAGTAAAAACTTTTTTGTGATACCTGAAATTTATTTCATAAATTTAACAAAATTTGAATTTTTTTTTTTTTTGTATGATAAAAATTACAATTAATCATAACTGGTTTTCCATTTACATAAAACACTTGAAATTAAAAAATATGATAATAACGTATGATAACAAAATAATCAAAGTTCACTTTTGATATGAAGATAAAATAATAACAAAAATTTTATTCTTAATAATTCATATAAAAAAAAATTAAAATTTAGTGAAATTTCAGGTATCACAAAAAAGTTTTTACTTTATAACTTTCAAAGTTAATACGCAAAGCATTAATAAGCATTTAAATGCTATACTTAATTTTTTATACCCTACACCTATAGAATAGGTAAAGGGGTATATTAACTTTGGTATGGTGTTTGTAACCACCTAAAGGAAGCGAGCTAGATATGGAAAAGTATATATATTTGTGATCAGCGTGACCGCCTTAGTCGATATAGCCATGTCCGTCCGTCCGTCCGTCCGTCCGTCCGTAGGCACGATAACTCAAAAAATAATGAAGCTATCTTGATGAAATTTTAACTGTAGGTTACTAGGACTGAAAGTACGGCGGGGATTGCATATGGGCGAAATCGGCCCATGGGTTCGGATTCTGGACCTTTTAATCGGTTTCAGGGCTAACGAACAAATATAAAAAATCACGATTACTCAACAACTAATGACGCTATCTTCATCAAATTTGTGCTGTAGGTTACTAGTAATGAAACTACTTCGGGAATTGCGTAAGGTCGGGATTGGACCATGGGTTCGGAACCTAGAACTTTTTGATCGAATTTAGGCCAAACGAGCATAATTCCGAAACCAATGAAGATAGAACCTCCAAATTTAGTATCAGGGTGTCCCTGTCTATTTCCTAAGTGTCTTGTGAATTTGGGTCCCATTGGAGTAGTGGATCGGGGACCAGCCACTCAGTTCTTAGGCCCTTAAAGCATATTTTCGAAATTAATAAAGATAGTAACTTGAAACAAATGTAGAAGCTTCCAATTTGCCACAAGGGTGTTCTTTACTATTTCTTGCGTGCCCCCCTAATTTGGGATCAATTGGAGTGGTGGTTCAGAACCTCTCTTAGACCACCCAATGTGTAAAAGCTTATCATCGAAATTAATAAAACTAGTAACTTAAAATTAAGATAGAGCGTTCCAATTGTGTACAAGGGTTAACTAGTATTGAAAGTATGACGGGACTGCATATGGGCGAAATCGTACCATAATTTCGGGTCCTGGAACCCTTGAAAAGTTCAAGGACTAACAAACATATATCTTACAAACACCATAACTCAAAAAATAATGCCGGTATTTTGATGAAATTTAACAGTAGGTTACTAGTAATGAAAGTACCATGGGAATTGGTTGTGGTCGAGTTTAATTTCGAAGCCAAAGAATATATTTCCTATGTCCTATGTGTCTCCGAAATCTAGACTTAATTGTAGTGGTTCAGCTATGTTCAAAGGTACTTGCTGCATTTATGTAAAATTTATTTTTATATTTAAATGAATTATATGAAAAGGTGTAAATTTTTAATTGTATTTTAGAAATACATTTATTGCATATTTTGCGTTTATAAGCTTTTCTATTAGGTATATAAACTAGCCATTTAAAATAATTGCAATTTTTAAAAATTTGGATTATTAAATATATTATGCTTTGATTATCTTTTTATCACAAAATTTAATAATTAGAATTTTTTCATTTTGTAATTGAATTGGAATAAATATATTTTCATTTATTTCAAGTTTGTTTGTTTTTTAATATTTTTAAATAGATAAATTAGTAAGAATTTGTAGTATTTTTTAATAGATAGGGTAATTAGAAAATGTTTTTAGTATTATACAGTTAATTTGGTTAGCTATGTCTTACGATCAAATTAATAACAGCTTCCATGGTGTTAAAATGACTTATGGATATGTCCTTAAATTTGAACCAAATAGGTGTAGGGTATTTCTAAGTCGGTTGCACCGACTGACTGTTTCTTTACTTGTTTTTATCTTATTTACTTCCAATTTTATCGAAATAAAACTAAATTATGATTGAAAAATAGTTAAGGCCCCATAACTTCTAAACTAATGAAAATAGACCCCTCCCTTTCATACAATTTTTTGTTCTACTCGATATGCCCGATCACCCATTTGAAGGAAGACCATCGAGTCGGGAACACCCTGTATAATAAATTTTAAATGTGATATAAATTTTAAATGTCAATAAATAAATGTTATATTAAATAATTATGAAGATATTTAAACAGTTTTTTAATTTTGTAATTAATTGCATTTTTTTTTTATTTTTATTGATTATAATATGATTCTTATCTTTTGAATATATTGTAAAAATTAGATTAATATTCATAATTATTGGAATAAGAGTTATCCGGATCAATTAAAATTCAATGTGAAAGTTTGAATTTGAGTTTGTGATATTATTGTTAATTATTATTTTATATTTTATAAGTAACATATGTATAAATGAAAAAAAAATATGTAAAAATAAAATAATAAAAATAAAAAATTGATAGTTTTAATAATTAAGTTAAAAATAATAAATTATTGTCAAAAATTAAAAACTTGTATTTTTGAAAGATTATATAATATGTACTATATTTTTTTTTTGATGCTTTTGTTATAAACGAGGAAGAGTGTAGTAGAGTAGAATGTGTCATTTCTGGGATACCCGTATGACCGTAACATATACATTATATCATCCGGTTAATTACTTTTGGCTTTATTAAGTGTAGTGGAATACTCATATAAAATAAAGAGTTGTATGGCAGCTACTCGAACCCTCTGTCGTAGACCAAACAAATTTTGCAGAAACTTTGGCCATTACACTAAACAATTTTTGGCAAAAATTCAGACACCCAGCTTCATTAGGTGGAGAGTAATGCTCATATAAAATAAGGAGTTGTATGGCAGCTACTCGAACCCGCTGCAGCAGACCAACCAAATTTTGAAGAAACATTGGCCATTACACTAAACAATTGTTGGCAAAAATTCAGACACCCGGCTTCATTAGGTGGAGAGTAATGCTCATATAAAATAAGAAGTTGTATGGCAGCTACTCGAACCCACTCCACTAGACCAACCAAATTTTGCAGAAACTTTGGCCATAAAACTAAACTACTTTTGGCAAAATTTCAGACACGCAGCTGTAATAGGTGCAGAGTAATGCTCATATAAAAAAAGAAGTTGTATGGCAGCTACCCGAACCCATGGACCAAAATGGCTGGATTTAAATAGCGATGACGGCTATTGCAAAAAAACGAAGTTGCGAAAATTTCAAGATCCTAGCTCCTTTAGTTTTTGAGTTATCGTGCGGACGGACAGACGGACGGACATACATAGCTAAATCGATTTATTTTTCGATTCTGATCCGATCCATACACTTGAGTCTATATCTACCCCCCCTTCTTATCTGCGTCACAAACGTAATGGCAAATTTATTATACCCTTTGACTATATAGTCATACGGGTATAAAAAGAGTTTTGTTTTGAATGCAATTTGTTTGAATGCAATTTGTTAATTTTAAAACATTGATGTTGATTGATAGTATTATTAAAAAACCTTTGTTAGACAAAATGTTTCGAAAAATAAACAATGTTTTTAGGTTATAAAAATTCAAAATATGTTTACATATTATTTCAAGCAAAGTTTTACATAAAGAAAAGTAAAGTATTGAGCACAAAATTTTTGAGTGTAATTTGTTATTTAGATATTGATATTGATTGACATAATTTTTAAAAAAATGTTTATAAAAATATTCGAGTGGCAAAAAGTATAGAAAAGTAAATAAAGTTTTTAGGTTATAATTACAAATAAATTTACATAGTATTTTAAGTAATTTAGTATAATAATTTTCATTTATTATGTTAAAATAAACATAATAATTAAGTGAAAACTTTATGAAGATTAGAAATGTCATTATAAGAAGAAATTTTATAAACCTTACTTCCTTCCTTCTCACGTAGAAAAATTCTGCTTCTCTAATCCAAAGAAATCGCAAGTTTCTGGCTGCTTTAATTCCTTTCGCCTCTTTATACAGGTTAGCTTGAAACGGTGTAAGTTGATGTTGAAACAAAATTTGTTTGTTATCTTTGCCAATATTCAATTCGGAAGTTAATATATAGTTATGTTCTTAATTAATTAAACTATCCTCTTTGATGGTTTATTAAAGACTCTTTTTTATTTTCACATTCAAAACTTATTTTACTTAAAACTAGTATAATTTACAAACTGTACTTTTTACATAAAGTGCTTAGCAAGCGCGTTCTGTGATATTCATAAAAAATACTTATGCATTCAACACTGTGATATAGTGTGAACAATAATATTAGTTTATGTATTGAAATGCTGCGTTAGCAAAAGTAAGTTATTTTAAAAGATTAGAGTTAAGCTAATTTCGTGAGATAGGAAATTAGCTTGTATAATTTAAATGGAAAGAAAGAATTTATAATTTGTAGTGTAGGAGGTTAAAGTTATATTCCGTATATAACTCCTCCACACCTAGATTTTTCCGTCCCGGAAAAATTATTGACTGTTGCGTTCTCTATCATAGATGTATCGCAAACTTTTTGTGCAATAGTATTAACTTTATTTCTTTCACGATATTATAAAAGTATTATAAACATTATAATGATAAGCATTATTACAAATGTCACAGAGCTTAGCGAGTATTGAAATATTTTGTTCTTAAAATCTATGTATGCAATAGTTTTTCTATTTTCTATATTTTCTAAATTTACAATTTCCAGAGTTAAATTTTTTTTTTTTTTTTTTTTATTTTTAGGTTCAACATTGGTAACATAATTTTGTTTTGATACATTTTAATTTTATTTACAAATATTACATCATTAATTGTTACATCACAATTTATAAATTTTATTAAATTATGTTTTTCAATTATAATATCTTCTTTTTGACAATTTTGTGATAATTTACTTTGTTCAATGTTTTTTGTGATTTGTAAAATTTTGTATTTCTTTTTGTATTTTTGTCAATTATGTAGTCATTAGTTTTTTCATAATTTGTTAGTTTCTTATATTTTGGGGTGCATTTTGCTATGTTTCTATTTTTTACAATATTTTCACTTAAATTAGGAGTGTGTTGCCTAGCTTTATTAACTTTTTCATTGTAGGTTAATTTTTGAATTAAAATTTTATTTTTTAGTTTCTATATCGGTTTTGTCTAAATTTTTTTGTTAAAAAATCGATAGGTTTTAATTTTATTGTTGAGTGTATAGAATTATTATAGTAATTTATTATTTTAAAAAGATTGTTGTCTAAAGTATCGTTAGTGCGTTCGACATTCATGATTCTCAAGTGTTCGTTCAGAGTTCCATGTAGTCTTTCTATGTCACTATTGGCAGTTTTAAGGGCGGCAGTTGTTTGGTGGAATTCGATACCGTTTTCTTTCAAAAACTCTTCAACGGCATTGTGGATAATACATCTATCTCCGTCTGATACTAACTTTTTCATTTTACCTAAGTATCTTATTCTTTCTTTAATGCCTTCTAAAACGCTAATCCAATTTCTATCGTTTAATGTATGCAATGTAGCATATTTAGAGAACTTATCAATTGTCGTTAAGTACATTTGATTTCTTTCTGGAAACCAAATATCCATATGTACTATGTCATTAAATTGGACCGGTGTATGACTCAATTTGTAGGGAATTTTTGCAGGATGTCTATCATGTTTAGCAAGTCCACAAGTTTCACAATTATTTATAAATTTAGTTATTTCTTTACGAAAGTTTGGATAAAAATATTTTTGTGTCAGTTCTAAAAAGACTTCATTAATACCTCTATGGTTGTTTTTTAGGTGTTCGTCTTTGATGACTGTAATTAATTCATTTTTATCTATGACGTTCATAAGGTTTCGCGATGATTTCAGAATTTTCAGATTTTTATTTGTAGCAAAGTTTCTAGAATACAGTTCTTGGAATTTTAGAAACAATTTTATATTTTCGCAATATACACATATTAGACCTTTGTCTGGTAAAATTCGTTGCATTAGTTTTAATAAATTACTATTTCGTGATATATGCACTATATTTTGTATTTTTTTATGCACAATTTTTAGAGAAATTTTTTCTTTATTTCCGTCTTTTAAGAATAATTGGTTCTTGAATAAATTTATTGGTTTTTCTGTGATATATACCAAATCACTAGAATCTTCTTGAGCACTATGAATAGTTGCACCAGTTGATATAACATCTCCGTTATTACAAGTTTGAGCATAATTCAAGCTGTTTATCTCATTAGAAGGTTGGTTTAAATTTTCGTTTAGAAGAGGTTGATTTTCATTTATTTCATTATTGTAATTTTCGTAGTTTTTTTCGACATTTATGCGAGACCACCTCGCCCGCTACAACATTTTGTTTATCCTTAAGATACTCTATATCAAAGGTAAACTCATTTAGTTTGATTTTCCACCGTTGAAGCTTTTTTTGGAAGAAGCGACAATTTGGTTCTTTTAAATTGTTCAACCAAATAAGTGGTCTGTGGTCCGTTTTGATAGTGAATTTCCTACCATATAAGTAGGGTCGAAATTGTTTAGTTGCCCAGACTATAGCAAGTAATTCTTTTTCTATTGTTGCGTAGTTTTTTTCGTGCTTATTTAAAGTGCGCGAAATAAATGAAATTGGATGATTATTTTATGATACTTAACACGGCACCCAGTGCAAAGTCAAATGCATCCGTGGTTAAGAGGAAATTCTTACTAAAGTTGTGATATTTTAAAATAGGGTCCGATGTAATCAGACGTTTTAATGTTTCAAAACCTTTTAAATATTCCTTATCTTTTAAATTAATTTTTGCTCCCTTTTTTAGGTATTTTGTTAAAGGGTATGCTACTTTAGCATAGTCACGTATAAATTTTCTATAATAGCCTGTGATGCCAAGAAAACTGTTTATTTCTTTTTGCGTCTTAGGCAGCGAAATTTTTAAAATTGACTCTATTTTTTTGGGATTTGGTTTAACGCCTTCCTTTGTTACAATGTGTCCCAAAAATTCGGTTTCCCGATTTAAAAATGAACATTTGTCTAACTGTATTTTTAGATTTTCCTTCGAGAAGGTTTGAAATATTTTTTGCAAAGAGTCTAAATGTTGTTGCAAAGATGAAGAGAAAATTAGGATATAATCTATATAAACTATACAAATTTTGTTTATGTATTTTTCCAAGACTTGATTCATTAGTCTTTGGAATGTGGAGGGTGCATTCTTTAACCCGAATGGCATCCTCATAAATTCATAATGTCCCGTAGATGTTGAAAACGCGGTTTTCTTTCTGTCTTTCGGGTCCACTTCTATCTGGTGGAACCCTTTGGCAAGGTTTAAGGTGGTAAAATAATTTGCTTTTCCTAATTTATCAAAAATGTCTTCCAAATTAGGTATTGGGAATTTGTCGTCGACGGTTATGTTGTTTAATTTTCTATAGTCGATAACAATTCTCCATTTTTGCTTTCCACTGTTGTCAAGTTTTTTAGGGACAACCCAAATTGGGGAATTGTATGGGGAATTTCAGTGTTGAATGATGTTATCTTTCAACATCTCATCTATTTGTCTGTTCGTCCTTATGAATTTCTGGGTACCTGTATAGTTTGGTATATATAGGTATTTCGTTTTGGGTATTTATTGAGTGCTTGATTTTGTTAGTAAAAGAAAGATTATCGTTTTCTTTATAGAAAACATTTTTATTGTTCAGTATAATTTTTCTTAATAAATTTTGCTCTACTTTATTTAGATGTGTTATATTTATGTGGTCAAGAACGTTAAAGTTATTAACTTCATTAGAAAATAATTCAATAGGATTATCTTGAAAACTTTAAGCAAAATATTTTTCCTCATCTCTTGTCAAAAAGAAGGGAAGAATCGCGTTGTTAGTTTTAATAGTTCTATTTTTATAGTCGATTATTACATTTAGAGGGTCAAGAATATCGTTGCCGATTAAACCGTCAAAAATTTTGTGAAAATCTATTTCGAGAAATTCAACTGAAAGGTTTTGTTTGAAGATTTCAAAGAGTGGGAACTTATATTTGGTATTTGTTTGTACTTTATGTTTTAAAGTTTTGAGTTCTTGCACATTAGAATTGATTTTATATTTGGGATTGCATAAGTTTGGATTTAATATGCTGAATTCAGCTCCTGTATCAATAATAAGTCTCAATAGTTTTGAAGGAGTATTGATGACGATATAGGGCATTTGTTTCAGTCAAGGGATCGGCCAACTGTGGTTAGATGCGATGTCCATTGCATCCGAATTATTTGTATTTCTAGATATTTTAGACTGATTTGTTCTGTTATCATTGTGAAAATTTTTGTTATTTGGAGTATTATATTTATTAAAATAACTAGAGTTTTGATAATTTTTTTTGTTAAAATTTGAATTTGTTTGGCCTGAGTATGCTTGATGTGGATTACTTTTATTAGAATTATTTGGGTTTTTATAATTTATTTTATTTGTATTTAGGTATGCCTGATTTGAATTTGAATAGTTTGGTTTTGATGTGAAATTTTTTTTATTATAATATTTTTTGTTGAAATTATTATTATAATTTAAATTTGGTTTGGAGTTCTCCGCACGAAGGTTTTGATAATTACCTTCTTTTATTATTTCGTATGCCTCGTCTAAGGTCTTAGGTCTCCTACTGTATATAATACTACGTGCAGGTTCAGGTAAATTAGTTTCAAATATTTTTAAAGCTATTCTTTTATTGTTTTCTACATTTTCACTGTTTAAATTTTTATTTAGGAGATAATAGTTGTTTAATCTACAGAGGTAATTATTAATTTCTTCATAAAATTTTTCAATATTTTTTGTGACACGACATAATCTCATTTCGTCTAAGAGTGTCTCAGCTAATAACTTTTCGCCATGATTTGTTATCAAAATTTGTTTTATTTGGTCCCAAGTATTAGGATTTCCATTTTTCCTTAATGACATCCTAGCTTCGCCAATAATTCTGTCTTTTATGTACCCTATTATTAGCGCTATATTTGTAGCGTCAAAAATATTGAGTGATGGTATGAGCATATCTACTCGTTCAATAAACTCAGTCAAGTCGTTTGTATTTTTTCCCGTGAAGGGTGAAATTTTGCTCACAACTTCGAGCATAATTTTAAATTTGTCTATTTCCATTTTTTTTTTTTTGTTTTAAATTTATAAATTATTTATTTAATAATTTTTTTTTGTTAAATTATAGTTTTATTTTTTTTTGATATAAGTTTATAAATTGTTTATTTAATTTTGTTTGTTAAATTGTAGACTTAGTTTTTTTTGATTTAAGTTTATAAATTATATATTTAATTTTTTTTTGTTAAATTATAGACTTATTTTTTTGATTTAAGTTTATAAATTATTTTTTAATTTTTTTTTGTTAAATTATAGATTTAAGAGCGGAAGAAAAAATATTCCGTTAAATTTTGTTGAATCTATTTACTAATGAATTTTAATTTAAAATTATTAAGTTTTTCTAAAAAGGACTTATTTTTTCTTTTTTTTTTTCAAGTCAAAAAGAATATTATTATAGGTATTTCATAATGTTTTTCTTTTTTTTTTTTTTTTTTTTTTTTTATTATTTTGTCAATATAACAATATAATATAGATTTAAATAAAAACCATTTGTTTTGTTTTTGTAAATTAAATTAATGAAAATTCTGTTTTTATTTTATTTTAATTTATGCTTTAAGTTGAGAATAAAATTATTTTTTTTTTATTTAAATATAATATTTTGTATATAAAACTGTAATTTTACGCTAACTATAAAAATTTAATTATTAAGATATTTGTTTACATACTATTAATACGTACATATGCATGTAGTTTCTCAATTAACTTTTTCATAGGCACATACATACATTTTTTCTTTAAAATTGTAATTTAAAAAAATTTTTTTTGATGTAATTGGAAATTAAGTTTTATATTTGTAATTTTTATAAAAAGATTTCTTAAAATTTAGTTTAATTTAGATTAAAAATATTGTACTTAACTTTTTTTGTTGTGGAGTTGATTAGTTGGAACTAAGATGACTCGTTGATTTTGATGTTAAGATGGTGATAATTTGTTGATTTTGATGTAATTTGTTGATTTTGATGTTAAAATGATGATGATTTGTTGATTTTGATGTTAAAATGATGATAATTTGTTGATTTTGGTGTTAAAATAATGATGATTTGTTGATTTTGATGTACTTGGTAATAGTGATTAGACAGATGTTTAAATTTCAGTCACTAATTGTTGATATTCATGAAAAATACTTATGCATTCAACACTGTGATATAGTGTGAACCATAATATTAGTTTATGTATTGAAATGCTGCGTTAGCAAAAGTAAGTTATTTTAAAAGATTAGAGTTAAGCTAATTTCGTGAGAAAAGAAATTAGCTTGTATAATTTAAATGGAAAGAAAGAATTTATAATTTGTAGTGTAGGAGGTTAAAGTTATATTCCGTATATAACTATATGTTTAAATTTCCTTTTAGCATCCACAAATTCTTCTTTTGATTCATTTGTTTTTAATTCCAAAAGGTATAGTCCGTTGGTTGCCTTTGTATTTTTGTTCTATTTTATTTATTTTATATTCTAGTTGATAATAATTATTCTCTTGGAAACTAGCCAATTGTTTTTTTTTCTCACTTAATTACTTTAATTACTAAGACTAATTTTTTTGCTCTCCTTAAATAGTCTAAAATTTTTGCTAAATGAGATAATATTAATGATAATAAAAATAAAGCCAATAAAGAATCCGAATAATTAATATCTTTAAATTTAACTAACAAAACATTTTTCCGTAAGGCTTTGTATTTTATCTACTTTGCAGTTGTTGTTTTTTAAAAATAGATTTCAGTGTGAAATTACAGTTTTCTTCAATTTTGCACAAATGTTCCTCTTAGCAACCGAATTAGTTGTATACATTAGATTAGAATAAATTAACCCATGTCTACCTGGCGGGGTTCCAAAAATTTTTGTGTTTCCGATTTGTGTTCAATTTTACAAGGTGGTTTCGCAGTCGAAAAGAGAGGCTGACACAAAATTTTGTTGAGTTCGGTTAACCCGTTCGGGCACGAGGGCGAAATAAAACTTTTTCAATGTTTTTAATGTCGAGTCAAAACGGTTTGACCGATTGATCGGAAATAGTTGTATACATTTGGTTAGAATAAATTAACCCATTTCGGCCTGATGGGCTTCTTCAAAATTTTCGGTTTCCGATTTGTGTCAAATTTTATGTTGAATTCGGGAACGAGAGCGCAATGAAACTTTTTTGACCGATTGACTTGAAATTTTGCACGGAATTAATTGCATAAATTTGGTTGGAATAAACTAACCTATTTCGGCCTGGCGGGCTTGCAAAAAAATTTTGTGTTTTCGATTTGTTTCCAATTGCACAGGGTGGTTTCGCAGTCAAAAAGAGAGGTTGACACAAATTTTTGTTGAATTCAGTTAACCCGTTTGAGGACGAGGGCGCAATGAAGCTTTTTTAATGTTTTTGATGTCGAGTCAAAATGTTTTGATCGATTGACTTGAAATTGTGCATAAATGTTCTTCTTAGAAACCGTAATTAGTTGTATAAATTTGGTTGAAATGAATTGGCCCACTTCTGCCTGGCGGTCTTCTAAAAAAAATTGTGTTTCAGATTTGTGTCCAATTTTACAGGCTGATTTTGCAGTCCAAAAAAGAGGCTGCAAAAAGTTTTAGTTAAGTTCGATTAACAAGTTCTCCACGACGACGCCATGAATTTTTCTAAAAGTTTTATTTGCTTAAACGATTAAACGAATTTTATTGAAAATTGTGTATCAGCATTTTAATTATAAAAACCCACAGCGTTAATTTGGTTTTGACTTGTTTACGCGTTTTGGATAAAGATTCCATGAAATTTAAAATTTTTGGTATTAATGCAAGTTAACCTTTATTCCAAAAGCTCACTTAATTAATAAGACTAATTTTTTTGTTCTCCTATTTAAGACTATTTATCAAATAGTGCAAAAGCTAAATGAGATAATATTAATAAAAATAAAAATAAAGCTAATAAAGAATCCATATAATAATTATTTATTTAAATTTAAATAAAAAACATTTTCCTTCTGTACATTTTTTCGTAAGTCTTTGTTTTTTATCTTCTTTGCAGTTGTTGTTTTTTTTTTAAATAGAATTCAGTGTGAAATTACAGTTTTCTTCAAATGAAATCTAAAAATCAAAAAATTCAATTTCGTATATTTATGCTTAAATACATAGTATTTTAAAACAGTTTTTCCAAAAAAGAAGCCTAGATTTCTCTCATAAAATCATATAAAAACAAAGAAGAGCGTAGTAGAACTTTCAGATAAGTACAAAACAAAATATAAGTTGAAAAGCTGATTTTTAAACCTTTTCTAAACCAGCGACTATATTTTATTCAAACGTTGGCAATTCAAGAAACTTCAATATAAAAAGGAGAAAATTTGTTTGTTTGTTTGTTTGTCCAGGATTCACGTGAAAACCCCTTGTCCGAATGTCAGAAAATTTTAAAGGAATAATTCTGATAGCCCGTAGAGTGACATAGGCGATGTCACATATTTATAAGTCAACCGGTTGCGGCGCCAGAGCCTTTTTAAATTTTTTCGTTTTTTTGATGTCGAGTCAAAACGGTTTGACCGAATGACTTGAAATTTTGCACAAATGTTCCCCTTAGCAACCGGGATTAGTTGTATACATTTATTTAGAATAAAGTACCCCATTTCGGCCAGGCGGGCTTCCAAAAAATTTTGTGTTTCCGTTTTGAGTCCAATTTTACGGGGTGGTTTCGCAGTTCAAAAAAGAGGCTGACACAAATTTTTGTTGAGTTCGATGAACCGGTTTTCCACGACGACGCCATGAAGTTTTTTATAAATTTTATTTGCTTAAACGATTAAAAGAATTTTATTGAAAATTTTGTATCAGCATTTGAATTATAAAAACCCACAGCGTTAATTTGGTTTTGACTTGTTTACGCGTTTTGCACAAAGATTCAAAGAAATTTAATATTTTTGTTACAAATGCAAGTTAACCTTTATTCCAAAAGCTCAATTAATTAATTAGACAAATTTTTTTTCTCACCTATTTAAGACTATTTATCAAATAGTGCAAAAGCTAAATGAGATAATATTAATAAAAATAAAGCTAATAAAGAATCCGTTATTCCAAAAGCTCAATTAATTAATTAGACTAATTTTTTTTCTCCCCTATTTAAGACTATTTATCAAATAGTGCAAAAGCTATATGAGATACTATTAATAAAAATAAAGCTAATAAGGAATCCGTATAATAATTTATTTAAATTTAAATAAAAAACATTTTCCTTCTGTACATTTTTTCGTAAGTCTTTGTTTTTTATCTACTTTGCAGGTTTTGTTTTTTAAAAAATAGATTTCAGTGTGAAATTAAAGTTTTCTTCAAATGAAATATAAAAATCAAAAAATTCAATTTCGTATATTTATGCTTAAATACATAGTATTTTAGAACAGTTTTTCCAAAAAAGAAGCCTACATTTCTCTCATAAAATCATATAAAAATGAAGAACAGCGTAGTAGAACTTTCAGATAAGTACAAAAAAAATATAAGTTGAAAAGCAGCATTTTCTATATTTTATTCAAACGTTGGCAATTCAAGAAACTTCTAATATAAAAAGGAGAACATTTGGTTGTTTGTTTGTTTGTCCAGGATTCACGTGAAAACCCCTTGTCCGAATGTCAGAAAATTTTAAAGGAATAATTCTGATAGCCCATGGGTGACATAGGCTATGTCACATTTTTATAAGTCTACAGGTTGCGGCGCCAGAGCCTTTTTAAGTTTTTTCGTTTTTTTGAGACTTTAAATTTTGCACAAATGTTCCTCTTAGCAACAGGAATTAGTTGCATAAATTTGGTTGGAATAAATTAACCCATTTCGTCCTGGCGGGCTTCCAAAAAAAATTGTGTTTCTGATTTGTGTCCAATTTTACAGGTTGGTTTGCAGTCTAAAAGAAAGATTGGAAAAAGTTTTAGGATTAAGTTCGATTAACCCGTTTTCCACGCCAACGCCATGATGTTTTCTATAAATTTTATTTGTTTAAACGATTAAAAGAATTTTATTGAAAATTTTCTATTAACATTTTAATTAGAAAAACCCACAGGGTTAATTTGGTTTTGACCTGTTTACGCGTTTTGCACAATGATTCAATGAAATTTTCAAATTTTTGGTAATAACGCAAGTTAACCTTTATTCCAAAAGCTCACTTAATTAATAAGACTAAATTTTTGCTATCAAATAGTTTCAAATAGTGCAAAAGCTAAATGATATAATATTAGTAATAATAAACATAAAGCTAATAAAGAATCCGAATAATAATAATATCTTTAAATTTAAATAACGTAACATTTTCCTTCTCTACATTTTTTCTTAAGTTTTTATTTTTTATCTACTTTGCAGTTGGTGTTTTTTAAAAAAAGATATCAGTGTATAATTGCAGTTTTCTTCAAATGAAGTCTAAAACTCAAAAAAATTCAATTACGTAAATATTATGCTAAAATACATAGTATTTTAAAATTGTTTTTACTAAGAAAGAAGCCTACCTTTCTCTCATAAAATCATAAACAAACGAGGAAGAGCGTAGTAGAACTATCAGGTAAGTACAAAACAAAATATAAGTTGAAAAGCAGATTTTAAAACCTTTTCTAGACCATCGACTATATTTTATTCTAACGCTGGAGTTACATATGTTACACATATGCCACATTATTATTCGCAACAACACGTGCTTAGTACCTAAAGTTCATCAACATTCATCAACATATGGTTCACCTTATGTGAACTATTATAAAAACATTTTCACATAAAATAAATTAGCTTAATTTGCACTTTGTAATGTTAGTAAACTTAAATTAGAACTTTAATTTGTAAATTTCCAAAATTATGAAATAATTATTAAAATTAAATTTAAATTATTAATATCATATTACCATATTTTTCCCAGATTGTAAAATGCAACTTTTAAATTATAAATACAGGTAAAAATCTAAAATTGAATCAATTAATATTGTACTTGAAACCAAATCGGTTAATTTAAATAAAGTTATTTTCTTTAAACAAAAATAATTATTTTTTTTTACTTCTCTGCTAACGCACAACGTAACTGGCGCAGTCGGTAGGATCAGGTGACGATCCTTTATCAGTGTTTCGCGTAATTAAATAAAACAAGTTAAGAAACAGTTAGTCGGTGCAACCGACTTAGAAATACCCTACACCTATTTGGTTCAAATTTAAGGACATATCCATAAGTCATTTTAACATCATAAAAGCTGTTATTAATTTGATCGTAAGACATAGCTAACCAAATTAACTTTATAATACTAAAAACATTTTCTAATTACACTATCTATTAAAAAATATTAAAAATTCTTACTAATTTATCTATTTAAAAATATTAAAAAACAAACAAACTTGAAATAAATGAAAATATATTTATTCCAATTCAATTACAAAATGAAAAAAATCTAATTATTAAATTTTGTGATAAAAAAATAATCAAAGCATAATATATTTAATAATCCAAATTTTTAAAAATTGCAATTATTTTAAATGGTTAGTTTATATACCTAATAGAAAAGCTTTCAAACGCAAAATATGCAATAAATGTATTTCTAAAATACAATTACAAATTTAGACCTTTTCATATAATTCATTTAAATATTCAAATAAATTTTACATAAATGCAGCAAAATGCCGGCATTATTTTTTGAGTTATGGTGTTTGTAAGATATATGTTTGTTAGTTCTTGAACTTGTCAAGGGTTCCAGAACCCCAAACCATGGTACGATTTCGCCCATATGCAGTCCCGTCATACTTTCAATACTAGTTAACCCTTGTATACATTTGGAACGTTCTATTTTAATTTTAAGTTACTAGTTTTATTAATTTCGATGATAAGCTTTTACACATTTGGGGGTCTAAGAGAGGTCCTGAACCACCACTCCAAACGATCCCAAATTAGGGGGGAACGGAAGAAATAGTAAAGTTACTATTTTTATTAATTTCGAAAATATGATTTAAGGTCCTCGGAACTGAGTGCCTGGTCCCCGACCCACTAGTCCAATGGGGCCCAAATTTCAAAGACACTTACGCAATAGGAAGGGACACCCTGATACCAAATTTGGAGGTTCTGTCTTCATTGGTTTTGGAATTACGCTAGTTTGGCCTAAATTCGATCAAAAAGTTCTCAGTTCCAAACCCATTGTCAAATCCTCACCGTACGTAGTCACCGCCGTAGTTTCATTACCAATAACCTACAGCACAAATTTCATGAAGGTAGCCTCATTAGTTGTTGAGTTATCGTGATTTTTAATATATGTTCGTTATCCCTTACACCGACTAAAAGGTCCAGAATCCGAACCCATGGGCTGATTTCGCCCTTATACAGCCCGCGCTTTACTTATAGTACTAGTTAACCCTTGTACACAATTTAAATGGTCTATCTTAATTTTAAGTAACTATTTTTAGTAATTTCGATTATAAGCTTTTAAAACTTGGGAGGTCTGGGAGGGGTACTGAACCACCACTCCAATTGATCCCAAATTAAGGGAACACGCAAGAGATAGTAAAGAACACCCTTGTGGCAAATTGGAAGCTTCTACATTTTTTCAAGTTGTTATCTTTATTTATTTTAAAGATATGCTTTAAGGTCTTCGGAAATGTGTGGCTGGTCCCCGACCCAGTAGTCCAATGGGACCCAAATTCCCAAGACACTTAGGAGATAGGAAGGGACACCCTGATACCAAATTTGGAGGTTCTATCTTCATTGGTTTCGGAATTATGCAGGTTTGTGGAATTATGCTCGTTTGTAAAAAGTTCTAGGTTCCGAACGCATGGTCCAATCCCGACCTTACGGTATCCCCGAAGTAGTTTCATTACTAGTAACCTAGAGCACAAATTTTATGAAGAAAACGTCATTAGTTGTTGAGTTATCGTGATTTTTTATATATGTTCGTTAGCCCTTCGATCGATTAAAAGGTCCAGAATCCGAACCCATGGGCCGATGTCGCCCATATGCAATCCCCGCCGTACTTTCAGTCCTAGTAACTTACAGTCAAAATTTCATCAAGATAGCTCCATTATTTTTTGAGTTATCGTGCCTACGGACGGACGGACGGACTGACGGACATGGCTATATCGACTAAGGCGGTCACGCTGATCACAAATATATATACTTTTCCATATCTAGCTCGCTTCCTTTAGGTGGTTACAAACACCATACCAAAGTTAATATACCCCTTTACCTATTCTATAGGTGTAGGGTATAAAAAAATTCGACGGTTTATTGGATTAATTAAAATTTTTCTTAAAAGTTAAAATAAATAAAAAATTATATAAATTTTTATAAAAAAAAAAAATATTTTTAAAAAAGTGATTAATTAAAATTAAATCGACGGTTTATCGATTTAATTATTATATAAAAACTATATAAAAACTATTTAAAAACTATATAAGAAAAATAAATAATAAATAAAATTTAAATAAAATTTTTATATATAAACAAAAATATATATAACAAAATATTAACTCTATCTTCATTAAAAATCATAAAATAATTTGTGAAAATATTTATCTGACGGTTTATCAAATAAATAAATTAATAAAAACATTTAAAAATTAAGGAAAATTTGAAGTGTTTATTTAGTTGGTGAAAAGTGGACTATTTGGCGAAAGTTCTGTGCAACATAAATTAACATCAGTCAACCAAGTCAACACACAACACTGGTATTTCTAGGATTGGTGAACTCCTATTCTTAACACCTGATCGATTTAAAGTATGCAGCTGAAAAAATTATTGATTATACTAATTGCAAAGTAAGTCAAAATTTTATATATAAAAGTCAAAGAATTGAATTTAATAAAAAAAAATAAAATAAAATCTAATTAAAGTAAAATAAAAAAAAAAATCTATAATAAGAAAATTTAAATATTGTTAACTAATTAAAAATAAAAATTTTTTATACTTTCGAATAAATTTTAAAATTTTGCTAAAATAAATCTTAAATAAATTAAATCTAATTAATTTGAATTATTATTTAAATATTTTCAACTAAAAAAATATTAAATTACTTTTGATAAAATTTTAATTTTATTAAAATAAATTTTTAGTAAATTGTTTCAAAAATTCATATATTATTATATATTACATATATCTAAAATTTATATTTAAACTATAACTATATTTAATATTTTAAAAAAAAATATATATATATATTTAAACTATAATATTTCAAAATTTTTGGTTAAATAAATAAAACATTTTTTATTAAATATAATTTTCTGCTTTAAAAAATTTTTATAATATAAATTGTGAAAGGTTCAATTTGTAAAAAAGAAATTATATGAAATTGTATGAAAAAAGGAAGTCAAAATCAGAGAAAAAGAAAACTTACTAAAATACTTACTATAAATTAAAGTTTTGAAAAAAAAAAATATAAAATATATATATGTATAAAGCTAAACGAGACAATAAGTCTAGACAAGTTCCCTATAATATAAAACCTATAAGTTTGTCTAATATCCTATTGTACGAAGATAATATTCTTAACGAATCAGACAATTCAATTTGTTAATTTTCTGAAATGGCCCCACAACCAGAAAATAACATTACTGACAGCTTTTCTGACGTTTACCGTCAACTTAGGATCCCAGACGCAGTTAAAGACTTACCCGGGAACCCAAGATCACTATATGATTTCATTGAAAATGTGGAAGAAATACTAGAACTTTCAACTTCTGTTGATGGGTCGCCTTATGCGAAAATTATTCTTAGGGCTATTAGAAATAAAATAACAGGACAAGCAAACGAAATCCTGAATATGTATGTGACTCCCTTAATGTGGGAACAAATTAAAGGAAACTTAATACTTCACTATTCAGATAAACGCAACGAAACTTCTCTAATTAAAGATTTGCACAATTTAAGGCAAGGAAATAAAACTGTTGAGAACTTCTATAGCGAGGTCATTGAAGTTCAAGCGACTATTTGTAACCACATACAAATTCACGAGAATAACCACAACGTTATAAATGCTAAAAAAGCATTATATAACGAAATGTGTTTAAACGTTTTTCTCTCTGGGTTGAAAGAACCAATGGGTTCAACAATTCGGGCAATGAGACCAGAATCATTGCCTATCGCCTTTTCTTATTGTTGGACGATTTCCCCCTCATAGACCTACATTTCAACCAAAACCAAATTTCAACACTAACCGTTTTAATTCATTTAATAGGGTACCAAATTTTAACAATAGGTTCCCAAATAATACTAACCCACAAAACGGATTCAACTTTAATAGATACAATAACAACAACAGCCTTAACCAAAATAGTAATTTTAGAAACAATAACTTTAATCAAAACAACCAAAGAGTAGAACGAATGGATACCACCCCAGCTCCAAACAACGTACAATTTAGACAACAATCAACACAAAGACCGTATAATAGTTTTATGCAAAATAAACCATTTCCGAAATTCATTAGTGAAGAACTATTCAATATAAACAATAGGAGTATAGAAGACCCTAGTAACTATCACCTGGAACTGGACAACTACTATGATGAACATCCTGGAAATCAGATGAAAAACTACGAGGATAAAAGAAGTAAAGCAAATGAAAGAAATAACAACATTGTGGATGATGCAAATTTTTGGTCAAAAGCCTACATGAACCAGTCGGGTACATAGATATAAACCGACACGGATATATCTTACCTTACATAGAAATATTTTTATCCCCCATAGAAAGACCATTAAAATTTTTAGTAGATACAGGAGCTTCATCCTCCTTTATAAATCCTAACTTAATTAAAGAAAAGTTTTTGAAAGATTCCCAACCTACCACAATAGTTACAGCTTTCAATAAACATATTATAAATAAAGAAACTTACCTTAATTCATTTAAAGAATTCAATCAACCGGGTCAATTAAAATTTTTAGTCTTTCGATTCCATGATTATTTCGATGGACTACTAGGTCTAGATATCCTTACAGAACTAGGAGCTAGCATTGATTTAGTAAATAAAAAACTGATTACAAAAAATGCAGAAATCAAACTTAATTTTAAGCCCAACTTTATGTCACAAAAATACCAAATTCCTGGTAAATCCAAATTAATAGCAAAACTTCCAGTAGATATAGAGAAGGATGATATATATATTCCAAATACCGAAATTTCATCTAACCTTTTTATAACAGAAGGACTTTATAAATCCAAAAACTGGTATAGTCTTATAGAGGTAACTAACCAGTTCAATAATGAACAAATTTTATTTTTAGAACAACCTCTAAAAGTGGAAAAAAGCAATAAATTTTGTGAAATCAATAATTTCAATATAGGATGTAGAGCTGACAAAAATATCTCGCGTAAAGAAATTTTCGATTTAATTCAAACTTGCCATCTGAACGATGAAGAAAAAAAACAGTTATACGATATTTGTAAAGAATATGAGAGAATATTTTTCAAAGAAGGAGATATACTTACGTTTTCGAACCAAATTAAACATCATATAAACACAAGTGACGATACCCCTATTTATACAAAATCATATCGTTATCCTTATATAAGGAAGAAATTCAAAAACAAATAACCGATATGTTAAACCAAGGGATAATCCAACATAGTTACTCACCTTGGAGTTCACCTGTGTGGATTGTACCAAAAAAAAGGGACAATAGTGGGAAACAAAAATGGTGTTTAGTTATCGATTACCGAAAACTAAACGAGAGAACGATTAGTGACAAATATCCCATACCCAACATTAACGAAATACTCCACAAATTGGGTAAATGTATGTATTTTTCTACGCTCGATCTCGCTAGTGGATTCCACCAGATAGAGATGAATAAAAATGATATACAAAAAACAGCTTTCTCTGTGGATGGAGGGCATTATGAGTATATAAGAATGCCTTTCGGTTTAAAAAACGCTCCATCAACCTTTCAAAGAATGATTGATAATGTTTTACAAGATATGGTTGGTAAAATTTGCTTAGTATATTTAGATAATATTATCATCTTTTCGACCTCACTCCAAGAGCACACAGAAAATTTAAAAAAGGTATTCAATAGACTTCAACAAGCAAATTTTAAAGTACAGTTAGACAAGTGTGAATTCATGAAAAAAGAAATTGCTTTCTTAGGTCATGTTGTAACAACACAAGGTGTTAAACCTAATCCGGACAAAATTCAAGCAATTAAAGATTTTCCAATCCCACGTACGCAAAAAGAAATTAAATCCTTTCTAGGTCTTCTCGGCTATTACCGAAAATTCTTTAAAGATTTTGCCAAATTAACAAAGCCTCTAACCCTCTAAGAGTGCTTAAAAAAGGGAAAAAGGGTAGAAATTACTGAGATATATGTAAAAACTTTTAATTTATGTAAAGATCTGTTAATAAACGATCCAATATAACAATTTCCAGATTTTTCAAAACCGTTTATAGTGACAACTGATGCAAGTAACTTTGCAATAGGGGCTGTCCTTTCTCAAGGCACTGTGGGCAGTGATAAGCCAATCTGCTTCGCCAGCAGAACCCTAAACGATTCAGAACAAAACTATTTCACGATCGAAAAAGAATTATTAGCCATCGTATGGGCAACGAAATACTTTCGCCCATACTTATTTGGTCATAAATTTACTATAGTTACGGATCACAAACCTCTGATATGGTTGATGAACCTTAAAGAACCTAATTCTAGGCTCGTAAGATGGAGGTTAAAATTAGAAGAGTTTGATTATAATATAGTATATAAAAAAGGAACACTTAACGCAAATGCAGATGCTTTAAGTCGTATAAAAATCACAGAATGCAATATTAATGAAACAGAAAATTTAGAACAAAATGCAAATATAATTCCAATTTCTGAAAGACCGCTAAACGAATTTAACTTACAAATAATTTTAGATAAATCTGATAAAAGACCTCCCATACAACTTATTAATTCTTTTAGAAACAAACAAAGACGTACAATTCATATGCCAAACTTTACTGAACAAAATCTAATAAGTATTTTTAAACAATATCTACCTTTTAATAAATTATCAGCTATATATACAGATGATGAAACATTTCAATTAGTACAACGCGTTTACTCAGAAAATTTTTCAAATTCTAAAACTTTTAAATTAATTAGATGTATAGAAATCTTAAAAGACGTAACAAACAATGACGAACAGGATAAATTAATATCAGATTATCACAATAACAGTAACCACAGAGGTATTAACGAAACTACCATGCACCTTAAAAGAGAATATGATTTCCCTCTAATGAAAGAAAAAATAACCAAAATATTAAATAATTGTCAAACTTGCCAATTAATGAAATACGATAGAAATCCACCAAAGCTAACTTTTGAAATTCCTGAACAAGCCAAAAGACCAATAGAAATTGTTCATACCGACATCTATAGTATAAATAATAAACAAATATTAACAATAATAGATAAATTTTCCAAATTCGGAGCAAGTTATACCCTACAAGCTAGAAACAGTTTAACAATAGTAAAATGTCTTAAACATTTTTTCAGCCTACAGGGCATCCCTCAAAAATTAATTACCGATCAAGGTGTGGAATTCACTTCTCTTCTCTTTAAAGATTTTTGCTCACAATATAATATCCAACATCATATAACTAGCTTCCAGCAAAGTACTGGCAACTCACCCGTAGAACGAATGCATTCTACGTTAACAGAAATATATAGAATAATTTTTAAAAATAAAAAAGAAAAAGATCATGAAGAAATACTTAATGAAACAATGATAACATACAATAATGCTATTCATTCCGCCACCCAATTAACGCCGTATGAAGTCTTCTACGGTAAAACTTACAAATTTAATAATTTAGAATTTAATAACGCTCATGATTACTTAGAAAAGTTGAATACTTTTCAAGAACAATTATTTCCATCAATAGCGCAAAGATTAGAAGAAAAAACGAAAAATTATATAAGTAAAATTAATAAAAATAGGGAAGAACCCCCAAACTTAGATAAAAATAAATTAGTATATAGGAAAGAAAATAGACGTAATAAGTTAACCCCTAGATTTAGTAAACGAAAAATTAGAAAAAATAATAAGATAATAGTAATCACTACTAAAAAACAAAAACTTCATAAAGCTAAACTAAAAAGACATCGTAAATTTCAGGTTAGTGGTCGTAACAGCACAGAGACTAGAAGTCCAGGACTTGACGAATCACAAGCTATTAGCAATGAAACTCGGGACAGCCAGACTGATAGAGACACACAATAACTTTTTACATATAGTTAGACTGGACAATTACGAGGAAACTATAGACAATATAGAAAATTCCATCAATAACCTTTATAACTTCCACGAATTACAAGATTCTCCACATACAACACTACTTAAATTAGCAGAATTAAGACAAAAACGAGGAAGATTATAGTTGCCCTTGTCAACTTTTAGATACCCGTGCATACCCACTATGGTGTATAAAATAAACCGTAATTTACTTCTCTTATACATTTAACTCATTACCCCATAATTTTGACGTAAAAAAAAAAAAAAAAATTAACAAAAAAAAAAAAAAAGTCACAAAACAAAAAACAAAATTTTCATTCATTGTCCCATAACTTTAGCTTAAAAAAAAAAAAAAAAAATTAACAAAAAAAAAAAAAAAATCACAAAAAAAAAAAAAAAAGTTTTCATTCATTGTCCCATAACTTAAGCTTAAAAAAAAAAAAAAAAAAAATAAAAAAAAAAAAAAACAACAAAGAAAAAAAAAACAAAAAAAAAAAATTGGCCCACCCTAAAAGTGCGATGGTCCGAGTGATGTCCAACTTTGCCAAGTAACTTGCCCTATTAATTTACCTGCCCAATTTTAATTTTAACCTTGTAGCTTTATTAGATTCACAGTTATTGAATCGAAAACTTTGTATGGCAGCCCTCCGAAAATGGGGCCCTAACATTTTGAAACTTCATATAAGTGCTCGATTCATTATATAACTAACCGTGTGTAGTTTTCAGCCTCGTAGTATAATTAGTTTTGAAGAAATTCATATTGGTGCAAAGAAGTTGTATGGCAGCCCCCCATAAATGGGGCCCTAACATTTTGAAACTTCATATAAGTGCGCGATTCATTATATAACTAACCGTGTGTAATTTTCATCCGCGTAGTATAATTAGTTTTGAAGAAATTCATATTGGTGCAAGGAAGTTGTATGGCAGCCCCCCGAAAATGGGGCCCTAACATTTTGAAACTTCATATAAATGCCGGAGTCAATATAAAACTAACCGTGTGTAATTTTCATCCCCGTAGTATAAATAGTTTTGAAGAAATTCATATTGGTGCAAAAAAGTTGTATGGCAGCTCCCCGAAGCCTTGGTCCGATTTTAACCAAAAACAATAGGGAACCTAGAAATTGTCTAAAAATGACTTTGTGTGAATTTCAAGACTCTAGCCCTTTTAGTTTTTGAGTTATCGTGATGACACACGGACGGACGGACGGACGGACGGACGGACGGACGGACGGACGGACAGACACACATAGCTAGATCGACTAATTTTTCGATTCTGAGCCGATTCGTACCCTTGACACTATATCTAGCTCGTCTAGATCGATGCGTTACAAACGGAGGAGCAAATCTAATATACCCGATGTTCATATATATATGCACGGGTATAACTAGACATATTAAAACCAAATTTTAGAGGAAAAAGGGGACTAATAAACGGACTTGGAACAATTATTAAAACTATTACAGGTAATGACGCTACTGACGCCAAAAAATTAAATGAACAAGTTGAAAAATTATATTCAAATCAATTGATTATTAAAAATAATATTAACAAAGAAATTTCTGTCAATAACCAAATGATTGAAAGGTTTGAGAATATAACAAGTCATATAAATATACAACAAAATACAATTCAAACTTATTTAAAATTGCAATTAGAAAACATGGAGAATAATATTAATACAAGCAGGGATATAATTAGACAAGCTCAATTTTTAACACAAATAAACTATAATATTGATTTACTAAATAACAATTTAACCAATTTAGCTGAAGCAATAGTTCTTGCTAGATTAAATATAATCTCAAAACAAATTTTAAATTCTGACGAACTAACTGAATCATTATCTTAAAAATCAATCTATAACTATAATTTCAAAGGAACATGTTTACGAACTTCTCGGTTTACAAGCTTTTTATAGTAATAATAGCATAATTTTTAATATCAAAATACCAGTATTTTCTCAAAATATATATTCCTTTTTTCATATAATTCCATTAGCCGTTAACAATACAAAAATAATTGTAAATAAAAACTTATAAAAATTATATTCAATTCTTTGACAAACCGTGTCCTAAAATCGAGGACAACTACATATGTAAAAGCTCATCTCTACAAGAAACATACAATTCGAAATGCATCAATGACATCTTAAGCAACAAGGCCTCAAAATGTGACTTCAAAGAAATTATTCAAATACCAGAAATTCTACAACCAGAACAAAATTACATTTTGTTAATCAACCAACCAGAAACACCAATTTACACCACTTGCGAATTAAATAATTTCAAAATAAAAAATACCCAACTAATTCACTTCAATAATTGCACCATAAATATTAACAACTTAACTTACCAAGATAACCTAAAAACGTACTGGGATGACATACACATATTCCCACCAGCTTTCATAAAAATCAACCATTCAAAATTAATTGAAGATCCAAAACTACAACAACTTAAAAACTATCACCTCAACAATAAAAAAGCAATAGAAATTCTTCAAGTCAATAACAAAAATAATTTCATCACATCAGGAATCATCCTAAACATAATATTCATCTTAACAATAAATCTGGTGTACTTTATTAAAAACATTCTTAGGAAGAAAAACAACATTTTACCTATTACAATCGAAGAAAATTCAAATACACCGAAAATAAAACTTTTCTGGCCGACACTTCATTCTTAGGGGGGAGGAGTTACATATGTTACACATATGCCACATTATTATTCGCAACAACACGTGCTTAGTACCTAAAGTTCATCAACATTCATCAACATATGGTTCACCTTATGTGAACTATTATAAAAACATTTTCACATAAAATAAATTAGCTTAATTTGCACTTTGTAATGTTAGTAAACTTAAATTAGAACTTTAATTTGTAAATTTCCAAAATTATGAAATAATTATTAAAATTAAATTTAAATTATTAATATCATATTACCATATTTTTCCAGGATTGTAAAATAGCTTATAATGCAACTTTTAAATTATAAATACAGGTAAAAATCTAAAATTGAATCAATTAATATTGTACTTGAAACCAAATCGGTTAATTTAAATAAAGTTATTTTCTTTAAACAAAAATAATTATTTTTTTTGACTTCTCTGCTAACGCACAACGTAACTCTGGCAATTCCAATGATGAACAACGAAACAGAAACACGGCAATATGAGGGTGCTATGAATCCAGGAGGTAAAACCAAAAATAAAATAAGGAAAGACATTTCTATTGCAACCTGGAATGTTAGAAGGATGTATGAAGCAGGAAAGTTCGCCAACACAGTGAACTAAATTAAAAGATTGAACATCGACATTTTAGGAATATCTGAAACATGGTGGAAGGGAGCAGGTGAATGCGTAACCAACGGAGCAAAAATATATTACTCAGGAAATCAAACAGATATTCACAGAAATGGTGTAGGTATAATAATACCTCAGCACTTATCGAGCTGTGTAACCAATTTTATTCCAGAGTCAGATAGAGTGATGTTATTGAAGATTAATGCAAAACCACTAACATTAAACATCAGCCAAGTATATGCGCCTACTATAGATAAGCCTGATGGAGAAATAGAGGATTTCTATGCGGAATAAACCAAAGTACTGAAATTACCAAAACCCCATAAGATAAACATAATAATGGGAGATTTCAATGCGAAATTGGTATCGAAAAAGTGCACAACGTTTGCGGAAGTTTCGGTTTAGGTGTAAGAAATTGTGGAGGTGATCGATTAGTTCACTAAAGTACTTAAAGTATGAACACATACTTTAAATTACCTCCACGCAGACTCTACACCTGGAAATCCACTCAAGACACAGGAGGTCACATTGTACGTAATCAAATTGATTTCATATTAATAAACAGAAAATTTAGCACATCAGTCAAAAAAACGTGCCTTATCCTGGAGCAGATGTACCGACAAATCATAATCTTTTACTCGCTAAAATTAAGGGCAAGCCAGTAATGAGCCCCAGACAACTACAGCAGAATAGATTAGATCTGGATAAATTAAAAAACGAAAGTACCAGAACTGCGTTAACTACAGAAATAAATACCTAATTACGTAGCATCGAGCCAGATGATGATTCACAATCCTTATGGAATCAAACAAAAATGATCTTAAACAACATATCTAAAGAAAAATTAGGCGCCGATAAATACATAGCAAAACAGAATTGGATGACGGAAGAAATATTGACGTTAATGGAACAAAGAAGACCATACAGAAATAAAAACTTAAGTGAATATAGAAGATTGAATATATTAATTCGTGCCAAAATCAGGCAGGCAAAGATCAGATGGCTGCAGGAAGAATGTGCAGAAATAGAAAGATTGCACCAACGAAATGATTCGTTTAACATGCACAAAAAACTGAAAGAAGCCGCAGGCGTATACAGGAAAAAACAAATGGCTACGCTAGTAATCGACGAGGGACGGATCATGACCACGCCAGAAGAAAAGAGAAAAACTTGGGAGGAATATATTCAAGAACTATTTTCAGATGCTAGTCGAGCAGAAATCGTAGAAAGTAATTCGTCAGTTTAATCTTCAGGACCACCTATTACAAAAGATGAAATACGGAAAGCAATTGAATCATCTAAAACTAAAAAAGCTGTGGATCCAGACGAAATACCAGCAGAGATATTAAAGCTCATTAACGACAAAAACATCAAAATACTGGAAAAAATATTTAACAGCATATACAACATCTGGATTTTTCCAGAAGAATGGCTTAAGTCCACTTTTATTGCCCTACCGAAGAAAAATAATGCTCGAAAGTGTAATGAGCACAGACTTATTAGTCTTATGAGCCATACACTGAAAGTCTTTTTGAAAATTATTCATAATCGACTGTAAAGGAAATGCGAAGAAGCAATCATGGGAAGATCGCAATTCGGTTTTAAATCAGCTTTAGGCACACGTGAGGCTCTATTTGCGATCAAAGTACTGGTCCAGAATTGCTCAGATGTACAAAAAGATGTGTTTCTTGGATTTATCGATTATGAAAAGGCTTTCGACAGAGTCCAGCACAACAAACTAATGGAGATTCTAGAAAAAATGGGTATAGACGATAAGATATACAATGCATTAAAAATCTATTTTGGAAAACTGCAACAGTAACATCTGGAGACGTAGCTACAGTGGATCTTAGGATCGACAGGGTAGTTCGTCGAGGATGCATTTTGTCACCACTGCTATTCAATATCTACTCAAAAATATTCCAAGAGTCAATAGCTGAAGAAAATAGAGGAATAAAAGTAAACGGAACATTTATCAATAACATCCGCTACGCTGATGAAACCGCGATAATTGCAGATAGCATCGAAGACTTACAACACCTAATGAACAATGTTAACCACCACAGCAAAGAGTTTGGATTGAACATGAATACCAAAAAAACCAAATACATGATCATATCTAAAAACAAAGTGCCAGATACAAAAGTGTCTATCCTCATCGACAACAACCCCATAGAACGAGTGTCCATTTTCAGATACATCGGATCCCGGTTATACGAGAGCTGGGACTGCGATAAGGAGATCAAATGTCGTATGGAGATGGCAAGAATTGCCCTTCTCAAATATCGAAAGATACTAACCAATCGAGATATTAACATCGAGTTAAAGTTACGTTTTATGAGGTGATATATATGGTCAGTTCTCCTGTATGGTGTTGAATCATGGACCCTAAAAGTAGTAAGTATGAACAGAATTGCAGCATTTGAAATGTTGACATACAGGCGCATGTTAAAAATACCATGGACAGACAGAGTCACAAATTCAGAAGTCCTAAATAGATTGAGAAAACAAAGAGAACTAGTCTTATCAAACAAAAAACGTAACACTGCCTACTTTGGTTATGTTATTAGGGGCCACAAATACGAACTTCTGCAATTAATCATACAAGGGAAAATTGAAGGTAAACGTGGTGTAGGAAGAAAACAAATGTCCTGGTTACGAAATATTAGAAATGGGACAAATATAAGAACGATAGGAAATCTAGTCCACACAGCATCGAATCGGGAAGAGTATGCTAATGTAGTTGCCACCATCCGTTAAATCATTAAAATTCGAAGGTACACGGTTACATCCAGTAGTGGATTGGCAGTGGAAGAAGAAGAAGAAGCTGGCAATTCAAGTAAACTACTATTTGCTTAGTAGAATGACGTAATGGCAAATTTGGTATGCCCTTTTGACCTCTCAATGGAGTCTTAATTTAAGTTGATGTTATTGAAAAAAGTTAACACAAGAATGGTGTACATGTTAATTTTAAAATGTAATAAAGCTATTTTTTTTAAACGAGTTTTTTAGGGACTTAGGATTTTTAGGGATCAGTGTAAAATTGAAGTTTTTCTTCAAATAAATTTAAAAATAAAATAATTAAATTTCATTTATATTATGATTAAATACATCGTATTTAAAAAAAAATTTCCAAAAAAGAAGCCTACATTTTTTTCATAAAATCTTAAAAAAACGAGGAAGAGCGTATTAGAACTTTCAGGTAAGTACAAAACAAAATATAAGTTGAAAAGCAGATTTTTAAACCTTTTACAAACCATCGACTTTATCTTATTCAAACGTTGGCAATTCAAGTAAACTACTATTGACGAAGTATAATGACATAATGGCAAATTAAGTATACCCTATAGTCAAGCGGGTTTAATAATTCTTATATGTAAACTAGCTATTACCCGGCGCACGTTGCCCAGCAACTCAATGGAGTTTTATTTTAAGTTTATGTTATTGAAAAAAGGTAACACAAAAATTACACATGGTGTACATGTTAATTTTAAAACTTAATAAAGAAATTTTTTTAAAACGCTTTTTTTTAGAATTATTCTTGCAATTATTCAACAAATTTATGAAAACTTTATTGAAACTTTTCATAATTATTAAATAATTATAGAAATAAAAATTCTAGTTCAGTTAACATTATTCAAATTGTTTTTTTTGCAAACTGTTTTTTAAAGTTTTTGTTTCGCAATCGGTTAAAAGAACCCGACACAACATTTTTTTTAAACATTGCCCTAATTCAAAGAAGTTTTACTACTTCCTACTTTCAAAAATTAGACATAATTTACTTACAAATTTTTTTTTTAACAATCGTCGGATCGGCATGGGTTAGCAAATTCCAAGTCTGTTAATAGAGTGAACTCCATTCTCAAAGAGGAACACATATACAAAATTTGTATTCAATCGGTTAAATCATTTCTAATTTACAGCAATGCAACGAAAAAACCTTTAAAAAGCTGTTGGGCCACAATGGGTTAACGGGACTCAACAAATATTTTTTTGAGGTTTTCTTTTTAACCAAAGTAGTGCTTCAAACAATTGGCTGAAACTTGCTTTTTTACAATTTGCACGTTTCCGGACAACGCCGGGTAAATTTAGTAGAACATTAATGCCGTTAGAGAAAATTTTCAAGGTACAGTTGTGAAATTATTGGAAGTTGTAAAGAACAATAGAGCCAGCTTTACGGAAATGGAAAGAAATTTCGAACTACTAAATAACACTCTTAATAATTTCAAAAATGATCAAAAAAGAAGTGTTAGTGAGCTAATTAAAATAGAAACAAATAATTTAAAAACGGAAATTTCAACGTTTAAGAACATTATTGAAAAATCATTAGCACAAGATCCAATTAATAATAAGCTTTTGTATGCGATGGACAATTTAAAGCAACTTTTCATCTCTAATTCAGAAAATATAAATAAAACTGATATTTCCATGAGCTTTAGAGATGTAGTATTGGCCGATTTAGATATCCTTAAGGCCAAAATAGAGACAATTCAGGATGGTGTTAAAATTTGTAGTGCTTCGCATCAGAATGATCTATATTCAAACAATTCAGCTAAATCGCTATTTGATGAAATAAATGATGTAGATAAGGCTAAGACAGTGAACATTTAATCAACTAAAGAAAAATATGACGATTTTTCAATCGAAATAGAAGCAGTTGATTCACAAGAAGTTACAATTAAACCTAAATTTAACTTAAGGATTTCCAACCTTAGCACTAATACAACAGAGGAGAAACTAGCCAGATACATAAAAAAGAGGTTGAATTGTGAAGAGGTTCATTGTAAATTAATCACACCTAAGTGGCTGAAATATAAACCGCAGTATCATACTTTCAAAGTTAGCGTACCGGAAAAGAAAGTCCAGGAAATAAATAATATTAAATTGTGGAACAAAGGGACAAAAATATCCATCTTTAAACATTTAGGTAAACAGTCAAATAATAGTAAATAAGATTCAGTAAAAAATAATAATAAAATTAAACTTATTATCAATAACGCTAATAGCTAAACAATCACAGAAAAAAACAAGAACAGAAATACACGCAATAACACTAAGTCCACAAATAATAAAAATAATAAAAAAAATATTATTAGCAAAAACAAAACACAGCCTATTTTACACAAAAATAATAATAATGATAATAATAATAATAATAATAATAATAATAATAGTAATAATAATAATAATAATAATAATAACAATAATATTAATAATAATAATAATAATAACAATAACAATAATAATAATAATGATAATAATAATAACAATAATAATAATAATAAAAATAATTGTAATAACAACAATAATAATAACAATAGTTTAAATTTATACAATACACAACCCATTTTATTAACTCAAACACCAGTTAAATTTCATAACTATTTACCTCCGTCTAACTTAGTTACTTATTCGCTAAATAAGCCAGTTTTAAATTTACTTGAAATTTCGGTTAGTAGTACAAATTCAAGTATAATGACTAACACAATGTGCAATTCAACCACTTCTACAAACTCAAATTCAAATTCAAATTTAATTACCACAAATTCAAATTCAAATTTAATTAGCACAACAACTCCAATAACATCTAAACATAAATATCCTAACTTTAAGCAGGGAGAAACAATTATAGTCGGTACTCCATGTACACAAATTTCAAATTTTAACTGCAATACAACTTCATGTATTATTACGCCAATAGCATCTATTTCAACTCCTTCCAATGCAAGTTTCGTTAATCCTTTAATGCCTCCTATAGTTAGATTAACGAAAAACGCGATAGCGAAAGATGATCATACCTACTTATGTTCTGTCGCGTTTTAGAGATCAAAAAATTTATGAAAATGTAAGACTCTATTTAGCCTATTTGCATAAGGAAGATGACGACCTTATTGTAGACGGTAAAACCAAGCTCAATATTAAAATTTTTATTGATCATGAAGGTTTACCGTCTAACCCAAAGGAATTAATGAAATTATTTGTTAAATATCATGAAGGTTTCGGGGCCTCTTCTAAATCGGTCGAAAAAGATCTACAAGCCCTCTAAAAAGATCTGAAAAGATCTACGATTATTTACAAAGAATTAGAAAAAGTAGCAGTGACTTTTTTTGTCCCCTTAGAGGGAAAAGATAGCATTAATACTTACCTAGTTTCAGTTCATACATCATCTAGCTTTAAGGTACATAAAAATAAATATAGTAATAAACTTAAAATCTTCTATCATAATTCCAGTGGTATGAGAGGTAAGCTAAAAAAACTATATGTTGATGCTAAGTCCTGTGAATTCAACGTGTTAGCTTTCACCGAAACCTGGCTAAATGATTCCTTCAAAAATCAAGAAATACTGGACAGTAATTCGTCAACTTACAAGAAAGACAGGGATTACAATTCTACAAACTGTTCTAGTGGAGGCGGTGTTCTTCTTGCATTTAATAACGAGTTGTCTAGTACTCCATTACATACTAGGACATCTATTTTATTCGATCATAAATTTATAAAAGTGAACTTAGGTAAAATTTTTTTATACCTTGGAATCGTTTACTTTCCGCCCAATACTGACAATTCCTCATATTCTGATTTCTTTGATATATATCATGATATTATATCAAAATTGAATGAGGATGATTCAATATTCATTTTTGGGGATTTCAATCGTCCTTCACTATCATTTATAGTAGACGATTTTGATAACTTGCTACTACCAATTAATTTTAATGACGAAACTGATTTTGATATTATCAGTGAGTTTTATGGTAACAACTTACAGCAAATTATCAGATTTTCTAACAAAAATAATAAGTGGTTAGATCTTGCATTTTCTAATGAATATGATAAAGTGGAAGTTAAACTCGCTGATGATACAGCTAATTTATTCTCCAACTCACTTCATCATAACGCAGTCATCTTTGAATTTTCTTCCATCACGCCACTTTTTGCTAAATCTTACAATAATAATATTGTATTTGATTTTCTTAATGCCGATTATCAAAGCATTAATAATTCTTTATCGGTTGTAATTGGGACGAACTGTTAAGACAACAGAACATTGACACAACAGTATCTATTTTGTATATGAAATTATTTCATATAGTCAACTCCTATGTACCTAAAATACGTAAAAAGGATAAGACCACAGAACCGTGGCTTAACCGAGAACTTACGACTTTGCGCAATCAGCGCAACAAACTTTATAAAATAATTAAATTTACAAAGGAGCCTGATACTAATTTATTAAATATGTATAAGTATCTCGCTTTAGAATTTAAAAATAAATCAAATTTGGCATATTTTAAGACTATATTTTAATAACAATTATGTATCTACAGCTACAGCTACAGTGGATCTTAGGATCGACAGGGTAGTTCGTCGAGGATGCATTTTGTCACCACTGCTATTCAATATCTACTCAAAAATATTCCAAGAGTCAATAGCTGAAGAAAATAGAGGAATAAAAGTAAACGGAACATTTATCAATAACATCCGCTACGCTGATGAAACCGCGATAATTGCAGATAGCATCGAAGACTTACAACACCTAATGAACAATGTTAACCACCACAGCAAAGAGTTTGGATTGAACATGAATACCAAAAAAACCAAATACATGATCATATCTAAAAACAAAGTGCCAGATACAAAAGTGTCTATCCTCATCGACAACAACCCCATAGAACGAGTGTCCATTTTCAGATACATCGGATCCCGGTTATACGAGAGCTGGGACTGCGATAAGGAGATCAAATGTCGTATGGAGATGGCAAGAATTGCCCTTCTCAAATATCGAAAGATACTAACCAATCGAGATATTAACATCGAGTTAAAGTTACGTTTTATGAGGTGATATATATGGTCAGTTCTCCTGTATGGTGTTGAATCATGGACCCTAAAAGTAGTAAGTATGAACAGAATTGCAGCATTTGAAATGTTGACATACAGGCGCATGTTAAAAATACCATGGACAGACAGAGTCACAAATTCAGAAGTCCTAAATAGATTGAGAAAACAAAGAGAACTAGTCTTATCAAACAAAAAACGTAACACTGCCTACTTTGGTTATGTTATTAGGGGCCACAAATACGAACTTCTGCAATTAATCATACAAGGGAAAATTGAAGGTAAACGTGGTGTAGGAAGAAAACAAATGTCCTGGTTACGAAATATTAGAAATGGGACAAATATAAGAACGATAGGAAATTTAGTCCACACAGCATCGAATCGGGAAGAGTATGCTAATGTAGTTGCCACCATCCGTTAAATCATTAAAATTCGAAGGTACACGGTTACATCCAGTAGTGGATTGGCAGTGGAAGAAGAAGAAGAAGCTGGCAATTCAAGTAAACTACTATTTGCTTAGTAGAATGACGTAATGGCAAATTTGGTATGCCCTTTTGACCTCTCAATGGAGTCTTAATTTAAGTTGATGTTATTGAAAAAAGTTAACACAAGAATGGTGTACATGTTAATTTTAAAATGTAATAAAGCTATTTTTTTTAAACGAGTTTTTTAGGGACTTAGGATTTTTAGGGATCAGTGTAAAATTGAAGTTTTTCTTCAAATAAATTTAAAAATAAAATAATTAAATTTCATTTATATTATGATTAAATACATCGTATTTAAAAAAAAATTTCCAAAAAAGAAGCCTACATTTTTTTCATAAAATCTTAAAAAAACGAGGAAGAGCGTATTAGAACTTTCAGGTAAGTACAAAACAAAATATAAGTTGAAAAGCAGATTTTTAAACCTTTTACAAACCATCGACTTTATCTTATTCAAACGTTGGCAATTCAAGTAAACTACTATTGACGAAGTATAATGACATAATGGCAAATTAAGTATACCCTATAGTCAAGCGGGTTTAATAATTCTTATATGTAAACTAGCTATTACCCGGCGCACGTTGCCCAGCAACTCAATGGAGTTTTATTTTAAGTTTATGTTATTGAAAAAAGGTAACACAAAAATTACACATGGTGTACATGTTAATTTTAAAACTTAATAAAGAAATTTTTTTAAAACGCTTTTTTTTAGAATTATTCTTGCAATTATTCAACAAATTTATGAAAACTTTATTGAAACTTTTCATAATTATTAAATAATTATAGAAATAAAAATTCTAGTTCAGTTAACATTATTCAAATTGTTTTTTTTGCAAACTGTTTTTTAAAGTTTTTGTTTCGCAATCGGTTAAAAGAACCCGACACAACATTTTTTTTAAACATTGCCCTAATTCAAAGAAGTTTTACTACTTCCTACTTTCAAAAATTAGACATAATTTACTTACAAATTTTTTTTTTAACAATCGTCGGATCGGCATGGGTTAGCAAATTCCAAGTCTGTTAATAGAGTGAACTCCATTCTCAAAGAGGAACACATATACAAAATTTGTATTCAATCGGTTAAATCATTTCTAATTTACAGCAATGCAACGAAAAAACCTTTAAAAAGCTGTTGGGCCACAATGGGTTAACGGGACTCAACAAATATTTTTTTGAGGTTTTCTTTTTAACCAAAGTAGTGCTTCAAACAATTGGCTGAAACTTGCTTTTTTACAATTTGCACGTTTCCGGATAACGCCGGGTAAATTTAGTAGAACATTAATGCCGTTAGAGAAAATTTTCAAGGTACAGTTGTGAAATTATTGGAAGTTGTAAAGAACAATAGAGCCAGCTTTACGGAAATGGAAAGAAATTTCGAACTACTAAATAACACTCTTAATAATTTCAAAAATGATCAAAAAAGAAGTGTTAGTGAGCTAATTAAAATAGAAACAAATAATTTAAAAACGGAAATTTCAACGTTTAAGAACATTATTGAAAAATCATTAGCACAAGATCCAATTAATAATAAGCTTTTGTATGCGATGGACAATTTAAAGCAACTTTTCATCTCTAATTCAGAAAATATAAATAAAACTGATATTTCCATGAGCTTTAGAGATGTAGTATTGGCCGATTTAGATATCCTTAAGGCCAAAATAGAGACAATTCAGGATGGTGTTAAAATTTGTAGTGCTTCGCATCAGAATGATCTATATTCAAACAATTCAGCTAAATCGCTATTTGATGAAATAAATGATGTAGATAAGGCTAAGACAGTGAACATTTAATCAACTAAAGAAAAATATGACGATTTTTCAATCGAAATAGAAGCATTTGATTCACAAGAAGTTACAATTAAACCTAAATTTAACTTAAGGATTTCCAACCTTAGCACTAATACAACAGAGGAGAAACTAGCCAGATACATAAAAAAGAGGTTGAATTGTGAAGAGGTTCATTGTAAATTAATCACACCTAAGTGGCTGAAATATAAACCGCAGTATCATACTTTCAAAGTTAGCGTACCGGAAAAGAAAGTCCAGGAAATAAATAATATTAAATTGTGGAACAAAGGGACAAAAATATCCATCTTTAAACATTTAGGTAAACAGTCAAATAATAGTAAATAAGATTCAGTAAAAAATAATAATAAAATTAAACTTATTATCAATAACGCTAATAGCTAAACAATCACAGAAAAAAACAAGAACAGAAATACACGCAATAACACTAAGTCCACAAATAATAAAAATAATAAAAAAAATATTATTAGCAAAAACAAAACACAGCCTATTTTACACAAAAATAATAATAATGATAATAATAATAATAATAATAATAATAATAATAGTAATAATAATAATAATAATAATAATAATAACAATAATATTAATAATAATAATAATAATAACAATAACAATAATAATAATAATGATAATAATAATAACAATAATAATAATAATAAAAATAATTGTAATAACAACAATAATAATAACAATAATTTAAATTTATACAATACACAACCCATTTTATTAACTCAAACACCAGTTAAATTTCATAACTATTTACCTCCGTCTAACTTAGTTACTTATTCGCTAAATAAGCCAGTTTTAAATTTACTTGAAATTTCGGTTAGTAGTACAAATTCAAGTATAATGACTAACACAATGTGCAATTCAACCACTTCTACAAACTCAAATTCAAATTCAAATTTAATTACCACAAATTCAAATTCAAATTTAATTAGCACAACAACTCCAATAACATCTAAACATAAATATCCTAACTTTAAGCAGGGAGAAACAATTATAGTCGGTACTCCATGTACACAAATTTCAAATTTTAACTGCAATACAACTTCATGTATTATTACGCCAATAGCATCTATTTCAACTCCTTCCAATGCAAGTTTCGTTAATCCTTTAATGCCTCCTATAGTTAGATTAACGAAAAACGCGATAGCGAAAGATGATCATACCTACTTATGTTCTGTCGCGTTTTAGAGATCAAAAAATTTATGAAAATGTAAGACTCTATTTAGCCTATTTGCATAAGGAAGATGACGACCTTATTGTAGACGGTAAAACCAAGCTCAATATTAAAATTTTTATTGATCATGAAGGTTTACCGTCTAACCCAAAGGAATTAATGAAATTATTTGTTAAATATCATGAAGGTTTCGGGGCCTCTTCTAAATCGGTCGAAAAAGATCTACAAGCCCTCTAAAAAGATCTGAAAAGATCTACGATTATTTACAAAGAATTAGAAAAAGTAGCAGTGACTTTTTTTGTCCCCTTAGAGGGAAAAGATAGCATTAATACTTACCTAGTTTCAGTTCATACATCATCTAGCTTTAAGGTACATAAAAATAAATATAGTAATAAACTTAAAATCTTCTATCATAATTCCAGTGGTATGAGAGGTAAGCTAAAAAAACTATATGTTGATGCTAAGTCCTGTGAATTCAACGTGTTAGCTTTCACCGAAACCTGGCTAAATGATTCCTTCAAAAATCAAGAAATACTGGACAGTAATTCGTCAACTTACAAGAAAGACAGGGATTACAATTCTACAAACTGTTCTAGTGGAGGCGGTGTTCTTCTTGCATTTAATAACGAGTTATCTAGTACTCCATTACATACTAGGACATCTATTTTATTCGATCATAAATTTATAAAAGTGAACTTAGGTAAAATTTTTTTATACCTTGGAATCGTTTACTTTCCGCCCAATACTGACAATTCCTCATATTCTGATTTCTTTGATATATATCATGATATTATATCAAAATTGAATGAGGATGATTCAATATTCATTTTTGGGGATTTCAATCGTCCTTCACTATCATTTATAGTAGACGATTTTGATAACTTGCTACTACCAATTAATTTTAATGACGAAACTGATTTTGATATTATCAGTGAGTTTTATGGTAACAACTTACAGCAAATTATCAGATTTTCTAACAAAAATAATAAGTGGTTAGATCTTGCATTTTCTAATGAATATGATAAAGTGGAAGTTAAACTCGCTGATGATACAGCTAATTTATTCTCCAACTCACTTCATCATAACGCAGTCATCTTTGAATTTTCTTCCATCACGCCACTTTTTGCTAAATCTTACAATAATAATATTGTATTTGATTTTCTTAATGCCGATTATCAAAGCATTAATAATTCTTTATCGGTTGTAATTGGGACGAACTGTTAAGACAACAGAACATTGACACAACAGTATCTATTTTGTATATGAAATTATTTCATATAGTCAACTCCTATGTACCTAAAATACGTAAAAAGGATAAGACCACAGAACCGTGGCTTAACCGAGAACTTACGACTTTGCGCAATCAGCGCAACAAACTTTATAAAATAATTAAATTTACAAAGGAGCCTGATACTAATTTATTAAATATGTATAAGTATCTCGCTTTAGAATTTAAAAATAAATCAAATTTGGCATATTTTAAGACTATATTTTAATAACAATTATGTATCTGAGATCGGTAGTAAATTAATTACGGATCCAAAAAAGTTTTTTGACTTTGTCAATACAAAACGAAAGACTTGTGGGTATCCAAAGTCTATGTCTAAAGACAATTTTTACTCTTCAAATCCTAATGTAATCTGTAATTTCTTCGCAGATTGTTTTCAAAAAGTTTTTCGTCCGCTTGACGTATCCATCAATATCCCAATTCCAAACTCGGTTAATAATACTAACTCAATTATAAAAGATTTGTATATTTCGGAAAATGAAATTTATGAAGCAATTAATAACCTCGATCTTAAAAAAGGTGTGGGCCCGGATTTAATTGCTCCTTCTTTTTTATACAGTTGCATTAGTTATTTGACGTATCCACTTCACATTATATTTAATACATCACTTTCGTCAGGCACCTTCCCATCTGCTTGGAAATCATCTTTTTTTACCCCTATTCATAAAAAAGGAGACAAAGCTTCTGTCGAAAACTATCGAGGAATAGCCATCCTTTCGACTATCCCAAAATCGTTTGAGCAAATTGTGGTGGGCAAAATCCCACCTATTATTAATATGAAACTAAATGAACAACAGCATGGTTTCAGAAAAAGTCGCTCAACTACTACGAATCTTGTAATTTACACTTCTGAAATCTTAAATGAAATGGAGAAGGGTTATCAAGTTGACGCAATTTATACGAACTTTAGTAAAGCTTTCGATCGTGTTGATCATAATATTTTGCTGAAGAAACTTTAAACTTTGGGCATATCTGGTTCTTTCTTGGCATGGCTTGGCTCTTATCTTACTGGAAGAACTCAGAACATAAAATTCCAAGGCCATTTGTCAAACCCAATTTATGTTACTTCTGGTGTGCCTCAAGGTAGCCATTTAGGTCCACTTCTATTCAATGTATTCATTTCAAATCTTTCTGAAAAATTAATAGGGGAATCTCATATTGCATTTGCTGACGATCTTAAAATTTTTCATGTTATTAAGAATTACTCTGATGTTCAATTACTTCAAGAAAACATGCATTCTTTACATGAATGGTGCATATCCAATAGATTAGAACTAAATATTGAGAAATGCAAGGTCATAAGCTTTACACGTAAAAGAAATACAATACTTTTCAATTATTCAATAGACAATTTAGCTCTCGAAAGGGTGACCGATCTTGGGATTCTTTTGGATGATAAATTAAATTTTAATCTTCATTACGAACACATGATTGCAAAGGCAAATAAAATGTTGGGTTTCATTAAAAGAAGGGCCAAAGAGTTTAATGACGTAGCAGTAACAAAAGCACTTTATTGTTCTTTGGTTCGATCTACTTTAGAATATGGTCACATTGTTTGGGATCCGGCATTTCAAACAAACTCTAAAAGAATTGAATCTGTCCAAAAACAGTTTCTTTTATTTGCTCTAAGAAACCAATATGACCCTTCAGAGTACTCCACTCTTCCAAGCTACATTACAAGACTAAATACCTTGAAAATGTTAACTCTTGCATCACGCAGGGAAATTCTTTCATCCTGCTTCATTTTCGACATCTTAAATAAAAATATTGATATTCAGTTTCTAACGTTTAAAGTCAGAATAAATAACGAAGTTAGGCAAACAAGAAACACTAAATTTTTTATTGAAAATACTCACAGAACTCAATACGCAAATAATGAACCTATAAACAGATGTTGCACTACATTTAATAATAATAGTTATCTTTTTTCAACAGATATATTCAGAAACACTTTTAAATATAAACTTAAGCAAAAATTTTTAAATGAACCTATTTTGTAAACTTAATAATAATTTCAAGTTCAAGTACATATTAACATATTATATGATATTATATCATAAGTAATGATACTCATACAGTAGCCATTGCTTTTTTTTTTGTTCGGTAAGCATTTTTTTTTCTTTTTTCTTTGTTTAAATTTTTAATATTTTGTACAGTAAAAAAGCTTTGTATTGTAATTTGACCTAAGTATTATAAATTTTGTTAATTGTTCTTTAAAATTTTTTTTAAATTCGGTTTAAAATTTTAAATTATGAATAATAGTAGAAGATATTTTTTTTTTTTTTTTTTTTTTGTAAAAACCTTTGTTTTGGTTAATGAAATAAATAAATAAAATCTGCTAGTAATGATATAATCATACAAATTTTATTAAAACAAAAAACGAGTTTAGTTTAAAAAAGAAACAATAAACAAGATCATGAAATAATAAATGTGTATAGTTTTTGAACAAAATTTTATGAAAAACATTTAAAAAAAAAGCAACCTAAAAATTTAATTTGTTTCAATATTAAATTAAATATTAATAAAAAGAAAAGTTAATGTCATAATAAAAATTGAACATGTAGGTTACCTTTAGCTTGTTTTATAAATACAATTGTAAAAATCTGGAATTAGAAACTAAAAAATAAAATATTTTATATTCAAATAATTAAAAAAAAAAAAAAATTAACATGAAAAATAAAATAAACTATTAGAATTTATTAAAATTGAAGAAATATATAAAAAAAATTTAAAAAGTTAAGGCGAAAATTTTATGAAGACCATTTAAAAACAAGTGACGAAAAAAACCAATATTTATTAATGGTTTTTATAAAAGCACATTTTCAAAATTATATTGTGTTAAAAACTCAGTTCAATTTTGGAAATATATACTATGGGGGAATAAGTCACTGCTTACTTGTAAAAATAGTAAATTTTTAATTTTGAAGTCCTAATAGCTCTTCAATGGGGAAGGTTACCAAATTTCTCAAGAATCAAATCTCACACACCACCCCCTCCCTCCCTCCATTTTTTTAGGCTCTAGGAATTAAACCAAAATTTGGAATTTTACTTAGAATTTTACTATCTAAGCAAAAATGGATAAAACTGAGAGACACTTTCTTCAATTTAAAGAACCGCTTTCGAATTTAAGAAAAACACTTAACATAAGTTAAAAATGTTGGACCTTTAAATTTTGTATATTAATAGAAAAAAATTTGGACAGGTATTCAAGTTACAGGTGCTTAAAAAAACCCAAATTTCAATTTTGGACCTCTTACAGCTCTTAAAAAGGGGGCGCAACAAAAAAATTTTCTTAACCGATTCTTACTAATTTCCGAGGATCTACCATCTCCCAAAATTTCAAATTTCTAGCTTGAGCCGTTCAGAAGTTATGTAGGGCCAAAAATTTTGCAAAAATTGAGTTTTGGATAACGGTAAATTTTAGTACCGATGGCAGCTCAATGAATAAGTTTTTTAACATTTTGTAAAGCTTATAAAAGCAGCTATCTTTCGACGTTTTCAGATTGAAAAAATACGTCATAGAACTTTTGTTATAACGTTTTGTTATAACGTGAGCCGTATTTGTGCGGCTCAAAATGTAAAATATAATTATGAAAAATTAAATATAAGTCTGCAATTTTAATTTTGGGCAGCCGCTTATAATCAATCAGACTCTTCTTTAACTTATGAAATTTTCCTCGATATTTTAAACCACCAGATTTACCCGGCGCTGCCTAGGATTGTGCAAAATGTACAAAAGATAGTTTTGGCCAATTTTTCGAAGTACTGCATAGGTTAAAATGAAAGCCACAAAAAAATATTTTTGTAGTTCCGTTAAATTTTGTATGCGTATTTTGTATGTACCTTATCATTCCTACGATTATTCAAAAAAAAATTTTGTAAGTAAAGTACGTCCACCTTTTGAAAGTAGATAAAACTTCTGTGAATTAGGGAAATGTTTAAAAAAATGTTTTGTCGAGTTCTTTTAACCGATTGCGAAACAAAAACTTTAAAAAACAGTTTGCAAAACAGTTTTAACGATTATCTCAAATTTTTCTATACGTGCTGCTTCTTGACAATTTGGTGCTCCTTGATGATAGAGTTGAGGATGGTGGGTTTCCGGCGAATAGTGTTAACGGAATTAAAATTTTTATTTTTATTATTATTTAATAATTATGAAAAGTTTCAAGTGAAATTTGATAAATTTGTTGAAAACTTGCTAGAATAATCCTAAACAATCGTTTTAAAAAATTTCTTTATTACATTTTAAAATTATGTACACCATGTCTAATTTTTGTCTTAACTTTTTTCAATAACATCAACTTAAATTAAAACTCCATTGATATAACACGAGGAAGAGCGTCTTAGAACTAGTTTACACGTTTATAAAAGGGTATACTAAATTTGCCATTATGTCATTATATTATGTCAATAGTAGTTTACTTGAGTTGCCAGTGTTAGAATAAAATATAGTCGATGGTTTAGAAAAGCTTTTGCTTTTCAACTTATATTTTGTTTTGTAGTTACCTGAAAGTTCGATTACGCTCTTCCTTGTTTTTTTTAAGATTTTATATTTCTCTCATTGGCTTCTTTTTTGGAAAAAATGTTTTAAAATACTATGTATTTAAGCATAATATAAACGAAATTAAAATTTTTGATTTTTAGATTTCATTTGAAGAAAACTGTAATTTCACACTGAAATCTATTTTTGAAAAACAACAAAGTAGATAGAAACAAAGACTTACGAAAAAATGTAGAGAAGGAAAATGTTATGCTATTTAATTTTAAAGATATTTTTATTCGGACTCTTTATTAGCTTTATTTTTATTATTATTAATATTATCTCATTAGCTTTTAACTATTTGGAACTATTTAAGGAAAAAAATAGTTTTATTAATTAAGTGAGCTTTTGGAATAAAGATTAACTTTCGTTCATACCAAAAATTTGATAATTTCATTGAATCTTTATTCAAAACGCGCAAACAGGTTAAAACCAAATTAACCCAATAAAATTCTTTTAATCGTTTAAGCAAATAAAATTTATAGAAAACATCATGGCGCCGGCGTGGAAAACGGGTTAATCGAACTTAATCCTAAAACTTTTTGCAGACTGCAAAAGCAACCTGTAAAATTGGACCCAAATAAGAAACACATTTTTTTAGGAAGCCCGCCAGGACGAAATGGGTTAATTTATTCCAACCAAATTTATACAACTAATTCCGGTTGCTAAGAGGAACTTTTGTGCAAAATTTCAAGTCAATTGTTCAGAACGTTTTTACTCGACATCCAAAAAACGAAAAAGCGTAAAACGATACGTAGTAAGGCTCTTCATCCAACTGATATTAGGTAAATTAAAATCACCACATAGGATGATATCATCATGTACGTTGATTTTGCTAATACAAGACTCAATTTCTGATAGATATTTAGAAGAAAGTTCAAGATTAGAAGCAGCAGGAATATATCAGTTAATGATGAATAAATTATTGGACTACAATTCAACTTTAATGGCCATAATTTTAGTATTTTTAATTAATTCAGTTTGAGAGCATGTCAATTCTGAGGAACAAAGTGAGTTTTTTATTACGACTAATACTCCTCCACCTTTAGAAGTATTATCCAAAGAAAGGGAACCATATTTATCCTTTCTAAAAACATTAAGAGATGAAGGAAAAAGTTCTAAATTGTTAATTGAAGAAGTAAGCTAAGTTTCGGATAAAATAAAGATATCAAAGTCTAAAAGCGTAGAATTTGAGAGAACCGTTTTCGTTTTGGTGCGTAGACTTCAGGTTAAAACCAAATTAACCCAATAAAATTCTTTTAATCGTTTAAGCAAAACGTTTTGGTAAAAGATGGATAATTTAGATAAAGTGTTGCAAGGATTAACTAAATTAAGTGGAGATAAATTAATGTTAATTAGATTTTCTTTCACTTGGGAGCGGACGAAAGTACTTATCAGGATTTTCCCTTACCCTTCGAAGATTTTATTTATTTATTTATTTAACTTATATAATAACTAAAATTAATTACCTACTATATATAAAATTAGTGGCACTAGCAACTGGAGGCCTTCGGCCATTTTTTTTAGATTTTTTTTTTTTTACAAAGTACGTTATAAGAGATATTTTTTAAACCAAATTTATAATTAATGAATTTAAGTTACTTCTTATTAAATCGTTTTATATTATTATCTTACATTTTTGTTTCTAAAGTAATTTTCTATTATTGAATCTTTTTTTTTTTGATAAAACAACTTTTAATTTGTGGAACAGTTCTAATTTCTATTTTTTATATTTTATTGAAAATGTTAAGTGCTTTTAGAAAGTTTGAAACCGTTGTGATATTTTGCGATGTGGTAATTTTAATTTTTGAAACTTTTTGGAATTCAAAGCAGTACTAACTACTTTCCAAAATTGGACGTAATTTACTTCCAAAATTTTTTTTTTGCCAATCGTAGTACCGACATGTGTTACCAAACACCAAGCCTGCTAACAGACTCAACTCCATTTTCAAGGTGCTTCACGCATACCAAATTTGGAGTCAACCGGCCAAACCGTTTCTAATTTGAAGTAAAGTAACGAACAAAGCTATAAAAAGCTGTTGGGCTTTAATGGTTTAACGGAGATCAACTAATTTTTTTTTACTGTTTCTTTTTAGACAAAGTAGTATTTCGCAAAATCCGACAATATTTGCCTTAAACATTTTTTTTGACAACCGTCGAGCCGGCATGGGTTAAAAAATTCAAAATCTGTGAATAGTGTTTAATCAATTCTCACAGTGGAACACGTATACAAAATTTGAAAAAATCGTTCGAACCGTTTCTAATTTTGAGTAAAGTATTGAAAAAACTATAAAAAGCTGTTGGGCCGCAATGGGTTAATGGATCTCAACAAAAATTTTTTTCAGACTTTCTTTTTAACTAAAGCAGTATTTCATAAAATCGGACAAAATTTGGACCCAAAATTTTTTTTGACCAACCGTCGGGCCGACATGGGTTAACAAGTTCCAAAACTGTTAATTGTGTCAATTCAATTCTCAAGGAGCATTACGTATACAAAATTTGAAGAAAATTGGTTAACCTGTTGCTAATTAAGAGTAAGGTAACCAAAAAATCTATAAAAAGCTGTTGGGCCGCAATGGATTGATGAAACTCAACAAAATTTTTTTCTTTTTAGCCAAAGCAGTACTCCGTAAATTCGGACAAAATTTGGACCCAAAATTTTTTTTGACCAACCGTCGAGCCGACATGGGTTAACAAAATCCAAAACTGTTAATGGTGTCAACTTAATTCTCAAAGAGCATAACGTATACAAAATTTCAAGTTAATTGGTTGAACCGTTTTCATTATAGAACAAAAAATTTTAAATACTTGCACCACAGCCCCAACTTGGCGGTCCGTTAGAGCGAAATTTTTGGGCCACGATTTCTTTCTGTACCAGAAAACTCTTATATACGAATTTTCATGAGAATCGATTAAGCAATTTAGGAACCTATTCGACACTTACAAACAAACAAACAAACATACAAAGAAACTTTCGCTTTTATATATATAGATTAACATATAATTACATGTTCTACTATAAGAATGAATGAGAACAATAGTTGTAAATATCTAAAACCATGGATGACAAATCAATTATTTTCAAAAACTAAATATAAGAATAGGCTATATAAGAAAAAAGTTAAAAATAAAAACGATGTTAAAATAGGTTCTATCCAAATGAATTTAAAATGTTCGTGGAAATGTGAGAAAAGAATGGAGGTTGGTTAATAACATTTTAAATAGATCAAATAAAGGAGAGAAAAATGACAATTTCACAAGATAACATTGGAATAAATAATGACAAACAAGAATCTGCCATATTTAATGAATATTTGGTAAATATCGTCGATAAAATTGTATTAGAAGGAGGTTTAAATGGAACTTGTAGCTTTGATAACATTGAGTTTAATCAATCTAATAGTTTTTACTATGAACCCATTTCTGCAAGACAAATTTTTAATATTAAAAGTCTCAAAAACTCAAGTGCAAAGACTTCGTATGATAATATATCAAGTATAGTTATAAAGCAAATTGCACTAAATATAAAAGTTTAGTAGTTTAGTAAAAGTAGATTTAAATAAAAGATTAAAAACCGGTATATGTCCTGATAAGATCAAAGAAGCAAAAGTATATCCATTATTAAAAAAGGCGATAGAAGCCTTCTGAATAATTATAGACTAATATCACTTTTGCCAGTCTTCTCTAAAATTATGGAAAAATGTGTTAAGGTCAGAATGGTTAAATCTATATATATAGTTATATCATCTACATCAAATGATGTAAATCTAAATCCTCTAAATAACTATCCTCTGGAAATGTTACAATATTAAAATTTCTCCATATTAAAATTTCTTTCAAATTAAAAAATTCTTTAAGTAAAAATTCAAATAAAAATTAATAAATTTTTATTTGTTTGTTTTCCTTTGCTTTTATTATTCTAATTCTCAAATTTCAGTTTTTTTCTTACTAATTGGTCAAAGCAATGACCGACCTAATAATAAATTATTACACATAATTAAATCGTAGTACTTTCTTAATAATTTGTTATTTCGAAAACTGACCTTAATTAATATTATTTACCATGCATAAAGTAATGACCGAACCACTTATAAAATTTGTTATCACTGCATTATTTGTTCTTTGTTATTTTTAGTTTGGAAAATGTATTATAATAAATTATTGAATTTAAACTAATTTTAATTTACTTTGTAATATTTTTGGAAATTTGTAATAAATTATTAATTTTATGTATTTCGAAATCATGTAATTATGTATTTCAAAATTTCTTTAAAAAGAATGATTTTGGAAAATTGTAACCAGTTCATTCTTGACAACTAAAGAGTTGAAAACTCTAAAATAAATTGCTTTTTTTTAATAAATTTTTTTTGTGTTTTTCTTAAAACTTACATCTTGAACAATTTAGTGGCGCAGTAGGATTAGATTCAAAAATAATAAATAAAAATTTGAATCTAGTCAACAAAAAGTGTACGTTAAAAGAAAATAAAAATTATTTCTTCAAAATTAAAAAAGGAATAATTTGATAAATAAAACAAAAAAAAAAAAAATAAAAAAAAAAAAAAAAAAAAAAAAATGAAAAGGTGAACTCAGAAACTCTAATAAAGGTATTGCAAAAATTTTCTTTGAAAATTAAGACTACAACTGCTTAATGTTTTGCTGAGTCTGGCAAACAGTACCTTATTTTAAATCAATAAATTATTATTATTAAATCAATAAACTATTAATTTAGCACAAAAGTAATGTTCAAATGTGCAGTGAAAATTCATAGGAAAGGGAAAACAAATTATATAAAAACAATAAACTTTCCAAAAGTAAAATTAAATAAACTTATTGTGTTTTCCTTTACAAAAAGCAAGATAAAAGTAATTCAAAAACAATTAGACAACTTAAAAAAATTGGTGAAGGTGGTAAAAATAATAAAACAATAAGCCACGCTTTTTCTATTAAAAACAAAAAAAAAAAAAAAAAAAAAAAACAACTAAGAACATCTAAAACAACTAAAAACATCAAAAATGGCAAATTCACAGGACACCACTCCATTATCATTATCGTTGGACCCTATGAAGTATATTAAAACTACCTAACCTAAGAAGTATATACAAACTATTTTGCTTAACAAAATCAGATCAAAATTAGTTGGTAAAGCTAGAGAAGCTATTGAAATAAATAATCATATTTCAATCTGGCCTGAAATAAAAAACGTATTAATAAATATTTTCGGAGAAAAAAAATCCGCATTGCAAATCTATGACGAATTGCGATGTGTTAAATTCAATAGTACCAGCGTTGAACTTTATACGCAAATTAAACAAATTTTGCGTAGATTGAACAACAAAATTAAAAACCAAACAAATGCAGCCGCTATAACTCAGGCTAATATCCTTACAGGATTACAAATTTTCAAAGAAAAATTACCAGAGCCAATGCATTCGGTAATTTTCAGCCATAATCCTGCTTCTCTTGAGAGTGCAATGGACATACTATATGAAGGAAATTATGCTGAATATAATCCCTTCAGCAATAATAATTTAAAAAATTTCTTTAGAAATAATAATAACTCTAATACCAATTTTAACTCTAATTTTAAACGAAATAGTAATTCTAATAATAACTTTAATAAATTGAACTCTAATAATACTAACAATAATAGAAATAACAACAATTTTAATGGTAATAAACTTAAAAATAATAGTAATGGTAATTTTAATAATAGAAATAATAATAATTTTAATTCAAACCGAAATTTTACTAATTGTAATTATAATAATTTTAACCGCAATCCAGTAAATTTAAATGGACACAACAGACCTCAAAACTATAATCAAAATAGTAATGTTGTACCTATGGAGGTTGATCTATCCTCAGTAAACCACAGGATAAATACCTTGGGTACTGAAATTCAAGCCAAAAATAGGCCTGTAAATCTTGAAAATTCGCAACGTGATATTGAAAATTTTCACTTAACTGCCTCGGAGCAGAGTATGCTCTCCCTTATATAAAATTGCAATCAAAAGGTAGACCCCTAAAATTCATTGTGGATACAGGAGCTACAATGAGTATAATTAATACCGGCATATGCAATTCTATTTTTAAATCTAAAATTAAATCTGTTAATATTAAAACGCTTCAAAATTCTTTTACCTGTAACACTAAAGTTACAATTGATTCTTTCCTAGAATCCGACTCACCTAATAAACTAGAATTTTTGGAAGTTAATTTTCATTTGATCATACTACAAAAACTGAGCTTTTGAAAGTTTTAAGAAAGTTCAACAAAGCCTTTTATCATGAAGGTGATGACCTACAGTGATGATACTACAGTGATCATTTGGATCATACTACAAAAACTGAGCTTTTGAAAGTTTTAAGAAAGTTCAACAAAGCCTTTTATCATGAAGGTGATGACCTCTCTTTCACCCATGAAATTAAACATAAAATCAGTACTAAAAATGAAATGCCAATTTATACCAAAATTTATAGATACCCTGAGGTACATAAACAAGAAGTCAATAAACAAATAGACGAAATGCTAAAACAAGGTATAATAAGGCATAGTGATTCACCATATTCAGCCCCCTTATGGGTTGTACCAAAAAAAATCGATGCTTCTGGAAAACAGAAATGGCGTATTGTCATAGACTATAGGAAACTTAATAACGTTACTATAGATGACAAATACCCAATTCCAAACATCGATGACATTCTTGATAAACTTGGTCGCTCAATGTATTTCACCACTGTCGATTTGGCAAAGGGTTTTCACCAAATTGAGATTGAGAAAAATGACATAAAAAAAACAGCCTTTAGCACAGTTAATGGTCACTATGAGTTCTTACGGATGCCATTCGGTCTTAAAAATGCTCCGTCGACTTTCCAGCGTTTAATGAACTCAGTCTTAAAAGAATTTATTTTCAAAAATTGTTTTGTATACCTTGATGACATTATCATTTTTAGTAATAGTCTTGAAGAACACCTTATCTTTTTACAAAAAATTTTAGAAAGACTTTCAAATGCTAATTTAAAAATTCAACTTGATAAAAGTGAATTTTTAAAACAAGAAACAGAGTTTCTTGGACACATTGTTTCTACTAAAGGCATTAAGCCAAATCCCAATAAAATAGAGGCAATCATTAAATTCCCCATACCCAGAACTCCAAAACAAATTAAGAGTTTTCTTGGTCTTCTGGGCTATTATAGAAAATTTATCAAGGATTTAGCAAAAATTGCAAAACCTATAACTTTGTGTTTAAAAAAAGGAAGACGTATTGATGTTAATGATTCTGATTATAAAGACGCTTTTAATAAGCTAAAATTATTAATTACTACTGACCCTATTCTCATATATCTTAATTTTTCAAAACTTTACTTTAACAACTGATGCAAGTGATTTTGCTATAGGTGCTGTATTATCGCAAGATAATCACCCTGTATGTTACGCTTCACGAACTCTAAACGAACATGAGTGTAAATATTCTGCAATTGAGAAAGAATTACTCGCGATTCTTTGGGCTACAAAATATTTGCGCCCATATCTTTTCGGTCGTAAATTTATTATACGAACTGACCACAAACCTTCACAATGGCTCCACAACTTAAAGGAACCAAATAGTAAACTACAAAGATGGAAAATTAAGTTGGAAGAGTTTAATTTTACCATTGAATATTTGAATGGAAAAGAAAATAAAGTAGCGGATGCTCTTTCACGTGTAGCAATTCATTTAAACGAAACTGCATTAAATAATTTAAATTCTAATCTAACCAATAAAATGGAAATCGATGAAATACGCTCAACTGATGCGACAATGCATTCAGCTAGCGAAGATAATTCAGATTATATCCCAATTTCATTCTCCCCACTGAATTTCTTTAAAACACAAATTATTATAGAAAATGGTGATTCTAATTCTCTAAATATTGAAAAAATTAACGGTAGAACACGAACGACAATTATCTGTACAAACCCAGATGAAAACTTCTTCATTAATATTTTTAAAGAACACATTCCAACAAAAGGAATTATAGGAATTATGATTGACAATATTACGATTTATAATACTTTTCTAAACCTAAAGTATTTTTCAAAAAATAAATGTTTAAAATTGAACAAATGTTCCTCACTTTTAAAAGATGTATTAAATAAAAGTGAGTTACATGAAAGAATATTAGACCAACATATCAAAACCAATCATAGAGGTATTAGTGATGTCTATTTAAACTTAAAACTCGAAATTTATTATCCAAAATTAAAAGTTGAAATACAGAAAGTAATAAACAATTGCCACATTTGTAATATTGCAAAATATGAACGCAATCCGTTAAAACTACCTTTTAAATTTTCTGAAACAGCTAATAAACCTTTACAAATTGTGCATATGGATACCTGGTTCCACAAAAAAGGTAAACCATATCTTACTTTAATCGATAAATTCACAAAACATGCACAAATAATTACCTTAAACTCACGAAATTGGAACGATCTTAAAACTGCTCTAATGCAGTATATTTCTTCTTGTGGTAAACCAAAAAAGATTGTTACTGACCAAGAAAAGGACTTTAAAAGTTTAAATTTCAAAAACTTTTTAGATAACGAGGGTATACAAATTCATTTTACAACTCCCAATAACAAAAGTAGTAATGCCGACATTGAACGTTTTCATAATACTCTGAATGAACATTTGACAATTCTTGAAGTTATAGAAAAAGAAGAAGGTACTTCACATGACGTTGATCCAAAAATTCAAATCGTTAAAATATACAACGAAACAATTCATTCAACAACGGGTGAAAGACCCATAGACTTCATTAACGGTAAAATAACTCCAGAAAAGTTTGATTCAATATTCGAAAGAATAAAAAAAACTAAAGTAAAACAATCAATAAATTAAATACTAACAGAAAACAAGGGAAACCTTCAAATTATTTAAAACTTAATAGAGTCACAAAACTTCAACCGTACCATAAAAAAGAGTCAATATTGTTGAGTCTAATGAAAATCATTTCAAAATTAATAAAGAAAACTTACCTCGATATAAAAGTCAATTCAAAAAGAAATTAAAATATCAAACATAATTTTATTTATTTTACTTTTATCTTTTTAGGAATGATAAAAATCGTAATTATGTTACTACTAACAACGCATGTTATAAGCAAATCCTCAAAAAATGTAAATCAAATCACTAACGGAAATGGTTACATACTTATCCGTGAATCTGAAATTAAAATAATACACAGTTACAAAAGAATTTTACATGTTATTGACCTTTTAAAATATGAAGAAACAATTAACAAATTAGAAATTAACATAATTAAATTGCATGAAAATACTAAAATATTTAACACTTTAAATCATAATTTAATAAAACTAAAATCAGAATTTCATAGTATTGTCCCTCACCACATAAGAAAACGAGGATTAATAAATTTTGCAGGCAATGCATTAAAGTTTTTAGCCGGTACTATGGATAATGAGGATAGAATAGAAATTGAAAATCATCTCTCGGTTATAGAGAAAAATAATGACAAAATAATTGAAAAATTAAATAATCAAGTTTCTATTAATAAACAAATTTCAGAGCAGATTGAAAATGTAACTTTACATATTAATTTAGCACAAGAAAATATAACTAATGTAATTAATAAATTCCAAAACAATATTAATCATAAAGATCAAGAACTTAAATTCTTTATTATACAATCAGAAATTAATGAAAATATTAATTTATTACATAAACAAATATCTGATATAAAAGATATAATTTTATCAAGTAAATTGGAAATTTTGTCAAAAGATATCCTTACAGAAGAAGAAATAATAAATTATAATATAAGCATTGAAATGTTACCTTATATAAAAAATTGTGTTTTGTTTAATAGTAGTACAATTATTTTTGTAATATCAATACCAAATTTTACTAAAGAAAATTGTTTTAAAACCATTTTAGAAAAAATACCTAATAAAAATAAATTTTTAGAACTAGATACTAATATTAATTAAATAATTACTTGCAAAGAAAATACTTTTAAATTTGTAAACAAAAAGGATATCTTAAAAAAAGATTTAATATCATTTAATGATAATTGTATATCAAATTTGTTGAACACAAATCAAATGCAGTGCAGTTTTCGCAAAAATTTGTCAATGGAAATAAAATCTTTATCTGATTCCATTGTAGTAACAAAAAATTTAAATGAAACTTTATTGTTCAATAATTGTGGAAAAGATCCACGACCAATTACAATTAAAGGTAATAATATAATAAAATTTCAAATTGTAAAATTTTAATCAATACCTTTCGTCAAGAAAACTTTGAAGAAGAATATTATAGTGACATAATACACCTTTTCGAACGCAGTATTAGTGTATTATAATCATTTCAATAACAACAAACATATCCAACAAATTAAATATGAAAATACTTGGAGATGGTATACAAGTTTAACAGTTGATATTATAACAATACTTGTAATAGCAATATTCATTTTTGTCGGTCTATTTGTTTCAATTTATTTTCGCAATAAAATTCCGAAAATCAATGTAGTATTAAAGAGTATTCGCCAGGAGTCGAAACTTAAGGAGGGAGGAGTTATATCATCTACATCAAATGATGTAAATCTAAATCCTCTAAATAACTATCCTCTGGAAATGTTACAATATTAAAATTTCTCCATATTAAAATTTCTTTCAAATTAAAAAATTCTTTAAGTAAAAATTCAAATAAAAATTAATAAATTTTTATTTGTTTGTTTTCTTTTGCTTTTATTATTCTAATTCTCAAATTTCAGTTTTTTTCTTACTAATTGGTCAAAGCAATGACCGACCTAATAATAAATTATTACACATAATTAAATCGTAGTACTTTCTTAATAATTTGTTATTTCGAAAACTGACCTTAATTAATATTATTTACCATACATAAAGTAATGACCGAACCACTTATAAAATTTGTTATCACTGCATTATTTGTTCTTTGTTATTTTTAGTTTGGAAATTGTATTATAATAAATTATTGAATTTAAACTAATTTTAATTTGCTTTGTAATATTTTTGGAAATTTGTAATAAATTATTAATTTTATGTATTTGGAAATCATGTAATTATGTATTTGAAAATTTCTTTAAAAAGAATGATTTTGGAAAATTGTAACCAGTTCATTCTTGACAACTAAAGAGTTGAAAACTCTAAAATAAATTGTTTTTTTTTTAATAAATTTTTTTTGTGGTTTTCTTAAAACTTACATCTTGAACAATTTAGTATATAAAAGCGAAAGTTTGTTTATTTGTTTGTTTGTATGTAGCGAATAGACTCCTAAACTGCCCAGCCGGTACGGAAAGAAATCGTGGACCAAAAATTTTGCTCAAACGGACCGCCAAGTTAGGGCTGTGGTGCAAGTATTTAAACTTTTTTGTTCTAAAATCGAAACACTTTGACCGATTGAATTGACTTTTAACAGTTTTGGAATTTGTTAACCCATGTCGGGCCGACGGTTGGTCAAAAAAAATTTTGGGTCCAAATCTTATCCGATTTTACGAAATTCTGCTTTCGCTAAAAAGAAAGCTCCAAAAGAAAATTTTATTGGGTTCTATTAACCCATTGCGGCCCAACAGCTTTTAATTATTTTTTTCAATACTTTACTCTAAATTAGAAACGGTTAGACCGATTGATTTCAAATTTTATATGCGTGAAGCAACTTAAAAATGGAGTTGAGTCTGTTAACAGTCGGTCCTACGATTGTTCAAAAAAAATTTTTGGAAGTAAATTACGTAAAATTTTTGAAAGTAGTTTGTACTGCTTTGATTACAGAAAGTTCCAAAATTACTCGAATAATCCTAGAAAAATCGTTTTAAAAAAATTGCTTTCATACATTTTAAAATTTACATGTGTAAACAGTGTGTAATTTTTGAGTTAACTTTTTGCAGTAACATTAACTTCAATCAAACCTCCATTGAAAGGCGCAGCAACGCGCACCGGTTATTAGCTAGTTTTTAAATAAACTTTTTTAGTAAAAAGCAATTTGGTTGTACCGGTGCGTCAACAGATGTGAAATACTTTTCGGAAATTTAGGATAGTATGCATAGTAAAAAAATACTGACGCTTCTTCTATTATACAACTAACCGTGTTTAATTTTTATCCTTTTAATATAATTGGTTTTGAATAAATTCATATTGGTGCAAAGATATTGTATGGCAGTCCCCCAAAAATGAAGCCGTAACGTTTTGAAAATTCTCATAGGTTAATGATCTATCATATAACTAACCGTGTATAATTTTCAACTCCTGGTATAATTACTTTTTAAGGAATAAAAATTTAGAATTTTACGCATCTTTTAAATTACCTATATGAAATAGTAACTCGATAAATACATAAAACAACAATAATAAAACAAAACAATAAAACAAAAAAGATACAAGATGTACTGCAAAATTTCAAATTTTTTTATGAAAATCTTGGAGTTAAAAAAGTTAGTTATTCCAGAGCTACCCGAAGTTGCTGTCCGATCTTAACCAAAACAAGTAAAGAAACAGTCAGTCGGTGCAACCGACTTAGAAATACCCTACACCTATTTGGTTCAAATGTAATGGGAAGTCCATAAGTCATTTTAAAACCATAAAAGCTGTTATTAGTTTGATCGTAAAACGTAGCTAACCAAATTAACTTTATAATACTAAAAATATTTTCTAATTACTCTTCTAATTTATTTACAAATTCTTACTATTTTATCTACTTAAAAATATTAAAAAACAAAAAGACTTGAAATAAATGAAAATATATTTAATTAAATTCAATTACTAAAGTGAAAAAATTTGAGTTATTAAATTTTGTGATAAAAAGATAATCCAAGCATAATATATTTAATAATTAAAATTGTTCAATATTACAACAATTTTAAATTGATAGTTTATGTAACGCAAAATATGCGATAAATCTATTTCTAAAATATAATTACAAATTTAAAACTTTTCTTATAGTTCATTTAAATATTACAATAAATGTTACATAAATGCAGCAAGTACCTTTGAATATAGCTTAAGTATTATACACAATGTCTTAATTATATATCACCTATGGTTTTTAATTTATAAAATATTATACTAAATATGTTTTATGGTAAAATTCTTAGCCTTTCAAAAATATAAAACTGTTAAATAAAAAGGAAATAGGAAAGAAACCTCGTGTATCAAATATAAATCTTCTATTTTCATGAATTTCGAAGATAAGCTTTTTAATTTTGGGATTTCTTAGGAGGCACCTGAACCACGACTACAATTAAGTCTAAATTTCGGGGACACATAGGAAATAGGAAATATATTCTTTGGCTTTGTAATTATGCTCGTTTGGCCTCAGATCGATCAAAAGCTTCTAGAATCCGAACTCATTATTTGAACTCGACCAGAACCAATTCCCATAGTACTTTCATTCCTAGTAACCTAGAGTTTAAATTTCATCAAAATAGCGACATTATTTTTTGAGCTATGCTGTTTTTAAGATATATGTTCTTTAGCCTTTGAACTTTTCAAAGGTTCCAGAACTCGAAACCATGGTACGATTTTGCCCATATGCAGTCGCAGTCATACTTTCAATACTAGTTAACTCTCATACACAATTGGAACGTTCTATCTTAATTTTAAGTTACTATTTTCATTATTTTCGATGAAAATTAGAGGAACCGCACAGGAAATAGTAAAGAGCACCTATGTGCCAAATTTGAAACTTCTAAATAAAAAGGTCTTTGGAACTGTCTGGCTGGTCCTTAACCCACTACTACAATTGGTCCCAAATTTCAAGGACAATTAGGAAATAGAAAGAAACACCCTGATACCAAATTTGGAGATTCTATCTTCATTCGTTTTGGAATTATGCTTGTTTGGCCTAAATTCGATCAAAAATTTCTAAGTTTCGAACCAATTGTCCATTCCCCTCCGTACGCAATCATCGCCGTATTTTCATTATAAGTACCCTACAACACAAATTTTATAAAGATAGCATCATTATTTGTTGAGTTATCATGATTTATTATATATGTTCGTTAGCCCTTACAACGATTAAAAGGTCCAGAATCTGAACCCTTGGGTCGATTTCGTCCATTTGCAATCCCCGCCGTACTTTTAGTCCTAGTAACCTACAGTTAAAATTTCATCAAGATAGCTCCATTATTTTTTGAGTTTTCGTGCCTACGGACGGACGGATGGACGGACATGGCTATATCGACTCAGGAAGCCACAATGATCACAAATATATATACTTTTCCATATCTAGCTCGCTTCCTTTAGGTGGTTACAAACACCATACTAAAGTTAATATACCCCTTTACCTATTCTTTGGTGTAGGGTATAAAAATAGGGAACCTAGAAATTGGTTGAAAAATATTTTGTGAAAATTTCAAAACTGTAGCTCCTTTAGTTTAAAATTTATCGTGCTGACACACGGACACACGGACAGGCACACATTACTAGATCGACTTATTTTTCGATTCTGAGCCGATTCGTACCCTTGACACTATATCTAGCTCGTCTAGCTCGATGCGTTACAAAGGGAGGAGCACTTTTAATATACCTGATCTTAATATGTATGCACGGGAATAAGGAGGAGAAAATCATTTGAGTTATTTAAAAGGCTAAATCTAGTTCTTAAAAAGTTCTTTAAAAGTGGGAAACACATATTCATGGCTAAATCTAGTTCTTAAAAAGTTCTTTAAAAGTGGGAAACACATATTCATTAGGTTTTTGTCTACTTATCAATTACGTATAAATAATTACATTTTGTGAATATTCGAAATCAGAATCAACAATGTCTTCCGTCATGTTATATGTTTTTAGCACGTAGTTTTGCCAAATCATATTAAACAATGCAATGAAGTGCAACGTTTTCTCAAGAATATAAAAATTTGGTTATTTGAACATGATCACAATCAAGTATATAATATAATACAAACATTACAATAATTGCCTCTATTAATTTGTTCTTGTATACTTGTATTTGTTATACCCTACACCTATAGAATAGGTAAAGGGGTATATTAACTTTGGTATGGTGTTTGTAACCACCTAAAGGAAGCGAGCTAGATATGGAAAAGTATATATATTTGTGATCAGCGTGACCTCCTGAGTCGATATAGACATGTCCGTCCGTCCGTCCGTAGGTACGATAATTCAAAAAATAATGGAGCTATCTTGATGACATTTTAACTGTAGGTTACTAGGACTGAAAGTACTGGATTGCATATGGGCGAAATCAGCCCATGGGCTCGGGTTCTGGACCTTTTAATCGATCGAAGGGCTAACTAACATATATAAAAAATCACGATAACTCAACAACTAATGACGATATCTTCATCAAATTTGTGCTGTAGGTTACTCGTAATGAAACTACTTCGGTGATTGCGTAAGTTTAGGATTTGCTATGGGTTCGGAACCTAGAACTTTTTGATCGAAATTAGGCCAAACGAGCATAATTCCGAAACCAGTGAAGATAGAACCTCCAAATTTAGTATCAGGGTGTACCTTCCTATTTCCTAAGTGTCTTGGAAATTTGGGCCCCATTGGAGTAGTGGGTCGGGGACCAGCCTCACATTTCCAAAGACATATCTTTAAAATTAATAAAGATACAAATTGAAAAAATGTAGAAGCTTCAAATTTGGCACAAAGGTGTTCTTCATTATCTCTTGCGTGTCCCCTTATTTGGGATCAATTGGAGTTCAGTACCCCTCTTAGACCTCCCAAGTTTTAAAAGCTAAAAATCGAAATTACTAAAACGAGTAACTTAAAATTAAGATAGAACGTTCAAATTGTGTACAAGGGTTAACATCGACAGGTTACATAACAGGTTACTAGGACTATAAGTACCGCACGGACTGTATAAGGGCAAAATAAGCCCAAGGGTTCGGATTCTGGACCTTTTACTCGGTTTATAACATATGGAAACATATATAAAAAGTCACGATAACTCAACAACTAATGACGCTATCTTCAAGAAATTTGTGCTGTAGGTTATTGGTAATTAAACTACGGCGGCGATTGCGTACGGTGAGAATTGGACAATGGGTTCGGAACTTAGAACTTTTCGATCGAATTTAGGCCAAACTAGCATAATTCCGTAACCAATGAAGATAGAACCTCCAAATTTGGTATTAGAGTGTCGCTTTTGATCTCCTTAGTCTCCTTGAAATTTGAGCCCAATTGGAGTAGTGCGTGGGGATCAGCCACTCAGTTCCGAGGACCTTAGATCATATTTTCGAAATTAATAAAGATAGTAACTTGAAACAAATGTACAAGCTTCAAATTAGGCAAATAGGTGTTCTTTACTATTTCCTGCGTGTCCCTCTAATTTTGGAACAATTGGAGTGGTGGTTCAGTAACTCTCTTAGACCCCCCAATGTGTAAAGGTTTATCTACGACATTAATAGAACTAGTAACTTAAAATTAAGATAACACGTTCCAATTGTGTACCAGAAAGAGTTAACTAGTATCGACAGTATGACGGAGACTGCATATTGGCGAAATCGTACCATGGTTTCGGGCTCTTGAACCCTTGAAAAGTTCAGGGGCGAACAAACGTATAAAAACACCATTACTCAAAAAATAATGCCGCTATTTTGATGAAATTTAAAGTTTGAAAGTACCATCCGAATTGGTTGTGGTCGAGTTTAATTTCGAAGCCAAAGAATATTTTTCCTATTTTCTATGTGTCCCCGAAATTTAGACTTAATTTTAGTTGTTTAGCTATGTTCAAAGGTACTTGCTGCATTTATGTAAAATTTATTTTTATATTTAAATGAGTTATATGAAAAGGTCTAAATTTGTAATTGTATTTTAGAAATACATTTATTGCATATTTTTCATTTATAAGCTTTTCTATTAGGTATATAAACTAACCATTTAAAATAATTGCAATTTTGAAAAATTTGGATTATTAAATATATTATGCTTTGATTATCTTTTTATCACAAAATTTAATAATTAGAATTTTTTCATTTTGTAATTGAATTGGAATAAATATATTTTCATTTATTTCAAGTTTTTTTGTTTTTTAATATTTTTAAATAGATAAATTAGTAAGAATTTGTAATATTTTTTAATAGATAGTGGAATTAGAAAATGTTTTTAGTATTATAAAGTTAGTTTGGTTAGCTATGTCTTACGATCAAATTAATAACAGCTTTTATGATGTTAAAATGACTTATGGATATGTCCTTAAATTTGAACCAAATAGGTGTAGAGTATTTCTAATTCGATTTCACCGACTGACTGTTTCTTTACTTGTTTTTTTTTTATTTTAATATTTTTTATTGTTGTCTTTTTTGTATTACCTATATTAGAATTTAAAAAAAAATTTTTATTAGAATTATAATATATTAATTGTTAGATAAAAATTTTATTGTTAAAAAACAAAGAAAAACTGGTAGAAAAATAAGGTTTTTTAAATTATTTATGGTAAATTATGGCATTTAAATTATAAATGACAAATTCTTAAAGAAGAAATCGAGTATATTGGTTACCATATCAGAAATAAGTACATATCTCCGTCGGTACTGAAAACTAAAGCTGTCATCAATTTTCCGGTGCCTACAACAAACAAGCAAATGCTAAGTTTTCTGGGCCTACCTAGCTATTTCTAAAAGTTCATCCAAAATTTTGCAACTAAAGCCAAGCCTTTAAATCACTTACTAAAAAAAAATAGTCTACAATTCAAGAAATTAAACATATTCTTGTTACAAAATCTGCATTAAAATTATTCGAATATGGAGTTGCATACCGATGCCTCTAAAGAAAGCTATGGAGCAAATTTACTGCCATGAAGCCAAGAAAATATAGTGCTTCATCCAATGCACTATCGAAGTAAGAAAACTACTGAAGCTGGGAAAAACTATTGTAGTTACGAATTAAAGGTAGAAACTGTCAAAATATTAAGAGTCTACTTACTGGGACAAAAATTTAAACTGGTGACTGACTGTAAGGTTTTCGAGTGCACGTTAAAAAAAAAGAGACTCAGCGACTAGGATTACCAGATGGGCATTGCTTCCGTAAGAGTAGGATTTTATCGTGGAACACATATGTAGAAATCAGATAATGATGCTTTAGTTCTACGTCGCCAACCAATTGCAATGAATATTAATTTTACCAATTATGGGTTCTTAAAAAAAACAAAAGAATCGTATGAAAAATATTGCTGAAACATTTGGAAACCCAAGAAGATATTGTTGCTGACCTTGGATGAGTCTTCATATCCAACAGGTTCCGCGAATATTGAAGTGATCTTGATATTAATCTATTTATTTATTTATTTATTTAGTATTTTAAATACTATTAAACGACAATGTTTTTTATACAACATTTTTATAAAATATTTTACTTTGATTTGATCATAAAGTTATATTAAAAAATCAAAACTCAAAATGTAATTTATTTCAAAAAAAGAAAGAAAGTGTTAAATATATAAGAGAAATAAAAAAATACAATATGTAGAAAAATAAAAAATAGAATTGAATATATACAAAAATTATTAATTTAAAAGATTTTAATTTACTTAAACTTTAATTTTCTTTAATGTACTTAATTGTTTTTAATTTAAATTTTTTAAAGTTATTTTCATTTTTAATATCGTTGAGCAGCTCGTTGAACATTTTCAACCCTTCGTATAATATTGTTTTCTTTGCTTTTTCATTGCGGAAAAAATCCAAGCGAAAATTAAAAATATTCCTAAGGTAGTAATTCTGCACATCTTGTACGTATAACAATTTAGAGTAAAGATAGTTTGGTAAATTAAAATTTAACACGTTCAATTTGTAACGTTCTCGTATATTTAACCACTTCAGCGTTGTGAGCATGTAGTTAATCGATGTATATCTGCTACATTTCAAAATTATACGCATTCCACGATTTTGAAGCTTTTGTAGCCTTTCTAAAATTAAATTGGATGAGAACCCAATAACGGTTGAGCAATACTCGAAATGTGGCTTTACCATCGTGTTAAAAATATTTATTGCACTGCATAAAGAAAGTTTATTTCTAATCCGATACATAAATGATAGTTTTTTTGCGATTTTTTTGCACATGAAGTCAATATGTTTGGTAATATTTAACTTTCTGTCAATAATTAAACCTAAATATTTTATTTCATCGACCGTTTCCAAAATTGTACCATCGATTGAAATAGAATTATTTAAGACACCATTAAACACCATTGCCTTAGTTTTCTGAATATTTAGGCTCAGTTTATTTTCTTTAAACCAGCTATTGATGTTACTTAAATCTGCGTTTATTTTATTAACACATTGATTAACATTTTCATCCTCTATATAAATTAATGCGTCGTCAGCAAAAAGTACTATTTTACCAAACTCACCCACTTTTTCTATGTCGTTAATAAATAATAAAAACAATAAGACTCCTAAAATGGTTCCTTGTGGAACCCCTGTGGGAACTTTTTTAGATTCAGAGAAATGATTTTTAAATTTTGTTCTCTGAGTTCTATTATTTATATATGAATCAAACCATTTATATTCTTTTGCTCGTATTCCATATTTTTCAAGTTTTTTCATTAAAATATTTTTGTCTACTGTTTCAAATGCTCGTTTGAGATCAACAAATACTGCAATTATGGTTTTTTTGTTATGTATGGAGACTTTCCAATTGCTCACTACCAGATTTAATAATGTTTCACAACTGTGATTTTTGCGGAAACCTGACTGATTTTCAGAGATTAGTTGATGTTTTTCTAAAAAATTTTCTAATTGTATATTCACTACTTTCTCTAAAATTTTTGCCTCGCATGCGATCAAATTTATCGGTCGAAATTCATTACATTTTATAGTATTTTTAACCTTTTCTATTGGGATTACTGTTGTTTCCTTCCAATTTTCAGGGTATTTACCTGTAGCTAGTGAGTCGTTAATTATATCTAATAGATTTTCTCTAATGATATCAAAATTATCTAAAATTATTCTATTATTTATAAAATTTACATCTCTTTTATTATTCATGCTTTTAATAATGCATTTTAATTTACTTAAGGTTATTAATTCAAATGAAAACGCATTTTCATTTCTATTTACTAAATTTTTAAATTCAATATTTGGAATATTTGCATTAATTTCAATTATGCTATCAATAAAAAATTCATTAAATTTATTTGCTATGGTTACCTTATCGACATATTTCCTATTATTAAATTCAATTTCATTTACCTCGCTAAACGTGTTACTCTTTAAAACATACGATTTTATTATTTTCCACATTGATTTTTGATCATTAGCGTTCGTAACTTTATTAATTAGAAATTTATTTTTTTCATTTTCAAGCTTTTTTTTATAATTATTCCTTAGTTGCCTATACCTTTCCCAATCTAGCCCAGTATTTGACCATTTAACTTTTCGGTATTGAACTATTTTATTATGCTTCATATCCCTTAATTCATTTGAAAACCACATATTATTTCTGTTATTTATATGCTTCGTTGTAATAAAATTGCTTGCTATTTTTGACAAACTTTCACTAAAGATGCTCGCTTTTTTATCGCATGATCCAAAATGTAGCATAGATAGTGGGCTTCAAATAATACTATTTCTAAATGTAATTTTATTATATTTTAAAAATTTTTTACTTTTAACTTCATCGTTTAAGCTATGCAGTACTTCAATTTCGACCATAATACTTTCGTGATCACTTACTTTTAACGAATTATCAATTTTTGTTGTGATTTTATTGGGATTATTTGTAATTATAAAATCTATTAGTGTACTGCTGTTCATGGTAATTCTAGTTGGTTGATTTAGCATTTGCTTGAATCCTGCATCACTTATTATTTCTACCATTTTTATTTTCTTTGAAGAATTATTCAACCAATCAATATTAAAATTACCAACAATTAATACATCATAAATTAATTCGGTCAATTCATCCATTATTCTACTAAAACTATCATAAAATTCATTTAAAGTGTATGCCTGATTAGGCGATTTATATACTATGACTAGGTAAATTACTATTGATTTCATATATACTGATAAAATTAAACACCACAAATTTAATCCAATACACATTTTTTTAATAACTTCATAATTCCAAGACATGCTTACATAACATAAAACACCACCTGTATGTCTTGAGTTTGAGTCAACTCTTATTATATTATAGCCATCTATTTGTACTAAGTTATCTTCATCTTCTTCGATTAGATGCGTTTCTGTCAAACAAATAAACTCAAAAAATTTATTTTCAATTATACATTCTAATTCATTAAAATTATTTATTACTCCTTGTACGTTTAAGTATAGCAGTTTTGCATTATTAATACTCTTTTCTTCATATATTGGTTGCTAGAATATTTTTTTCCTTTCTAATTCAATTTTTTTCTTATACACATTACAGTTTTTATCTAGGGCATTATGATTTGTATCTAGATTAAGACTATTTTCTATGTTCACATTTACACAATTACAACATTTTAGTTCATTTGGATTACATTTATGACCCTTTACATATTCATTTGCACAATTAGCACATATTTTATTTTTGGCGTACATTTTGCCGCTTCATGACCAAACCCCATACATTTATAACATCTTTTAACAAAAATACTATGCATTATTTTACAAATATCCCAGCCAATTTTAACTTTTCCCACTTTCATAATTTTATTAAAAGAATCTAAATCTACTTCTATAACTGCAACATATGGGTTAAACTTAAATTTATTTTTATAAAAAACTTTTACTTCTACTTCAGGGTTTTTTAGTATTTCATTTTGGTTCTTAAGTTTTTTAATTAATTCATCTTTATTCATTTCTTCAGAAATGCCTAGAATTTTTATTCTTGGTTTTCTACCATTATTAACTTTAATTTCATATGAGTCTTTCATTTTTTCTTCAGCCAATTTTTTTAGTTTTTATATAGATTCCTGATTTTCACATGAAAATGCTATTGATGTTACTTAAATCTGCGTTTATTTTATTAACACATTGATTAACATTTTCATCCTCTATATAAATTAATGCGTCGTCAGCAAAAAGTACTATTTTACCAAACTCACCCACTTTTTCTATGTCGTTAATAAATAATAAAAACAATAAGACTCCTAAAATGGTTCCTTGTGGAACCCCTGTGGGAACTTTTTTAGATTCAGAGAAATGATTTTTAAATTTTGTTCTCTGAGTTCTATTATTTATATATGAATCAAACCATTTATATTCTTTTGCTCGTATTCCATATTTTTCAAGTTTTTTCATTAAAATATTTTTGTCTACTGTTTCAAATGCTCGTTTGAGATCAACAAATACTGCAATTATGGTTTTTTTGTTATGTATGGAGACTTTCCAATTGCTCACTACCAGATTTAATAATGTTTCACAACTGTGATTTTTGCGGAAACCTGACTGGTTTTCAGAGATTAGTTGATGTTTTTCTAAAAAATTTTCTAATTGTATATTCACTACTTTCTCTAAAATTTTTGCCTCGCATGCGATCAAATTTATCGGTCGAAATTCATTACATTTTATAGTATTTTTAACCTTTTCTATTGGGATTACTGTTGTTTCCTTCCAATTTTCAGGGTATTTACCTGTAGCTAGTGAGTCGTTAATTATATCTAATAGATTTTCTCTAATGATATCAAAATTATCTAAAATTATTCTATTATTTATAAAATTTACATCTCTTTTATTATTCATGCTTTTAATAATGCATTTTAATTTACTTAAGGTTATTAATTCAAATGAAAACGCATTTTCATTTCTATTTACTAAATTTTTAAATTCAATATTTGGAATATTTGCATTAATTTCAATTATGCTATCAATAAAAAATTCATTAAATTTATTTGCTATGGTTACCTTATCGACATATTTCCTATTATTAAATTCAATTTCATTTACCTCGCTAAACGTGTTACTCTTTAAAACATACGATTTTATTATTTTCCACATTGATTTTTGATCATTAGCGTTCGTAACTTTATTAATTAGAAATTTATTTTTTTCATTTTCAAGCTTTTTTTTATAATTATTCCTTAGTTGCCTATACCTTTCCCAATCTAGCCCAGTATTTGACCATTTAACTTTTCGGTATTGAACTATTTTATTATGCTTCATATCCCTTAATTCATTTGAAAACCACATATTATTTCTGTTATTTATATGCTTCGTTGTAATAAAATTGCTTGCTATTTTTGACAAACTTTCACTAAAGATGCTCGCTTTTTTATCGCATGATCCAAAATGTAGCATAAATAGTGGGCTTCAAATAATACTATTTCTAAATGTAATTTTATTATATTTTAAAAATTTTTTACTTTTAACTTCATCGTTTAAGCTATGCAGTACTTCAATTTCGACCATAATACTTTCGTGATCACTTACTTTTAACGAATTATCAATTTTTGTTGTGATTTTATTGGGATTATTTGTAATTATAAAATCTATTAGTGTACTGCTGTTCATGGTAATTCTAGTTGGTTGATTTAGCATTTGCTTGAATCCTGCATCACTTATTATTTCTACCATTTTTATTTTCTTTGAAGAATTATTCAACCAATCAATATTAAAATCACCAACAATTAATACATCATAAATTAATTCGGTCAATTCATCCATTATTCTACTAAAACTATCATAAAATTCATTTAAAGTGTATGCCTGATTAGGCGATTTATATACTATGACTAGGTAAATTACTATTGATTTCATATATACTGATAAAATTAAACACCACAAATTTAATCCAATACACATTTTTTTAATAACTTCATAATTCCAAGACATGCTTACATAACATAAAACACCACCTGTATGTCTTGAGTTTGAGTCAACTCTTATTATATTATAGCCATCTATTTGTACTAAGTTATCTTCATCTTCTTCGATTAGATGCGTTTCTGTCAAACAAATAAACTCAAAAAATTTATTTTCAATTATACATTCTAATTCATTAAAATTATTTATTACTCCTTGTACGTTTAAGTATAGCAGTTTTGCATTATTAATACTCTTTTCTTCATATATTGGTTGCTAGAATATTTTTTTCCTTTCTAATTCAATTTTTTTCTTATACACATTACAGTTTTTATCTAGGGCATTATGATTTGTATCTAGATTAAGACTATTTTCTATGTTCACATTTACACAATTACAACATTTTAGTTCATTTGGATTACATTTATGACCCTTTACATATTCATTTGCACAATTAGCACATATTTTATTTTTGGCGTACATTTTGCCGCTTCATGACCAAACCCCATACATTTATAACATCTTTTAACAAAAATACTATGCATTATTTTACAAATATCCCAGCCAATTTTAACTTTTCCCACTTTCATAATTTTATTAAAAGAATCTAAATCTACTTCTATAACTGCAACATATGGGTTAAACTTAAATTTATTTTTATAAAAAACTTTTACTTCTACTTCAGGGTTTTTTAGTATTCATTTTGGTTCTTAAGTTTTTTAATTAATTCATCTTTATTCATTTCTTCAGAAATGCCTAGAATTTTTATTCTTGGTTTTCTACCATTATTAACTTTAATTTCATATGAGTCTTTCATTTTTTCTTCAGCCAATTTTTTTAGTTTTTATATAGATTCCTGATTTTCACATGAAACTACTACAATACCATTTTTTGCATTAACTAAAGAAGACACAGCTAATTCATTCTCTACAATATTTAGATTATTTTCTATATCCGTCTTAGTTTTTTTATTATCTTGCACAATTTTTGGTTTTATAATTAAATTTGGTAATTATTTTGCAATTTCTGCATAAGATGTTGTTTTCATATTATTATTGTTACATACCTTTTCAATGTGATTGACAATTTCTTTATCGCTCTCATTTATTTCTTTAAAATTTTGCTTTATCTCATTCCAATTACTTTTTTGCTCACTAATACAATTTTTGATTTCATCGATACTTTCTTCCATAGCTTCAACATGCACTTCAATAGATTTTATTTTATTATATCTATCTTTGCACTCTTCACACATTAAAAAAATATATTTATTGGTTTCTAAGTTGATAAACCAATACACTTTATGTGAAATGACATATTGCATCCACCGCTGCACATAATAGAATCATTTTTTGAGCGAGAGAAATTATCGCCGCACTTGATACAGTTTTCTTTCATTATTTGTTATTGTTATTGTATATATTCACTTTAGCAATATTTTTCTTTTTTTTTTTACATGATATTTAAGAATGATTATTATAATTTCTTCAAAAGAAGAGAAAGATGAGAGTTATTTTAAACTATACAGTTAAAAAAAAATTTTTTTTTTTATGAGTTTTTACTTTTTATGATCTTAGTACTTTTAACAATTTGAATTTTTATTTATTAAAAAAAATTACTATTTTAGCCTTTTAAATCAAATTAGAAATTTAATTTTTATAAAAAATATACCACAAATTCTAAATTATTAAAATTTATGATTAAAAAATCAAAGATTATTTTATATAATTTTTTTTATTCACAGGTAAATTATATCAACTATCTCTTTTAAGATAGTAACTACTCTTAACTACCTAATCTTATACTAATCATAGTAGGGTTACCAAGAGGAAATGGTCAAATCGAAAAACTACATTTAACCACCATTAGCGCTTTGACCAAGTTATTTTTAAATGAGCCTGAGAAGTGGTATCGCTTTGTTAAACCTCTCGAACTAATGATAATTCTACTTTTCAGAGATCAATACAGACTACACCATTTGAGTTATTAGTAGTTATGTTATGCGTAGATTGAGTTATGCGTACAAAAGAAGACAATAGAATTTTAGAAGTTATAGAAGAAGAATGGAGAAAAATATTTCAAGACAAAAGGGAAGAAATAATATAACAGACGAAAAAAGATAAAATGACTATACAAGAAGAAAATCGAAAATCATTCAACAAGAGAAAGAAAGAAGCTAAAATTTACAGAGTGGGAGATTCAGATGCTATTGAGCGTGTCTAGTTTGGAACGGGATCGAAAAATAGACCAAAATTTCTAGGCCCATAAAGAACCATAGCTATTAAAGGGTTCAATCGTTATAACGTTAAGAAAGAGGGGAACACTGAAGATGCACAGTTAACTGAAAGTATTACCGACAAGATAAAAATCTGGCCCAAAAACAACGTGGGTGAAAAAGTTTACGAAACAGAAAATGAGGAAGAGCAAAACAGAGGAGAATGAAAATTATGATCTTGAATCATCAAGGTCTCATGAACAGTAAGAAAAGGCCGAATGTGGGAACTAGTATTGTAAACATACCTTATCAATAATTCATAACGTTAACACTGTTAACTAACTATGAGATTACCCCCGGATGAAATCTATGTGATGAAGTCTGGAGTTGGCTTTAAAAGGTTTAGAAGTTTTGTTCCTAAATAAAACACTGTCGTTTTCACAAAAATATCTGGGAAACCAAGTTTTCTCAGCTTTAACAGTATTATAGGATGTAGTAAAACATCAAAAGCTACAATCTTGTTTCTTTTTTTTCTTCATTGGTTTAGTTTATTTAGTTGTTCCTAAATAAAACACTGTCGTTTTCACAAAAATATCTGGGAAACCAAGTTTTCTCAGCTTTAACAGTATTATAGGATGTAGTAAAACATCAAAAGCTACAATCTTGTTTCTTTTTTTTCTTCATTGGTTTAGTTAAAAGACTATTTTGTACAATATATTCATACATATGTTATTCAAACATAAATATATGCATAACAAATTATCTAATACAAAAATATAATAAATGAACTCATGTAATTGAAAATTTTTCAGAAAATGTGCAGAATTACTACCTTGGGAATATGTCCAACTTTCGATTCGAAATAATTTCAAACCTGCATATAATAATGTATTTTTCAAATTTTCATTTCTAAAAAAAATTAGACGAATATTGAAAATATTTCTTAAAAAGTAATTTTGAACATCACCGACATAAATTAATCTATTACTTAAATAACTAGATGTTAAGTAATTTTTTATTTTAAAAACAAACAATAAAACATTCACTTTTAATCTTTGATTAACTGTTTGCCATTTTAACGTATCAAGCATAAATAAGATCGGAGTATATCTGTTGCATTTTAAAATTATTCTCATTCCTCTATTTAATAACTTTTGCAATCTAGCTATAAGTATTAAATTTGGTAAAAAAGCTATGAGTGTAGAATAAAATTTAAAGTACGGTTAAATCATGGCATTAACAATCCTATTTGCTCTGATAACTGATAATTGATTTCTGATCTTAGAAAAATCATATAAATTTTTTTACATATATAACTAACATGGCTTTTAAAATTAAGTTTATTATTAATTAAAAATCCTAAATATTATATTTCATTAACTACTTCAATAATTATATTATTATTATTATTATAAACCAAATTATTATTTTAATCAGCAATTATTGACCATTTCTCAATAAGATCAACACAATCTAATAACATTTTTGGACATACTAAATTCACGACTTTTTTGATTTTCATAGATTTAAGGATATTCCTAAGATCACTTACGTTATTTGATTTAAATTTAAACGAGGAAGATTATGGTTGCCCTTGTCAACTTTTAGATACCCGTGCATACCCACTATGATGTATACAATAAAATAAACCGAAAGCTATTATATATATTACAAAATTTAAAAAAGTAAAATAGTTAAAAAAAATTTACCTAATCATCCAAATTTACCTAAAATGTTTGCTTAAAAAAAAAAAAAATAAACAAAAACTTAAAAAAAAAAAAATTTCAATACATTATCCTATAATTTTTGGTTAAAAAAAAAAAAAACAATAAAACAAAAAAAAAATTCGCACATCCTAAAAGTTAATCCTAGTGATGTCCAACTTTGCCAAGTTACTTGCCCTATTACTTTACATGCCCAATTTTAATTTTAACCTCGTAGATTCATTAGATTCATAGATATTGAAGAAATTCATATTTGTGCAAAGAAGTTGAATTGCAGCCTCCCGAAACTAGGACCTTAACATTTAAACTTCATATAAGTGCTCGATTCATTATATAACTAACTGTGTGCAATTGACATCCTCGTAGTATAATTAGTTTTGAATAAATTCATATTGGTGCAAAGAAGTTGTATGGCAGCCCCCCGAAAATGAAGCCGAAACATTTTGAAGCTTCATATAAGTACCGGATTCATTATAAAACTAACCGTGTGTAATTTTCATTCTCGTAGTATAATTAGTTTTGAAGAAATTCATTTTGGTGCAAAAAAATTGTATGGCAGCTCCCCGAAGTCTTGGTCCGAATTTAACCAAACATAATGGGAATGTATTGGGACCTATAAATTGTCTAAAAATAACTTTGAGTGAATTTCAAAACTCTAGCCCTTTTAGTTTTTGAGTTATCATTTGATAAAATCCAAATACTATATAAGGCTTGAGTTTTATAACATAAAAACAGATATAATCATAACTCAAACCTTGCATTTTGTTTTCTGTTGTATATACCAGCATATATTATGCAGAGACATTCAATTTAAAATAACTTTGAATTTCAGATTTAATATTATATTTTAGTTTTTGGACTTGCATAATTGAGAGCAAATTGCTAAAATATAATATTTGTTATATTAATATTGTATCTTGCTATATCGTACCCCTAAACGGAAAATTAGGCAGAATTGCCAGTTATTATGCGATATCCTTCTCGAAGTTGAACGTTTGAAGGAACTCTCTGCATTATATATTTGGTGAGCATCTTAGTATGCTCATATTTATATGATAAGAAAGTGATAGGGACTGACCCATACTGGACTTATTATTTTAACAGAAATAACGGCAATTTTATTACAATTCAACATTGTTGCGTATATTTATGGATGCGATATAACTGCAAAAGTATGAAAAATTTTATTAATTTATTTAATACAATATCATCCCCACTCAAAAATGATAAAAAATACAAAGAATGTTTCAGCCAATTTTTTTACAAAATGTGACCAAACACTGTAAAAAACAAGTAAAGCAACAGTCAGTCGGTGCAACCGACTTAGAAATACCCTACACCTATTTGGTTCAAATTTAAGGACATATTCATGACCTTTTTTTGGGTCATTTTAACACCATAAAAGCTGTTATTAATTTGATCGTAAGACATAGCTAACCAAATTAACTTTATAATACTAAAAACATTTTCTAATTACACTATCTATTAAAAAATATTACAAATTCTTACTAATTTTTAATATTTTTTAAAAAACAAACAAACTTGAAATAAATGAAAATATATTTATTCCAATTCAATTACAAAATGAAAAAATTCTAATTATTAAATTTTGTGATAAAAAGATAATCAAAGCATAATATATTTAATAATCCAAATTTTTAAAAATTGCAATTATTTTAAATGGTTAGTTATATACCTAATAGAAACGCTTATAAACGCAAAATATGCAATAAATGTATTTCTAAAATACAATTACAAATTTAGACCTTTTCATATAATTCATTTAAATATAAAAATAAATTTTATATAAAAGCTGCAAGTACCTTTGAACATAGCTGAACCACTACAATTAAGTCTAGATTTCGGAGACACATAGGACATAGGAAATATATTTTTGGGACATAGGAAATATATCTTTGGCTTCGAAATTAAACTCGACCACAACCAATTCCCATGGTACTTTCATTACTAGTAACCTAGTGTTAAATTTCATCAAAATACCGGCATTATTTTTTGAGTTATGGTGTTTTTAAGATATACGTTTGTTAGTCCTTGAACTTTTCAAGGCTTCCAGAACCCGAAATGATAATACGATTTTGCCCAGTCTCGTCATACTTTCAATACTAGTTAACCCTTGTACACAATTGGAACGTTCTATCTTAATTTTAAGTTACTAGTTTTATTAATTTCGATGATAAGCTTTTACACAATAGGGGGTCTAAGAGAGGTTCTGAACCACCACTCCAAATGATCCCAAATTAGGGGGGCACGCAAGATATATTGAAGAACACCCTGGGCTAAATTTGAAGCTTCTACATTTGTTTCAAGTTACTATCTTTATTAATTTCGAAAATATGCTTTAAGGTCCTCGGAACTTAGTGGCTGGTCCCCGACCCCCTATTCCAATGGAGCCCAAATTTCAAAGACACTTACGAAATAGGAAGGGACACCCTGATACCAAATTTGGAGGTTATATCTTCATTGGTTTCGGAATTATGCTCGTTTGGCCTAAATTCGGTCAAAAAGTTCTAAGTTCCGAACCCATTGTCCAATCCTCGCCGTACGTAATCACCGCCGTAGTTTCATTACCAATAACCTACGGCACAAATTTCATGAAGATAGCCTCATTAGTTGTTGAGTTATCGTAATTTTTTATATATGTTCGTTAGCCCTGACACCGATTAAAAGGTCCGGAATCCGAACCGTTGGGCTGATTTCGTCCTTATATAGTCCGCGCTGTACTTATAGTACTAGTTAACCCTTGTACACAATTTAAAGGGTCTATTCTTATTTTAAGTAACTATTTTTAGTAATTTCGATTATAAGCCGTTAAAACTTGGGGGCTCTGAGAGGGGTACAGAACCACCACTCCAATTGATCCCAAATTCGGGGAACACGCAAGAGATAGTAAAGAACACCCTTCTGCCAAATTGGAAGCTTCAACATTTTTTCAAGTTGTTATCTTTATTAATTTTAAAGATATGCTTTAAGGTCTTCGGAAATGTGTGGCTGGTCCCCGACCCACAACTCCAATGGGACCTAAATTCACAAGACACTTAGGAAATAGGAAGGGACATCCTGATACTAAATTTGGAGGTTCTATCTTCATTGGTTTCGGAATTATGCTCGTTTGGCCTAAATTCGATCAAAAAGTTCTAGGTTCCGAACCCATGGTCCAATCCCGACCTTACGCAATTCCCGAAGTAGTTTCATTACTAGTAACCTACAGCACAAATTTGACGAAGAAAGCGTTATTAGTTGTTGAGTTATCGTGATTTTTTATATTTGTTCGTTAGCCCTGAAACCGATTAAAAGGTCCAGAATCCGAACCCATGGGCCGATTTCGCCCATATGCAATCCCCGCCGTACTTTCAGTCCTAGTAACCCACAGTTAAAATTTCATCAAGATAGCTCCATTATTTTTTGAGTTATCGTGCCTACGGGCGGACGGACGGACGGACATGGCTATATCGACTCAGGCGGTCACGCTGATCACAAATATATATACTTTTCCATATCTAGCTCGCTTCCTTTAGGTGGCTACAAACACCATACCAAAGTTAATATACCTCTTTACCTATTCAAAAGGTGTAGGGTATAAAAAAATACAAATTGGATTTAATGTTGAAAACTTTGCTGCATCTATAATTTTTCAACGTCATCATAAAGTTGTGGGATGATGACACGGTATGAATTTTATCAAGATCTTACAATCAATCAACCCAAATTAAATTCAAAAGAATTTTCGTTAACATTTAATGATACTTGGCAAACTTAAAAAATTACATTGCAACTAGTTGAGTACACCCGGATTTTTCTTATGTTAGACTTTATACCAATAGTGATGGCATACAACAAAGGCGTTGAACTGAATGTACGAGATATGCAAATATATATATAAATAGTATGCAAATATTTTGAAAGATGTATTGAAAAAAACAAACTTAAACTGGAACAGAAGATTTTTACATACCTATGAATTTACATACAACTCAGTGCATCTATTCCAGGTTTTTTTATGAAATATCTATGTTTTTGTCAGAAAAATATATTTGTCAATAATAAATAAAACAAACGTTTTCTTCTTATTAAATACATATATAAATTCATACAGTTTTTTGCAGCACATCTTTGTAAATTTTCCGTATTGCGATGGCGAGGGAAAATGGTAGTGCACCTTAGTTTTTGTAGAGGTGGAATTTTATAATGTAAATTGATAACTTCTACTGAATTCAAAACAATTATCTATTATTATTATCTATTATATTAAATATATTTTTCTAGTGACCTTTTACGTAAACGACATCGAATAAATTTAAATGTTTCCAATAAATCCATCATCCCAGTCAAACCATTTATTTGCGATTTATTGAATTCATTTTGTTGTTTAACTCTGCTATTTAACTCTTAGAACTTAGAACGGATATGGTGCTTTAAACATAAACAGTTTATTGTTTCCAACAAAAAATTGTAGATTAACTTTCTGCTGTTCATTTTGTTGTTTACTATAAAAGAAATTGAGCCAGGAAACTTTATTTATATCTCCAGATTCCACCAAACATCGACAGAGTAGGAAGTTTTTTTATTTTCATAAAAGAAAATTAAATATTATAAATATAGGACTTTCTGATGTACAGTCAATTAAAAACCGGAAAATGTAGACTTTTCCAACCAACAATTAATTTAGAAAAGTATCCGTAGATTCAAAAGAGGACAAGTTGAGTGACCAAGAAAAAAAGGAGCTAGGATCTTGAAATTTTCGCAAATTCGTTTTTTTCAATAGCCATCATCGCTGCTTAAATCCAGCCATTTTGGTCAATGGTTTCGGGTAGGTGCCATACAACTTCTTTTTTTATATGAGCATTACTGTGTATTTGTTACTGTGCTGCGCGTCTAAAATTTTACCAAAAGTAATTTAGTTTTATTACAAAAGTTGCTGCAAAATTTGGTTGGTCTACTGCAGTGGATTCGAGTAGCTGTCATACAATTTCTTATTTCATATGAGCATTACTCTACACCTATGGAACCTGGGTGTCTCAAATTTTGCCAAAGATAATTTAGTGTAATGGCCAAAGTAATTGTAAAATTTGGTTGGTCTACTGCAGTGCGTTTGAGTAGCTGCCATACAACTTCTTATTTTATATGAGCATTACTCTATAACTATGGAAGCTGGGTTTCTGAAATTTTTCCAAAAATAGTTTAGTGTAATGGCCAAAAATACTACAAAATCTGGTTGATCTACTGCAGAGGCTTCAAGTAGCTACCATACAACTCCTTCTTTTATATGAGCCTTTCAATACACCTAATAAAGCTGGTATATTTGAAGTTTTGACAAAAGTAATTAACCGGATAATATAAATATTTGAGAATCAATTCACAATGTTCTAGTATTTCATTTTGCATTTTTAACTTGCGTAATAAATCATTCTCTTTTAAATTTTTTGATATACCAATGTTTTAATTTGGTTTTTAGCATATTTTCAAAAAATTTTGTAAAAATGTGCCTATTTGTAAAAAAGCTTCACTCTGTCCGTCCTTCCGTCCGTCCGTACGTATGTTTACAAAACTGTTACACCATTTAAAATAAAGTTTGCAAAGAAAAAAATTTCGTAGAAAACTGTTTTTTTGTAGCCCCACCCGTTAAGGAGCTACAGCCCCCCAAAGTTGAAAGAAGCCCTATTTTTAAATTTTAATAATAAAAGTTCTTTTAGGTGTATTTTCAATCTGAAAACGAATAAAGATAGCTGGCTTTGTAAAATTTATAAATTTTTCAAAGGTAAAGAGAGCTTTACAAAAATACAACGTTAAAATTTACAGGGTTGCCATACGGTACTAAAATTTACCATTATGCAAAACTAAATTTTTGCCAAAGTATTGGCCCCACATATCTTTTAAACGGTTCAAGCTAGAGTCTGGAAATTTTCTTTTGTCAAGCCCCCTGTTTAGGAGCTATAAGGGCTTGAAAATTGAAATTTTGCTATTTATAACACCTGTAACTTGAATACCAGTTAATTTTTTTTTAGTAAAATACAAAATTTAAAGCTGCAGCATTATATTTTAACATTTTAACAAAAAGGGTTCTTTCTGAAGAAGAAATTGTCTCTTAGTTTGAACCATTTTTCCTTAGATAATAAAATTAGGGATGAAATTCTAAATTTTGGTGGAGATCACAACTGATTTCGTAGAACCTAAAAAAATGGACGGGTGGTGGCAGGAGGGAGGAGGAAGATCCATCATAAGCTTGCTAAGCAAAAATTTTGAAACCTTTCTCATTGAAGGGCTACTAGATTTTAAAAATTAAAACTTATATGCTTTTATAAAACAGTAACTCTTTCACCAGTGTATGTTTTTCCAAAATTCAACGTTAGCATGGAAGCTCCAACATTATATTTCGCACTTGTTAACAGGGATTATATTCCAAGTATTGATTTCACTATCATTCCTAATTAATAAATTGATGAAATAACTAAATTATAATATTATCATTTATTATACCCTACACCTATAGAATAGGTAAAGGAGTATATTTACTTTGGTATGGTGTTTGTAAGAACCTAAAGGAAGCGAGTTAGATATGGAAAGGTATATATATTTGTGATCAGCGTGACCTCCTGAGTCGATATAGCCATGTCCGACATCCATCCGTAGGCACGATAACTCAAAAAATAATGGAGTTATCTTGATGAAATTTTAGCTGTGGGCTACTAGGACTGAAAGTACGGCGGGGATTGCATATGGGCGAAATCGGCCCATGGGTTCGGATTCTGGACCTTTTAAAATATTATTATCGAAAATAATAAAAATAGTAACTTAAAATAACTAAATTAGGATAAGAACATTTTAATTGTGTACAATGGTTAACTAGTATTAAAAGTATGACGGGGACTGCAAATTGTACCACGGTTTCGTGTTCTGGAACCTTTGAAAAGTTGAAGGGCTAACAAACATATATCTTATAAACAGCATAGCTCAAAAATTAATGCCGCTATTTTGAAGAAATTGAACTCTAGGGGACTAGTAACTAAAGTACCATGGGAATTGAATCTGGTCGAGTTCGGACAATGAGTTCGGATTCTAGAAGCTTTTGATCGATTTAAGGCGAAACAAGTATAATTACAAAGCCAAAGAATATATTTCCTATTTCCCATGTGTCCCCGAAATTTAGACTTCATTGTAGTGGTGGTTCAGGTGCCTCATAGGAAATCCGAAAATTTAAAAACTTAATTAAAATTCATGAAGATAAAAACTTTTAATTTGATACACGAGGGTTCTTTCCTATTTCCATTTATTATTTAACACTTTTATATTTTTAAAAGGGTAAGAATTTTACCACAAAACATATTTTGTATAATATTTTATAAATTAAAAACAAAATATTTTTTAATAAACGACTAAATTCCTTTTTTTTTAATTTTTGTTATATCATATATTTTATTGAATTATTACCATAGGATATATATAATTAAGACATTGTGTACGATACTTAAGCTATGCTCAAAGGTACTTACTGCTTTTATGTAAAATTTATTTTTATATATAAATGAATTATATGAAAAGTTCTAAATTTGTAATTGTATTTTAGAAATACATTTATTGCATATTTTCCGTTTATAAGCTTTTCTAATAGTACATAACCTAACCATTTAAAATAATTGCAATTCTGAAAAATTTGAATTCTTCAATTAGTAATTGAATTGGAATAAAAATATTTTCATTTATTTAAAATTTTTTTGTTTTTTAATATTTTTAAATAGATAAATTAGTAAGAATTTGTAATATTTTTTAATAGATAGTGTAATTGGAAAATGTTTTTAGTATTATAAAGTTAATTTGGTTAGCTATGTCTTACGATCAAATTAATAACAGCTTTTATGGTGTTAAAATGACTTATGGATATCTCATTAAATTTTAACCAAATAGGTGTAGGGTATTTCTCAGTCGGTTGCACCGACTGACTGTTTCTTTACTTGTTTTTATGTTTTTTCTTTATAAAAATTAATGATAAAAAATTAATAACAAATCCTATATAATTTTGAAAATGTGCTTTTTAAAAACCGTTGGTTTTTTAATCACTTGTTTTTATAGCTTTTATTAAAACCTTATAATCCTCTCAATTCTCTTCTACTTACTTTTTTAAATTATTAAACAACTAATATGGTGTTTGTAACCACTTAAAGAAAGCGAGTTAGATATAAAAATGTATATATATTTGTGTTCAACGTGGCCTCCTGAGTCGATATAGCCATGTCCGACCGTCGGTCCGTCCGTGGGCACGATAACTCAAAAACTAATGGAATTATCTTGATGAAAATTTAACTGCTGGTTACTAGAACTTAAAGTAGGGCGGGGATTGCACATGGGCGAAATGGGCCCATGGGTTCGGATTCTGGACCTTTTGATTGTTCCAAGGGCCAAGGAACATATAAAAAAAATAAGGATAACTCATCAACTAATGGAGCTACAATCATTAATTTCATGGTGTAGGTTACCAGTAATGCGACTATAGCAGGGACTACGCCCGATCGAAAACGGACAATGTGTTCGGATCCTAGAAGTTTTTGATCGAATTTAGGCAAAATAAGCATAATTCCGAAACCAATAAAGATAGAACCTTCAAATTTGGTACCAGTGTGCCTCTTCCTATGTCCTTAGAGTCCTGCACATCTAGGACTAATTGGAGTAGTGAGTAGGAGACCATTAACACAGTTCTGAAAACCTTGAAGCATTTCATTGAAATTATTTAAAAAAATAGCTTAAAATTAAGATAGAACATTTCAATTGTGTACAAGAGTTCCCTAGTATTGAAAGAATGGCGCGGACCGTATATAGGCGGAATTCGACCATGCGTTTGGATCCTGGAACTTTTTCATCGAATTTAGGGCAAACGAGTACGATTCCGAATTCAAAGAGGTTAGATCCTCAAAATTCGGTATCAGGGTGTCCCTTTCTATTCCCTTAGTGTTCTCGAAAATTAGAATCAATTGAAATAGTGGGTCGGGGACAGTCCACATAGTTTCGAAGACCGTAAATTATATTTTCGAAAATAATAGAGATAGTAACTTCAAATAAATGTAGAATCTTCAAATTTGGCACAAGGCTGTTTTTTTACTATTTCCTACTTGTTCCCTTAATGTATGATCAACTGGAGTGATGGTACATGTAACTGTCCTAGACCTCTAAGGGTTGAAAGGCTTATCATCGCAATTAATAAAAATAGTAACTTGAAATTAATATAGAATGTTCCAATTGTGTACAAGGGTTAACTAGTATTGAAAGTATGACTGGGACTGCATATGGGTGAAATCGTGTTATGGTTTCGGGTTCTGGAACCTTTGAAAAGTTCAAATGCTAACAAACATATATCTTAAAAACACTATAACTCAGAAACTAATTACGCTATTTTGATAAAATTTATATTCTAGGTTACTATTAATGAAAGTACCATGGGAATTGGTTCTTGTTGGGTTGGGATTCTAGAAGCTTTTGATCGAATCGAGGTCAAACTACTATAAATTGGAAACCAAAGAAGATAGTACAATATATTTCGGGCACAGGTGTTTCTTCTTATTTGTTTTGTGTAAGTGAAATTTTGGATGAATTGGAATAGCGGTTTGCGTACCACCCCCACTACTCCAAAGACCTTAAAGCATAATATATTTGGAATTAATAAAGATAAAAAAATCAAATTTGATACACTGTTTCCTGTTTCCCTTCTTATTTAACACTTTTATATTTTTAAAAGGCTAAGCGTTTTACCATAAAACATAATATGTTATTATATTTTATAAATTAAAAACTAAATATTTTTCTAATAACCGTCGAAATTTTTTTTGATTTTAATTTTTATTATATCATATCTATATTTTATTGAACTACTACCAAAGGTAATATATAATTAAGAAATTGTGTACGATACTTAAGTTGCAAAATTTATTTTTATACTAAAATTAATTATATGAACAGTTCTAAATTTATTATTATATTTTATAAAATAATAAATTTATTATATAAAATATAATATATAATTATATATTATATAATAAATAATTTAATTTATATAAAATATTATATTTATTTATATACATTTATTGGATATTTTGACTATTAAATTTTGTGATAAAAAGCTAATGAAAGCATTAATGGTTTTAACTAACATTAAAAACCATGAAATAATATAAACTTTTATATTTATATTATTACAAAATAATATTTCTTTCAAATAACTTTGAGTTTAATTCTATAGAACATTAAAAAATATGTAAATTAATAGAATAAATTTAAAAATGATTTAAAATTGAAATAAATAATCAAGGGCTATAAATCATTCAACAGTAAATGCACTACAGCTGCAAATCCCTAAAAGATTTAATTGCTGCATGTGTTTAAAATTTTATGGAATTGGAAAGTTTTAAATATGCAATTTTGTAACTGCATTTTACGAATCCATGTATTTCAGGTTTATTTATTGTTTAATATTTTTAAATAGATAAATTCGGAAAAATTGCTAATATTTTTGAATTGATAAAATAATTAGAAAATGTTTTTAGTATTATAAAGTAAATTTAGTTAGCCATGTCTTTCGATCAAACTAATAAATGCTTTTATGGTTTTTAAATGACTTATGGACTGATAGTTTCTTTACTTGTTTTTTTTTTTTATATGTTTTTTATGATTAAAAGGTTCAGAATCCGAACCCATGGGCCGATTTTGCCCTATATGGAATCCCCGCCGTACTTTAAGTCCTAACCTACATATAAATTTTTAGAAGGAAGTTCAATTTTTACACTAATAACGTCAAGGTTTGCTACTCCGGGAAATAACTTTTTAGCGCAATTAAAACTCCACCCCCTTTAGGAATTACACCATTAGAGTAATCGGAAAATTAGAATATCTATCTTTCCTAAAGACTGTGCAACAGCTATGAAAAAGTTCTCAGTCCGAATAAACCACGTTTTAGTTAATGCAAATATGTCAAAATGTAAAATACATAAATTTAGAAAATATTCCTTGTCTTTTTTCTTAAACTATAACATTTTGGTAATAAAAAGACACGTCATATTTATTAAAATTAACATTGTTAGAGAAATAACCTTGAGAAGATTATTTCGAGGCGCTGGGAGAAAAAAATTATTATAACTTTCATGAGCTGAGTTTTAATGTTTCGATAAGATTTAAAATCTTTTTCTAGGAAAAACAGAATTAATTGCTTCGAATAGTTAGTAGTATTAATACCAATGCATTAATGAAATTATTATGTGTACCACTATGGAAAAAATTAAAAAACTTATTTTTATGAAAAGAAGAAGTTGATTAAGTTACTGAAGTTAAAGATTTAGTATTAATAGAAGTCGAATAAGTTAATGTATTTAAAGAGCTAGTATTATTGTTGCTATATTGATGCCTATATGGTTATTATCAGTAATACTATTATCATTATTTATGCTAATGGTATTAATAATATCATTAACAACGATATTAATATTTTTATTAATCGGTAACATTAAATTAGTATTTAAAAATGTAGATTTGTTGAATGAAGGTTGTAAACGGTGTTTTTCATAGTATGGTGAAGTGCGGAAAGTCAAATTGTTATCAGATATAATAGAAGTATTGAAATTAGTGTTGTTTTACTGTGAAGTTGCAAATAATTCTGTATGAGTGTTCGTTTCATTGTGAGTATTAAAACTAACCGGTTTCTTATTTGAACTAATATTAATATTTTTAGTATTGCTTTTATCTTTTTTAAATTTTTTACTTTTATTAATTAAATTTTTTTTAATTGTTTTTTGTTTTATTATTTCATTTCCAAAATTTAAATTTTTATTTTCTAAATTTCAATTACCATTTTATTTTATATTTTTCTTTACAATTTTCTTATTTAAATCTTTAAAATCCGTCACTATCGTCCCTGGTTTCCATTCCTTTGATTTTTTTAAAGCGTTTACCGTTGATGACGGAACACTGACTTTATGTGTAAAATATTTACAACCGTTTCATCTAAGCAGTCAGCTATCCTCAGTTCCTGCAATAAAAGTAGACTCTCAGCTGGTTCAGCAACCGTTGTTAAATTGGCAGTTCTAAAGATGTCCTGAATTATTTCTAGTTTATTTTTACATAAATCTATATCGGCTAAGACAGCACCCCTAAAACTCATTGATATATGACATACTGTAATACTTTGTCTAAGATATAAATGAGTACTGCTCATTCAAACTCTCTACATATTTTTCGCTGTTCTTGATTGAAATTTTTTTGCCCTTAAGTGAAATATTTCACTTATTAGCCCCATTAATTGGACGTTCAAATATTTTTTTATTTCACCATACAAAATGCTAAAATTATTGTTTGATGTTTCCAAGTTTCTCTCCATGTTTTCAACCAACTTTTTGTAATTTTCATCATTCTAGCAAAAGACCCTTAAGTGATAATATTTCACTTATTAGCCCCATTAATTGGACGTTCAAATATTTTTTTATTTCACCATACAAAATGCTAAAATTATTGTTTGATGTTTTCAAGTTTCTCTCCATGTTTTCAACCAACTTTTTGTAATTTTCATCATTCTAGCATAAATAACTAAGCATGTGTAATATTATAATACTCCTAGTATAATTAATTTTTTTGGTTCATATTGAATTAAAAATTCATATTGGTTCTAAGAAAATGAGTGGCAGTTCCCACTCATGCAGCATTTATTTCTCTTCAGATTGAAATATTCGGGTTAGAATTGGTTAATTCCCAAATTTTTGTTGATTAGGAATTTATGATATGGAATTTTCAGCACTTCTGTTAAAAGCAAGTATAAAAATTATAAATTTCCTGTTACCTTTGTTTTTAATTTTCATTTCGAAACAAATATTAATTTGTGATAATATATGTAGGTTTATATATTTTAATGGTTTTTAATCTAAACTAAAAATATTAATGCTTAGATTAGCTTTTTTTTTCACAAATTCAAATTTTCAAAAATTAAAAATAATTTAAACTCTTAGTATATGTACCTATTAGAAAAGCTTATAAATGCAAAATATGCAATAAATGTATTTCTAAAATTCAATGACAAATTAAGAACTTTTCATATAGTTCATTTAAATATAAAAATAATATAATATGTATTAAATATGTATATAATCATGTAGCATGTACTTTTGAAAACCATTTAAGTATCGAGCGCACTTTCTCAATACTTAAATACTTTCTTACTTTTTCTCAATACTTTCCGTTGCCCGGGAATGTGCAAATTGTAAACAAGCAAGTTTCAGCCAATTTTTTGGAGAACTACTTTGGTTAAAAAGGAAGCCTCAAAGAAATATTTGTGGAGTTCCGTTAACCCATTGTGGCCCAACAGCATTCTAAAGGTTTTTTGGTTACTTTGCTATATATTAGAAATGATTTAACCGATTGACTTCAAATTTTGTCTATGTGTTCCTCATTGAGAATAGAGTTCCCCCTATTAAAAAACTTGGAATTTATTAACCCATGCCGACCCGACGATTGTTCAAAAAAAAATTTGTAAGTATATTACGTCCAATTTTTGAAAGAAGGTAAAACTTCTTTGAATTGGGGGAATGTTCAAAAACATGTTTTGTCGAGTTCTTTTAACCGATTGCGAAACAAAAACTATCAAAAACAGCTTGCAAAAAGTTCGATTGAACGATTATCTCTAATTTTTCTATACGTGGTGCTTCTTGACAATTTGGTGCTCCATTACGATAAAGTTGAGGATGGTGGGTTCTGGCGGATAATGTTAACTGAATTAAAATTTTTATTTTTATTATTATTTAATAATATTATAAAAAGTTTCATGTGAGTTTTGATAAATTTGCTGAAAAATTGCAAGACTAGTTCTTAAAAAAGTGCTTTAAAAAAATTTCTTTATTACATTTTAAAATTAACGTGTACTCCTGGTGTAATTTTTGTGTTAACTTTTTCCAATAACATCAACTTAAATTAAAACCCAATTGAGTGGCGAGGCAACGTGCGCCGGGCAATTGATAGTTTACATATGAATATTATTATACCCGTTTGACTATAGGTCAAAAGGGTATACTAAATTTGCCATTATGTTATTATACTATGTCAATAGTAGTTTACTTGAATTGCCAACGTTTAAATAAAATATAGTCGATGGTTTATAAAATGTTTAAAAGTCTGCTTTTCGACTTATATTTTGTTTTGTACTTACCTGAAAGTTCTACTACTCTCTTCCTCGTTTTTTATGAGAGAAATATAGGCTTCAATTTTGTATTTAATCATAATATAAATGAATTTGAATTTTTTGATTTTTAAATTTTATTTGAAGAAAAACTCCAATTTTACACTGAAATCTATTTTTAAAGAACAACAACTGCAAAGTAGATAAAAAAGTAAAGACCTTCGAAAAAATATAAAGAAGGAAAATCTTATGTTATTTAAATTTAAGGATATTATTATTCAGATTCTTTATTAGCTTTATTTTTATTATTATTAATATTATCTCATTTAGATTTTGCAATATTTAAGACTTTTTAAGGAAAGCAAAAAAATAAGTCTAATTAATTAATTAGTCTAATTAATTAGTCTAATTAATTAAATTAGTCTAATTAATTAAAATTAGTCTAATTAATTAATTAATTAAGTATAACTTGCGTTAATACCAAAAACTTGAAATTTCATTGAATCTTTGTGCAAAACGCGTAAACAGTTCAAAACCAACTTAACTCTATGGGTTTTTATAACTAAAATGCTGGGACAAAATTTTTAATTAAATTCTTTTGATCGCTTCAGCAAATAAAATTTATAGAAAACTTCATGGCGTCGTCGTCGAAAACGGGTTAAACAAACTTAATCCTAAAACTTTTTGCAGCCTCTCTTTTCGACTGCAAAATCATCCTGTAAAATTGCACACAAATCTGAAACGCAAAATTTTATGGAAGCCCGCCAGGCAGAAATGGGTTAATTTATTCTAACCAAATTTATACAACTAATTCCGTTTGCTAAGAGGAATATTTGTCCGAAATTTCAAGTCAATCGGTCAAACCATTTTGTTTCGACATCAAAAACATTGAAAAAGCTTCATTGAACCCTCGTGCACAAATGGGTTAACCGAACTCAACAAAAATTTGTGTCAGCCTCTCTTTTTGACTACGAAACCACACTGTAAAATTGGACACAAAACGGAAACACAAAATAATTTGGAAGATCGCCAGACCGAAATGGGTTAATTTATTCTAACCATATATGTACAACTAATTCCGGTTGCTAAGAGGAACATTTGTGCAAAATTTCAAGTCAATCGGTCAAACTGTTTTGACTCGACATTAAACACATTGAAAAAGCTTCATAGCAGCCTCCTGCCCCAACGGGTTAACCGAACTCAACAAAAATTTCTGTCAGCCTGTCTTTTCGACTGCAAAATCACCTTTAAAATTGGACACAAATCGGAAACGCAAAATTTTATGGAACTCCGCCAGGCCGAAATGGGTTAATTTATTCCAACCAAATTTATACAACTAATTCCGGTTGCTAAGAGCAACATTTGTGCAAAATTTCAAGTCAATCGGTCAAACCGTTTTGACTCGACATTAAAAACATTGGAAAAGCTTCATTGCGCCCTCATGCCCAAACGAGTTAACCGATCTTAATAAAAATTTGTGTCAGCCTCTCTTTTGGACTGCATAATCACCCTGTAAAATTGGACACAAATCGGAAAAACAAAATGTTTTGGAAGACCGCCAGGCCGAAATGGGTTAATTTATTCCAACCAAATTTATGCAACTAATTCCGGTTGCTAACATTTGTGCAAAATTTCAAGTCAATCGGGCAAACCGCTTTGACTCGACATCAAAAAAACGAAAAAGCTTAAAACAGCTCTGGAGCTGCAACCTGTTGACCTATAAAAATATGACATAGCCTATCTCACCCCCGGGCTCTCAGAATTATTCATTTAAAATTTTGTGACAATCGGACCAGTGGTTTTCACGTGAATCCTGGACAAACAAACAAACAAACAAATTTTCTCCTTTATATATTAGAAGATTTAAAGCTGCAGTATTATATTTCAACATATGTTAAAGTTTTTCTTAAATTTAAAAGGGTTTCTTTAAATTGAAGAAATTGTCTCTTAGTTTTAACCATTTTTGCTTAGGGCTATTTGGACTTTAAAATTAAAACTTTTATGTTTTAACGGACGAGCTTTATTAGCTTAATAAATATTAATTTAAGTTTAAGCTTATCAGCTGATATTTCAAACGTAACGGACGAGCTTTAGAGCTTTTTATCCAGAAGCCCGATATCTACTCGATGCACTCAAAAAAACCTGTTAACAAGTGCGAAATATAATGTTGGAGCTTCAAAACATACACTAGTGAATAAGTTACTGTTTTATAAAAACATAAAAGTTTTATTTTTAAGTCCTAAAAGCCCTTAAATGGAGAAGGTTTCCAAATTTTAGCTAAGCAAACTTATGATGATTCTCGAGGATCTGCTCATCTCCCTCCTGTTCCCACCTTTCCATTTTTTTAGGTTCTAGGAAATCAATTGTGAACAACACCAAAATTTGGAGTTTTATCTAGAATTCTATTTTCTAAGCAAAACTGGTTAAAACTAAGAGATAATTTCTTCAATATAGAAAAACTCTTTCAAATTTAACAAAACCTTTAACATATGTTTAAATTATAATGCCCAAGTTTCAAATTTTGTATATTTGTAAGATAAAATTTGAACAGGTATTCAAATTACAGGTGTTTAAAATTAGCAAACTTTCAACCTTCGAGCTCTTATAGCTTTTAAACAGGAGACGTGAAAAAAGTTTTGTTAACCGACTTCTACGAATTTGTAGGGATCTAACTTTTCCCAAAATTTCAAGAACCTAGATTGTGCTGTTTAGGAGATATGTGGAGTCAAAAATTTTACAAAAATTGAGTTTTGCGTAATGGTAAATCTTAGTACCATATGGCAACCCTATAACTTCTAGCTTTCAATTTTTGCGAAGCCTATAAAAGCAGCACTGTTTAACCGTTTTCAGATTGAAAATACATTTAACAGAACTCTAGTTATAACAATTTAAAATTAAGGCTTTTTCCAAATTTGGTGGCTGTAGCTCCGTGTGGGGCTAACGGGTGGGGCTACAGAAAAAGTTCTTCTATGAAATTATTTTTTTTGCAAAACCTTTTTCTTTTCTCTATTCCAAAAGATATAAAAGCTTTTGTAAACAAACGGACAGATGGGCTGACGGAGTGAAACGACATAGGCGCATTTTTACAAAAATTTTTAAAAATTTGCCACAAATCATGATAACTAAACTAGTAATAAGGCTACCTTCATCCTTACAGTTCCGAAGACCTTAAAGCATATCTTCGAAATTAATAAAGATAATAACTTGAAACAAATGTAGAATTTTCAAATTTGGAACAAGAGTTTCTTTACTATTTCCTGCATATCATCGTAATTCATGATCAATTGAAAATGGTTCAGATACCTCTCTTAGACCACCCAAGGATTTGAAACTTATCATCGAAATTAATAAAATTAGTTAGTATTGAAAGTAAAAATTAAGTAGTATTTTAAACTTAAAATTAAATAGTATTGAAAGTACGGTGGGAACTGCAAATGGGCGAAATAAAACCATAAGTTCGGGTTCTGGAACCTTTGATCGGCTCATAGACTAACCAACATATATTCAAATAAGTAAAGAAACAGTACAACCGACTTAGAAATTTCCTACACCTATTTAGTGTATATGAATGGGAAGTCCATAAGTCATTTTAAAACCATAAAAGCTTTATTAGTGCAATCGTAAGACAAAGCTAACAAAATTAACTATGTAATACTAAAAACATTATCTAATTCTTTTATCAATTTAAAAATTTTACAAAATTCATACTAATTTATTTCTTTAAATATATTAAAAAATAAATAAAATTGAAATAAATGGATTCGTAAAATGCAATTACAAAATTACATATTTAAAACTTTTTATACAATTCAATAATTAACACACATGTTGCAAGTACTTCTTTTCAGGATTTTTAGCTGTAGTGCATTTACTGTTGAGTGATTTAATTACCTAATTTAATAACCCAATTATTGAATATTTATTTCAATTTTTAATAATTTTTAGATTTATTCTTTTAATTTACTTATTTTTTAATGTCTTATATAATTAAACTCCAAGTTATTCTAAAGATATATTAATATAATAGGTAATATAATTTCACTGTTTTTAATGTTAATTAAAACCATTAGTGCTATCATTAGCTTTTTATCACAAAATTTAATAATCAAAATCTGCAATAAATGTATTTCTAAAATACAATGACAAATTTAGAACTTTTCACATAATTCATTTAAATATAAAAATAAATTCTACAACAAAAGTATCCTACACAATTTCTTAAAATTGCAATAAAATATAGATATGGTATAATAAAAATTAAAAAAAAAAAAAATTTCGTCGTTGATTAAATAAATACATATTATGTTTTATAGTAAAATTCTTAGCCTTTTAAACATATAAAAGTGTTAAATAAGAACGTAATTATGAAAAAGTGTATTAAATTTGAAGTTTCTATCTTTATTAATTTCAATTATATGGTTTAAGCTCTTGGGAGAAGTGGAGGTGATACGCAAACCGCTATTCCAATTCATCCAAAATTTCACGTACACAAAACAAATGAGAAGTAATCTTGTATTCCAAATAAAAGGTTCTATCTTCTTTTGCTTCGAAATTATACTCGTTTGGCCTCAATTCAATCAAAAGCTTCTAGAATCCGAACTCGACCAGAACCAATTCCCATGGTACTTTCATTACTAGTAACCTGGAATTTAACTTTCATCAAAATAGCGTCATTAGTTTTTGAGTTATGGTGTCCTTAAGATATATGTTTGTTTCTCTTGAACATTTCAAAGGTTCCAGAACCCGATACCATGGTACGATTTCGCTTATAAGCCGTTGCCGTCATTTTTTCAATACTAGATAACCTTTGTACACAATTGGAACGTTCTATCTTAATTTAAGTTACTATTTTTACTAATTTCGATGAGAAGCCTTAAAACCTTGGCAGATCTAAGAGAGTTGCCTGAACGACCACTCCAATTGATCATAAATTAAGGAAACACGTCGGAAATAGTAAAGAATACCCTTGTGTTACATTTGTAGCTTCTACATTTGTTTGAAGTTACTGTCATTATTATTTTCGAAGATATGCTTTAAGGTACATATACTAGTAATTGGTTTCAGTTTTCGAGGACACTAAGTGAATAGGAAGGGACACCCTGATACAAAATTTGGAGGTTCTATGTTCTTTGAATTCGGAATCATACTTGTTCGGTTTAAATACGACAAAAAATATTCTCGGATCTAAACCCATGGTCGGATTTCGCCTATACGCAGTCCGCGCCACTCTTTCTTTCTTTCTTACTTAAACACAATTGGAACATTCTATCCTAATTTTAAGCTACTTTTTTTATTAATTTTAACGATATGCTTTAAGATCTTCGGAACCGTGTGGATGGTCCCATATTCACTACTCCAATTGGTCCTAAATTTCAAGAACCCTAAGGACATAGGAAGAGGCACACTAATACCAAAATTGAAGGTTCTAAGATACATCATCTAGGATAAAAATCCATAGTCCGATCCCGACCGCACGCATTCCCCACCATAGTCTCATTACTGGTAGCCTAGAGCTCAAATTTCATGAAGGTAGCGCAGTAGGTAATATATAATTAAGAAAATGTGTACGATAATTAAGTGTGTTCAAAGGTATTTGCTGCATTTATGTAAAATTTGTTTTTATAACTAAATGAGTTATATGAAAAGTTCTAAATTTATCGCATTTAAAGCATATTTTGTATTCGTAAGTACATATACTAGTAATTTGAATTAATTTCAATTTTAAAAATTTTTGTGATAAAAAGCTAATCAAAGCATTAATAATTTTAATTAATATTAAAAATCATCAAATTATATAACCTTTTATATATATATTATCACAAATTAATATTTCTTTCGAATAACTTTCAGTTCAATGAAAATCAGTGACACAGATCACAGCAGCATTATCATAAACTCCTTGGAAAACTAAAAAGGATTCCTATAAATCTATAAATTAAATCAAACCTGAAATTTCAAATTAAAAGAATTAAACTATTAAAAATTTAATTATGTATAACATTAAAAAAAAGTAAATTAAGAGAATAAATTTAAAAATAATTTTAATTTTAAATAATTAATCAACGGTACTAAATCATTCAACAGTAACTGAACTACAACAAAAATCCTGAAAAGAAGGAATTGCTGCATGTGTAAAAAATTTTATTGAATTGGATAAAAAATTTTAAGAATTTAATTTTGTAATTGCATTTGATGAATACATTTTTTTCAAGTTTTTTTGTTTTTTAATATTTTTATATAGATAAATTAGTAAGAATTTTTAACATTTTTTGATTGAGAAAATAATTACAAAATGTTTTTAGTATTATGAAGTTAATTTGAAACTAATAAAAGCTTTTATAGTTTTAAAATAACTTATGGATTTCTCATTAAATTTGAACCAAAGGTGAAAAGTATTTCTAAATCAGTTGCACCGACTGACTGTTTCTTTACTTGTTATACCCTACACCTATAGAATAGGTAAAGGGGTATATTAACTTTGGTATGGTGTTTGTAACCACCTAAAGGAAGCAAGCTCGATATGGAAAAGTATATATATTTGTGATCAGCGTGACCGCCTTAGTCGATATAGCCATGTCCGTCCGTCCGTCCGTCCGTCCGTAGGCACGATAACTCAAAAAATAATGGAGCTATCTTGATGAAATTTTAACTGTAGGATACTAGGACTGAAAGTACGGCGGGGATTGCATATGGGCGAAATCGGCCCATGGGTTCGGATTCTGGACCTTTTAATCAGTTTCAGGGCTAACGAACAAATATAAAAAATCACGATAACTCAACAACCAATGACGCTATCTTCATCAAATTTGTGCTGTAGGTTACTAGTAATGAAACTACTTCGGGAATTGCGTAAGGTCGGGATTGGACCATGCAATCGGAACCTAGAACTTTTTGATCGAATTTAGGCCAAACGAGCATAATTCCGAACCCAATGAAGATAGAACCTCCAAATTTGGTATCAGGGTGTCCCTTCCCATTTCCTAAGTGTCTTGTGAACTTGGGCCCCATTGGAGTAGTGGGTTGGGGACCAGCCATACATTTTCGAAGACCTTAAAGCATATCTTTAAAATTAATAAAGATAACAACTTAAAAAAATGTAGAAGCTTCCAATTTGCCACAAGGGTGTTCTTTACTATCTCTTGCGTGTTCCCCTAATTTGGGATCAGTTGGAGTGGTGGTTCTGCAACCCTCTCAGACCTCCCAAGTTTTAAAGGCTTTTAATCGAAATTACTAAACATAGTTACTTAAAATTAAGATAGGCAGTTCAAATTGGGTACAAGGGTTAACTAGTAATATAGTACAGCGCGGACTATATAAGGGCGAAATCAGCCCAACGGTTCGGATTCTGGACCTTTTAGTCGGTGTCAGGGCTAACGAGCATATATAAAAAATCACTATAGCTCAACAACTAATGAGGCTATCTTCATGAAATTTGTGCTGTAAGGTATTGGTAATGAAACTACTGCGGTGATTACGTAACGTGAGGATTGGACAATGGGTTCGGAACTTAGAACTTTTTGATCGAATTTAGGCCAAACGAGCATAATTCCGAAACCAATGAAAATAGAACCTCCAAATTTGGTATCAGGGTGTCCCTTCCTATTTCGTAAGTGTCATTGAAATTTGGGCGCCATTGGAGTCGGGGACCAGCCACTCAGTTCCGAGGACCTTAAAACATATTTTCGAAATTAATAAAGATAGTAACTTGAAACAAATGTAGAAGCTTCAATTTTGGTTCAGAACCTCTCTTAGACCCCCCCAATGTGTAAAAGCTTATCATCGAAATTATTAAAACAATTAACTTGAAATTAAGCTAGAACGTTCCAATTGTGTACAAGGGTTAACTAGTATTGAAAGTATGACGGGACTGCATATGGGCGAAATCGTACCATGGTTTCGGGTTCTGGAACCCTTGAAAAGTTCAAGGACTAAAAAACATATATCTTAAAAACACCATAACTCAAAAAATAATGCCGGTATTTTGATGAAATTTAACACTAAGTTACTAGTAATGAAAGTGCCATGGGAATTGGTTCTGGTCGAGTTTAATTTCGAAGCCAAAAAATATATTTCCTATTTCCTATGTGTCCCCCTATTTCCTATGCGTTATTTCCTATTTCCTATGCGTTTATAAGCTGTTCTATTAGGCATATAAACTAACCATTTAAAATAATTGCAATTTTTAAAAATTTGGATTATTAAATATATTATGCTTTGATTATCTTTTTATCACAAAATTTAATAATTAGAATTTTTTCATTTTGTAATTGAATTGGAATAAATATATTTTCATTTATTTCAAGTTTGTTTGTTTTTTAATATTTTTATACCCTACACCTATAGAATAGGTAAAGGGGTATATTAACTTTGGTATGGTGTTTGTAACCACCTAAAGGAAGCGAGCTAGATATGGAAAAGTATATATATTTGTGATCAGCGTGACCGCCTGAGTCGATATAGCCATGTCCGTCCGTCCGTCCGTCTGTCCGTCCGTCCGTCCGTCCGTAGGCACGATAACTCAAAAAATAATGGAGCTATCTTGATGAAATTTTAACTGTAGATTACTACGACTGAAAGTACGGCGGGGATTGCATATGGGCGAAATCGGCCCATGGGTTCGGATTCTGGACCTTTTAATCGATCGAAGGGCTAACGAACATAAATAAAAAATCACGATAACTCAACAACTAATGATGCTATCTTCATCAAATTTGTGCTGTAGGTTACTAGTAATGAAACTACTTCGGGGATTGCGTAAGGTCGGGATTGAACCATGGGTTCGGAACCTAGAACTTTTTGATCGAATTTAGGCCAAACTAGCATAATTCCGAAACCAATGAAGATAGAACCTCCAAATTTGGTATCAGGGTGTCCCTTCCTATTTCCAAAGTGTCTTGGGAATTTGGGTCCCATTGGAGTACTGGGTCGGGGACCAGCCACACATTTCCGAAGACCTTAAAGCATATCTTTAAAATTAATAAAAATAACAACTTGAAAAAATGTAGAAGCTTCCAATTTGCCACAAGGGTGTTCTTTACTATCTCTTACCTGTTCCCTTGATTTGGGATCAATTGGAGAGGTGGTTCAGTACCCCTCGCAGACCTCCCAAGTTTTAAAAGCTTATAATCGAAATTACTAAAAATAGTTACTTCAAATTAAGATAAACCGTTCAAATAGTGTACAAGGGTTAACTAGTACTATAAGTAAAGCGCGGGCTGTATAAGGGCGAAATCAGCCCATGGGTTCGGATTCTGGACCTTTAAGTCGGTGTCAGGGATAACGAACATAAATTAAAAATCACGATAACTCAACAACTAATGAGGCTATCTTCATGAAATTTGTGCTGCAGGTTATTGGTAATGAAACTACGGCGGAGATTACGTACGGTGAGGATTGGACAATGGGTTCGGAACTGAGAACTTTTTGATCGAATTTAGGCCAAACTAGCATAATTCCGAAACCAATGAAGATATAACCTCCAACCTTAGGTATCAGGGTGTCCCTTCCTATTGCGTAAGTGTTTTTGAAATTTGGGCCCCATTGGACTAGTGGGTCGGGGACCAGCCACTCAGTTCCGAGGACCTTAAAGCATATTTTCGAAATTAATAAAAATAGTAACTTGAAACAAATGTAGAAGCTTCAAATTTGGCCCAGGGTGTTCCTTACTATTTTTTCGGTGCCCCCCTAATTTGGGATCATTTAAACTGGTGGTTCAGGATCTCTCTTAGACCCCCCAAATGTGTAAAAGCTTATCATCGAAATTAATAAAACTTAGTAAATTAAAATTAAGATAGAACGTTCCAATTGTATACAAGGGTTAACTAGTATTGAAAGTATGACGGGACTGCATATGGGCGAAATCGTACCATGGTTTCGGGTTCTGGAACCCTTGACAAGTTCAAGGACTAAAAAACATATATCTTAAAAACACCATAACTCAAAAAATAATGCCGGTATTTTGATGAAATTTAAACTCTAGGTTACTAATAATGAAAGTACCATGGGAATTGGTTCTGGTCGAGTTTAATTTCAAAGCCAAAGAATATATTTCCTATGTCCTATGTGTCTCCGAAATCTAGACTTAATTGTAGTGGTTCAGCTATGTTTAAAGGTACTTGCTGCATTTATGTAAAATTTATTTGAATATTTAAATGAATTATATGTAAAAGTCTAAATTTGTAATTGTATTTTAGAAATACATTTATTGCATATTTTGCGTTTATAAGCGTTTCTATTAGGTATATAAACTAACCATTTAAAATAATTGCAATTTTGAAAAATTTGGATTATTAAATATATTATGCTTTGATTATTTTTTTATCACAAAATTTAATAATTAGAATTTTTTCATTCTGTAATTGAATTGGAATAAATATATTTTCATTTATTTCAAGTTTGTTTGTTTTTTAATATTTTTAAATAGATAAATTAGTAAGAATTTGCAATATTTTTTAATAGATAGTGTAATTAGAAAATGTTTTTGGTATTATAAAGTTAATTTGGTTAGCTATGTCTTACGATCAAATTAATTACAGATTTTATGGTGTTAAAATGACTTATGGATATGTCCTTACCAACCAAATAGGTGTAGGGTATTTCTAAGTCGGTTGCACCGACTGACTGTTTCTTTACTTGTTTTTTCATTAAAATTGGTCAAATATCTTGGTCTGAAAAGGGACGTTTGTATTTGTTTAGGAAAAAATAAGTATTAAATATTATGATATAAGTAAAAATTTTTTTAAATATATAAATTAATTCACTTATTAATTTTGTCTTTCTTGTGCCAAGGGTAGCCTCACCTTAAGTATATCAATGAAAAAGTTCTGATTTATGGCTTAATTCACAAGATGATAATAAAACAACTAAATGAAGTTTTAATTAAATTAAAATGGAATATAAAATATTCTGAATGTACCAGTTAATTACAGTTACAGTCATATTTATATTAATGCCGAGTTGGGATTATTACCTTCTTAATCAAACTAACGTTTCACATAGTTTTCCCCGCGGAGTAAATAAATTTAAACAAAATATTACGGCTGGGTGGCACAGTGGTTGAGTGCCGACCTTTTATGCGGAAAGGTCCGGGTTCGAATTCTAGTAAAAGTGAAAAAACTTTTCTGGTTTTCGACTCGACTCAGATACCATTCGCCATTGGGTTCAAATTAATTGCATAATCAATAATTAATAATTATATATCTTTAATAAATAATACATTAATATAACAATATAAACAAATGCAAAATATAAACAAATGTCAAAATGCTTTATTATGGTTTAACAGTTTTTTAACACATTTTGCATAAATTGGTTGGCATAAATTAATGAAATGTGTCTTTTTGCGTTCTCTAAGTGGCAATGAATAGTAACTGCAATCTGTGGCTTTATTTGTTTTGAATTTGATGACAGTCCCATTTCAAAGCAACATATATATTGTGATGAAATTACAAAGTTTGTTTATTCTTATATTTTTTAAATGTATTGTATTAATTTAATATTTTGAAAAATTTTTATTATAACCCATAAATAAACAATTAACGTACTTTAGGATATTGTAAAGATTGATTTTCAGTTCAATATAGTCTAGAAGAAGTGGATTTCCAATAATCGTACTATTACTTGTGACATAGTGTTTAGATGATTAATTATATGACTAATGTATGGTATTATGATAGAGAAAGCATTGTTTGGTGGCTTTCCTTTCATATTGTAAGTATTTAGGTGAATGTGTTTCTATAAAAGTGCTGGAGTCACTGCTATTTCAATATGTTGTTCTATTACTTTGTATTAAGTCTTAGAATTCTTATACAAATGCTCTTTTTATGGTTACGTGGTGGTCTTAAATATTTTGGTTATAAAAACAAATTTTTATTTTTAACTCCGACATATGACAAATTCTGAAGCAAATTCTGAAATCCTACGGGCCTGCAAGATGGGGTTTTGGTTTACGGTTAACAGCCCTTCAAGTAAGAAATATTGTTACGAAATTTAAATATAAGCGTCTGATACAAATGGAAACACGGCTCCGAGCCAAGCAGCAGAAAATGAATATTGATTTTGCAACATGGAATGTTAGAACACTGAACGAAGAAGAAGAACTGAATTCCCTGCTGCCTGAACTGATAAAATATAAAATAGTGATAACAGTAAGTAAAGAAGCAAAATGGCACAACAAAGTTATATCTGATTTTAGGAGCCACTCGTTGTTCTTCGGTGGAAAGAGGGAATTTCGCGTGATATTTTTAGGTAATAGAGCGTATAAACAGGCAAAAAAACAATATAAAATAAGCAAACAAACAATAATGTATCTTTGGCAAATGCTAATGCAACGTCTGAGGATAAGGCGAAATAGATCAAAGAGGATTTCTATAGTAACTGGAGGCTCAAATATAATCAAATGACATTAAACTTATGCTTGGGGACATGAATGGAAAAATTGGAAAAGAGGAAGTATAAAAGGGCTCGATTGGACACAGTCTAAATAGTTCCACCAACGGCACCAATGGGCAAAGACTAATCGATTTCGCGCTCTACAAAATAATTGTTTAATCTTCCACATTCTTTTCCAACAAGGACATTTATAAGATCACATTGGTATCTCCCATCGGAAAAACGTTCAACCAAATTGATCACGAATTGTTTGAAAGGATAGGGGCTTTCCAAATCATGCTGTATGAACAAAGATCATAGCGAAACGAACATTGAAGAAACACAATGGAGCGAAATTAGATGTAAGCCAACTTAATATAACATCCCTGAAAAACGAGTACAAAGCGTTGATTGGGACAAACTTAAATCTAGAAGAGCTGCAACCCATATAGATAAATGAAATGCGGGTTGTTTAAAAAAGGCATTTCATCGAGCTGCTGAAGAAACTATTGGTTTAAAGCCAGTAAAAGCTCGAAACTAGTTACATTAATAGCCTACATTTACAGAGTTAGTCAGTGTCAAAGAACGATGGAAAAATATTTTATGTCAATTTACAAAAAAGGAGACTAGCTCAACTGTAAAAATTACACAGGGAAATCACTACTCAGACTTCCTACAAAGTTTTCATGAACATCTTGATCGCGCATTTAGAAATAAATGCTGCCAACCAATACAATCTTTAACTTACCAGCTTTTTATGCTGAATCACATAGTAGAGAAGTGCTGCGAAAGAAATGTCGATGTACATTAAATCTTCGTGGATTTCAACACCGCCTATGACTCCATTTAAAGCGAAAAATTATATGTAGTTTTCCCCAATCTAAGCGTACCGTTAAAGTTAGTAAGATTGATTAAAGCTAATCTGCAACACAAGCGTTTTTATGTACCCATAGCGATATTGTGAGATACATCAAGCTAGAAAGCCTTGGTATGCCAGTTATACTGTACAACGCCGGTTATACTAGTAGGGAATTTGAGAAATTGGTGGATTGATGCCGTCGAGTTAGATGCTGTGTCTATGCTAAAGGAGCAAAATTGGAAAACTGTTACCCTAGATCGAGTGAACTGGAGGAGAATAATTAAGGAGGCCAAGGTTTGACTAGAAGAAATAAAATTCTAAATAACTTAATTCAAGAATTTAATACACAAATTAATTTAAAAATTTAATATAATATTTTACCTAATATAATGTTTTAAATAATTTTTATTTTTTATTTTAGCAATAAGTTATTGTAATTTAGCTATTACCTTGTGCTGCCTCTTTCAGTGGAGGTTTAGTTTAGGTTGATTGAAAAAAGTTAAATCAAAAATTCGCAAACATTAAAATCTGTTAAAGGAATCTGTTAAAGTTATTTTATTTAAAACGATTTTTTTAGGATTATTAGAAATGTTAATTTATTTGACATTATTCGACAGAAACCTAGCAACGTTTTGAACTTTCCCCTAAATGTGCTGGGTAGAAGCATTACCTTCTTCCCAAAATGGGACGTAAATAACTTACTTCTAAAGTGTGTTTTTTTGACCCATCGTCGGCCCGACATGTGTTACCAGATACCGAGCCTGTAAATAGAGTCAAATCTATTTTCAAAGAACTTCATTAAAAAAACAAAATGTAAAGTCAATCGATCAAACCGTTTCTAATTTATAGTAAAGTTACAGAACAATCGAAAAAAGCTCCTTTATCGAAATGGACTAACGAAACTCAACCGAAGTCTTTTTTAGACTTGCACTTTAGCCTAAGCTAAATTCGCAAAATTGGACTCAATATTTTTCCCAAATTGTCGGGTCGACATGGGTTAATAAAATCTGTTAATAGAGTCAACTCTAGTGTCAAAAAATTTCACGTATACAAAATTTGAAATCAATATCCTATTCGGTAAAGCTCGACTTCAGAAATTGTATTTTCCAATCGTTGTTTTGAAGGGAGTTAACGAATTTCAAATCTCTTGGACAGACAACGCCACTGTCAAGGAGCAACAAGTATAGGAATATCTCTAACTTAACATTAATATCTTTCATTTCAGTCAAAAATAAACTTAAACATAATTATCTTCAAAAAAAATTTTTTCCCGATAAAATTCTTAAAAAGTTGTTGTGCCACAATGGGTTAATGGAACTTTTTTCAAAGACTCTCTTTTTAGCCAAAACAGTACTTTTGACACGCAAATTTCGTTCCAAAATTTTTTACCAATCATCGGGCCGACATGTGTTTACATTTTAAAGTCTGTTATTAGTGTCAACTCAGTTCTCAAGGAGCAACACGTATAGAAAATTTGAAGTCAATCGGTCAAACCGTTTTAATTTTAAAACAAAAAGTTTAAATACTCGTACCTTTGTGGTCTGCTAGAACAAAATTTTTCCTTACCCAAAAACGTCAATATAAAAATTTTAAAAATCGGCTGAACAATTTAGCAGCCTTATGTTACATACAAACAAAAATCTATAATTTTTATATACATTTATAGATAGGTAATTTAAAGTAGTTATTTACTGGTTTCAAAAGTAAATAATGTTAATATTACTAGTTAACCACTTAAGGAAGCGAGCTAGATACGGAAAATCATATATATTTTTGATCAGTGTGAGGTCCTGAGTCGATATAACTATGCTCGTCCGTTCATAGGCACGATAACTCAAAAACTAATAGAACTATTTTCATGAAATTTTAACTGTATGCTACTTGGACTTAAAATGCGGCGGGGATTGCATATGGCCGAAACCGGCCCATGGATTCGGATTCTGGACCTTATAATTGTTTAAAGGGCTAACGAACATATAACAAAAATCAGCATTACTCAACAACTAGCGCTTCCTTCATGAAATTTGTGCTGTAGGTTACTTGTAGTGAGACTGCGGCGGGGAATGCGTACGGTCGAGATCGGACAATGGGTTCGAAAGAATTTTTTGATCGAATTTAGGCCAAACAAGCCTAACTCTGAAACCAATAAAAATTGAACCATCAAATTTGGTATTAGTGTACCTCTTCCTATGTACTTAGAGTCTTTGTAATTTAGGACCAATTGGAGTAGTGGTTTGGGGACCATCCCCACAGTTCCGAAGACCTTAAAGCATATATTGGAAATTAATAAAGATAGTAACTTGAACTAAATATAGAAGCTTTAAATTTGATATAACGGTGTGTTTTCCTATTCCCTTTGTGTCCCCGAGATTTAGATTTAATTATAGTGGTGGTTCAGGTGCCTCATAAGAAAATCCAAAACAAAAATCTTCGAATTTCATGAAGATAGAAACTTTATATTTGATGCACGAATTTTCCTTCCTATTCCCGTTCTTATTTACCATATTTTTATAAAACAAAATATTTTTTCAATAAACGATTAATTTTTTTTTTTTTTGATTTTTATTATATCATGTATTTTATTGAATAAATACAATAGGTAATATATATTACCTACATTAATATTTTGTTAATGTTAAAAGGTTTTAGTTAAATTCACTTTTTATATGGTTTTTCCTTTTGATTTTTAGTGTCGACATACCGGAAAAATTTTCGCACTTCACGCGTATTGAAATTTCTCGTACTAGGCCCCATGTTGGTTGCTAGTTAATTCACTTATTAATTTTGTTATTTGTTTTTGCGCCCTAGGCAGCCCTAAATTTGGTATTTCGAGAAAAAAGATTTATTCTACAAGAAGATAATAAAACAATTAAAACAAGCTAATTTGTTTAGAATTTTATTTGTTCTTATTCTACCAGTTAATTACAGTTATATTTATATTAAAATTAATGCAAAGTAGGCATTATTACATTTTTAATTAAACTAATGTTTTATAGAGTTTCTACGCGAAGTAAATAAAATTTGAACAAAAAATATATAAAACTTTTAATTGTAATATGATATTTGAAAAGTAAATGTTTGTGTTTTAGTATTATACTATGAAATTCTTTATTGGTATGATGTTATAGAATATATGTGTTAACTTATACTTTTACTAGCAGATTTACCCGGCGTTGCCCGGGAGCGAGCAATTTGCAGAAAAGCAAGTTTCGGCCAATTTTTCGAAGTACTGCTTTGGTTAAAAAGAAAGCCTCAAAAAAATATTTGTGGAGTTCCGTTATCGGCTGGGTGGCACAGTGGTTAGAGTGCCGACCTTTCGTGCGTGAGACCCCGGGTTCGAATCCCAGTGAAAGTAACAAAAAAAAAACACTTTTATCTAGTTTTCAACTCGAGTCAGTTACCATTTGCCTTATTAATATTTGTGTATCTTTAATAAAAAATACATAAATATAACAATATAAACAAATAGAAAATGTAAACAAATCAATTTAATAATATAACTCAATGATACAGAATACCATATAACTCAAATACAAAACTATTATAATACAAACAAAATAGAACTGTATTATTGAAAATCTAAGACATTTCTACATGTTATAAGGCGTAGTACTATCTAATGTTTAAATTGTATATGGCATTCATTTGATCAGTTCTAATATTTGAATATATCTCCCCTGTTCCGACATGTACATATATAGTCAGGCTGGTTAGTCTATCACAGTGAACATAAGCACGTAGAGGTGCCGATAAAAAAAAAAAAAAAAACATTGCTATAAATTCGAAATGGTTCAACTGATTGACCTGAAATTTTGTACATGTGTTCTTCTTTGAGAATGTAGTTCATTCTATTAAGTTTTTCACTCTATTATGTAGTTCTCCCCCGGGCTCTCAGAATTATTCCCTTGAAATTTTGTGACACCATGTGTAATTTTTGTGTTAACTTTTTTCAATAACATAAACTTAAATTAAAACTCCATTGTGTGGCGGGGCAACGTGCGCCGAGTAATAGCTAGTTCAGAATTATTATACCCGCTTGACTATAGGTCAAAAGGGTACACTAAATTTGCCATTATGTCATTATACTATGTCAATAGTAGTTTACTTGAATTGCCACGTTTGAATAAGATAAAGGCGATGGTTTGTAAAAGCTTTAAAAATCTGCTTTTCAACTTATATTTTGTTTTGTACTTACCTGTAAGTTCTACTTCACTCTTTCTCGTTTTTTAAGATTTTATGAGAGAAATGTAGGCGTCTTTTTTGGAAATTTTTTTTTAAAATACTATGTTTTTAATCATAATATAAAATTGAATTTTTTTATTTTTAAATTTTGTTTGAAGAAAAATTTCAATTTTACACTGAAATCTATTTTTAAAGAAAAACAACTGCAAAGTAGATAAAAAACAAAGACTTACGAAAAAATATAGAGAAGGAAAATCTTATGTTATTTAAATTTAAGGATATTATTATTCAGATTCTTTATTAGCTTTATTTTTATTATTATTAATATTATCTCATTTAGATTTTGCAATATTTAAGACTTTTTAAGGAGAGCTAAAAAATTAGTCTTATTAATTAAGTGAGGTTTTAAAATAAAGGTTAACTTGCGTTAATACCAAAAATTTGAAAATTTCATTGAATCTTTGCGCAAAACGCGTAAAAAGGTCAAAACCAAATTAACTTTGTGGATTTTTATAACTAAAATTCTGGTGTAAAATTTTCAATAAAATTCTTTTAATCGTTTAAGCAAATAAAATTTATAGAGAACTTCATGGCGTCGTCGTGGAGAACTTGTTAATCGAACTTAACTAAAACTTTTTGCAACCTCTCTTTTGGACTGCAAAATCAACCTGTAAAATTGGACACAAATCGGAAACACAAAATTTTTTGGAAGTCCGCCAGGCCGGAATGGGTTAATTTATTCTAACCAAATTTATACAACTAATTCCAGTTGCTAAGAGTAACATTTGTGCAAAATTTCAAGTCAATCGGGCTCTCAGAATTATTCCTCTAAAATTTTGTGACAATCGGAGCAGTGGTTTTCACGTGAATCTGGACAAACAAACAAACAAAATTTCTCCTTTATATATTAGATAAAAGTAAAACCAACCCGCTAAAATGTAGAAAATAAAAAAATTTTTGGTAGGGAGAATAGTGCTATAATTTCTTTTTCCATTAATCTTTATCCATATAATATAACTTACTTTCATATTATAGCACTCCTAAATGCAAATGATCTACTGTTTTACTTTAACAAAATTATATATTTAAATCAATTTATTTGAATTATATTTTATAATTTTAAGTTTTCAAATAAATAAAAAACTTTTTTATTTATTAATGAATATTTTTTAATTTTATATTGCAGCTGATTTATCAACGCTTAAGCACCTACCTGAATTCCAATAGCAAATATTGGTAGTTACATACATAATACTGTATAATCTTATATTGTATACAACTATGTTTTAGTAAACTAATTTACATTTCAAACAAATAAGAACATTATATATATGCCCATACATTTGCTCAACAATATGTCAATACCATTATAGATATATTATTTTCAATAATTAAAATATTCATCAATATATATAATGTTTTTGCTTTGACAAAATACGCACTATAGCTATTCATTAAAAGGATTTTCTATCAATCACCAAACACAAGATACAACTTAGAATATGACACATAATATTATATAGGTACCATAATATGTAGCTACATATACCCATATTGTATCAATACCCCTTTTTCAATATCATGCACAAAAATTCATGCAGGAATGCAGCAAGCGTTACCTTTAAAAACAATTTAAGAAAGACTCAGTCGGTGCAACCTTATCTTACTCCTCTTTGGTTGAAATTTAATGAGGAGTCCATAAGTCATTTTAAAACCAGTAAAGCTTTTATTAGCTTTATCTTTATTAATTTCTAAGGTAAGCTTTTAAAACTTGCGATTTCTTAGGAGACACCTAACCACCACTCCAATTGATCATAAACTAAGGGGACACGCAAGCAATAGAAAAGGCAAACCGTGTGCAAAATGCGAAGCTTCTACATTTTTTCAAGTTGTTATCTTTATTCATTTTAAAGATATGCTTTAAGGTCTTCGGAAATGTGTGGCTGGTCCCCGACCCACTACTCCAATGGGGCCCAAATTCACAAGACACTTAGGAGATAGGAAGGGACACCCTGATACCAAATTTGGAGGTTCTATCTTCATTGGTTTCGGAATTATGCTCGTTTGGCCTAAATTCGATCAAAAAGTTCTAGGTTCCGAATCCATGGTCCAATCCCGACCTCACGCAATTCCCGAAGTAGCTTCATTACTAGTAACCTACAGCACAAATTTGATGAAGATAGCGTCATTGGTTGTTGAGTTATCGTGATTTTTTATATTTGTTCATTAGCCCTGAATCCGATTAAAAGGTCCAGAATCCGAACCCATGGGCCAATTTCGCCCATATGCAATCCCCGCCGTACTTTCAGTCCTAGTAACCTACAGTTAAAATTTCATCAAGATAGCTCCATTATTTTTTGAGTTATCGTGCCTACGGACGGACGGACGGACGGACATGGCTATATCGACTCAGGCGGTCACGCTGATCACAAATATATATACTTTTCCATATCTAGCTCGCTTCCTTTAGGTGGTTACAAACACCATACCAAAATAAATATACCCCTTTACCTATTCTATAGGTGTAGGGTATAAAAAAAAAAATTTAAATTCAATTTAAAGGAAAAGAATCAAGTTGTGTTCTAGCTCAGAAAAGGTTCAAAATTGGATGAATTGGAAAGGTAGCTAAAATTTTCATAAAACCAGGTAAGTGCTTTTGAATTAATAAAATATTACTATGAGTGGAAGGCGAAAGCAGAGTAGGCAAAATAGTAATAATACAATTGATCTACAACCAAGTGGACTCACAATGCAGTCGAGTAATGTACGGCAAATCGGAAAAGCACAATCAATCAAAATATATTTTTCAGATTTCGAAAATATGATACGAAAATTTTCTGGCGACGACACAGTGAGCGTTAAAAAGTGGTTATTCGAATTTGAACAGCACGCTGAAACGTTTTATTTGAATGACTTACAAAAATTTATTTTCTGCAAACGATCTTTAGAGGGAGCAGCAACAGTTTTAATTGACGGAAACGCTAAACTTTTAAATTATTGTGATTGAATGAGAAGTTTAATTCAAGAATTCCAATCAAAGATTAGTAGTGCTGATGTACACAACAAGTTGAAAAAAAGGAAAAAGAAATACGATGAAACAATGCTCGAATATTTATATCACATGGTCGATCTAACTTCTCAAGCTCATGTAGATGTTGTATCCATTATCGAATATTTTATAGATGGTATTAAGGATCATACAAATAACAAAAATATACTTTATGATGAAAAAAATATAAATGATTTTATAGAAAAACTCCTAATTTATGAGAAAATTAGGAACGCAAACAACACAATTAGTGGCAAAAATTATGAAGAAAGCAAGCTGATCAAAAAAGAAGGTTATATGTCATTGTCAGTAGATGGAAAACAAAGAAAAAAGAATTATTTATTGTTTCAATTGTGGTTCATCAGATTATGAATGGCATTCGTGCCCAGATAAAGCAAAAGGTCCTAAATGTTTTGGCTGTAATGAATTCGGACATAAAAGAACAAACTGTACAAAAGAACCATAAAAATCATCGCACGTTATATTTAAAAATGGTATATACGTTCCTTGTAGAATAAATAATTTCCTTTTAGATACTTTAGTTGATACTGGAAGTGAAATTTGTTTGGTGAATGAAAGTTTTATACCATCCATTGACCCGAGATACTGCAACAAGAACACTAAACTGTCTGTATCAGGTTTAGGAGCAACTATCGCAACCAGTGGAGCATGCATAGTAAATTTTAAAATTGGCGAAGATAATTTCGAAAACATAGAAGTCCATGCCATAAATTCTAATTTTATGAAACCAGATTTAATAATCGGGATGAATCAGTTAGAATTAGCTGTAGTAACAATTGAAAAGAAAAGGTTAACATTTCAAAGATAAAAAGTCCGACTAATCAAAAAATAGAAATATTTTCTAAAAAACCAAAATCATGTTTTTTGCCAAAAATTATACTTGATGCCGCTGACTATACTAATCTACCTGATATATCTCATTTGAAGGATAAGGACATTAGAAGCAAAGCACTCGTTTTATTTGAAAATTATAAACCCAAGGATCCTATAACTCATTCCATTCAGATGAAGATAGTTACTTCAGATGACATACCAATTTATAGAAGACCGCGACGATTCCCACAAAATGAGCAAAAAATAATAGTAAAACAGTTTGAAGAGTGGTTAAAAAAGAAAATCAATCGCGAAAGTAATTCCGAATACTCTAGCCAAGTAGTCTTAGTAAAAGAAAAGGACGGTAGTCATTGATTGTGTATAGATTATAGGAATATAAATAAAAAAATTCATAATGACTGATGTCTGTTGCCAAACATTGAATATCAAATTGATAAACTCCATGGTTCCAAATTAAGTAAATTTTACCACTTTGGATTTAGAAAATAGATTTTTTCATACGATCGTAAAATAAGAAAGCAGAAAATTTACTTAATTTGTGACTACAAATGGTCAGTGTGAATTTATTCGGGTTCCTTTTGGCCTATATAATTCACTTGCTGTTTTCCAAAAATATATAAACTATGTTTTGAGAAATTTAATCAGAGAAAATATTGTTGTCATTTATTTAGATGATATTGTAATTCCATCAAAAACGATTGAAGATGGTGTAATTAGATAAGAAAAGGTATTAAAAGTAGCAAGTGAACATGGATTGAATATCAAATGAAAAAAATGCCAAATATTAAAAGAAGAGAATGAATATCTGGGCTATCTCATTAAAGGCAATTTTATTTCTCCATCACCGGCAAAAACCAAAGCCATTATAAATTTTCGTATTCCGACAAGTGCAAAACAATTACATAGTTTTCTGGGGTTGGCCACCTATTTTTGAAAATTTATAGTTAATTTTGCAACAAAAGCTTAACCGCTGAGAGGTTATAAAGAACTGGAGAATATTGCAGAAACTTTTGGCTATCCTAAAAGACTTGTAGCTGATCATGGTGGAGCGTTCATCTCAAATAATTTCAAGCATTATTGTGAAGAGCCATATGTTCATTTAGTAATACAGTTTGTGTACCAAGGGACAACGATCAGATTTAACGTCTTCATTCTACTGTACCTAATAAGCGTGTTAACAAAATTACCTCTTTAAAATTCTGAAAAATGGTTTCAGTATGTTAAATCGGTGCAACAAGTTTTAAACTCTACATTTCAAAGAGCAATCCAAACTACACCTTTCCATCTGCTGGTGGAAATTGCCTAACAAAAATGATGTTAAAATTATTAAAATAATTGAAGATGAGTGGAGGAAGCAATTCAGTGACAATACGAATATCATTTGGAAACAAGCAACAAGAGACATAATGGTAATACAAACTAATATAAGATTGGGGACTTAGTTGCAATTAAAAGGATCCAATTTAGAACAGTATTGAAAATTCGTACAAAATTTTTGGGTCTCTATAAAATCACAGCAATAAAAGCATTTGATCGATACAATGTTAAAAAAGAACGCAGTCATGAGGGTCCAAAATAAAATGTTGGGCAAAAAATGGTGAAGGAAATGTATTTATCATGCAAGAAAATGAATCAGAAGATAATGTTGTTCGAAAAACAATAGAAGGAGATCCCGTGGAAAATGAAAACGAAAATGACAGCTATGTAGAAATCTCATTAGGGACTGATGAATAGTCAGGGAAGACCGAATATGGGAATTAATAAATTCTATACCAACTATATTTCGTTTGAGTAGTATGCACTTTTATTATTCTCTATTGCATTTGTTTGATTATTAAGATTATATAAAAGATCCGTTTTTTATGTTTGTATATTATTATATAAAATGAATTTCATAGTTGCTTTGGTACAGTCAATTGTTTAAAAGTACAGCTGAGTACAACATTAAAATATAAAACGTGGACGTGAACGTGGTAAAAGTAAAGACAATTTTTTTTAAACTGGTTTTAAATCATTAAAAGTGCGATTTGTAATTTAAATTTTACTAACTGTGAATTAATATTCTAAATTATATTTTTTAAAATAAAGAAACATTTAATTTTAATAAATTTGTCCTATTTAATTTTTAATCTCACATGTATAGGTTTTAATAAATTGATGGTATTTAGTGTAAACTAAAAACATTAATGCTTTGATTAGCTTTCTGTCACAAAATTTAGTAATTAAAATTTTTAAAAATGAAAACAATTAAAATTCGTAGTATATTTAGCTATTAGAAAAGCTTATAAATGCAAAATCTGGTATAAATGCATTTCTAAAATACAATGACAAATTTAGAATTAGCCTATGAATTATAACACTAAAATATCTCTTATAATAAAAATTAAAAAAAAAGAAATCTTTGATAATTTATTAACAAGTAAAGAAACAGTCAGTCAGTGCAACCGACTAAGAATTACCCTACACCTTAGAAATACCCTTGGTTCAAATTTAATGAGATATCCATAAGTCATTTTAACACCATAAAAGCTGTGATTGATTTGATAGTAACACATAGCTAACCAAATTAACTTTATAATACTAAGAACATTTTCTAATTAAACTATCTTTTAAAAACTATTACAAATTCTTACTAATTTACCTATTTAAAAATATTAAAAAACAAAAAAACGTGAAATAAATGAAAATATATTTATTCCAATTCAATTACAAAATGAAAAAATTCTAATTATTAATTTTTGTGATAAAAAGCTAATCAAAGCATAGTATATTTAATAATCCAAATTTTTCAAAATTGCTATTATTTTAAATGGATAGTGAATATACCTAATAGAAAAGCTTATAAACGCAAAATATGCAATAAATGTATTTCTAAAATACAATTACAAACTTAGACCTTTTCATATAATACATTTAAATATAAAAATAAATTTTACATAAATGCAGCAAGTACCTTTGAACATAGCTGAACCACTACAATTAAGTCTAAATTTCGGGGACACATAGGAAATAGGAAATATATTCTTTGGCTCCGAAATTATACTCGTTATGGTGTTTTTAAGATATATCTTTTTTAGCCCTTGAACTCTTCAAAGGTTCCAGAACCCTAAACCATGGTACGATTTCGCCCATATGCAGCTCCCGTCAAACTTTCAATACTAGTTATCCCTTGTACGCAATTGGAACGTTCTATCTTAATTTTAAGTTACTAGTTTTATTAATTTCGATGATAAGCTTTTACACATTGGGGTGTCTAAGATAGGTCCTGAAGCACCACTCCAATTGATCCAAAATTAGAGGGACACGCAGGAAATAATAAAGAACACGTATTTGCCAAATTTGAAGATTTTACATTTGTTTCAAGTTACTATCTTTATGAATTTCGAAAATATGCTGTAAGGTCTTCGGATCTGAGTGGCTGGTCCCCACCCACTACTCCAGTTGGGCTAAAATTTCAAGGAGACTAAGGAAATCGAAAGCGACACCCTGATACCAAATTTGGAGGTTCTATCTTCATTGGTTTCGGAATTATGCCAGTTTGGCCTAAATTCGATCAAAAAGTTCTAAGTTCCGAACCCGTTGTACATTACCCACAGTACACAAGCACCGCCGTAGTTTTATTACCAATAACCTTCAGCACAAATTTCATGAAGATAGCGTCATTAGTTGTTGAGTTATCGTGATTTTTTATATATGTTCGTTAGCCCTTCGATCGAATAAAAGGTCCAGAATCCGAACCCATGTGCCGATTTCGCCCATATGCAATCCCCGCCGTACTTTCAGTCCTAGTTAAAATCTACAGTTAAAATTTCACCAAGATAGCTCCATTATTTTTTGAGTTATCGTGCCTACGGACGGAAAAGAGTATATTAACTTTGGTATGGTGTTTGTAACCACCTAAAGGAAGCGAGCTAGATATGGAAAAGTATATATATTTGTGATCAGCGTGTAGAGTCGATGTAGCCATGTCCGTCCGTCCGTAGGCATGATAAATCAAAAATTAATGGAGCTATCTTAATGTAATTTTAAATGTAGGTTACTAGAACTTAATGTACGGCGGGGATTGCATATGGGCGAAATCGGCGCGTTGGTCCGTATTCTGGACCTTTAAATTGTTCTAAGGGCCAAGGAACATATAAAAACAATAAGGATAACTCACCAATTAATTGAGCTTCAATCATGAATTTTGTGGTGTAGGTTACAAGTAAATAGACTATGATTGGGACTGCGTACGATCGAGTTCGGATCATGCGTTCGGAACGTAGGAGTTTTTGATCGAATTTAGGCCAAACAGGCATAATTCTGAATCGAATGAAGATAAAACCTTCAAATTTGGTATCAGTATGCCTCTTCCTATGTCCTTAGAGTTCTGGAAATTTAGAACCAATTGGAGGTGTAGGTCGGGGACCATCCACACAGTTCTGAAGACTTTAAAGCATATCATTGAAATTATTAAAAAAATAGCTTAAAATTAAGATAGAACGTTCCAAATGTGTACAAGGGTTCACTAGTATTTAAAGAACGGCGCGGACTTCGTATAGGCGAAATCCGATCATGGGTTCGGATCCCGGAACTTCTTCATCGAATGTAGGCCAAACAAGTATGATTCCGAATTCAAAGAAGTTAGAAACTCCAAATTCGGTATCAGGGTGTCTCTTTCTATTCCCTTAGTGTCCTCGAAAATTGGAACCAATTGAAATATTGGGTCGGAACCTTCCACATAGTTTTGAAGACCTTAAAGCATATTTTACAAAATAACAGAGATAGTAACTTCAAAAAAATGTAGAAGTTTCAAATTTGTCACAAGGCTGTTCTTTACTATTTGCTACGTGTTCCCTTAATGTGATCAATTGGAGTGGTGGTTCAGGTAACTGTCTTAGACCTCTGAAGGTTGAAAGGCCTGGCTTCGAAATTAATAAAAATAGTAACCTTAAATTAATATAGTATGTTCCAATTGTGTACAAGGAATAACCAGTATTGAATGTATGACCGGAATTGCATATGGGCGAAATCGAACACTGGTTTCGGGTTCTGGAACCTTTGAAAAGTTCAAAAGCTAACAAACGTTTATCCAAAACTCAGAAACTAATTTCGCTATTTTGATGAAATTTATATTCTAGGTTAATAGTAATGAAAGTACCATGGAATTGGTTCTTGCCGGGTTCATATTCTGGAAGCTTTTGATCGAATGGAAGGCAAACTAGTATAATTTCGAAAACAAAGAAGATAGAACATTATATTTGGGGCACATGTGTTTTTTTTTTCTTATTTTTTTGTGTACGTGAAATTTTGGATGAATTGGAATAGCGGTTTGCGTACTACCCCCACTCCTCCCAAGATCTTAAAGAATAAAATATTCGAAATTAATAAAGATAAAAAAATCAAATTTGATACACTATTTCCTATTATCGTTTTTATTTAACAATTTTATATTTTTAAAAGACTAAGAGTTTTACTATTAAACATATCGTGCATTATATTTAATAAATTAAAAACTAAATATTTTTTTTTTTAATTGTTATTATATCTTATCTATATTTTATTGAATTATTACCACAATACATTATAAGTTGTAATATGTTGTTTTGTATTAAAATTAATTATATGAACAATTCCAAATTTATCGTTGTATTTTAGAAATACGTTTATTGCATATTTTATTTATAAAATTTTGTGATAAAAAGCCAATGAAAGCATTTATGGTTTAACTAACATTAAAAACCATGAAATTTTATAAACTTTTATATTTATATTATAACAAATTAATATTTATTTCGAATAACTTTAAGTTTAATTAAGTATATAGAACATTAATAAATAAGTAAATTAAGAGAATAAATTTATCCATTTATAAATTAACATTAATTTATAAAATAACACGAATCCATTTATCTCAACTTTATTTGTTGTTTAATATTTTTAAATAGATAAATTAGTAAGAATTGCTAATATTTTTGAATTGATAAAATAATAGAAAATGTTTTAGTATTATAAAAAAAATTTGCTTAGCTATGTCTTACGATCAAACTAACAAAAGCTTTTATGATTTTAAAATAACTTATGGACTTCCCTTTAAATTTGAACCAAATTGGTGTAGGGTATTTCTAAGTCGGCTGCACCGACTGACTGTTTCTTTACTTGTTTTTTTTTTTATGTTAACAAGTAAAGTAGAATTAAAATTCTGGTGAAAAAAAATAAGATCTGTTCGAAATGAAGGGAATACATTTTGTTTATGAACTTAGTTTTAACAATATTTTGTTTACAAAGAGCGAAAAGTAAAAATTTAATCAGTTCTAATGGTTTTACTTTTTAGCATTTGTTGTGTTTTGTATTTATTAGATCAACTTAAAATAAAAATATGATTCGTTTGATGTACCTATCAATTTTAATTATAATAAAAGTTACATTTTTTTCCAAAGAATTAAATTTTACCTAAAGATATTAGTTAGTTATTACTTTCATATTTCTTTTATTTAAACTTTTTATTATTATATCTGATAATGTTGCTTGATATTTTGTATTTAGTTTTGAATAAACAAAAATATCATAATAACGCATTACAAATACAAAAAAGAATTTCATTAGAACAAATAGCAGTATACATAGGCTTGAGGCTGACACATCAAAAAAAATTCTAGCAAATGAGTTCGAATTGTTCATTTTAGATTTAGCACATTGTACACTGTTCAAGTCTTATACTAATTTTTCAAAATTCACAGCATTCTTTTAAAAAGAACATTCGTTTACTACGACGAATATTTTCCGTGCCATCATGGTTGTAATAAGCGAAAAGTACTGAATGTTTTTTCTAAAAATTTTGTAACTTCATATATTGTTGTTACTTTTTGTTAAGTTTTTAAAAAAACAAATTTTAAAATAAATAGTAAGGTAAATGAATTTACATGGGAGCAACCGAAATACGCGACGTACTTGTACCTCGTATTTAAAAATTGGCAAAGCGAAAAATTGAAATAGAAAATTTAAATTAATATTTATGTAAAATATTTGATTATTAAAAAATACCTTATATTCAAAATAATTGAAAATAGCAAAAAAAAAAATAATAAAAGTTAAAAAACATAATATGTTCCATAAGAACCCAACCTAAATCAACGCGTACGGTGTACGGCGCACATGTTCTGTTAAAAAATTTTTAAATAAGTAGTTATGTAAATAAACTTACATGAAAGAGGCGACTTACTGTACCTCAAAGTTTTAAAATTTAAAAAGAAACAAAGCGTATAAAAATATTGTAATTGTTTTTTGTTATGCTACTAAGATTAAGTTTTAAAAATAAAATATTTTAAAATAATATTGTTATACCCGTATGACTATATAGTCAAAGGGTATTATAAATTTGCCATTACGTTTATGACGCAGAGAAGGAGAGGAGGTAGATATAGAACTAAGTGTGTGGATCAAATCGGAAACGAAAAATAAATCGATTTAGCTATGTTTGTTCATTCGTCCGTCAGTCCGAACGATAACTCAAAAACTAAAGGAGCTAGGATCTTGAAATTTTCGCAAATTCGTTTTTTTTGCAATAGCCGTCATTGCAATTTAAATCTAGCCATTTTGGTCCATGGGTTCGGTTAGCTGCCATACAACTTCATTTTTCATATGAGTATTACTCTGTACCTATTACAGCTACGCATCTGAAAATTTGACAAAAGTAGTATAGTTTTACGGCCAAAATTTCTGCACAATTTGGTTGCTCTACTGCAGAGACTTCAAGTAGCTGCCATTCAACTCCTTATTTTATATGAGCATTACACTACAACTAATGAAGCTGGGTGTCTAAAATTTTGTCAAAAATAGATTAATGTAATGGCCAAAGTTACAGCAAAATTTGATTGGTCTCCTGCAGAGGGTTCGAATAGTTGCCATACAACTCCTTTTTTATATGAGTATCCCACTACGCTTAGTATGTTTGAAAATTTTACCAAAAGTAATTAACCGGATGATATAATGTATATAATACGGTCATACGGGTATCCCAGAGTTGACACAGTCTATTCAACTACACTTTTCCTCGTTTTATAATAACCAAATAAAGAAACAGTCAGTCGCTGCAACCAACTTAGAAATACCCTACACCTATTTTGTTCAAATTTAATGAGATATCCGTAAGACATTTTAACACCTAAAAGCTGTTATTAATTTCATCGTAAGACATAGCTAACCAAATTAACTTTATAATACTAAAAATATTTTCTAATTACATTTTGGTTACGTTTGATTACGGTATAATAAATTAACGGAAATCTTTTGTTTTCAATTAAAAACCCTTTGAGAGGCGCAGAAACGTTCAACCGCATATTATCTATTTTACATGTAAGTATTATTATTCCCATATGACTATAGGTCAAACGGTTATACTAAATTTGTCATTACGTTTGTGGCGCAAAGAAAAAGGGGAGTAGATCGCATCAGAATCGAAAAGAGAGATATGCATGCCTGTCTGTCCGCACGATAACTCAAAAAAAATAGAGAGCTATAATTGTCAAATTCGTTTTAATGAAAGAGCCGTCATCGCTATTGCAATCCAGTGAATTAGCTCCAAGAGTTAATATTTGGTTGGTCTATTGCAGTAGGTTCCATACCACTTCTTTATGTATAAGAGCATTACTCTATACCTAATTAAGCAGAGTGTGTGAAATTTACCCAAAAATAATTTAGCTTTATAGCCAAATTTTGTGCAAATTTCTAATATTTTTAATTGAGGAAGTGCAGTGCATTCGATTTGTTGCCATGCACCTTCTTGTTTTATTTAAGCACTACTCTATGTCGATAGTAGTTAGCTTGAATGGCCAACGGCTGAATAAAATTTAGTCGATTTACTGGCAGAGGTTTAAAGTGCTGCTTTTCAACTTGTATTTTGTTTTGTACTTAACTGAAAGTTCTAGAACACTCTTCCTCGTTTTTTTTGATTTTTCGAACTTTTTGATTTTGATAGAAAAAAAAGATAATTGCATTTTGACACTGAAATCTATTTTTAAAGAACAACAAATGTAAAGAAGATAAAAAATAGAGACTTACGAAAAAAACTAGAGATGGAAAATGTTACTTAAATTCAAGGATATTTTTAATCTGATTCTTTATTAGCTTTATTTTTATTATTATTAATATTAGAAATGTGCATTTAAAGTTTTTTATGGAATAATAACCTTACAAAATTTAAGGGGTTTAAAAATATTGTCACATTGGTTTAAGTCGTGCAAATGAAGAGATTCTTCTTCTGTTAATTCTGTAGTATTTTCTTCTCGAATAAATTTAGGAAATGAATCAATAAATGAACGAAATATTGTGGCTTAAAAAATGTATGCAAATATGAATGAAGAATAAAAATTGGTTGAAGATCAAGTTTTATTATCTGTAAGAAGGCAATCTGTTAACAAAAATTTTTTCTTAGAAGCTTCAGGGAGACGTGGGAAAACATATTTTTTCATTTAAAAACAATTTAACAGCAAGTAATAAAAAAATGCCGCTGCGTGAACGCAAAGTTCAGCGTTACTGTTAGACGAGGGACAAACTTTACATAAAACGTTTGGTTTACCAGTTCCAGGTACTTTATTTTAATTGATGGGGCTTCAACGATACCTGCTTTAGCAATTAATTGTAGTAACGATCGTTTGTTGAAAGATAAAACTCAGTGTAATTAAACAATTAGTGGAAAAGTAATTGTATTTTGGGTGATTTTCGACAAATCCTTCCAATTGTTTTCCATAAAGACAGAATTAAAATAGTTGAAGCATGTATACAAGTGTCTGACGTAAAGTAACTTTATTTCACTTCAAAAAGAATATGAGCTCAAATCCAAATGAGATAAATTTGTCAAAATGGCTTTTGCTATTAAGTAATAATCAGATTCCCATTTAATTCAGTGAAGAGATTATTAAGATACCCAATGAATTTATTTGTCGAGGTTTAATAAAAAATCATGTTTTTGGGATTGATCATATTCAGAATAATGCTTCAAAAGTTATTATGTGACCTTTAAATGAAAGTTTTTTTAAAATAAATGAAGAGATTTTAAAACTAATTGACGGACCTGAAAAAGGTTATTATAGTGTGGACTATAACCACCCAGGATTATAGTCCACACTATAACCTTTGACACACCCAGGATTACCCTATCATTGCTTAAAATTAAAAAAAGTAATCATCTGTAATCATCCTAATTAGGAATATGAATATAAGATTTGGTTTAGTATAAAAGTTTGACAAAATCGGAAAATATTTAACTTAATGTGTATTCATCCCTAGACAACATAGCATTTAGTAGTGCCAATTCTGCAAAAGGTGTCAGAGTTTAAAACGACCAGACCAATTTATAAGTTCAGTTCGAACAGCATGTGGGATATTATACATAAAATATAGTTATCACAAGGTTTTATGTTAATAAATTTTTACATTTCAAAGGATGGAGTAATTCCTGTTTGGGCAATGATTACACAGATAATTGATGGTAAGTTTATATGTATTTTTTGTTTGATAGATAATAAATATTGATAATAATCTTATATGAATATGCGTGTGCGTATTTTGTTTATGGTTAACATTGGGGAAAAAAATATTTAAATGAATATTTTCATTAATTAATAATATTAGATTTTACAATATTAAAATTAGATTACTATACAGTTGTCATATTATTATGAGCATATGTATATATGTATATAGAATAAACAATTAGAACCATAAAGAAAGAACTAAGTATCTCGTTTAAATATCGTTGCCATCGGTTTCGTTTACACGGTGTTAGCAGTTCTTTGTAGCACATTTTGTTGTTTTTTTATACCCTACACCTATAGAATAGGTAAAAGGGTATATTAACTTTGGTATGGTGTTTGTAACCACCTAAAGGAAGCGAGCTAGATATAGAAAAGTATATAAATTTGTGATCAGCGTGACGTCCTGAGTCGATATAGCCATGTCCGTCCGTCCGTCCGTCCGTAGGCACGGTAACTCAAAAAATGATAGAGCTATCTTGATGAAATTTTAACTGGAGGTTACTAGGACTGAAAGCACGGCGGGGATTGCACATGGGCGAAATCGGCCCATTGGTTCGGATTCTGAACCTTTTAATCGATCGAAGGGCTAACGATCATATATAAAAAATCACTATAACTCAACAACTAATGATGCTTTCTTCATCAAATTTGTGCTGTAGGTTACTAGTAAAGAAACTACTTCGGGAATTGCGTAAGTTCGGAATTGGACCAAGGGTTCGGAACCTAGAACTTTTTGATCGAATTTAGGCCAAACGAGCATAATTCCGAAACCAAAGAAGATAGAACCTCCAAATTTTGTATCAGGGTGTCCCTTCCTATTTTCCTAATGTCTTTGAAATTTGGGCCCCATTGGAGTAGTGGGTCGGGGACCAGCCACACATTTCCGAAGACCTTAAAGCATATCTATAAAATTAATAAAGATAACAACTTAAAAAAATGTAGAAGCTTCAAATTTGGCACAATGGTGTTCTTTACTATCCCTTGCGTGTCCCCCTAATTTGAGATCAATTGAAGTGGTGGTTCAGTATCCCTCTTAGACCCTCTTAAGTATTAAGAGCTTATAATCGAAATTACTAAAAATAGTAACTTAAAATTAAGATAGAACGTTCAAATTGTGTACAAGGGTTAACTAGTGCTTAAAGCTAAGCGTGGACTGCATATGGGCGAAATCAGCCCAAGGGTTCGGATTCTCGACCTTTTAATCGGTTTCATGGCTAACGAACATATATAAATAATCACGATAACTCAACAACTAATGAGGCTATATTCATGAAATTTGTGCTGTAGGTTATTGGTAATGAAACTACGGCGGCGATTGCGTACGGTGAGGATTGGACAATGGGTTCGGAACTTAGAACTTTTTGATCGAATTTAGGCCAAACTAGCATAATTCCGAAACCAATGAAGATAGAACCTCCAAATTTGGTTTCAGGGTGTCACTTTCGATTTCCTTAGTGTCCTTGAAATTTGAGCCCAATTGGAGTAGTGGGTGTGGACCAGCCACTCAGTTCCAAGGACCTTAAAGCATATTTTCGAAATTAATAAAGATAGTAACTTGAAACAAATGTAGAAGCTTCAAATTTGGCACATGGCTGTTCTTTACTATTTCCTGCGTGTCCCTCTAATTTTGTACTTTTCTTAGACCCCCCAATGTGTAAAAGTTAATCATCGAAATTAATAAAACTAGTAACTTAAAATTAAGATAGAACGTTCCAATTGTGTACAAGAGTTAACTAGTATTTAAAGTATGACGGGGACTGCATATGGGCGAAATCGTACCATGGTTTCGGGTTCTGCAACCTTTGAAAAGTTCAAGGGCTAACAAACATATATCTTAAAAACACCATAACTCAAAAAATAATGCCGCTTTTTTGGTGAAATTTAAACTTTAGGTTACTAGTAATGAAGGTACCATTGGAATTGGTTCTGGTCGAGTTTGGTCAATGAGTTCGGATTCTAGAAGCTTTTGATCGATTTGAGGCCGAACGAGTACAATTTCGAAGCCAAAGAATAGAAATCATATCATATGTGTTCCCGAAATTTAGACTTAATTGTAGTGGTTCAGCTTTCTTCAAAATTTCGGTTATTATATATACAGGTAACCCTCGATTAACGTGGCACTTGAATTGCGCGGTTTCGGTTTTACGCGGAAATATATTTGCAACATATTTTAAATTACGCGGGTAAAAAATTCGGTTTTACGCGGAAATTTTTTTTTATGCGTAATTTTTTTTTACGTATATGTACATACTTTTTTTTTTTGTTTCAAAAAAAATATAAAGGGGAATACCCAGTTACGAAGTGTACATAAGAAAATCGAAATGTATATCATTTTTGTGCTAGTTTTTGTTGAATAAAGTGTTGAAAATTAATTAAAGGGTTTTAAAAATGAATGAATATGATGAATACAATGAATAAAAATTTATTACATAAACTTAGTAAAGACAGTAAAGATAATTTTTTACATAAGAATAAGAGTGTTAAAAACATTTTTTAAAAGACAGATGAAAGTTCTGATTAATATTTTTTATTTTGCAATATTTTTTTTGTTTCTATTCTTGTATCTTTCTTTTTATTTTTGGATATAATTTGCAATGAATATTTCTGTTTATTTTATAATATGATTTTTTTTTTTTATTATTTTGTTTTATATAATAAATGCTTATTTAAAAACAAAAATTGTTTTAAAACCAATAACCCAATTTTGTATGGAGTTCTTGTCTCGATTAACACGGTTTCGTTTTACGCGCTGTTTTTTAGGAACCAATCTACCGCGTTAATCGAGGGTTACCTGTATTATGCTTTGATCAGATTTTTATCAAAAAATTTAATAACTAGAATTTTTTCATTTTGTAATTGAAGTGGAATAAATATACTTGCTGCATTTATGTAAAATTTATTTTTATATTTAAATGAATTGTATGAAAAGGTGTAAATTTGTAATTGTATTTTAGAAATACATTAATTGCATATTTTGCGTATAAGATTTTCTATTAGGTATATTAACTAGCCATTTAAAATAATTACAATTTTGAAAAATTTCGGTTATTATATATATTATGCTTTGATCAGATTTTTATCAAAAAATTTAATAACTAGAATTTTTTCATTTTGTAATTGAAGTGGAATAAATATATTTTCATTTATAACAAGTTTTTTTGTTTTTTTAATATTTTTAAATAAATAAATTAGTAAGAATTTGTAATATTTTTTAAGAGATAGTGTAATTAGAAAATGTTTTTAGTGTTATAAAGTTAATTTGGTTAGCTATGTCTTACAATCAAATTATTAACAGCTTTTATGGCGTTAAAATGACTTATGGATATGTCATTAAATTTGAACCAAATAGGTGTAGGGTATTTCTAAGTCGGTTGCACCGACTGATTGTTTCTTTACTTGTTATTACTGTTTTAGATGGATTGGTGAAAAACAACTTGTAAAGCAGCTAAATTTTGGTTAGCAAAAATGTTTAAAAATTTTTCGGGTGTTCTTTAAGTTTTCGTCGATTTCTATTGTTTTAAAGATTTTTTTAAAGAATAATGAGGAAGTGGGAAAGAAAAAGAAAAAATTATAACTCACGATTGCAACAACGTGTGAACGTATAGATAAAATAATTTTGTTTATTTTTTGTGTAACCGACTAGATAAAGTTTTTATCACAAATCATAGATGTAGGGCTTATATATTATCTTCTAGGATCTGTGAATGTCCATAATGTGTATATATATTTGCGATTTTGTTTAAATAATTTAAATTAATTTAGGTACATTTATTAGGGGGCATATTTTAATAATTTATGTTTAGTTAATAAATAGACCGGTTTTTACTATTAATAAATTGGACCCACCTTGGAAATTGTCAAAACATATTTAAGTGTAAAAAAAATGGAAATAAAACTAAAAAGTATAAAATAAAACAAAATAAAACAAAAAGAAAAAATTTTTTTAACAATATACTTTTACTAGCAGATTTATCCGTCGTTGCCCGGAATTCTTCAAAATTTAACTTCATACTTTACCAGCAGATTTACCCGGCGTTGCGCGCATTTTTTCTATATATCTATGTATAAAGCTATATATAAAATTTTGTTTTTTATAGTTTATAGAATCCAAACTTCTCAGTCAATTATTATGAAAATTTGTATATAAAAGTTTTTGGGTAGGGGGAGTGTTCTAGACTTAAAGTTGGAAAAGTTTTCAAATTTCTTTGGAAAACAAAATAGGCTTGATCGATTTCCAGTGAATTTTATATACGTCTTGCTGATAAACAATGTAGTTCACTCTATTAATAGCCTTCACATTTTTAACCATATTGGAATGATGATGTTGATTTTCCTTAATTTATTACAGTACAATAAATTGACGGTAATCTTTTGTTTTCAATTAAAAACCCTTTGAGAGGTGCAGAAATGTTCAACCGGGTATTATCAAATTTACATGTAAGTATTATTATTCCCATATGACTATAGGTCAAACGGTTATACTAAATTTGTCATTACGTTTGTGGCGCAAAGAAAAAGGGGAGTAGGATATAGTTTCAAGGATATGGATCGCTTCAGAATCGAAAAGAGATCGATCTAGCTATGCATATATAGAGAGCTATAATTCTCAAATTCGTTTTAGTGAAAGAGCCGTCATCGCTATTGTAATCCAGTCAATTAGCTCCAAGAGTTAATATTTGGTTGGTGTACTGCAGTAGGTCCCATACCACTTCTTTATTTATAAGAGCGTTGCTCTATACCGAATTTTTTAAATACATTACTCTATGCCTAATTTTTAAAAAAAATTATTTGCGCACTACTCTATGTCAACAGTAGTTAGCTTGAATGGCCAACGGTTGAATAAAATATAGTCGATGTACTGGAAGAGGTTTAAAGTGCTGCTTTTTAACTTGTATTTTGTTTTGTACTTAACTGAAAGTTCTACTACACTCTTCCTAGTTTTTTTTGATTTTTTGAAAGAAATATTTTTTTTGGAAAATGGTTTTAAACCTTAATATATACGAAATCGAACTTTTTGATTTTAATAGAAAAAAAAGAAAACTGCATTTTGACACTGAAATCTATTTTTAAAGAACAACAAATGTAAACAAGATAAAAAATAAAGACTTTAGTTACATAGTTACATACAAATGTTAAATACAAATAGTTACTTAAATTCAAGGATATTTTTAATCGGATTCTTTATTAGCTTTATTTTTATTATTATTAATATTAGAAATGTGCATTCAAAGTTTTATATGGAATAACAGCCTTACAAAATTTAAGAGTTTTAAAAATATTGCCCAAGCGGGTTATTATATCGCATAAGTAACTCTTTTAGCTTTTGGAATATTTAAGAAAGGCAAAAAAATTAGTCTTATTAAATAAGTGAGTTTTCGGAATAAAGGCTAACTTGCGTTAATACCAAAAATTCCTAAATTTAATTGAATTTTTGTGCAAAACGCGTAAACAAGTCAAAAGCAAAAAAAGCAAATTTTTCAATCAAATTTATTTAACCGTTTAAACAAACCAAATTTGTAGAAAACTTCATGGCATTGTCTTGGCAAACGGGTTAATCGCACTCAACTAAAATATTTTGCAACTCCTTTTTTCGACTACAAAACCACCCTGTCATATTGGACACAAATCGGAAACAAAACAATTTTTGGAAGTCCGCCGGGTCAAATTATGTAAAATTATTCCGACCCACTTTATACAACTAATTCCGCTAGCAAAAAGGAACATTCATGAAAAATTTCAGATCTATCGGTCAGACAGTTTCGACTCGACATAAAAAATAAACCAAAAAACTTAAAACGGTTCTCGAGCCGCAACCTCTTGACTTATATAAACCTCACATAGTCTATGTTACCCCCGGGCTCCCACAGTTATACCAGTAAAATTTGGTGATAATCTGACCAGGGGTTTTCACGTGAATCCTGGAAAAACAAACAAATTTTCTTCTTTATATATTAAGATAAAAGTAAACTGGCTCATAAAATGTAGAAAATAAAAAATATTTGAAAGATTGTAGGAATTTGTTACTGTTGTCAATATAAAAGTAAAGTCCGTGTATAAGGCAAATTGTTTTAATGCTTGAAAACTTTTAAGCTTAAAATATTGAAACTTTCATTTAGCAAAAATTGATAGTAGATCTTTTCGATTTAAAAGTGTTTTAATATAAAAGTAAATTGCTGGATTAAGGTTAACAGAAAGAAGAAATATATCTCATTTCAAGTCTTTTAATTTTGATTGTTATATAAAGAAAAATAGATACAAACAAAACTATTTAGATTCTGCAAGACACTGCTTTGTACATCCGAATATCTTAACCAAAGAAGAAATTGAAAATTATGGAATAAATCATAATATTTAATCGACTTACCTTTTCCCATACAAATATAAACGTGCCTTTTTAGGACCAATTTTAATGAAACAACAACCAAAAGAAAGGTTTGCTTTCATATTACAATAGAAATTTTTTTTTTAAATTTTGCGTCTTTTCAGGTGAAAACCTGTCGTAAGTTTAACGTAAATTTAAATTTAAAGGTCACACGACTCAAAATTGTGGCTTATGACTATAATGCGACGACTTTCTGTGTAAATGTAATTAAATTTTGGTTGTGACTCGCACCTCAATCAAACTATTATAGGCGGCGACTTGTATATCTTTCTTTGTGTTTTGCTTAGTTCAAATGTTCAAGGAACAAGGAGATTGAAATATTTAAAAATTTTTTTTTTTGTTATTTTTGTTTTTTTTTCGTTTTGTTAAATTTCTGGTGAAAAAAAAAATAATGAGAACTCGGTTTTAACAATATTATGTTTATAACGATAGAAAAGTAAAAAGCAAAAATTTGCATATTTATTTTCTTTATATTTGCTTCCGTTTATTACAGCTTCGGATACAGCAATTATTCGTTTATACTAACATGTTTTTAAACGAAACCGATTAGAATTATTCGGATATACCGACCAAATCCAAAATATAATATTAAGTTGGCTGACACATCAAAGCAAATTCTATCAAATGAGTTCGAAGTGTCAATTCTAGAATTAGCACATTCTACAATGTTCAAGTCTTATACTAATTTTTCAAAATTGTCAACATTCTTTTAAAAATATATTCGTTTATTACGACGAATATTTCCGTCCCTTCATGGTCATTATAAGCGAAAATTACTGTATTTTGTTTTAATTTAAAAAAAAATATTTTGTAACAGCGTCCATTGTTGTTGGTTTTTGAAAAGTTTTTTGTAAAAAAAAAAATTTTTTGAAATATATTCTGCAGTTGCCATTACATTTGAGAGACAAAAAAATTATAATATTTGTTTGCATAAAATTAAAACAAAAACAAGTAAAGAAACAGAATTAACTTTATAATACTAATATATAGTACATATTCTTACTAATTTATCTATTTAAAAATATTCAAAAACAAAACAACTTGAATTAAATGAAAATATATTTATTTCAATTCAATTACAAAAGTGAAAAAATTTTAATTATTAAATTATGTGATAAAAAGCTAATCAAAGCATAATATATTTAATAATTAAAATTTTCAAAATTGTAATTATTTTAAATTGTTAGTTTATGTAACTATTAGAAAAGCTTATAAACGCAAAATATGCAATAAATGTACTTCTAAAATACAATTACAAATTTAGAACTTTTCATATAATTCATATAAATATAGCAAGTACCTTTGAATATAGCTTAAGTATTGTACACAAAGTCTTAATTATATATCACCTATGGTAATAATTCAATAAAACATATGATATAATAAAAATTAAACAAAAGCAATTTAATCGTTTATTAAAAATATATTTTGCTTTTAATTTTTAAAATATTATACAAAATATGTCTTATGGTTAAATTCTTAGTCTTTCAACAATATAAAAGTGTTAAATAAAAACGGAAATAGGAAAGGACCCTCGTGTATCAAATTTAAAGTTTCTATCTTCATGAATTTCGAAGATAAACTTTTTAATTTTGGGATTTCTTAGGAGCTACCGGAACCACCACTACAATTAAGTCTAAATTTCGGGGACACATAGGAAATAGGAAATATATTCTTTGGAACAAAAACTCATTGTCCGAACTCGACCAGAAGCAATTCCCATGGTACTTTCATTATTAGTAACCTAGAGTTTAAATTTCATCAAAATAGCGGCATTATTTTTTGAGTTATCGTGTTTTTAAGATATATGTTTGTTAGCCCTTGAACTTTTCAAAGGTTCCAGAACCCGAAATCATGGTACGATTTCACCCATATGCAGTCCCCGTCATACTTTCAATACTAGTTAACCCTTGTACACAATTGGAACGTTCTATCTTAATTTTAAATTACTTTTTTTATTAATTTCGATGATAAGCTTTTAAACCTTGGTAGTCTAAGTGTGGTACTGAGCCACAACTCTGATTGATCCAAAATTAGGGGAACGCGCTGGAAATAGTAAAGAGAACACATGTGCCAAATTTGAAACTCCTAAATTTGTTTGAAGTTACTATCTTTATTAATTTCGAAAATATGCTTTAAGGTGGCTGGTCCTCAACCCACTACTCCAATTGGTCCCAAATTTCAAGGATACTAAGCAAATAGAAAGAGACATCCAGATACCAAATTTGGAGGTTCTATCTTCATTGGTTTTGAAATTATGCTCGTTTGGCCTAAATTCGTTCAAAAAGGTCTAAGATCCGAAACCATTGTCCATTCCCCACCGTACGTAATAGCCGCCATAGTTTCATTACCAGTACCCTACAGCACAAATTTGATGAAGATAGCGTCATTAGTTGTTGAGTAATCATGATTTGTTATATATGTTTGTTAGCCCTTCGATCGATTAAAAGGTCCAGAATCCGAACCCATGGGTCGATTTCGCCCATATGCAATCTCCGCCGTACTTTCAGCCCTGGTAATCTACAGTTAAAATTTCATCAAGATAGCTCCATTCTTTTTTGAGTTATCATGCCTACGGACGGACGGACCGACATGGCTACATCGACTCAGGAGGTCACACTTATCACAAATATATATACCTTTTCATATCTAACTCGCTTCCTTTAGGAAGTTACAAACACCATACCAAAGTTAGTATACCCTTTTACCTATTCTATAGGTGTAGAGTATAATAAACTTTCTTAAAAAATTATTTGTAATTTAAATGATTTGTTCGTTAGGGCCTACCCATAATCAATGCGTACCGTGTATAATTTCTCGCAAAAATTTTGAAGTTAGGTCATGAATTAACATGTGAGCAACCGAAATACGCGACGTACTTCGGAGTTTTAAAATTTTAAAATAAACAAAGCGTATAAAAATATTGTAATTGGTATTGTATATATTAGAAAAAAAATTTAAAAAAGTAAAATAGTTAAAAAAGATTTAACTCCTTTGACCATAATTTTTGTTTAAAAAAAAAAAAAACCATAAAAAAAAAAAATTCGAGTTCATTATCCCATAATTTTTGCTTAAAAATAAAAAAAAACAGAGTGAAGTCCAACTTTGCCAACTAACTTGCCCTATTACTTTACCTGTCCAATTTTAATTTTAACTTCGTAGCTTCATTAGATTTATAGTTATTGAATTAAAAACTTTGTATGGCAGCTGCCCGAAAATGGGACCGTAACATTTTGAAACTTCATTTGCTCGATTCATTATAAAACTAACCGTGTGTATTGTCATTCTCGTAGTATAATTAGTTTTGGAGAAATTCATATTTGTTTAAAAAAGTTGTGTCGGAGCTCCCCGAAGCCTTGGTTCAATTTTAACCAAAAACAATAGGGAATCTAGAAATTGTCTTAAAATGACTTTGTGTGAATTTCAAGACTCTAGCCCTTTTAGTTTTTGAGTTATCGTGTTGACACACGGACGGACGGACGGACGAACGGACAGACCCACATAGCTAGATCGATTTACTTTTCCATGCTGATCCGATACGTACGCTTGGCACTATATCTAGCTCGTCTACTATATAATATATAAGTATATAACTTTATATAACTATATATATATATAACTTTGGAAATATTAAATAAATAAACTAGACAAATAGGTATAAAGTAAACTAAAGAATTCAGAACCATTTTTTGCATGTTTTTCAAAACATTATTTACGCATACATTTGTGTTAAAAACTTCAGATTTATAGCATTTGCTGGTCAAATTCAGGTTTTTACTAAATATATTCCGATATTTACTAAATATATTCCGGTATTTACTAAATATATTCAGGTTTTTGATAAATATATTCAGGTATTTACCAAAGAAATTCCGGTATTTACCAAATATATTCAGGTTTTTGATAAACAAATTCAGATATTTTTTTTTTAAATTCAGAATTTTTATTTTAGTCTAAAAAAAAAAAATTTCTCCAATAACAAAATTAAAAATTATTCAAAATTACAAAAAAAAATATTTTCATAAATAACAAATAAAAATTATTCAAAATTACAAAAGCAAACATTTTTCATTAAGAAAAAAAAAAATTATTCAAAATTGCAAATTATGAATAAAAATTAAAAAAATATTTTACAAACCTAAACAACAACTATTTTTAGCCATACTATTTTTTTCAAGTGCAGAAACATTTGAAACGAGAATACGATATTAAAGGTCTTTAAGAGAATTAAAATAAAGTAATAATATGTATCAAAATTTGAAAATTATTTTTGTTCGATTTTTATAATAATTTTTTCCGAAATAAGTTTGAATAATTTTTATTTGTTATTTATGAAAATATTTTTTTTTGTAATTTTGAATAATTTTTAATTTTGTTATTGAAGAAATTTTTTTTTTAGACTAAAATAAAAATTCTGAATTTAAAAAAAAAATATCTGAATTTGTTTATCAAAAACCTGAATATATTTGGTAAATACCGGAATTTCTTTGGTAAATACCTGAATATATTTATCAAAAACCTGAATATATTTAGTAAATACCGGAATATATTTAGTAAATATCGGAATATATTTAGTAAAAACCTGAATTTGACCAGCAAATGCTATATTATTGAAATATAGTTTCTACTTACCTATGCAGCTATTAAATTTAAAAACCAATAAGAAGAAGAAAATTTATCAATAGTTAAAACTTATTCTTAGATTTATTGAAAATTTTTTTTTATATAGTATTTTTTTTATATCTATGTACTTTGGTATATTATAAATCTTAAAATTGAGATTTAAAAAACAAATCTCGTTTTCTGTCAACTTTACTATTATTTTGTACTTCTGGCAGCTTCAATATAATATAACACTAAGTACTTAACTTATTAATTATGATATGTTAAATTTTGTTGTCATATCACGTATTCATAGAGCTTCTTAATTAGGATACAGAATACATCAACATAGTTCAAATCGTACTAAAATATATAAAAAACAAGTAAAGAAACAGTCAGTCGTTATTAGAAATACCCTACACCTATTTGGTTCAAATTTAATGGGAAGTTCATAAGTTATTTTAAAACCATAAAAGATTTTATTTTTTTTTTTTTTTTTTTTTTTTTTTTATTTATTTATTAGTTTTGTGTAAGTAAAACTTTTTTGTATAACAATAATAATTCATTTAAAACATTTTATATAATAAAAATTTACAAAAAAAAATTTTTTCATAAAAAACATAACAATATAACAAAAATTTTATATAACAAAGACTTAAAAATTTTCATGCACAAATTTAACAAGCAATTTATAAAAACAATTAATATTTCTTTCTCCTTTGATTTTATTTGGTAGACCGTTGAACATTTGCAGACCTCTATACATCAATGAGTTTTGCGTTGTCACTTTGTTGCACCTTGATACTCTAAAATTTTCTCCTCCCCGAAGGTTATAAGGTTGACAGTCACTCACTCTCTGTAGATTTCTTGTCAGGTAAAATGGCAGCATGTTGTATATTAATTTGAATATGAAGAAAAGTACTCTAAAGTACACTCTTTGCCTAACATTCATCCAACATAATTTTTGTAACATTTGGCTTATTGGTGTTAGCGAACTACTCTTTAATATCAATCTCATAGCCTTATTTTGAAGAATCTGCATTCTTGAGAATTGTTCTAAGGAACATGAAAAAATTATCGTAGCACAATAGTCAAAATGCGGTAGGACCAATGCGTTGTACAATATTTTTGCTGTTGTTTTTGATATACAATTCCTAATTCTTCTCATGAATCCAATCTTCTTAGATATTTTGTTACATATGTTATTAAGGTGCTGATCAAATTTCAATTTGTTGTCAATTATTATTCCCAAATATTTAATATTTTGAACAACTTCGATTTTATCATTATTAATTCTAATGTCAATAGCAGCATTTCTCAAGTTCACGCCCATGCATTTAGTTTTTGACGTATTTAGCTTCAGTTTGTTCATATCAAGCCATTTACTTAGTTCTTCCAGATCAGCATTTAGATTTTCAACAATATTTTGGACATTTTTCCCACTAATATACACCAAACAATCATCCGCAAACAACGCTATACGACAAAATTTTAAGACACGTACAATATCATTGATATAAATTAAAAACAAAATTACGCCTAAAACAGATCCTTGTGGAACTCCAAGATCCACAGCCCTTCTGCTCGACAAACTTCCATTAACCCGCGTAACCTGTGTTCTACCCTGCAAGGTACGATTGAAACCACTTCAATTCAGTACTACGCACACCATAAGCTTTAAGTTTACTTAGCAAGATCCTTCTATCTAATGTTTCAAAGGCACGTTTGAAGTCTAGAAACACAGCTACAACACAGTCGCCAGCATCCGCTAATTTTTTCCATTCAAACGTAACCCAATTTAGGGCAGTTTCACACGAGTATCCTTTACGGAATCCTGATTGTTCCACTACAAACATGCTATTAGATTCCATATATTTTTCCAATTGTTCAGCCACAACTTTTTCTAGTAATTTTTCATGCACAGAAAGAATATTAATTGGACGCATATTTTCTGCTTTTTTGCTGTTCTTTATTTTCGGTACTGGAATTGCAACAGACTCTTTCCAAGAGTCTGGAACTATACCATTCTGCAATGACTTGTTTATAATCGTCACTAACACAGGACCAAGTATATCAAATGCATCCTCCAACATTGTTTTACTAAATCCTATACAATCTCTTTTATTGTTCATATTTTTAATAATAACTTTCAGTTTATTTTCATTTGTTTCTTCGAAGTAGAATTGCCTACTTTGTGTGGGAACAATTGACTCATATTCTATTTGCGGAATACTTTCATTAATTTCTTTTATGCTACTAATGAAGTACCGATTTATGGAGTCTGTTATGTTAACATCGTTATTAATGACATTATTATTTATTGTAACTTCATTTAATTTAGTTTTATGGCTTTTATTCAGAACTAAGCTTTTAATGGTTTTCCAAAGTTCCTTCTGATTATTCGCACTTTTTGAGATTTCATTTTTTATATACCTGTCTTTGGTTTTAATTACTTCCTGTTTGTAGAAGTTTCTAATACTCTTATATTCTGCCCAAATTGCCATATTTCCACGACTGTACACTGCTCGCATATAACTATTAATTTTCTCGTTCTTCAAGTACCGTAAATATTCATTAAACCAACCCGGCATCTTGTTTAATGATGTCAGCTTTTTGCAAACGGTTATCTTTTCAATAGACTTTCTCAGTTTATCTTCAAAATGTAATGCTGTTTCATTTAAACTAGTATTTAACGGTAAGCCCTGAAAATCCATTGCATTTAATATTTGTCTATATTTTCCTTTATCGTATCTTATACTTTTTACTTCCTCTATCTTATTTTCAAATTTTCTATTCAAATTTATTTTAATTTGAATAGTTTCGTGGTCTGAGATCTTATCAGCCCGATCTATTATATAATCTACATTCTGACAAAAATTTTTTACCAAGACATAGTCTATTAACGTATTTGTGCTTTGTGTATTTCTTGTGGGCTCTTCCACTATTTGTTTCAGACCCTCGTCATTTATTACATTTTTAATATTTGTACTCTCATCTAGCCAATTTATATTGAAATCACCTACTATAATAACATTTGATTTATTCTCCAAATTATTGGTACATATTTGTTCAAATATATCAATAAATTGTCCCATCGGATACCTACTGCTTGGAGATCTATAAACTACCGCTAATGTCCATTCTACATTATTTATTATAACTTTTATTAACAGAATCCATGCTAAATCATTTTTGAAAGATAATATTTCGGAGAAACTTATATTTTCCTTTAAGTAAATCGAAACCCCTCCAGTATGTCTAGAATGTGACAAAAAATTAATTACATTATAATTCGGTATATTATATTCTGTCTCATCTATTACGTCGGTTATATGCGTTTCACTAAGAAATATTATTTGTGGATTCTTTTTGCCAATCAATATTTTTAACTCATTTAGATTCTCTAAACCATCAATATTAAGATACATACACAAAAATGTTTCAATGTTTTCCTTTAGTTGCTAAAATATTTTTTTCTTTTCGATACTAATCTTCCTTTTGAAAACCTCGCATTCGTTAACATCAAAAGCGCTGTGATTAGTTTTTAAATTTAATTTGAAATCATTGTTAATTTTTATGCAATTCACACACCTAATATCCTTGGATTTACATACGTGACCCTTTTCATATGTTTCTGCACACTTCCCACAATAATAAGCTTCCATAGTGCATTTGTCTTTTGAATGTTGATACCATAAACATTTGTAGCACCGCCTAACAAAAATGCCATCATAAACTCGACAAATATTCCATCCAATTCTAATTTTTCCCATTTTCATAATTCTATTATAGTTTTCAACATTGACTTCTATCACCGCTGTCATTGAGTTAAATTTATCATTATTTTTATAATATGCTTTGATTTCCATTTTTTCCACATCAATTTCATTTTGTTTTTTAATCTTATCTAGCAGTTCCTCTTTTTTGACATCTTCACTTACATTCATTATTTTGACTCTTGGATTTCGTTCTTTTGCAACTTTAATTTTATAGTTTTCACCAATTTCTGCTTCCGCTACATTTTTAAAATTCTCAAAAGACTCTTCATTATCACAATTCACAATAATCGCACCACTTTTCTTTCCTTGCCATGATGAGACTTTAATATTATTTACGACCGGATCTATTGAGTTATGCTATTTTATTAGTTTGTTCTTAACACATGGCTAACCAAATTAGCTTTATAGTACTAAAAAACATTTTTTAATTACTTTATCTATTCAAAAATATTCCAAATTCTTACTAATTTAACTATTTAAAAATATTTAAAAACAAAAAAACTTGAAATACATGAAAATATATTTATTTCGATTCAATTACAAAAGTGAAAAAATTTAAATTAATAAATTTTGTGATAAAAAGCTAATCAAAGAATAATATATTTAATAATTCAAATTTTTCAAATCGATCAAAAGCTTCTGTAATCCGAACTCATTAACCAAACTCGACCAGAACCAATTCTCATGATAATTTCAATACTAGTAACCTACAGTTTAAATTTCTTCAAAATAGCGGCATCATTTTTGAGTTATGCTATTTTTAAGATATATGTTTATTAGCCCTTGAACTTTTCAAAGGTTCCAGAACCCGAAATCATGGTACGATTTCGCCCATATGCAGTCCGCGCTGTATTTTAAATACTAGTGAACCCTTGTACACAATTGGAACCTTCTATCTTAATTTTAAGTTACTATTTTAAATAATTTCGATTATAAGCTTTTAAACCTTGGTAGGTCTAAGAGGGGTACTGAACCACCACTTCATTTTATCCCAATTTAGGGGGCCACACAAACAGTAAAGAACATCCTTGTGCCAAATTTGAAGCTTCTACATTTGTTTCAAGTTGCTATCTTTATTAATTTTATATATATGCTTTAAGGTCTTCGGAAATGTGTGGCTGGTCACCGACCCACTACTCCAAAAATCAAGTACAAAAATCAAGAACACTAAAGAAATAGGAATGGACATCTTGATACCAAATTTGGAGGTTTTATCTTTATTGGTTTCGGAATAATGCTCGTTTGGCCTAAATTCGATCAAGAAGTTCTAGGTTCCGAACCCATGGTCGAATCTCCCATATACCTACATGACCCTTACCGACCCAGTATACCTACTTTATTCTTTATTCTTAATGAAACAAAATGAAGACTATCATAAAAATTTTTATTTACAGCAAGTAGTAATGCAAAATCTGTTAATGCAAAAAGTAGTAGAAAGCGTAAACTGCATTCCGAACTGTGTACAAAGGTTAACTATATAATTAATAATTCAAATTTTTCAAAATTGCAATTATTTAAAATTGTTAGTTTATGTACCTATTAGAAAAGCTTATAAACGCAAAATATGCTATAAATATATTTGTAAAGTACAATTACAATTTTAGAACTTTTCATATAATTTCATTTAAATATAAAAATAAATTTTACATAAATGCAGGAAGTACCTTTGAATATAACTTAACTGTTAACCCTTATACACAATTGGAACGTTCTATCTTAATTTTAAGTTAATATTTTTATTAATTTTGATAATGCTTTTAAACCTTGGGGGGTGTAAGAGGGGTACTGAACCACCACTCTGATTGATCCAAAGTTGGGAGAACGTGCAGGAAATAGTAAAGAGCACCCATGTACCAAATTTGAAACTTCTAAATTTGTTTGAAGTTACTATCTTTACTAATTTCGAAAATATGCTTTAAGGTCTTTGGAACTGTGTGGCTGGTCCCCAACCCACTACTCCAATTGGTGCCAAATTCCAAGGACACTAAGGAAATAGAAAGAGACACCATGATACCAAGTTTGGAGGTTCTATCTTCTAGTTTGGCCTAAATTCGATCAAAAAGTTCTAAGTTCCGAACCCGTTGTACATTAGCCACAGTACACAATCAACGCCGTAGTTTCATTACCAGTACCCTACACCACAAATTTTATGAAGATAGCGTCATTAGTTGTTGAGTTATCGTAATTTTTTATATATGTTCGTTAGCCCTTAGACTGATTAAAAGGTTCAGAACCCGAACTCTTGGGCTGATTTCGCCCATATGCAGTCCGCGCTGCACTTTAAATACCAGCTAACCCTTGCCCACAAGTGGAACGGTATATATTAATTTTAAGTTACTATTTTTAATAATTTCTTTTATAAGCTTTTAAACCTTGGGAGGTCTAAGAGGGGTACTGAGCCACCATTCCAATCGATCCCAAATTAGGGGGACACACAAGAAATATTAAAGAACACCCTTGTGCCAAATTTAAAGCTTCTACATTTTTTCAAGCTGCTATCTTTATTAATTTTCAAAATATTCTTCAAGGTCTTCAGAAGATGGCTGGTCCCCGCCCGACACCCTGATACCAAATTTGGAGGTTCTATCTTCATTGGTTTCGGAATTATGCTCGTTTGGCCTAAATTCGATCAAAAAGTTCTAAGTTCCGAACTCATTGTACAATACCCACCGTACGCGATCACCGCCGTAGTTTCATTACCAGTATCCTACAACACAAATTTTATGAAGATAGCGTCATTAGTTGTTGAGTTATCGAGATTTTTTATATATGTTCGTTAGCCCTTAGACCGATTAAAAGATCCAGAATTCGAACCTATGTGCCGATTTCGCCCCTTTGCAATCCCCACCGTACTTTCAGCCCTAGTAAACTACAGTTAAAATTTCATCAACATAGCTTCATTATTTTTTGAGTTATCATGCCTACGGACGGACGGACAGACGGACAGACGGGCGGACATGACTATATCGACTAAGGAGGTCACGCCGATCACAAATATATAAACTTTTTCATATCTAGCTCGCTTCCTTTAGGTTGTTAAAACACCATACCAAAGTTTATATACCCCTTTACTTATTCTATAGGTGTAGGGTATAACAAGTAAAGAAACAGTCAGTCGTCTTAGAAATACCCTACACCTATTTGGTTCAAATTTAATGGGAAGTTCATAAATCATTTTAAAACCATAAAAGCTTTTATTAGTTTGATCGTAAGATATGGCTAACCAAATTTACTTTATAATACTAAAAACATTGTATAATTATTTTATCAATTCAAAAATATTAACAATTCTTACTAAATTATCTACTCGTATTTAAAAATATTAAACAACAAATTACAAAATTACATATGTAAAACTGTTATCCAAGTCAATAAAAATTTACACAAATGCAGCATAACTTCTTTTCAGGATTTTTAGCTGGAGTGCATTTGCTATTGAATGATTTGGTACCCTTGATTAATAGTAGTATACATGCCACTTGGGCATAGGAAAATATTTATGCAAATGAGGTATTATCCCAAGTTCAATGACCTTAACCGGCATACCGGCATCGTGATACCGGCATAATTAATTTCCGGAAAACACTTTTGTAAATAATCGACAAGGTCAACTAGATAATGTACAACAAGTAAGTGCAATGATCTTGTTGTGATAGTATAGTAAACTTGTTATTTGTATTTTAGTTTAAAGCAATTTTAAATGAAACAAGTGATGAAAAAAAACCAAGGGTTTTCAAAAAAGCACATTTTCAAAATTATATTGTATTACATACTGAGTTTAACTTTGGAAATATTTACTTGGAAATAGCTACGGCTTACTTATAAAATTTAGTGCTAACAGTAAATATTTTTATTTTAAAGTTGTTATAGCCTTTCAATGGGGAAGGTTGCCAAGTTTCTTAAGGATCAAACTTTATCTAACTCCCCCCATGTTTTTAGGTTCTAGGAATTAAATTGTGAATTCCACAAAAATTTGAAATTTTACTTAGAATTATACAATCTAAGCAAAAATGGGTAAAACTGAGAGACACTTTCTTCAATTTAAGGAACCGCTTTTAAATTTAAGAAAAACATTTAACATATGTTAAAATATAATATTGGGCCTTTAAATTTTGCATATTAATAAAAAAAAAATTTGACAGGTATTCAAGTTACAGGTGTTTAAAAATAGCAAAATTTAAATTTTCGATCCCTTATAGCTCCTAAACAGGGGGCTTGACAAAAAAATTTTGTTAACCGACTCCTACTAATATTTGAGGATCTAACTTCTCCCAAAATTTCAAGACCTTATCTTAAACCGTTTAGGAGATATGTGGGACCAAAAATTTTGCAAAAATTGAGTTTTGCATAATGGTAAATTTTAGTACCGTATGGCAACCTTATACATTTTAGCAACATATTTTTGTAAAGTCTATAAAAGCAGCTCTCTTCTACAGTTTTTCGATTGAAAATAGACCTAACAAAACTCTTGTTATATCAATTTAAATATAGGGCTTTTTTGGAATTTGCAGGGGCTGTAGCTTCGTCACCCTTCAAAATTAAGAAAAACCTTTGACACATGTTGAAATATAATTATAGAGCTTTGAATTTTGTATATTACTAAAAAAAAATTTGGACAGGTATTCAAAGTACAGGTGTTTAAAAATAGCAAAATTTCAATTTTCGAGCCCTTATAGCTCCTTAGCATGGGGCTGAACAAAAAAATTTTGTTAACCGACTCCTACTAATTTATGAGTATCTAACTTCTCCCAAAATTTCAAGACCCTAGCTTGAACCGTCCAAAAGATATGTGTGGTCAAAAATTTTGCAAAAATTAAGTTTTGTGTAATGTTAAATTTTAGTACCGTATGGCAACCCTAAACATTTGCCTGGCAAAAATTTATAAAGTTTATGAAACCAGCTATCATTTTCCGCCAACAGAACTCTTGTTATAACAATTTAAATATAGGGCTTTTTCCAACTTTGGGGGACTGTAGCACCGTAACAGGTGGGGCTACAGAAAAAAATTCTTCTACGAAATAATTTTTTTTGCAAAAACTACCCATGGTTAAAATTTCTTTACTCTATTTCAAACGGTGTAAAAGTTTTTGTAAACATACGGACAGACGGACGGACAGACGGACGGACAGAGTGAAGCTATATAGGAACATTTTTACAAAATTTTTTGAAAATGTGCTAAAAAGAGGAAGAGTGTGGTAGAGTAGACTGTGTCAACTCTGGGATACCCGCATGACCGTAACATATACATTATATCATGCGGTTATTTACTTTTGGCAAAATTTAAAATATTCCACTTTATTAGGTGTAGAGTAATGCTTATATAAAAGAAGGAGTTGTATGGCAGCTACTCGAACCCTTTGGAGTAGACCAACCAAATTTTGCAGTAACTTTGGCCATTATACTAAACTATATTTGGCAAACTTTCAGACACCCACCTTCATTTGCTGTAGTGAAATCCTCATATAAAAGAAGGAGTTGTATGGCAGCTACTCGAACCCTCTGCAGTAGACCAACCAAACTTTGCAGTATCTTTGGCCATTACACTAAACTATTTTTTGCAAAATTTCAGACACCCAGCTTCATCAGGTGTAGTGTAAAGCTCATATAAAAGAAGGAGTTGTATGGCAGCTACTCGAACCCTCTGTAGTAGACCAACCAAATTTTGCAGAAACTTTGGCCATAAAACTAAACTACTTTTGGCAAAATTTAAGACACGCAGCTGCAATAGGTACAGAGAAATACTCATATATAAAAAGAAGTTGTATGGCAGCTACCCGAACCCATGAACCAAAATGGCTGGATTTAGATAGCGATTCCGGTTTTTGCATAAAAAAGAATTTGTGAAAATTTCATAATCCTAGCTCCTTTATTTTTTGAGTTATCGTGATGACGGACGGACGGACATACATCGCTAAATCGATTTATTTTTTGATTCTGATCCGAACCATACACTTGAGTCTATATCTACCTCCCCTCCTTCTCTGCGTTACAAACGTAATGACAAATTTATTATACCCTTTGACTATACAGTCATACGGGTATAATAATTGGAGGTGTGTTATTAGTATCGTGATACCGGCATAATTAATTTTCCGCAAAACACTTTTGTAAATAATAGACAAGGTCAACTAGATAATGTACAACAAGTAAGTGCAATGATCTTGTTGTGATAGTATAGTAACATAGATTATTGTAAATAATAAAAGTTTTATTTAGTTTTCACGATCAACCAGTTATTGTAACAAATAAAATGCAGATATTCAACTTGTTATTTGTATTTTAGTTTAAAGTAATTTTAAATGAAAAATAATTGGAGGTGTGTTATTAGGTGTGTTATACTCTGCAAAAAATTAATAAATATTTTGTAAAAATAAAACACATAAGTTAAGTTTCATATAATATCATTTTTATTATTTGGGGGAGGTACAATAGTAAGGAAAAAAAGTGATTTATGGTTAACTGAAATATATTTTGAAAAATTTGTCCGTGTAAATTACTTTGTATAATATGCGGTAGAAAATGAAAGTAGTAGACTTATTCTATTTAGGTGTAGCCAGTCACGAGTTTTATTTTTTAGTATTAATATATGCGTTAGATGGAATTTCAAACAAACTTTTTTAAACAACTATGTAAATTAAAATTTTTATGCTATTGTAAATTACTTTGTATGATGCAAAAAAAATTAAAAAAAAGACTTGTAAAAATAAAAACAAATAAATTAAGTTTCATATAATATCATTTTCATTTATCCAAGAATTGTGATCTTTATCAAAACCTAACCACTTAACAAAAACCTGATTTCCTTTTCTTTTCAATATTTTTTCAACAAGAAAAGTGTCAGGATTTTTGACTCGAGTAAGTTCAGGCTCATCGGAGTTCGGAGTTTTTGTATATAATCAAATAAATTGTAAGTAATTGGGTCTGTACGTTTTACTTCTTTAATTGTAAATATTTCTGTTGACCAGTTTGGCTGATAACCTTTTGAAAATCAAAAAATTTGTAAAATTTTAGAAAAAATAAAATATAATAATAAAAATTAACCATAATTTTTTTATTTTATAATTTAAGAGGTTTTTACAGGGGTATTTTTTTTTACTTTACAGATTTTTTTTTTTTTAAATTTACAGTTTCAAAAAATAATAAAAAACTTTTACAGATTTTTTTAAAATCTTTTTTCTCTTTTTATAAAACCGAAAGGTACAGGAAAATAATTTTCATTAAATTTTCTTTTTTCAGCTTTTATTTTTGTATGTGTGTTTATTTTTATTTTTAGGTACAGTGATAGCTTGGTGTTCTGCTGTTCTTCTAAAATTTTTTGATAAAATGCATACACCATCCTTGTCATTAGTTAAAATCATTTCCTTTAATTTTTTCAAAATATTATTATTTTTATTGAAGAATCGTAATTTAGTCTTATTCCTTTTACTTTACAAACAGCCGATTCAGTTTGAGTTTTGGTAGAAAATATCTTATAGCTATAATTTTTAGGTCCTCCACTTACAAATTCTGTAATGTAGCTTCCAACTCCAAAAGACTCAAGCTCATCTGTCATATCTCTAATAAAGTTTCCCGTAGGAGGTTCATACTCGCCATCTTTTGAAATATATATTACCGAGTCTGTATTGTAATATAAAACACGTTCTTCTAATTTTTCAAGAAAACTATATAATTTTAGTCGAGCTTGTGCTGTTGTATAACAAGCTATACATACGTTGACAGTAGAAAGCGAATCTACATCCTCATTTTTTGTATTTCCAATTTACCAAAAGTGTTTCTGTGTTAATAATCATTACATGTACAACATCTTTAAAAAAAATCCCTGTAAAAACCTCTTAAATTATAAAATAAAAAAATTATAATCACATTCCCACATTTCAATTACCTCATATCCAGATGATTTTAGTCGCTCTGATTTTGCTACAGTAAATTCAAATCTAGCATCCATTGTATCGAATTCAGTTTTACTTACCGGCTCGTTACGCCTATAACGAAAACATTTTGGGTGACCATGATAGTAGCATCCATGAAATTCAAAAATTTGTTTTGTTTCCAAACACAACCCATCTACTTTTAATCCATTTACAATTCCTTCTCGTTGTTTACCAGCGTGACAAATATTGATGCATCTCTGATCTTCTTCCCAAATTAACCATTGAAGAGCTATTTTTGATTGTATATCTGTAAGTCTATAGCCATTTTTTGGTATTAAGCCAATTATCTCTGTTTTAAAAAATTTCTACGGAAAACTAAATTGCATGCCTTCGATAAAAGGACACACATTGCTTTCTTCTAACATAAGATTCCTAAATTTTATACAAGCTTCCGTTAAAATATATACATCGTTTTTACAGTAATCTTCCAGCTCGGTTTGCATATTAAATTCAGTATGTTCATTTTCTTCATACCAAGCGATAAATTCTCTACGATCATTTTCTGTCATTGGATCGATACCATAATAGTGTTTAATGGCAATGGTCCAATGTAATTAGCATTTTCTCTAGTATTGAATAAATGTGGAAAATGACCTTTTTTATATTAACAGATAATTCAAAAGCTTTCGGAAGTTTAGCCAGTGCCATTGGCAAATAATTTAACGAATCTAAAAACTTTATGTTATTTATTTCCATTTGAATAATTTTTGTTCCTCTCATGATTAATTTGGGTTGTAAATTACTTTTAATCAATAGTTCATTTAAAATGAATTGATGATCAAAACTTTGTCCATTATCAGCCAAAACCGTAACTTTCTTAAAGTTTTTTGCTAATCCAAAAATATAATCAACAAAACCTGAAATTACATTTGTTTTTAAAACTTTTGTCCTATAACCACATTTTAAGCAAAAATAGAACTTAGATTCATTTATGCAACGATTGCATCTTGTAGAGAGAACACACAGATTTGGTTCGTGTAATTTAACATCTTGTTTTTGCTTTTGGTATATTGTTGTTTCTTGCATTGTTTCTAAATCATAAAATATAAAAAGAAAATCGTCAAGAACTGGTTTTCTTGTATCAATACTAATGTAACAATAATGATTTCTTTCTACAAATTTTTTACACTGTTTGCAAAACACAGTATAACATTTGTGTAAGCCACGCTTAACTGAATATAATTTGAAGCATTTCAGAAATTTATGAACTTCTGAGCATATATTTTTAGAAAGTTTTCTAAAGCAGTTTTCTCCTCTGAAAGATCGTTTACATGTAATACACGAAGATAGGTTATGTCACTCCGAGCACAAAAATCCTATGTATTTTAAAGGGGGCAAAATTCAGATATTTTCCGTTGGCCGTTGTAGCTAAACTTTGCGGTACATGCTAATGTACTAAACTGCAAAGCTTTTTTCATTATAAATTATACTACCATGAAATGAGAAAGCTTTTTCTAGAAAGATTACATATCCATACATACACTTTATCATAAGGGAGAAAAAAAATGCTAAAGAAAAATGCCCGTATAAACTAAATAACAACAAAAAGAAAAAAATTTAAAAAATAAATTAAACCTATGCAGATTTTTTTTTTTACAGCTTTTTCTTGAACGATTTAATGTAAACTAGATTTATTACATTTCACATGTAGAGTAGATTTACTACATTAAAAACATTATTTGTAGCTTAAAAATGAATTAAAAGTTTTACCAGAAATTATATATAAATCCTAGTTTTACTAATAAGGAACATTTATGAATTATGAAAAGAAAATTTATTGATGTGTAACAATTGTATAGATATACATACATAGTTATATTAACTCAATATAGTGCTATTATAAGTTTTTGATTTATGCTAATAAAGTTTTTGTGATAAGAAAATGTAATTAATTAATAAAAAAAAATAAAAAAATAAATAAATAAATGTACTAAATCTACTCTACATTTTTCTACGTATCATAAATAATATTATTGCGCTTTCAATTTGCCGCCGGCAAAACATAAATTTTATATTTGTTAAAAGAAAACAAGTAAAGAAACAGTCAGTCGGTGCAACCGACTTAGAAATACCCTACACCTATTTGGTTCAAATTTAAGGACATATCCATAAGTCATTTTAACACCATAGAAGCTGTTATTAATTTGATCGTAAGACATAGCTAACCAAATTAACTGTATAATACTAAAAACATTTTCTAATTACCCTATCTATTAAAAAATACTACAAATTCTTACTAATTTATCTATTTAAAAATATTAAAAAACAAACAAACTTGAAATAAATGAAAATATATTTATTCCAATTCAATTACAAAATGAAAAAATTCTAATTATTAAATTTTGTGATAAAAAGATAATCAAAGCATAATATATTTAATAATCCAAATTTTTCAAAATTGCAATTATTTTAAATGGTAAGTTTATATACCTAATAGAAAAAGCTTATAAACGCAAAATATGCAATAAATGTATTTCTAAAATACAATTAAAAATTTACACCTTTTCATATAATTCATTTAAATATAAAAATAAATTTTACATAAATGCAGCAAGTACCTTTGAACATAGCTGAACCACTACAATTAAGTCTAGATTTCGGAGACACATAGGACATAGGAAATATATTCTTTGGCTTCGAAATTAAACTCGACCACAACCAATTCCCATGGTACTTTCATTACTAGTAACCTACTGTTAAATTTCATCAAAATACCGGCATTATTTTTTGAGTTATGGTGTTTGTAAGATACATGTTTGTTAGTCCTTGAACTTATCAAGGGTTCCAGGACCCGAAATTATGGCACGATTTCGCCCATATGCAGTCCCGTCATACTTTCAATACTAGTTAACCCTTGTACACAATTGGAACGCTCTATCTTAATTTTAAGTTACTAGTTTTATTAATTTCGATGATAAGCTTTTACACATTGGGGGGTCTAAGAGAGGTTGTGAACCACCACTCCAATTGATCCCAAATTAGGGGGGCACGCAAGAAATAGTAAAGAACACCCTTGTGGCAAATTGGAAGCTTCTACATTTGTTTCAAGTTACTATCTTTATTAATTTCGAAAATATGCTTTAAGGGCCTAAGAACTAAGTGGCTGGTCCCCGATCCACTACTCCAATGGGGCCCAAATTTCAAAGCCACTTACGAAATAGGAAGGGACACCCTGATACTAAATTTGGAGGTTCTATCTTCATTGGTTTCGGAATTATGCTCGTTTGGCCTAAATTCGATCAAAAAGTTCTAAGTTCCGAACCCATTGTCCAATCCTCACCGTACGTAATCACCGCCGTAGTTTCGCTGCCAATAACCTACAGCACAAATTTCATGAAGATAGCCTCATTAGTTGTTGAGTTATCGTGATTTTTTATATATGTTCCTTAGCCCTGACATCGATTAAAAGGTCCGGAATCCGATCCGTTGGGCTGATTTCGCCCTTATATAGTCCGCGCTGTACTTATAGTACTAGTTAACCCTTGTACACAATTTGAACGGTCTATCCTAATTTTAAGTAACTATTTTTAGTAATTTCGATTATAAGCCTTTAAAACTTGGGAGGTCTGAGAGGGGTACAGAACCACCACTCCAATTGATCCCAAATTAGGGGAACACGCAAGAGTAAGTAAAGAACACCCTTGTGGCAAATTGGAAGCTTCTACATTTTTTCAAGTTGTTATCTTTATTAATTTTAAAGATATGCTTTAAGGTCTTCGGAAATGTGTGGCTGGTCCCCGACCCACTACTCCAATGGGACCCAAATTCACAAGACACTTAGGAAATAGGAAGGGACACCCTGATACTAAATTTGGAGGTTCTATCTTCATTGGTTTCGGAATTATGCTCGTTTGGCCTAAATTCGATCAAAAAGTTCTAGGTTCCGAACCCATGGTCCAATCCGACCTTACGCAATTCCCGAAGTAGTTTCATTACTAGTAACCTACAGCACAAATTTGATGAAGATAGCGTCATTAGTTGTTGAGTTATCGTGATTTTTTATATTTGTTCGTTAGCCCTGAAACCGATTAAAAGTTCCAGAATCCGAACCCATGGGCCGATTTCGCCCATATGCAATCCCGCCGTACTTTCAGTCCTAGTAACCTACAGTTAAAATTTCATCAAGATAGCTCCATTATTTTTTGAGTTATCGTGCCTACGGACGGACGGACGGACATGGCTATATCGACTAAGGCGGTCACGCTGATCACAAATATATATACTTTTCCATATCTAGCTCGCTTCCTTTAGGTGGTTACAAACACCATACCAAAGTTAATATACCCCTTTACCTATTCTATAGGTGTAGGGTATAAAAACTATTGATTATAATGAATCATGTGGCTTTTTCAATCTCAAATTTTTTGATTATTTTTGTTTATATTTTTGTTTTTGCTTTAAACTTTTATCACGGTAGATGTAATACAAAATGAAGGAAATGTAATAAAAATTAAATAGATATTGATGCATAAGTGATCGTTACCTAAAATGTGAAACGCATATTAATTAGAAACGTAAATATAATCGTATTTGTGAGCCTCTTATAAAATTTTTCATACAATATACTTTAAGCGCAATAGTTTAAGCACTTAAAAAATACTGAAATAATCATAATATAAAACAGAAAAAAATATGTATAAAAGGTTTAACAAATTAATGCCTGCTCTTACGCATGCGCATTATATTCATTCTTAATACAGGCAACTAATTATTTCAAAACCACTTCGACTTTAACAAAATCTAATATTTTTTGAAATATCAATAAATTAAAATACAGCTTTTAAAAAACTTTATTCATTTATAATTTTATACTATTATTTAAGAAAACCTTAAGTCCTAT